>OY757315.1:49156483-49772562 GCA_963583905.1 Stenurella melanura | reverse complement strand
CTTTTTGATAATACCGTAAGTTTACCATCTACGCGAGTTATATTTGGGTATAAGTTCAAGGAAAAATGTATAGACAAAATTGAAAAACAACAGATGTTTGTCAAAAATAGTTCACTAAATAAAATACGATATATTTCAATGTCTTCAATGTCGATATAGTCGCTTACATCGACAAATATGTCTAGAGAAGAGTTGCAGCGATACAGTTCTCTAGATACTAAATTTACTACTATACTTATTGACATTTCAAGTCAGTGATGCATTTCATTGGGTTCTATGTTAATGAGTGAAATTAACACCTAAAATTTTAATGTTCCTACCTCGGTAGGTAAGCACCAGTGCTGAAATACAAAGTGGTAGGTTTTTAGTCGGTGGATGACCCACTTAGGTAAACTTGACGCACACCACTGTCTAGCATTGCAAGGGTTTGACTTGTTTGATTTATTGTCAAATATCTTAACTCCATTTCTAACTAATGATATAATACTACGAAAAACTAATAATATAAGAATCCATAAGAAATTGAATGTCTCTTCCATACACATAAAGTTACAATTTGATAACTGACATCATGTTTCAAAAGCAATGCTTCATTTATAAGGATGGATAACGTTTTTCCTTTAATCACTGGCGAAGAAAATAGCAAGGCTTTTATTATAGGCAAATCATTTATAACATTCACAAATACTCAAAAATATATTAACTTGATAGGTGATTACAATAATAAATTATAACATTAGTTAGTAAGTTATTGACTTAAGAAGGCAATTTAAAAAAAAAATAATTATTAACTGTTTTCTTTACAGATAATTGTGTTCAAATACAAAATAGTTCTTCCAATAGCTAACTCTAAGTTAGTTCACAGATTTCAACACAACGGACTTTTCTTTCTTAAGATATCGGCCATGTAAAAGGTGTTCAAAATCTGTTTACTTACATAATAATACCAATATTTTCTCTCTGCGAGCGATTATGATTTCAGAAATGTGCGAATCAAATGCAATTCATCTTCATATTTGCGTAGAATATAATAACATAGGGGAGAAGAGTTTTAATGTTGAGTTTATTCCATTTAATGAACCTCTATACTTTATTCAACCGTGCATGGCTAATATTAAGGTATACTAATGCATTTTTTCGCATGCAGCTGTAATATGTGAGGTATTAAAGCTTCTGGAAGTAAGGGCATATCAATAATAGCCTGACAGGAATTGAAGAAATCTAAAAAATACGTATATGCAAATAACTGGCAGAAGTTCAGTAAGATAGTAATTTGCCTATATAGGTACTTAGGCTATTGACTATGTCGAAAAAAAGACAGGCGTAAAAGGAACTAAATCGTTAAAGGTATTTTATTATTACATATGTTCAATTGTACCCGAACAATGACAAATCCAAAAGTGCTGTTAAATTTAGGCTTGGGTTTTTGAGAACGGAGTGAATTTGTACTACTATTTGTACTAACTATGCATTTTTAGTATATATGAAACGATTTTTTGTACAGAATCAAATTTCCTATCAAAGTGACACTTTATTAAGTCAAAAACAAAAATTTTTCAACAAAATTATTTAAAGAAATTATGGAAAAAAAACGAAAAATTTCAAGTTTTTTATACATTTTTTTTTAATATTTGTGTAAAGATATAGGCATCGGTTCACAAAAAAGAAATCTAACGTAATTCCCGCCAAAATGGTGACCAATAAAAGTGTTTTTGATAAAACTTGGCTGAGATAAGGTCGTTCAAAGTTACCAACTTTTTTACGATATTACCACTGTTTACCTTATTTTTAATTTTTACATTCAAAAATTATTTTTATTCTATACAAAAATTATTTTCGTTTTGTCAATGATAAAATGATGTTTAAAATGTTTAAAATTTTCATATTCATATATTAGACATAAAAAAAACTTAATATTAGAACTAACAAGCTAACCATTATAGTTTTCGCCGATTTACTGCACTTTTTATATAATTGTTGCACATTATATAAGATACTCTTCGCAGTTTTTTTGTAAATAATATTAGTTTTAAATATTTTTACACAATAGGGTTCTTCCTCTAGCTAACAGTAACTTACAGTCCAAATTTCAATACAATCGGACATTTCATTCTTAAGTTATCATACTTACAAAAAACGTGACGGGCGGACATACAGCCGAACAGATGGGAGGACATTTTGAAAGTTGTTCAGAACTCGATACCAACACAATGATATGAAATTTTTTTTCTCTGCGTGCAATAAAAGGTATTACCGGTTTTAGAAATGTGCCGATCAAATGCTATATACTCTTCGTTTTGTATTTGCGAAAAGTATAATAATGTAAATCCTGAAGATATCATTTTCGCATCGTAATTTCCCTGTATGGCATTATGACCAGTAGTTTAAGTAGCTGTCGCTTACAAGTTTTTCAAAGATTATCAAAGAGCACAAAATTTTCTCTAGCCCATTTGCCACCAACTGTTGATGCCACTAAACAGCACGGCTTAAGGACACACCACCAAATTCAACACTGGAAAGGAAATATTTTAAAACCTTTTGAGTGAGGTTGGAAAAAATCTAAAAATGGATTAATGCCAATTAGCACAACTAAACCTCCTACACCGCAGACTTTACTGGAACAAATAGCTTGTGGGAGCATAAAAGGGTTGTCACGGAAATTGTGGCTGCAGAAAATTAGGAATTAGCTGCTCCATGTTCTGCAAAGAATGTATGGGCTTAAATTATGAAGACGCTGATGTTCCAGAAATTATGGGAGAAGACGTCCAAACCGATGTTGATGAAGCTATTGATATTCAATTCCAAAACATTATGTGATAAATACAATAGATATGTAATTTTCAAAAAAAGTATCTTTAAAACAGCTGTAAATTAGTACAATATTAAAATTTTCTTATGTCTGAATATCAAAATTTCAACAAGATCTCGAGATAATCCCAGATAAAGAAGCAACAAAACCTCGAAAATATATTCAATTGAAGCGTAAACAATGGGCTTGTTCCATGATATTATTTTTATATGGTTTTTATACTTTTTCATATAGTACTCGATATTCTCATTATGCACTTAACATTTCGTATTGTTAACTTCTTCCGTTCTCGAGATATAAGAAGTTGAAATTAGTAATAGTTGCAAAAACCGAGCATTCATTTGTGACGTCATTATACGCAAGTGACTTAAGAAGAGTGGCTTTCTGGGACCTTTCAAATTTAATCTGAAAAGTCGAAAAACAGGAATTTTCAAACGCTGGTAACTAAATAAATATGCCGAGTGGAAGTTTGTTCTATGTCTCTACGGAAAGGAGAAGGTCGGCGACGAATCCTAATCGTATACTGCAGGGTCAAAATCGAAAATTCGTCACGACAGGAACGAGAGAAAATTGTTATTTTTTGACATTTCACCAAATTGTACTCCCCTACTGTCAAGAAGTAAGCAAAACAAACAATACTTCGAAAACACTTATAATTATAACAACAAAGGAGCATCAAGTGTATTGAGATCGCCGAATCTATGCGTATAATGACGTAGCGCCTGGCCACGCCCCATTTTCGCGAGGTGGAGATTTGTAATGGTTTTTAAGATACTAAACGTGCGAATAAGATTCTGATTTTTTGCAGATCCATTATTTTATACTTCCACTTTCGATTTATGAAATAAAAAAAAATGCTGAACAAGCCCATTCTGCATTGATTGATTAAATTACGAGTCTGACTATTTCATATAGTTGATATTTGATTAAATTATGTTGGTTGAATAAAGCAACACAAAAGAGTGTATATAAACAACCCGAGAAAGTATACTGCTTGACCGTAAAATCTATACCTGGATGGACCGGGTCACTTCTTCCAAGTGGGTGATATAAAATAGGCAACAGCCAGCTAGATATGAATGAAACCGCTACGTTTTTTTGTTTACTTTATTTTAATTTAGTTCGGCTCATTAATGAAGTCTGTTTCCTTACTTTAAATTGGAAGATTGAAAATTGGAATTGAAAAGCTATTTTTTTATTGGTTTATTAATCCTTGTTACAGGACAGTTTATTCAACAACTGAGAAAAAAATAGGTAATGAAGTGGAAAGTGCCCGGAGTTGGGGGGCGGCAGTTGAAAGTAATTGCTGTAAATTAAAACCGATTGTTTCAAAGAAACGACATACCAACAGAGTGAGCAAACTATCCCTTCGGACCGTTGTGCTCATAACGCGCAAAAAATATTGTTACCACGAGATAGGGCTCTTCCCAGCAACTCCGCCGTAAATGGATATTTACCTGTAAACGGTTAATAAATAAAAACAAACAAAAAATAAAAAATAAAATCTGTCAGATTCAGAAACAGATGGAAACTTAAAAGAAGCATGGACACTGAAAAAAGGCATCTCGCAAACACCTGCACATCCCAGCTGACGATGACAGATGGAAACTTAATAGAAGCATGGAAACTTAAAAGAAGCATCTCACAAACATCTACATTTCCCATCCTGTATTCCCACCCCACGCGTCATGCTCTCGCTGCTGACAACAAGCATCTCCAATATCCAACCCGGCGTATGCAGCCGGTCCGGTGCTATATAAAACATCCGAGATTTGGTTCCGGCACGCGGTTTGGCCGTCCGTTGGACCAAGCTGCGTGTTGTAACGAACCTCCATGGATGCCCGGAATCGGCAGCAATGTCCACCTTACGCTGTCAAATCAATCAATCATATAATTGATAAACCGAAAGTAATTTTTGCATAGAATAATTTTGCGTGTAAAAATTAAAAATAACATGGTATAAAGGTAAAAGGTAATATCGTAAAAAAAAGTAGGTAACGGTGAATGACCGTATCTCAGCCAGCTTTTATCAAAAATACTTTTATTTGTCACCATTTTGACGGGAATTACGTCGGCTTTCGTTTTTGTAAACCGATGCCTATACCTAAATCCACTCAGAAAAAAATTATACGCAAAAGTATTTAAAAATTTTAAAAAATTGAAATTTTACATTTTTTTTCGATAGTTTTTTTTAATTTATTTTGTTGAAAAAAAACATTTTTACATTATAAAGTGCCACACTAGGAAATTTGATTCTCTACAAAAAATCTTTTTATGTGTATATACTAAAAATTCATAGTTTTTAAGCTATATTTATGGTCCAGGAGGCGGCTGCAAATTTGTGTGGGGAACGAGTGGACGGGATTTAGCAGTTTAGAATACTGCAATAGTATGCCCTAAACTCATAACCGCTGGTCGGCCGATCACGGTCCCTGGCGGTAATGAGTAATTACGGTAATTGTTTATTGGGGCAATGGGGCTATTGTGGTAACAAAGTGGCCGGTTTTTTTTTGTAACTAATTTGTTTATTATGATCCAAAGAATGCAAAATGCTCGGTCGGCCGACCCCCACTCCTGGCGATAGTCTTGGCCGACCATTAACAACAATGCAATTTTTAATGCCTAGCCTCCCCCAAGGAGTGACCAGGTCGGCCTTGGTCTATTCGAAAGAACAAAATGTGTTCTTTCATAAAACCCCGGTCGACCGAAGAAACTTTTCGGCTATTGGCTGCCGTAGATAATTCAAAAAGTTAAAATTTTATACCAGCGCGCGACCTTGATGACGCTCGCTGGCTTCACAAGGCTCAAAGAAGTTATTAAACAAATGCCCAGAAGTTGTGTTGTAATGAATATTTTAAAAATCTAAGATTGTGAAACTGTCATAAGTGTTTTTGCAGACAATTTAAGTATATAAATAATTGAATTAATTAATTATTATAAAAATCTTACATTTCAAACCGTATAATTTTTCATTTTGCAATTACGCAGAAATGTTACAATATTATCAACTCGCATATTTTTTGTTATAAAATGGAAGATATTGCATGTTGAACGCGATAATGATATTGTATGTAATCAGACTAGATAATATTGAAATGATTTTTCAAAAATCAGATTCCAAAAGACGTTGGGACCTCCTTAAGTTATGATTTGAACACGAACCCTGAGAAATCCCATGCTGAAAGTCACCAGATGCACCAGATTATTAGATGGCGATGAAAACCTTCGTAATAAAGTAAGTGATAACATTTATTGTACAACCGTAAACATTTTTTTTAATAAAAGTGTCTTTAATGTAATATAAATAAAGTATCAGATTTGATTACATTTGTTTCAAATAAATACTTGAAGTTCAAGTATTGAATTTTTTTATTGCAATAAATATATTACGATATTCGACTTCAATACAATCCTTTTATTTCAACACATTTTTAAAGAAATCAATTTGTTTATTATTTTCAAATACATTTGATTGCATTTAAGGGGGTATTATTCCAACAACAGAGTAAAACAGGGGATTTTAAAAATGTTGTAGGTACTCAAAATATGTAAAATTTGTTTTCTACAGAATTTCGAAACGAATGATATCTACGTTTATGAGATTATAATAAGGAAGCACGTTTTCCTTCGGTGTGTTGTTGGTGTCCAGATTTTACCAAATGTGGCCTTGACAGGCCCCTGGTTAGTGCCATTACATGTCCTTTTATAAACAAAAAAAATGTAATACGACCAGTTTTTCCTCGGTGAGAATCGTAAAAGTCACTAAAGGGGTTTCTTAAAACACCAAAGTTGGTGGCCATATCTTACATAGGGTGGCCTTAATAGGCCCTTGATAAATGTCATCAGATGTGCCCTTCCAAAACAAACAACTTTCAATCGGACAGTTTTTTTCTTCGATCCAAATTTAAAGTTATTCCGAGTTTTTCTTACTTTTTATTGGGTATTTTGCCACTGAAAAATATTTAAAAATTTTAATGAAAAAACCTCTGCGCCAAACGGATCAGATAGAGGTTGGTTCTTGAGTACTTGACTATTTCAAAAAGTCTCACACCTAAAAATTCCGAGTGTAACTTCAAAATGAAACAGGCATATTTATTTCAATAAATGGTATATGCATTTTTTTTATTAACATCGTAAATATTTTTTTCAAATGCAATTTTATAAAAGCAAAATGCCATAATAAACACGCGATGAATTCCGATCAGACAGTCAGAAAAAATGTACTGGTTTTAAGTAAATCCATTTATTTGAATCAGATTTTATTGAATCAAAGTTTTTTTTTCCTTTAAAACAAACAATTCTTTATTTACTTCAAGAAAATTGATTTATTTGATATTACGTAATTTAATATCTTAGAAACAATTTAAAAAATCATAAAATGAAATAAACAATTTACTTGAATTAAGTAAAATTTTATACAATTAAATAAATGGTTTACTTAAAACAAAGAAACATTTCATAGGTTCATATGTAAATTAGAACATTTTCTTAAAACTATAGAAATTTACCTAAAACTATTATAATACACTTTTTCTCTGAGTGCAGTTGCTAGAACATTTATCACCCTCCCCCTTAAAGGGGGGAGAAGTTATAAAATTGAAAACAGTGAGGCAATAAAAATTCTTTGATAATTCACAATTTCGAATATTCCAAGACCGATCTGCTAAATTCGTGCGTAAGGGAAGGCATTTACAATGTTGCAAATGGTCGGCCAAGGACATCATCAGGGGTGGGGGGTCGGTCGACCGGGCATTTTAGACTCTCGAGATTACAATAAAAAAAAAGTTTAAACAAAAAATCGTCCACTCTGTCACAACAATCCCCCCAGTGCCCCCCACGACAATTAGTGTAATTACTCATTAAAGCCAGGGACCGAGATCGGCCGACCGGGGTTTTATAAAAGGAAAAATTTTGTTCTTTCGAATAAACCAAGGCCGACCTGGTCACTCCTTGGGGGAGGCTAGGCATTAAAAATTGCATTGTTGTTAATGGTCGGCCACGGCTATCGCCAGGGGTGGGGGTCGGCCGACCGAGCATTTTACATTCTTTGGATCATAATTAACAAATTAGTTTAAAAAAAAAACGTCCACTTTGTCACCGCAATCGCCCCATTGCCCCAATAAACAATTACCGTAATTACTCATTACCGCCAGGGACCGTGATCGGCCGACCAGCGGTTATGAGTTTAGGGAATACTGTTGCAGTATTCTAAACTGCTAAATCCCGTCCTCTCGTCCCCCACACAAATTTGCAGTCTTAAGAGTGAACAAATTCACTCCGTTCTCAAAAACCCAAGCATAAATTTAATAGTACTTTTGGATTTATCATTGTTCGGATACAATTAAATATATGAAATAATAAAACACCTTTAACGAATTAGTTCCATATTCATTACATAGTCAATAGCCTATACTGAAGTTTTATTAAAGTTCTTGTTTAAAGCTGCACAAGTTTGTATGTTGCAGCATCATTAACCGCGACAAAGCATTGATTTTGATATAGGCTTTCGTACATATTTTCTCCAGTTGATATCACACAATTGAAAATTTTACGTCATACCACAACACCAAATTTTATAATAATCCATTGCCTATTCAAAAGTTACAAAAACATTCCTAAGAGTTGGACCACCCAGTATCATATCAAATGTACACGTCACTCTTTGAACTCCTTATTACTCTTCAAACTGTACACCACTGCTCCCAATAATAATAAACCAAACGAAAAGCGTTTACCGTGCCAATAATGAATAGCGTTATTAGTTGCTACAGCCAATAATTTATTACCTTGATTATTGCCTCCATAATTAAAACAAATTAATGCCTCATAATTCCCAAAATCACTAAATCAATGAATTAGTTTATTATTAGTGGAGGAAAGGTGTATCAAAAGGTTAATTTGGTCTCTATATATTATTTCCCTGCTTCCTGAATCCTGTCCCCGTCTCGCAAACATTTGTCCTTGTCTATTTCGTCTATTTTAGGCCCCGCGAGTAAATCGGAACTTGTATTGTCCCATAGATTTATAAGGTAATTAGTTCGGTGACTTATAGGCAATCAAGTTCGGTCTAAGGTGAACGCGCGGAAGTAGATATATTGAAGGTAAACGGTAAACAAACCTTCTTATCCTTGCATAAAAGATAATGGTGATTAATGAAGATTGAACTAAATCAAGGCATTCTTTAATCCTATGTATATTTTGGTAGCAGAATTAAAATCTCACGTAATCGGATAATCGAGCTATTTAGTTTTTACTGTGTTTTAATACATTATTGTGAACATTTTTCTGCTGTACGCAAATTATGAAATATAGAAGAAAACATTAAAATATATATATTTTGGGGATATAGTCTGGGCAGGTGTAGAAATAAATGTGTTTTTCTACGTCAACCTCGAGAGGTGTTCATTTAACGAATTTCATTTCGCATCGGTTGCTAGGCACATTGTTGACAACAAACGTGTTTGGACTAGGTACACTTGTGTACTGTGAATATGAGGTACCAACATTTGTACAATTAAAGTGGGCTTTTATTTACCTGATCGCCAAAGAGCTATGGAAGGTTCTAAATAATTTAATTTAGATTCTCATAAAATTTTATTTTAATTTCAATATTAGTAAACTATCAGACTTTAAAGGGTACTTAAATATAGAGAATATTTACATGTCGGTGTTTGAAAGAGTGTTAAAAATCAATATTAAAAATTATTTCTGGTAATATGCTTTTTTTATAAATACAGCAACGGGGCTTCCTCGGATGACATCGATGTCAGCATTATCATTGATGCACGGACATCCTGCCCTTATTTGGTATGTCAGTGTCTAGTATTTCTTTCTATAAATGAATTTAGTTTGCTAAATTTGATCAAGGGTGCACATTCTGGACAATTTCAATATAATCACTTCTCGGTAGTGTTTAGTTTTTTATGAAATGGTACCTCCAGTAAGTGATCATTGGATTTATTTGTAATTAAGGAGGTATTTCGAAAATCAACCTACCCATTAATTATTTTATGACATTAAAATAAAATTTTTAAAACTCTACAATGAGGTAACATTTCCCTTTATTGTATTCAGGTGTTAACTGTGATAATAAACAAACCTGAACTGAAGATGTGCAATAGTGCCCCCTTGCAAGACATCTGGTGTCAACCTGGCTTCAATGCTGTGTGCCGCTAAAGAACACCTCTTACATCACTAAAATATCACAAAAATCGGATTCAAGAGCTGCCTCGTAGAGGTAAATGGCATCTGTCAATAAGTTTGTCCGTCTGACAGACCGATCATCCGGGTCCTGTATAATATTGACGGACCGGATCGTCCGTGTACCGTATTAATTTATGTTGTTACTAAGGGTCTTTTGATGTGTATGAAATATGTGCCAGTATGTCAGGTTGATTATTACTGTGGTACGTAGAATGTGTTTTTTAATGTTGTTATCTATATATAATGACTGTTGGCTATGTAAAAAAAATTATGTTTATATTCATTATTTATACTTTTTTCTGCATCTGTACCGGATGTAACAGGATTATTTTTATCCCCCTTTTCTCCTTTAGTTTTGAAGATAATTGATTGAAATTTAGGATATACTACATACATAATAAGCGGCACTTTTTGACATACAATTAATTTTTTTTCACTTCTGGTTTCGCCGGAAGTGACACTAACTTTAGTTTTTTAAAGAGAACACCCTATATATTATTGCATTTTTGAATTCTGCATAATTTTTTTGAATTCGACGATGCCAAATAAGTGACATTTCAAACATCCTTTTTTTATAATATAATTTTTAGTTTTCCATTTAAGTGTGTCATGACGGTTCCGATTTATTCTAAATGACCCGTGTAATGGTACAAAAATCGAAATCCCGTTAAAAACACCAAATTACATGATTTATGAGCAAATTGTTTTTGGGGCAACACTCATTTTTTTCACATGGAACCATATCGGTAACGTGGTACCATTTATTGGTACTATTAATAACGAATTTATTCATATGTGTATTAAACTGTGCGATAAATACAAACAAAATTACTGCTGAACGATAATCAGAAAATACAATTTTGTTCTAATTAAATGTTAAGAAGTAACTAAGGTGGCCTTGAAAACAACGAAATATTTAGCTTGTCAAACATTTGTTGGTTTAACGGTGTTTTTATTGTGTCTTTAAAAATTGTTTAAAATTCTTGTTAATTATGTTCAAAATGCCGCAAATTTATACAAGAGATGAAAAGGTGGACATGTAAAATTATTTATGGGGAAAGTAAGAAAAATGCAATTGCAGCTATGGACCTTTATGGGCCGACGATATCCTGATAGACAATGCTGAGTGAAAAATTGTTTTAAACGTGTTGAAAACCAATTCCTAAGAGAGCCCAATAATGATCCCGAAGAAAACTTCATTATTGACGAAGGAATGGAAATTAATGGTTTAGCTCGAATATGAGTTGATAAGACTGTTTCTTTAAGGCAAGTTGGGTTTGAATTGAACATCAGTAACCAAACAGTAAGCCGAATTTTGCACAAGTACCAGTATAGATCTTTTAAATACCAATTGCACCAGCATTTGTACGAAAGTGAGTACGAACGTAGGATGGAAAATTGCAATTGGATTTTGTATAATAAAGTGCAGCCAAACAGTGATTTTTTTGGACTGATTTTATTTTCGGACGAATCAAGGATTACAAATTTGGGATTATTTAACCTACAAAATACAAAATATTGGTCACAATGAAATCAAAATTTATTACGGGAGGGTAACTTTTAAGTGCGGTTCGGTTTCAATGCTTGGCTTGGAATAATCGGTAGTAGAATCATTGGTCCAATAATATTTGAAGGACCTCTGACTGGTGCCAGATACTTGAGATTCCTGAAAAATGAGATTGAGGACATTTTAGATGAATTACCTTGAGATTTAGAACAGGGAATGTATTTACAACAAGATGACGCTCCTCCCCATAATTCAAAGATAGTAATTGATTACATTCAACGAAGATTCGTAGAAAACGTAATTTGGACGAATGGTCCTGTGAGGTGGCCTCCAAGGTAACCTGATTTAGCACCCCTTGATTTCTTTGTTTGGGGTCATTTAAAAATTATTGTCTATGCAACTGCCGTTACAACCCGTGAAGACCTGGAGCTACGAGTAAGACGAGCAATTTATAGCACAACGGCCCAGCAATTGGCGAACGTTCTTCGAGAAACAGCTATGCGAGTTCAGAAATGCATTGACGTTTATGGACAGCATTTTGAACAACTGTTGTAATGTTTTGTATTAATTTTTTGTATTCCAAAACCACCCCATGTGTAATAAGGTAATTAGAATTAAATTGTATTTTCTTATTTCCTTTTACCTGTAATTTTGTTTTCCTTTGTTAACTCCTTATTAATAGTACTAATAAATGGTACCATGGTGCTGATATGGTTCAATTTGAAAAAATTGACCTTTGCGCCAAAAACAATTTTGGTGCCTTTTATTTGCTCATAAATCACGTAATTTAGTGTTTTTAACCGGATTTCAATTTTTGCATTACACGGGTCATTTAGAATAAATCGGAACCGTCATGGCACACTTAAATGGAAAACTAAAAACTATATTACAAAAAATTTCATCTTTGAAATCTGACTTATTTGGCATCGTTGGATTCAGAAAATTATGCAGAATTCAAAAATACAATAATATATAGGGTGTTCCATTTAAAAAACGACAGTTAGTGTCACTTTCGAAGAAACCGGAAGTGAAAAAAAAATCAATTGTATGTCAAAAACTGCTGCTTTTTATGTATGTAGTATATTCTGAATTTCAATCAATTATCTTCAAAACTAAATAAGAAAAGGGGGGTAATACTGTGATCCTGTTACATTCGGCTCATATTATTTGGTGTACAATGTGATGAATAATGGAATTTTGCAGATCTACGTGGCAGGAAAGGCTCGAGCGAAACTGTCGCAATGTATCAAAAATTGTCTGAACCTAGCTTTGGCTTCCGTACAAAATTCAGATTCATATGCCGATTCTGACGATTCATATGTAGAGCATGCTGGGTGGGGTATCCTGTCTGAAATTTTAGTAAATGAATCGAATGTCAGCGATTCCAGCTCAGAGGACAACAAAACTTTATTTGATGATATACAGGACATTGGACCTCACCTACTAGGTGTTTCAGATCAACCAAGTACAGAAATTCTATATAGTGTTTACTATACATCTCGTGACGAGAGGATTTCCATCAGGGTTTCGGGTATATCTGGACAATCATAATTTTAGCGCAATGAGGCGAGTTAATTTCATGAGGAGAAAAACGTTCCATAACGGCGTTTACGATCATCAACTTGCTGAATGCATATTTTATCAAGAAATGACGATGGTAAAAACTCTGATGGCCAGGATCTGGAGACGAAGAGAGGTTCTCTTTACCTAAAATTATTTACTATTTTAGTTGAATTATTATTTTATTACCTAAGTACCTATCTTTAACAATTAAAAATCATTTATTTATCTTATACAACAACAGTCACCAACTGTCACTATTTCGTGATATAATAAGATATTCTGATAAAATAGCTTTATGCACTTGTGTTAGAACATACAGTATTTTTTCTTATAAGTACTGTTTATGGAAGTCACTCCAATATGTGCCCTTGACTTATAAATTCATGAAAGTTAAGACAATTGGAAGACAATAGGAAGTTTAACAGTTTTACAATATATAGCGATTTGTGAGACAGATGGTACGGGTAGGCGTTGTAAAAAAGATGATCTGGGCTAAGGGTTAAAACTATACAATTTGTAAACACAGAAACTCGACCGCTTCCGTATAATATTCACGCACACGCACACTAATATCACTCTACGTATAGCATAATAAAAACTAACAAAGTAGGGTGCTGATACCTCACTACGCTTACAATATCCCTCACTTCAAGCATTTCAGATTTTTTAACGCTGTCAAACGGGTTTACCTTCGATATAGAAGTTTCACTTCAAAACTTGTCTTGGAAAAAGATCATAAAATAACCATAAAAGGAAACATATTATACACAGATTAATAAACATGTCTGGCTTACAAAATTAGGCAGTCTGAGTTAGCCTATCCACTCCTGGTAAAGAGTAACACATAACGTCTCGATTATAGGTGGACGTGAAGTAATTAGCTGTGTTTTGATATGTCTAAGAATACTGTCGAGTTATTAATGCTTGTGGAGGTGCATGTGTATGTTATTGTCTTCGATAATAGCCGGTACAGGGACGATTGCCAAGAATTTCGCCTATCTGCCGGTGCATCAAGACACAAATAAAGTGGGTGTTCGAACTAACATTGCCTTCATAGACATGAGGGGGGCACTGCAAACGTGGCTGATGAATGTCTCTGCTCCTGTACCCCTTGCGCTCTGCCCTGCCCCGAGAGACCTCAACTGAGACGCCGATAGACTTATAAATACCTTCGATAAGGTGCGTCGAGACGCTCGGGACGCCCCGCATTCAGATCGCTATTCGACGGTCAAACTCTTTATGTACTTGCAGTAAGTGAATCATTATAATTGTTACTTTCAGTGATGGGGACCACACATTTCGAGCGTGCTGTAGGCACGGTTATATTCTCGCTCTATTATTAGATTTTATTTTTCTTTGTCTCAGACTTAGCGATCGTGTCAATACTTTTATTGTTTTGAGGTATTTCACTTGATATCTTTACTTTACTAGAATTTATGAGTTAATTATAAAGCTAATATATGTTATGGTCAAACTGTGTTATAACAAAATAATTAACGAGTGATTTCTGGGACTGAAACTAATAGGAATAAATAAATCATTATTAGTCGAATGCAATTAAGTTTTTACCTGGAAATCCGTCTATAGTGAATTGATTTTCATGAAATTTTTTGCACTGAGTTTCTAATACTGAGTATAAAAAAGATTACCCTTTAAATACTGCTGCTTTTACTTGGGGGTAGTTCCCACCTCTTATGGAGGGGTTAACAAAAAAGTAAAATATGTTGTTTCTTAGCTTTTCGCGAATGTTGAATGAAGTGTTGTTATGCTTCCTGGTTTTCTCCCATGTAGTTGTTAAGTTCCTGTAGGAGCCATGGTTGTGTAAACGATGTTTCGACAGAATCTCATCTGCCATCATCAGGTTCTAACTGAAAGCTGCCTACTGCTGCTCCTTGTTGCTCGAACTGAACTGACTCAGTCAGCTTCCGCACAACAACACTTCAAAGGTAAAATAGTAACCACCTATTCTGATAAAGAATCAAATTGTAAGAGAAAAAGATGATCTATAATTTTTCATGTAAAATATATTTCAAGTTATAGCGATTTGAAAATTACGATTTTAGCTTTAAAAAAAATTGCTGCCTAAGGAATCACTACTTCCACATCCAGATTTTTCATCAAAGTCACTTTAAAGGAAACATTTTGACTAGATTTGCACTCTAGTATGTAAAAATTATTGGTCACAGAATTTTAATAATATTTGGAGCAGATGTCATAGAAAAGTTTGAGGCGTTGGTTTCTACCAAATACGATAAAAGTGAAGTTTTTAGTTTACCCTACTTATTTTCCCCTATTCACAACCTAACACGACCCACCCCTTTATCTCAATCAGACGTCATTACAATACATCCGTGTACTAACTTTCAAGTAAATATATCAATTTTATGTTATCAAACTCATTAATAATGGAGCGGAGATGGTGGTGTTCGAAAAATATTAGAAAGAAATCTGGGGCCTTGGTTTCTAGCATATACACCAAACCCCATATTTATGTACTCTTACCAGCATGATTTACTTATTTTCCCCTATTTACTCCTATTCAACCCTCAACCATTCAACGGAATCATCTTAAAATATAATCTAGTTCCAGATGTCGTTATAATACATACGTGTCCCAAATTTCAAGTGAATATCTCGATTTCATTTTATCAACCCCTTTAATAATGGATTAAGGGTGGTGGGGGTTGAAAAATATTACTAAAAAATATGAGACCTTGGCTTCTAGGACATACACCGAATTTCAAGTTTCTGTACCTTTACCAGCTTGCTTTACTTATTTTCCCTATTTACCACCAATTACCCCCACTCGTTCAACACAATCAAGTCAAAATATAATCCAGTTTAAGATATCGTTATACGTGTAACAAATTTCAAGTGAAAATCTAACTTTAATTTTATCAACTCTTTTAATAAGGAAGTGATGGGGGGATGAAAAATATTATCAAAAAATTTGAGGCCATCGCCTCTAGTATATACACCAAATCACAAATTTCTATACTCTTACCAGCTTGCTTTACTTAGTTTTCACTATCTACCACTATTTAACCCCCAACCCTTCAACGGAATCATCCCAAAATATAATCTTGTTCCAGACGTCGTTATAATACATACGAGTACCAAATTTCAAGTGAATATTTCAATTTCATTTTATCAACTTCTTTAATAATGAAGTAGGGGTGGTGGGGGTTGAAAAATAATATAAATAATCCGAGAGCTTGGCTTCTAGTACATACACCGATATTCAAGTTTCTGTACTCTCACCAGCTTGCTTTATTTATTTTCCCCTATTTACCCCTATTTAACCCCCAACCCTTCTACGGAATCATCTCAAAATACAATCTAGTTCCAGATGTCGTTATAATACATACGTGTACCAAATTTCAAATGAATATATCAATTTTATTTTATCAACCTATTTAATAATGGAGTAGTGGAGGGGGGGTTGAAAAATACTATAAAAATTTTGAGTTTTTAGCTTCTAGTACATACACTGATTTTCAAGTTTCTGTACTCATACCAGCTTGCTTTACTTATTTTCCCCTATTTAACCCCCAACCCTTCGACCGAAGCTTTTCAAAATATAATATAGTTCCAGATGTCGTTATGATACATACGTGTACCAAATTTCAAATGAATATCTCAATTTTATTTTAGCGACCCCTTTAATAATGAAGAAGGGGTGGTGGGTGGGGTTGAAATACATTATAAAAAAATCTGAGGCCTTGACTTGTAGTACATACATCAAATTTCAAGTTTCTGTACTCTTACCAGCTTACTTTACATATTTCCCCATATTTACCCCTATTTACCCCCAACCCTTCACCGGATATCTTCAAAAAACAATCCAGTTCCCGATCTTATTATAATATATACGTGTACAAAATTTCAAGTCAATATCTTAAACTGTACAGAGAAAGCGTGCGGATAAAAAAAAGTTACAGACAGACAGACCGACAGACAGACCGACAGACCGACAGATCGACAGACAGACAGACAGACAGAATTTTTTTTTTTCGCTCAAATTTAAAATCTCGACGTTTCATGATATTGTAAACCGATTTCAAGAAGAAAAAAATTTTTTAATTTTTTTACGATTACTATACTTCCAATCCACTACGTGGATGTGGAAGTAATGATAGAGGTTTTAAATGGAAATATAACTCTTGTTAGTTACATTTTGTCCTGTTTATAAAACGGATAAAATTCCGCTGTTAAGAATTGCAGACCAATTATCATTTTATGTAATTTTAGTAAATTATTAAGAACCCTTATTTCAGTTTTTCCAGTTAAATCCTAAGGTGGCCATTCCCTAGAAAGAGACATCCGATAGGGAAGCATTTATTATTTTTGGCCATAACTTTTTTTTCTTAGTACGTATGTTTAAAAACCACTATAAGACTACCTAAGCAGAACCATAACAAGACTATTACTATAAATTTTCACTCAATGATTTCAGTGGATTGCAAAATAGTTACACTTAAATTTAAAAATTATCCTAATTTTCCTGTTTCGTAGTTTTAAATCTAGCTATTTTGCAAACCATAGAAATTACTGAGTGAAAATTCATAGTAATAGTTTTGTTATGGTTCTACATAGGTAGTCTTATAGTTTCTTTAAATATACGTACTAAGAAAGAAAAGTTATAGCCAAAATTAATAAATATTTCCCTATCGAATGTCTCTTTCTAGGAAATGGCCACCTTAACCAGCAGCAACATCTTGCTGATAGTTCACAACGGTGACGAATTTAGCTTTCATAATTCAATTTAAAGCAACCCTAGTAGCACAAAATATTGGACCAATATATAATCCATATAGGAGCAATATTTGAATATTGGTCCTATATAGTCATGGAATTCTGACATCACTTCCGGCCACGATTTTTGTGCCATCGAATACGTGAATAAAACTTACGTCAAAATGTAGGTTTTGAGGTATACAATGAGATTTTAGTGGGCTGCCAGGCTTTTTTTGCCCGCAACCCTAAGACACCCTCGATCGAAGTATTTTTTTTCTGTTTTATTAAGTCATCGAATACAAGAATTATTTTTTTTTAAGTTAAAGTACAAGCCTTCTAGTTATGAAAAAAACTATGCTGCCTCTTCTTATTTGCCCACATCCTCCCATTTTGACGTCACTTCCGGTAAAATTTTATGACGCGAGCAAAATTTGCTCATATGAAAAGTGGCTCCCTGTAGGTCTGTGGTAGTACTTACTCACTCATACAAAGTTTTTCATGTATCTTATTCATAGGAAATCTATACAGTCGGCTCTCTAGCTAATGTGTCGGTTTTTCTAAAGCTTTTAACATACTTGATCATGGGAATTCTCTTACAAAAATTGTGCAATTTTGGTCCTACCCAAACATTTATTAGCTTTTTATTTTTAGTTGTCTGGCAGGAAACTTACTGCACAATACCTAGGTTGTTAGCCTATTGAAATAACAGCAACATTTGATATTCCTCGGGGATTTGTTCTCGGACACTTATAAAACCTATAAATGACATTAGCTATGAACATAGAATAACAATCTGTTGTGTGCCGGTGATTGCAGCCATTAAAAACCTGAATGATCGCTTTACAAAAAGATTTGCAACAATACGTGGTTTGATAAAACTAGGTAAGTTACATCTTAATATTAACAAATGAAAATACATGATTTTTACAAGAAAACTTAATCCAGATGAATTCATTTATATTTTAAAAGATGCTCGCCAATCTAGATGAAGTTAATTTAAAGATTTTGGAGTCGTTCTTGACAGCAAGTTAATCTTCTGTTATCGCATAAATCATATTGTAGCCAATTCTCATAGAAATTTAGGTATTACAATTAGAAATACCAAACAATTTGTTGATAAAAACACATTTGCCAGGTAAAAATTATGATTCGGTCTCATAATGTGTCATAGTGAGTAGAATATGTCGTAGAAGAATTTTCCCTTAAAAAGAATTGTCAGTAAATATTTTTGGTATAAGAAATGAGATTTATTTATTTTTCGGTTGTATTTTATGTGGAATTTGAAACCAGTTGGATTGCCTTGATTTAAGTGGAATAATAGGAATATTGTTAATTATATTTAAACATATTTTATTATTTAAATTCTCAATGTGTTCTTATTGTATAAAATTCTGTAAAAATGTTTGTTCTCTTCTACTCTATAATTGAATTTTTAACTGTCTGGTAGTTGTATCCTAAATTATGAGCTATAATACTGAATGTAATAATACAAACTACTTCATGCATTGCCAAGAAAATAAAACTGTGAAAGGTACATAAGATAAAATTCATTACAACGACATATTTTATCAATGGAAATAGAAATTTATCATTAATTTAAGTTTACAATGTAGTTAACACAATTTTATAATTAATTTTCTTGAGAAATTTCTATCTCATATAATTATTTACCTTCATCACTACTCACTTTCAGATCAATTATTTATTCCTGTACCGACATTTTGAAGTGTAACAAATAAATTGTCTATTTCTGCTTCCTCCGTATAGTTTGCAGGAGACAAGTCTAAGTCTAGGCGCGCACGACTCTCAAGCTACGGCGTGTTCGCTGGTATTTTCATTAAATATAAATACTGTATAGATCAAAATCAATATTAGTTCAATACAAAATGGAACAGTTGAGTACTAAGTATTACAAAATACAAATTTAAAAATATGATATCAATTTGTTTATTTATAAGCTACTACAACGCAAAATACAAACCCACTAAAACGAATTATTTTACAACAGCTGTAATTATCTATTATGGTCATTGTATAAGAGTCAGAGCTTTATCATTAAGGCCTTAGAACGTTTTCTCAGTATGTATACAAACACTACATACTCAGAATAGGCAAAGACCATCCGGAGAAGTTAGTTAAGGTTATAATTAAGAGAAAGAAACAAAAATTAAACACGAGATAAAGTGAAATTGTGAAATGGGGTGCTGTTTAGGGATTAAATGTGGTTTTTTGCGATTTTCAGCGGAACGTGATCTCCTAGCGGAAAATGTTCTTCACAAAAGTTGCATTTGACGAAAAAATTTAAAACTTTCATACTTATAGCGTTTTTCAACACATCCTCAAATTTTCCGAGAAAATGGCAGAAAACCGATTTTTCGGTTTTTTATTTTTTTCTCTGGGAAAAATTATACAATTCAAACCAGCAGTTTCCGAGATATTTATATTTTTCGAAAAAAGAGATCAAAATCTTCCACGGGAAACTTTACTGGTGTTTTTTTCAATTTGAATACTCTATTCGGGCTCATTTTAACTGTTGAAATGTCTGCTTTAAAGTGGCCTATACAGTAGATGCAGAAATTCTTCGATCATAGGAAAGTTGAGCGCAATTTACACTTACCTAATCTCACTATCGTAAATATCCAATGAAGTATCCAGTGTTGGCAGATCTACTTTATTCATACATAATGATGCCAAGTTTTGTAGAATGATAGAATCTAATTGATTAAAATAAAATAAAATTCATATTTTTATAATTTATAATAAAAAATGAAATCACTATGTTTAGCTCATTTGCTTTTTAATTTTACCAAAACGTAACTAAGAGCTGGGTTTTAAAAAATGTAAATTGTTTGCATGATAAATGAATTAATCTGGCAACACTGATGCAGTAATACCTTGAAGGCTTGTTCTCTATTGAGCACGACAAGGACATCGAAACCTCGACCGAGAGGGTTATTACTGCCGCTGCCCATCTAGGAGGCACGCGACGTAGGAGTTTAGTAATGCAGGAAAGGTAAAGTGGGATGCACGTCCTTTCGTGAAATCTAATAAATTGCTTAAAAACATTATAAATGTTGGTACTATTATGGAAAAATTTTATAATTTGGAAACTAAAAAAGTAATTCTTAACACAAAAATAATTCTTAGAAATGGGTAAAACAAAATACTAATATTCTAACAGTTTTTAAAAATGTGTGGAGTTACGGAAAAAATGTATTACTTGCACCTAACAAGTTTAATGTAATAAATGCTCAAATAGACTTCCCTGCTGAGCTGAGCAATATCCCAAACGATTATAAAATCCTTGGCGAACATACCCAACATAACAGGGGTAACAGTTAAGCAGGCGTTTTCAATATTTAATTGAAGTTCCAGCTAATTGTTGGGCCTATTTTCCCGAAAACCATAATTTTTTTATTTTAATTAGCCCCAAAAGAAAAATTCACAGGGCGCAAGATCTGATGACCTGTTTGGCCATAAGATATTACCATGCCCAGAAATAAGTCTATTCGGTAATGTTTACTCCAAATAATGCCGAACGATAACTCTATTATGGGGAGGGCAACCATCTTGTTGGAACCAAATTTCATTAAACCTAGAACCTACTAGTTCCTGAATCCTAGGGACAATTTGCTGTTGAAGCAAATCCAAATATTTTTGACCATTTAAGATGCCATCGATATAAAATGGTCCTATAATATGTTCACCAAGTATACCGACCCAAACATTTAGTTTTTGAGGATACTGAGTGCGAAGTTCGTAAAACTTATTTAAATTGTCTCGCGACCAATATCGTGTCCGAGTAGAATTATGTTTACCAATTAATATAAAAGTTGATTCATCTGTAAAAACAATGTTTCTAATTGCTCACAAAATTCCATTCTTCTGATATTGTCCGTCTCAAAAATTTCATGAGATTTCCGAACCTTGTATACTTTGTACCCATTTTTTTTTAAACCGACGTAACCGTTGATGGTGTAGAACCTACTTCAGCAGCAATTTGGGAGGTAGTAAGTACCGGGTTGTTGGTTGCCAGTGCACAAATCATAATATCTCTTTCATCTCAGGCTTCATTGGGAGGAATCGATTTTTTATGTTGTTTATAATCAACACAACCATGTATTTCAAAATTGTGAATAATATTATGAATTGTGGATAATGCAGGTGAAGGTCGGCCGGAAAATGTTAAGAATTAATTTAACGATAAGGTCACTCTTTCAGTTCCCAAATAGTACTAGCTTGAGTACGAGTTTGATGTGATGTGAGATTGCAGCAAGTCGATTACTAGTTAAGCATGCGTATGTATTTATAATATGCCATTCGTTGGAAGTTGTAAATTCGCCTGGTAGATCCTACGATCGAAGAACATTTGCATCTACTGTATATGTTGATGCTTTATTATACTCTTCGCAAATACAAAACAAAGAGTACATTGCTTTCGGTTGGCACATTTCTAAAACCGGTAATACTACTCGTAGAGAAAAAATTTTCATACACTGTGTTGGTGATCGAATTCTTAACAACTTTCAAAATGTCCGTCCGTCCGCCTGTCTGTCCGTCTGTCTGTCTGTCCGTCTGTCTGTCTGTCAGTCTGTCTGTCCGTCTGTCAGTCTGTCCGTCTGTCTGTCCGTTTGTCCGTCTGTCTGTCTGTCTGTCCGTCCGTCACGTTTCTTGTAAGTATGATAACTTAAGAGCGAAAAGTCCGATTGTATTGAAATTTGGACAGTAAGTTCGTGTTAGCTAGAGAAGGAACCATATTGTTTTGAACAAAATCGATCGATAAATAAAGAAAATGTTTACGTAATTTTTTTTTTTGTTCTGTAATTAAACTAAAAATGTCTAAAACTAACATTATTTAGAAAAAACTGCGAAGAGTATCCTATGGAATGTGCAACAATTATATAAAAAGTGCAGTAAATCGGCGAAGAGTATAACGGTTAGCTTGTTTTTCAGGAAACCCCTTAAAATTGAGAAAATCCAAAAAGATGACTTTTCGGATCACAAATTTTTTAGTCAATTTTTTTAATTATTTCCATTAATAATGGATTAAATTTGAATGACAGAATTTACTTTAATGTAATATTACTAAAGTTGAATGAATTTAATTAAAGAAAGTGGCGGAAACCATGGTAGAAATAATATACAGGTATGCTGTTGCGCAGCTTTTGCAGTAACCAATCATATGCTTTGGAACCAACGGGAACCATATTGATAATCGGACCATAGCGTTTCTGCGCATATTTCAAATAATATAGTGTATTCTTCTGTACAAAAGGAGATGATTCCACATACCATTTAAAAACAGATGCTTCATTTTGGAAATAAGGTTAAAGTTTGATGAAATATTACTCATTTGTAAAAATTTTAGAATGGTTTTGAATAATAATGTAAGATTGTACATACATACATTTCAACATTGCTGTAGCAAATTTTCATTGAAATTTTAGTGTTTTTTTTTACTTCCGTGTAGTTATGGATATGCAAGACATTCTTTGTAAAAAATATGGTAAAAAGGTACTTCTTTGATGCAGTATATAGGTATATATTTTATATGATCTAGTTCGGCGATTTCAAGAGTTTATAGGTTAAGTTATCAATACTAAAAAAATTAACGTGTATATATATATAGTTCTATATATTCAATATTTGTCAAAGGGTTCATGAGTACTATATGAGTTTTTAGTATGATTTTATGATAAATGTCAATTTTTTAATATAAAGAATATATTTTTATACAAGTTATTTGTACAACATTAATCTTTTTAATTACAAATGCTATCGTCATAGTAAATTTTAACCAATATTTACGAAAAATACATACACCACAGGTAATATATAACTTCTAATTGTATTGACACCTTGTGGCGGTATATATACCGGACAGTCACACAAGAAATCATACAGTCGTTTTATTTTATACTTTTATTCTATAACAAAACAAACATACTGTACTTAATAAATAAAATAAGTATTATACTGAGACTTTTTACAACATATAGAGTATATTATACAGTATCTTGACAAGAGACGCAAGCATCATTAATCAAATTTTACAGAATAAAATCTAAATACTCCTACAGTTTTAGATATCCTAGATTTATGTATCATACTGCATACTAACTTTTCGTTGAAATTCAACGATTTGCATGAATATGTTTACTTATTCTTACTTTTTGCTTTGTACGTTATATCTTGGAGAATGATTCTTGCCAAATGTTCTATAAGTACTGCATGAGGCAGAAGGACACGGATATTCGTTGGAGAATAGTTTTCAACATTTTGGAGATACCTACTCTGGAGTCGCTTTAAAATCTGCCCTCTTAAAATGCACTGAACAAATGCGAGCTGTAAAAAAAAACAATTTTTATTTCTGACCACATTTGTGTTAAAAAACAAATGCAAACTTTTATATCGTAAATAGGTAGGTACATCTTTTACTAATACATATTTTGTAATTGTAAATAAGCCAATGTATTAAATAATTATTGTTTTTATAATTACCGTTTATGAAATGATTAAGTTTTACTGGACAAATTTCTAACCATTTTCTCGATATTCTTCATTTTTTGGGAACCGAAAGAATATTACATTTCTTTCAGTTGAAGTTCCACTCCTATTTTTGCAACTGTTTATACTGCACCCAACCATGTCTTAAGTTAATTATAAATAATCGTTTCTTTTTTAACCTCACAAATATCACACCATAGAGAAACCAAACACAAAAATGTTATTACGCAGTTACGCACCCCAACACGGCTATTTTTACACCTGGTTGCAGGGGTACAATGTTGAGGGATAATATTATAAAAACTTGAAATATGTGTAATATCACAGAATATTAAGATTCTCTGTCAATATACTATATATATCATTCCAATATGGTTCCCGTTAGTTCCATGCGCAGAAAAGTCAAATTCTGGTAGGTCGGACGAGCATACCTTGTATATGTTTCTACCATGGCGGAAACCATCGTGAAACTTTTAATTAAATAAATTAATAAAAAATCTTGTAAGTTGTGCATATCGACATGGTAGAAAAATTTACAAAATTGTAAATTCAGAAATTTATATCAGAAAAGTACCTACTTGGAATAGGTACTTGTAAAAGATTCAAGCCCGCCTAAAGTGCTCAGGGGGGGGGGGGGGAGGATGGGCCGGGCCAAGAGAGCAACCGAGCTCGTTATGTCTGTATTATGTGTCTGATGTCTGTCAAAAGAAAGAAATGAACTATTAAACATGCACTATATTTTAATATTTTTCATTTCAATTTATTATTTAATAATGGTAATGGTGATAAAATTGGACAAAAATTATTATTAATATGTTTTCTATAGTTTCGCCAATCAGTATAGCATCTTCAGATAATGGCTGAAATTGCAATTGCATCTACAGGTTGACCATTCTAGAATGGCCGATGAGATTAGGATGCGCAGTGGTCGAAGCCCGCCCACCTCTACGGAGCGTACTTGTTTATGTTCCTTGCTCGTGTAAACATCGATGGTACAGTCTCGTGAAAAATGCTTGTAGTGTATAACTTATATTTAATGCACAGGTACCTATTACACCTGTTACGTGTACTATCACTAGCAGTATTTATAAGAAAATATCATGGTATTTGAAAGCAAAGGAAAACATAAATCTTTGTCAAGAAATTATAAGGTTTGTTTTAAAATGTATGGAGCAGGAATCTACAGCTGGAGCTCCTATTATACAATTTTAAAAAGTATGTGTACAAATCTATTATCAGTTGTGTTATGTACAGCAAAATATATTTTATTTTAATTGCATAAAAAATTATATTATAAAAATAGTATATAAAGACAGAGTTAGAAAAGGGACATTTTTTTATAATCACGCTGGCCGCCGGGTATCACGTGTTGAAGTGTCATCACCAGAATCACTATTATTACGACTACCAGTGTCATATAGGCAATTTAATATTGTTTGCTGGATACTTCGGAAGTTGGATAGAGCAGAGGTAAATAAAAAATATGTTGTAAGCGTTTATTTCAAACTTTATGATGTATTTATTTTGTATGTTTGGTATATCCTATTGTTTACTTGAAACTAAACAATTAAATATTATAATTTACAAATATTTCAAATATAGAAACAAAGAACTGTTGTTCATTCGAAAATACTAATCGATATGTGACATACCGGGATTCTCGGTGAATAGAAAGCACCTTTTACTGAAACTTCTTCCCCGACTGTACTGCGTTCATAGTTAAGAAACTTGTCTCTATCCAACAGCGACAATATTTCTTCTCTCTCTGCGCGGCTATCGGCCATCCTACAATGGTTTACTTGTATTAACTTATTTGAAAAAAAAACTGCGAATAACATATGTACTACAAAATGTACAACAATTATGTAGTGGTTCATTTTATTTTATTAAGCGTACTTCAGACTACCAAAATTTAGACGGCTTTTATTAAACGTGTCTATACATAAATAAAATTTGGCATTACGAATGTCATAACCATCTAGATTCCACGAAGTAATTTATGTAATGGTGTTGCGAATATGGCATACGCAAAAAATGAAGAGGGCAAATTTAGAAACTTAACAGCCATAATCAAGTGGCAAACGCTAAAACACACAGCGTAATTTGGGGTTGATCATTGCAAATCGCGGGTGGCTGTTGTACGTCCCGCGCTATAAATAAACAGCGTGCCGGTGATAAATCCACAAGTGACAGCTCCCTGCGAGTCAGTTCGGTCACAAACTAAATTCCAGCGAGCAATAGTTCATTTACTACCAGTGTACACCCGAGCTATTACCGCTCTAATTGAGAATCGCATTAAGACCGTAAATTTCAAAAGTCGCCACTTCTGTCTATTGTCCTGTCCCGGCAGAGGACGACTCACCCGGCCGTTTGCACGCGTTCTCGCACAGCTCGGCTACAAATATCGGTTGGATTCGAAAGGGCTCGCATTCGCAATGTCGGTTTATCCCTTAATGTACCCCAAATTTAAATTAAAAATCAGTTCTAATTAGGCCACAAATAGAGCGCCGTTCCGAGTTTGTTGAATCTTTGAAGTATATTCCTCCAAACTAGATGTAAACATTGTATTCTCTATCGCATTATTGGATTTTCTGTATAATTGTTGAACATCTTTAGTATTATCTTCGCAATTTTTCGAAAATAAGTTTAATGTTTTATGCATAATTGCTATTCTTTCTTATAATTTCATTTATTTCTCGATGATGCCATCTTGCCGAAGTAGCCCGGGAGGATGCGAGAGATTTTTCGCGTTAATATCTATAAAGTTAGATTTTTTTTCAAAGAGAGTTTAGATAGTGAAGGTGCAATTCTACCAAACTCTTAGTGGTGCATAGATAAGTAAAAAGAACCGCTGCCAAAGAATCACATCCAGACTTTTCATCGAAGTCACTTTAAAGGAAACACCTTGACTAGATTTGCACTCTAGTATGAGGAAATTATTGATCATAGAATTTTAATAATATTCGGGTCAGATGTCATAGAAGAGTTTGAGGCGTTGGTGTCTACCATATACGTTAAAAATGAAGTTTCTAGTTTACTCTACTTATTTTCCCCTATTTACAACCTACCACCTCCCACCCCTTCAATGGAATCATCTCAATCAGATGTGTTACTAACTTTCAAGTGAATATTTCAATTCTATGTTAAAAATCCCATTAACAATGGAGTGAAGGTGTTGGGTTTGAAAAATATTAGAAATAAATTTAAGGCCTCGGTATCTAGTATATACACCACACACAAATTTTTGTACTCTTACCAGCTTGATTTACTGATTTTCCCCCATTTACTCCTATTTAACCCCCAATTCTACAACGGAATCATCTCAAAATAAAATCTAGTTCCGAATGTCGTTAGAATAAATACGTCTACCAAATTTCAAGTGAATATTTCAATTTTATTTTATCAACCCCTTTCATAATGGGGTAAGGGTGCCCCCACTAGCACCAAAGTAACAGTAACTGAGATAGGAACTTCGTATGAGTAACCATTACGTAATTGCCACTAAATTTACGACTTTGGTGTAAAAATAACTTCATTTGATAAGTCTAGAGTCCCTGCCTCGTAGTTTCTACCTCTAATGATTACTTTATAGTTATGCAACTTCTACGTAGCTTTCGTGGTACATGGGAACGTGGTAGTTACCAGTGTGACAACTTTTGGGTTTTCAGAACTTGAAGGTGGTAAACTATAGTAGCAGCGACTAACTCGCATCACTGAAATGTGACTTCAAAGTTGCAATCACCTTCAAGTAGCTTTAATAGTTGCCGCGACGTTCTGGGAACCTTCACTATTTCTTTAAAGTAGTGGAACTTCTAAGTAATATTCATAGGTGTTAGTGACGTTACTGCTACCTACAGAACTGTGTACGGCTACTACAAAGTGCACATCACCTCTAAAATTTACCATGAAGTAAATTTCACCTTCTAGTTCCCAATGTTGACCATAGATAAAGTTAATGCAACAAACCTAACCTATATAATATGTTTGCCTAACCTGGACTAGCTGCTATGCTGCTATATTCATGCTATGCAACATTTTATGTTCAAAATAGGCAACAAAATTTAATATTTCAACACAGTTTTATTACACCTACCTTTCTATATTATCTATGACTGTAATAGTATATTATACCAACAAGGTTTATGTTTATTAAGTCGTTGATATATGGCTGCATACAAGTAAATTGCGACAGCTGATAGGTTTTTCAATGTGAGGTTAGGTAAATGATAAACAGCAAAAGCTAGGAACGCGTTCAGTCTAGACCTCAACGTACGACTAACACGTACGTTCCGAATCAATAGCGGGAGAAATGTAACCATAAAGTAGCAGCGGCAACTTTGAAGAGGTAATCTGTGGTAGTCACAAATTTGCTACGACTTTAAAGTGATGCTACAATTCCATTCGCAGATTTGTGGTAAATATAACTTTAAAGTTACATATTTGCAGTTTTCGTGACTATCGCCAAGTAGCAATTACTTTCAAGTAGCATTTCTTGGTGAAAACGACCTTAAAGTCATATTTTCTGAAATACGCCATGTTGATGACCAAAATTATCGACGCCATTATTATAACACATGAACCATAATTTCACAATTGACTAATAAATTTAATTTATCCCAATTTCTTCACCAAATACAAGAAATGAATACATAAAAAGTAGTGTTAAGTTCCGAAGACCAATAATAAATAGGCTTCGGCATCTAGTGTGTCATATTCTCGCATGACATTACATATTTTAAAAACAATATTATCATTAAAAAATGCATATTTTAAAGGCGCGTGGTTAGATTCGGCCATTTTATCATTATGTTTGTCAGTAAAATTGCATTCGTTTTAATTGTGACCCTTAGACCATTGGAAAATAGCACAAGTTTTGCTGTCTAATATTACCTTCTGATATTCTATTAAATTTCTGAGTTAGGGAAATGAACAAGAACAAGAATCAAATGTAAGAATGAAACATAAATATAATAAAATCGGTTGCAAGACAAAGAAGGGGCAACATCGATTTGAAAGAGTAGGGAGTGGTAAAGTTTTCTGAAAGTCGCGGCGTCTACGCGCCACGTTGCCGCTCTGGAGCAACAACGTCATTGTAACGTAGCCAGACCAGTTCCAGGAACGTGGCTGGAACGTTATCGTCACCCAAAAATATTCCCCATTTTGGTCGTAAACACGTATTAGGAACGTTCCTATTACGTGCCTGTGGCTAGTACCAAAACACTTTAAAGTGCCTACAATAGTCATTGCTACGTTCCCACGAATAATTGTGTTAGTTGGGTGGTGGGGGGGTTGAAAAATTTCATTAAGAAAACTGAGGTCTTGGCCTTAGAACATACACCGAATTTCAAGTTTCTGTACTCTTACCAGCATACCTTACTTATTTTTCCCTATTTACCTCTACTTACCCCCATTCCTTTAACGCAATCATGTCAAAATACAATCTAGTTTCAGATATCGTTCTAATACATACATGTACCAAATTTGAAGTGAAAATCTAAATTTAATAAGGGAGAGGGTGGTGGGGGGATGGAAAAAACTATAAAAAGCATGTAGTATATAGAAAAAAGGAAGGTTGGCACCTTTCTTGGAGTGAAACTGATATGGCAAGGGTAAACACGTTTGACAGCGTCCTAAAATATGTAATGCCTGGAGTATGGATGCCAGAAAACGGGTGAACGTAGAGTGATATTTGTGTGTGTGGGTGTGTGTGTGTGTGCATAATGTCAAGGAGCAGTAACGTTTGATGCATCACTGACAAGTGTCTCGTATCAAGTGTTTCAATATTCAGCATAGTAATTTTAACTATCATAAAAATGCTCGTAGACATTTTACAAAAACTTTTCAAAACAATCCGTTCAGCATTGCGTGTTCTATTTGTGTTAGACTTTGGTTTCAAAACGATTTGAAGTGCTGATGTTTCATTAATTTTCATAATACCTTACACTTATAACCTATTATATAAGAATATTCACTTCAGTGGTTGTCACGCACTGTTTTTTTTTAATGCGTAATCGATTTGAAACTTCCCCTGAAAGATAGAGCACATTAAGGTCGCTGTCATTATTCGTTCCATTTAAAATCAAGAAATATTCGACTATTTTTTTTTTCTGTTGTGGCGGGAGATGAAACTTTCTCAAAAACCATAAGATTGTTTTTAAAATGACTGCCATTTTTGTTCTTTTGCAATCGACGGCAATCCTCGACCACGTGACCGAGAGCTTTGCAATATTTACATTTAGGCCTATTTTTATTTGTACTGCCCTTAGGAGTTCTCGAATCAACGTCGTTTGCAAAAAGATTCTCTTCTACAATTCGAGCTAAATTTAGAAGTTCTGAAAACGAATGGATTTTTTCGCGTTAAACCTCTCTTCTTATCCTAAGCGATAATAAACCATACACCATGTCAATCTATGTGTTTTCAGTTAGAGTATCTCTGGGTAGATGTGCTAACAACGCGCGACACTGCCACACGAAAATGTCTGTGAGGGTTTTATCATCGTGTTCTAAAGGAAACAGTTCACGATAAATGCGATAACGCGGTTGTTTGGGACCATACGTATGCTTAAGTAGGACCAAAGCATCGTTCCAATTTGCTACTGTTGCTTTTCCACCTTGCCATCACGTAGCAACTAAATCTGACAACGAAATCGGCAAGCCCTTTACCGCGAGATCGTCAGAAATGTTCATGCATTCCTTATAAGCTTCTATAGTGTCAATAAATGCATTCAGAATTCTTTTTACCATCAAAACGACTTGTGCACTTCGCGAAGCTCCCTGGTATATTTAATGTTGACGCGGGAGTTGGAGCGCGAGCTTGTTGTGCAAGCGTTTCCTGCATTGTCTGTATGAGAGTCATAAATTGTTCATTTGACATAGAAAATTGGTTTATATTACCTTGATCTGGGTTTGCCATTTTACCTGACTGTATCTACCACTCGTTGGATTCGTTGTGAAGAAATTCGATGCACACACTTGAAAAAAAAATAAGGCAAATGTTGCAGCACAACTCCAGCACTGTAGTGGTGAATGTTTTATTGTTCAAAACTAAAACAATGTTTTTGTAAGTTCTTAACATAAAAACGAAAAGTTTTAAAGGTCTTTTAAAGAAATCGGCCCCACATTGGGCGCCAGTTTTTAACACAGGAGGTTATAATTTATTAATAAACGTAGATACGCAACTTCCCAGTAAAAAGTATTTATTCTTCGAAAGTATTCTTCACTACCTACTACGCACAAGTAGCACAAAATAGCTGTTAGATTCTTGGACTCTAACACCGATTAGCAACTGCCATTATCGCGATAAAACCAATCGGCCCCGCACAAGTAAAACATATTTAACATACGCCACTGTTGAGAAACCTTTGCGCTAGGGATTTTACTGCTGACGCTAAATGACATACTACGCAACTGCCACCAGTAACCATCATTCATGTGTTTGGTATAAAAATCAAATTGTTTTAAAAATTTGTTAGACATCTATTTCAAAATTGGTGGAAAGATGGTATAGTACAAAACCCTCGGCGTACGAGTCCGACTCGCATTTGGTCTTATTTGTGCCTTAGATTAAAGTGACATTCATCTAGAAATATACCAAATAGTCTGTGGCATCTTCTAATTTTCCAAACAATGGAAAATTAACAATATTTTTGCACTTATTAGATTTTACAATCATTCTACAAGCGTAGCGAGGGTGCTGTACAGAAGTTTGACAAATAACGTGAATAATTACATTCTTCAATTTGCCCGTACAAGAGACACATCTTTTTAAAGTTTGAAATGTTAATTTCTCCACCACCACTGGTCCGTAATTAGTGACGTCCAATCTAATGAGTGGGCACACCACAGAGGCAAGCAATTTACATCATTCTGCAGAGGAATAGGAAAACGGAACACATTCTTGTGCCTCTGTTTGTATAATTCCTATTTTAAAATCCACTAATGAATTTTAGCTAGACGTTATTATATTTTCATTCCGTAGAAACATCATGTAATTATTTAATTACTTTAGTAAATTCCACAAGAAAATCTGGGCGAGAAAATGAATACACAAATGTGATGAAATTATCGTTGAATTAAATAAAATTTTTAGCTTAATTTGCATTATTATAATTAAAAGCGAAAACGTATGTGTAAAGTACACATTTGGTTTTAAATAATACAATTGTGACATTGACTAAAACAGACTTATAAAGCTAAATTACTATAAGAAGATAATTACACATGAATAAATAATACAAGCACAAGCAATAAACAGCATTTTACAATTCACCAAAGTGCCAAAAGTAGTCCAAGTTGATCCCCTTGCTGCAAATAACTGAAACTTTTTCTTTTAATCACTTTTAATTAGAGGTAAAAAATACTTTTTTAATAAACTAATCGGTTGAGACAATTGTGAAAAAAATGCGGGGGCAGCTAATACATTCTTATCCTGCTACATCCAAATTAAAACATACTTTAACTCTCTACGGTCTTTTTGGTGTTCATGAATTGTGTTCCAGAATATATCGACGTCGTCAAACATAAAACAACAACGACCAACTTATAAAACGAAACGTACAATTGTGTCCTATGTCAATAAAACTGAAAATTAATTAACAAAATATACACCCGAAGAAGTTGGGCAATTATTAAAAATTTATTTATGAATTGTGGCTTTGTTGACAGACCGCAAAACGTAAGCATTGTTCAATTTCTCAAAATATACATTGTTACAATGACCATTGGCCAATTCACCTAAAGGTGGTTTAGTTTGATGTATTAATTATTAAGCTGCCTCTATATAGCCTTATTTGTTTTACCTAATAATGTTCATGAAACGGTATGTTAAGGCAATAGGTAGAATAAACCTTTATATCACATTAATCAAAAGAACATATTAAATAATTATTTTGTCATAAAATATCTATGTTCTAGTTTCTATAGTTAGTCTCACTGTATGTGTTACCAGTTTGTAGCTGAAATATAAAACAAATTTGTGTATGCAGCATCGGATTTAAATAATGACCATCGTCTCATAATACAATTTAGGACGAATATGGAAAGTAGACTCTTTTTTAACCCGAGTATGATTTCAATTGATGCATGCATATGGCATTTCGCAGCGTCATAATGTGGCCATCCGTGAAATGTTTTTTCTTCTTAAAAACTCTTATTCTACTTCACATGTTTGTCAGTTAGTCGGTTTAGTTCAAATCTTGCAAATCAATTTTGAACCGTTTTCATTTGATCAATTGCCTTGACATTTTGCACACATATGTAATGTCGATGGCGATACATATTTTAGAATGAAATCCATAGAAAATGGACTGGATAAAAAAATGAAAAACCGCGGCCTGAGGAACCACTACTTCCACATCCACATTTTCCATCCAAGTCTCTTTAAGGGAAAACATCTTAACTATATTTGCACACTAGTATGTGGAAATAATTGGTCATAAAATTTTAACAATTTTTGAGGCAGACGTCATAAAAAAGTTTGAGGCATTGGTTTCTAGCATATACATCAAAAATTAAATTTATAAACTCTTAGCTTTCTCTACTTATTTTTCCCAATTTACCTCTACTTACCCCCCACATCTTCAACTAAATCATCTCAAAATATAATCTAGTTTCAGATTTATTTCAAGTAAATATCTCAATTTAATTTTATCATCCCCTTTAATAATGGAGTGGCAAGTTCCAAATTTTTGTACTTCTATCAGCTTGCTTTACTTATTTTCCCCTATTTACCCCTATTTACCCCCAATCTTTCACCGGAAAAGTTAAAAAAACAACCCATTTCCAGATCTCGTTATAAATACATACATGTATAAAATTTTAAGTCAATTTCTTAAACCGTTTCAGAGGAAACTTGCGCACAAAAGAAGTTACAGACAGACAGACAGACCGAGAGACAGAGACAAAAAATTTTTTTCGCTCAAATTTTAACTCTCGATGTTTCATGACATTCTAAACCTATTTCAGCAAGAAAAATTTGTGAATTTTTTTTTACTATTACTATACTTCCACTCCACTACGTGGATGTGGATATAAATTAATAATAAATAAAAGTTGGTGTTTTCAATTCAAAGTTGATTAAGAAATTTAAGTACAAATGTTTTACTATTTTTAAATGACAAAGTGGCAACACTGTACAACCCGTGTCGATAGCACAATGCTTGTGCACAATATCCTTGTCCTTTCCGTCTTCTGTTTATAGTCGTACTATCTACGCTAAAGGAATTGTTTACTTCTTTTGGGCCAACATATCATCGTGTAAAATATTTGTACGTATACACCAAACACACTGTATAATATGCAAGGCTCGGAAATTTTATCTCGACGCCATAGACGGCTGTCATATAGACATAATATTATATTGCAAACACTCTGAAGCAACCAGAAAAAACGACGAAATGGTGAAATATTCATTATTGCCAGCTACAATGTATTTTTGGTAAATTTTACCTAAAAACGGTAATGGTTCTTATAGTAGAGTGCAAATCAATTTCTATCTTTCCCCCCGTTGGCACTTTTAGAGTAAAATATATGACCTTACCAGATATGTTACTTATGTCCTGTAGATTATGAATCCACATGTCGTCAAAAAATCGTCACGAATATAAGGGCACAAATCAAAATTTTCTAACTAACCACACCACGCGATAGAGTCAATCATGAAGCGTATTTTATCCAAAAATCATTGAATTCTCTGTAGAATTTCTGTTTTTAAAATAAATAAAGAAACGAACTTTTACATAGGCTTATATGGCAGTAAAAATCAAAAATCCTCATTTTCTCTGTTCGACTACGGCTGAAAATTAATTATTTTTCGTCTACTTTTCCATTCCCACGACGATATCTCCCAAATTATTTATCAAAAAAATATATTCTTTGTAAAATATTTGCCATATTTTCTAGATTGCAATGGTTCTTAAATCAAATTTTATGAGAATTTAGTAACCATGATATTTAATAATGTGTAGCGTGATATCAATTTTCGAAGCTTATCAGCGGCGTGCGTTCGTTACAGATTTTCGCTCTCCCACTCTTTAAAACTGTTCCAACACACTCCACTTCACACCCGCAATGGCCTATCGTAAGATAGATTAGCGCATGCTAAATCTCGTGGTTCATGATATTAATGAAATTTATGTCTTGAAAATGATTACTATGGAATAAATAATATAAGTATATTTGTTTAATATTAATTTAGTGTTATTTCACCTTACATAAAATTTATATGTAATAGATTAACACGTTATAAGAAACTCGGTAGTTCGATGTTAGCAAGATACTTTCAGCTGGTATGTATTTTCTTAACAGAGTTTTCTACCATATAGGTAACCGAAGAAGAAATGAAAATGGAAAATACTACTGATAGCGCAAGTTCTGAAAGTGAGATTGAAATAAAAATAAATTTTAAGGAAAACAGATTCGTAAGAAATTATGCTTAAATTGTATGAAACCGGGTCCTGTAAACAAAGGTTTTGATAAATCGTTTGCAATATTTATTGATTGTTTAAAACTTCGTGAAAAAATAAGTAACCAAAGAGAAGAAGATGATGTATATTCTAGAACTATGCGATTTCGAAAAACAAATCATTTTGGCTGTTTGGTTTGGCACCGAAATTGCTATTCTAGTTTTACTGGCAAAAGAAATATGGAACATTGAAGGAGAAAAATGGTGAAAGAAAAAAATTAAAAACAGTTCAGATGGATGGAGTGCATGTCCAATAACTTTTTTCAGGTGTGTCCTTGCGTAAAATGAAATTTTTTTCAATAAAATAACTTTCTCAAGTGATGACCACGAACACAGAAAGAAAAATAAGACTATTAGCCCACCAAAATCCCATAATTTTCCAAAGAATTTGTGCTAACGATTTAAATGCTATAGAAACTAAATATCATGTTTAATGTTTCTAAAGTCACAATAGAAAATGCAAAGTTTCATGCCTCGATTTCTGTTGGAATTAGAACATATTTTTCGTTTCTCTTTGTAGATTTAACAATTTCGACTCCTTTGCCGGTAAATGTATTTATAAGTAGTCTAGAGAGCTATCTTTTAGACATATCTATCCATTCTAGATACTTCTCATCATAAGTTGACAACATACCTTACCCTTTTTGCTTTAAAAACCGTTTCTCAAGAATTTTACATATTTTAATAGAACTCCGTTCGTTATCTGTCCGTTTTCCACTTTTATTTTTATTGTTAGATAGACCTTTAGAAACATGAAATAAAATATTCAATTTCCATAGGTATTAAATCGTTAGCACAAATTCTTTCGAAAATTATGGGATTCTAGTGAGCTAGTAGTCTTACTTTTCTTTCTGGTTCCATGGTCATTACTTGAGAAAGCTTTATTGTTGTACTTTTGACAACAATACATTTCTCTATTTAAAAAATTATTTTACGAAAATATACATCGGAAAAAGTTGATGGACATGCATTGGCTCCATCTGAACTCTTTTCAATTTCTTTCTCTATTTATCTCCTTAAATGTTCTATATTTCTTTGGCTAGTAAAACTAGAATAGCAATTTCGGTGCCAAACCAGTCAAAATTGTTTGTTTTTTTTGAATGACATAATACTAGGATATAGATCATCTTCTCCTTGGTTATTTATTTTTTCATAGATTTTTAAACAATCAATAAATTAAGCTAATATGTTACGAATCTGTTTTACATTAAATTATATTTTTCTCAATCTCACTTTCAGAACTTGTGCTATCAGTAGTACTTTCCATTTTAGTTTCTTCTAAAAAGCATATACATCAGTTACCTATATGGTAGAAAATTTAAAATACATACCAGCTGAAAGCATCTTGCAAACAGTGAACTATAGGGAGTTTCTTATAACGTGTTAATCTAGTACACAATAATTTTAGGCAGGCCATAATTTTTATGTAAGTCCATGTACCACTGACAAATATGCTTACATTTATTTCATAGTAATAATCATTTTCAAGATATAAATTTCAAAATATTGTGAACCACGAGAGTTACTATGCGCCAATCTAGCGGTAGGCCAGAGCGGGTGCGAAGTGGGCTGTGTTGAAACAGTTTTAAAGAGTGGGAGAGCGAGAATCTGCAACGAACGCATGCCGCTGATAAGCTTCGAAAATTGATATCACGCTACACATTATTAAATATTTTGGTTATTAAATTCTCAAAAAAATCTGATTTAAAAACCATTGTAATCTGGAAAATATGGCAAATATTTTATAAAGAATATATTTTTTTGATAAACATAATAGTTTGGGAGATATCGTCGTGGGAATGGAAAAGTAGACGAAAAATAATTAATTTTCAACCGTAGTCGAACAGAGAAAATGAGGATTTTTTATTTTTACTGCCATATAAGCCTAGGCAAAAGTTCGTTTCTTTATTTACTTTAAAAATAAAAATTCTACAGAGAATTTAATGATATTTAGATAAAGTACGCTTTATGATTGACTCTATCGCGTGGTGTGGTTAGTTAGAAAATTTTGATTTGCGCCCTTATATTCATGACGATTTTTTGACGACAAGTGGATTCGTAATCAACAGGGCATAAGTAACATATCTGACAAGGTCATACATTTTACTCTAAAAGTGCCAACGGAATCGAAAACTAAACCACTTTTGTCAGCGCGAGCACTTTACTATTACAAAAACATGTATCACATATCATTATTTCGTTATGGAAATTGCACCCCTAATCTCCGTTTGTTTAATATTAAATAGGTTAAGTAAGTTATATATTGTAGTTTGCCATGTACCATATACTTGCATTTATTTCAATTAATTATTAAGTCTGTGCCGAAGATTCGCGGAGAGCAGTTCATACTCCTACCACCACCACCTGCTAACGTGCACCTGCGCAGAACCAGTCTGTCTCGCATCAAGCCTTGCACCGTTTGCTGAAGAATTCAGTTGGTATTCCGCCGACCTCCGCATCAGATGTCTTCCAGTGTAAGCAAGTAAGTAACCATTTGGGCAAGACCGATTATATTTTCTAAATACCGAACCCGAGGCGCACTCCGAACGCGCAGTTCCCCACTCTGGCCGTACTGTACAATTACAGCGGCCGCCTGTTAGAGTCTCAGTTCACGCCGTAAGCAGTCCACTCAGAAATTACCAACAACACCGTGCCCATCAGCAAGAGGAAGAAGTAAAGTTTGTAAGTATGAACTTGGTAAGTGCATGCATGCTCACTCCTGGTGTCTGTGTACTGTCTGTACTACTGCCCGTTTTTACCACTTTTGGCCGTCGGCATAACTCACTAACCGTTAAAGTATCACAGTCTCATTAACTGCCTGACCGTTTTTTTATTATCATGCCATCACCGTTTTCACATTAGCTTTGCTCCCGTTTACCGTAGCCTAACTTTAGTTTAAGCTCTTGGTTGTCTGTTTGGTTTTGTAATAACAATAAATCTTGTTATATAATCTGAATTTTGCTTTTTACCTAGACCCGCTGGACATTACCGTTTCTTCACGGTAGCTACTCAAGCCCTGCTGAATCGGCTTTGAGGGTAATTGGTTTGTTCCACCACACAAAGAACTGGCGCCTGAGCTTGCCGTCAACGGACTGCTAAAACTCGAGTGCCAAAGTAACGCTCCATCACCAACTGTCGAGTGAATAGAACGTCACAACATCTAGAACAAATGTTAACAGACATATTTCCTCACAAAAGCATATGAGTGCTAGTTTCTCTACTGATGTGACAGTCAACGTAATTTTAATGTAGATTTAGTGGAAGTGATAAGTCAGGTATAACATACCGAAACTAGATAATGTTAGTTCAATATTATATCCCCCAATACCTCCACCTCGAGTGTATAATAAACTGATCATATTAACTTTGGATATTACAGAATTCCCTAAGATATATTGTGTCATACTTGCATCAAATCTTCCCGCGCTCGCAGAGATAACATTGCCGAGCTCTGTCAATAAGATTTTTTTTTATTATTATTGTGGCATAATAAATCGAAATCTTATAAGAAAAGTATTACTAATTTTAATTTTAAAGCCTCATAAATTCCAACAAATTAAATAGGTCTGGATAACTGCTACTATCTTCGAATATTTGAGCTGAGCCGCCTTGCTTGACCCACCCTGTACCTCTACGACCATCGACAATTCAGATACATATATTGAAGTTAATCCTAGACATCCTGTAGGATAAATGAGTTAATTCAATTCTATTATTAATTAACCGAACCATGTTAAGGAGATAAAATTGAACGTGACACAGTGCCTGATTATTTTCAATTTAAAATAATTAAATCATTCATCGCCAACACTGATCACCTTGAATGTCTTTAAATAATTAATAGCTTCCCCTCATTAACAACAATTTTTATGAAATAGGTATAACCCAATAAAGATAATTTATTTATTAAACTCATACATTAGACCGTTATCTGATCGTCAAAATGGAATAATACCAATAACAAATGAAATTAATAAATAAAAACAGAGCATATTTATGAAATTTTTATGTGAAACCATTTCCTGGAAACTAAGTATTGTATATTTATTTACATTTCAAGTATGTTATTATAGCTTGTCTATAAATAAAGTTGCTGAATTTTTGTTATTGTTATTTTTGTACATCAAGGTAAAATTCAAAATAAATAATAATATGAATGTAAGGTGAATGTGAACACAGAGTGGTCCCTCAAAGGTGGACAATTTCTAAGGTAACACAGGAAAATAAAACCTAATCTAGTCAGCGGTGACTTTTGCACTATACAAGTTGGGATATAAACGAGCTTGATAATATGGTCATTTATGTCGGGACCCTGAAGAAAAATACAAGTTTTTGGGAAAGGAGGTACAAGCCACCATCTTGAATAAAAGGTACTAAAAAATAGTATTTAGACAAAAATGTCTAGGACAAACTTGAGGAAGACAAAATTTCTTACATTTTATATTGCCTAAATGTTATTTGTGACATTATCTTAAATTATTTCTCTCCTAATTCTTTGCCTGCCACATGCACTTTTCTTTTGAAGCGGTTCTCGGGAAAATTTGATGTAATAGCAGCCGTAGAAAAAACGGCACAAAATATGTCAACAGATGACGGTACTGAATATCGCGTGCGGGTAAAAATTGCTTTAGAGAGGCAATATAAAACAATATAAAATTAAAGAAAATTTAAACACAGAAGAAAAACAGATAATATCCTCTTTGAAGAGAGGTGAAACCATTAAAATTTGGCCAGCAGACAAAGGTAATGCCACAATCATTATAAATAAAAATACATATTATGAAAAAATCATGACACTGATCAATGAAGGACCATACTCAAAATTAAGTAACGACCCAACAAAATCAATTGAGAGCAAAATTTATAGAACTTTATTTAAATACAAAAATGAATTTAATGACTTTGAACGACGGAAGCTTACACCGCATTATAGCAAGCCTCCTCATTTTTATGGCTTATCAAAAATACATAAACAGAATGTCCCATTAAGGCCAATTGTTAGGTCCATGCCACAATTCGTCAAAATTCTTGCTTAAAATTGTTAATCCATTATCTGGAAATACTGACTCGTATATAAGAAATAGTAAACATTTTATTGAAAAAGTTTATGAAAGCAATATTCATAATACACATCTGATGGTTAGTTTTGACGTAGTTAATCTGTTCAGTAATGTCCCAGTAGACAAAACTTTAAAAATAATCGAAGACAAATTGTTAAACGAAAATAATTTGGAAGCTAGAACTAAATTGAGTGTAAATACCATAATGGAACTTTTAACTATGTGTACAAAAACAACTTATTTTCAATTAGAAAATGAGTTCTATCAGCAGAATTCGGTATGGCAATGGGTTCTTCATTGTCACCGACTTTAAGCAATATATTTATGGAGGATTTTGAGACTAGACATGTTCAGAATTGTGCATACAAACCGGTTATCTGCTGGAGATACGTAGATGATATCTTTGCAATCTGGCCTCAGGGTATTGAGTTACTAGACAGTTTTTTAGAACATTTCAATGATAAAGAACCTATTAAATTCACTTTAGAGAAGGAAACTAGAAATGAATTGCCATTTTTAGATGTTTTAATTAAGAGAATGGTACAATTGAAACAAGTGTGTATAGAAAACCAACACATACCAACAGATATTTAAATTTCAACTCAAATCAGTCAATGCACGTTAAGTGGTGTTATACAATGTTTGTATGATAGGGTCAAAATCATTTCTTCTAATGATGAAATACTAAACAATGGGAAGCGGTTTATAAAAGAAGTTCTTATAAATAACCGATACCCTGAGGGTTTTGTCGAGAAAAACCTTCATAAATATTGAAAATAACAATCAGGTACGACAAAGACCTGAAAAACGTTACACAGCGTTAATTCCTTATGTATGCGGATTATCCGAAAAGTTGCGCCGTATCGGTGATAGATTTGATATTAGGACGGTATTTCAAACAAACAACACTTTAAAGACGAAACCGTAGAAGCACGAGCAAAATTCAAAAAACTGCATATATAGTATTCCGTGTGAGTGCAACAAACATTACGTGGGTGAATCATCCAGACCGTTTAGTGTAAGATTGGGCGAATACCAAAATTATGTCAGAAAAAACGAAATTCAGATGTCCAAGATCTGCGAACACGCTTGGGAGAACGGACATAGAATAAGCTGGGACTCGGCAAAATTTTAACAAAAGAGGCAGATAGCAAGAAAAGAAAAATTAAAGAAGCAGCGATAATATTACTGAATGAGGATAGATACGTATCGAATTGTTCCGTAGATGTCTGTACAACCTGGTTACCAATGTTAAAAGAAGAACTTCACAAACTTAACATTGTATGAAAATTAAAAATGTTAACTATATCAACAGTTCTATGCAAATAGTAAGTATCTATGGATGTTGAATATAACAAACATTCTTAGAGTTGTGTATTTATCATATAGAGAAAAAAAAAATGTTTCAAAAAAACTTTGAAAAAGGAAACACTTTAGATTTCCGAAACGTCGACGAAATATTTAATCTCAAGTTTTTATACTTATTTGTGTTATTTATTTTTAAAAAAGCAACCTCTAACTGATTCTTTGACGTAAAAGTCACAGGCGTAGAGGTTATTTACCAGTAACATACTGGTTAATTGTGATATTTCGTAGATTCCCCGAGAACCGCTTAAAAAGAAAAAATACAATTCCCATAGAATTAGGAGAAAAAAAAATACATTTTATGTATCAACATTTTTAGTAAGTCTAATATATAACTAATTAGTTATAACCACAGAAAGATGAACATTTTTCTAAGAAATCGGTAAAGGTATTTACACAGAACTTCCATCAGTATTTATATGGGGTGGTCACTCTAAAAAATTATTAATTAAGAAACAGCATAGGATAAAAATAAACGAAATGTAGTTAACACTATTGCTATAAAGAAAACCTGATCACTTTTGGCTAAAAAAATATACAAAGTGGTCATTCAACAGAAAAAGTCAAAAAATAAAATGTACCAAATATGGAAGTATACGTAAATAACTTTGCAAATTTCCACCATAGTTAAATTATTTCTTAGGATGATCACTCTGTATATGTTCCATTAAAATTATAATAGGTGTCTTCCTTGCCAATTGTGTACATTTTTTTTTCACTCCAGTATTCATTATATATTAAGAGGAAAAGAATTTTAGAGAAACAAGTATGATTGAAGATAAAATGGAGTTTATGAATAAAAAAGACATGAAATACATGTGATACCATGAAGGACGTAGAGATGCATTGAATGCTGAAGTGACAAAAACCTACAGAGACGGATTCCCGTTTGTCTTTCCTCTCAGGATTAACCCTTTTTGGGGGTTTGGGGGGTAATTTTCACACCTTGCATGGTGCGGTCAAGGCTATTGAAGGAGATTCTCGTTAATGCACTGCGACGATTCTGCAATAAAAACAGATCATCCTCCACCGCTGTATTCCTCATCCAGTAGGGAGTAGTTAATACTCTTCTGGAGACTGATTAATAATAATAATTTTTTAATACATAAATCAAGTTATCCTGGAATAAATGACGTTTTTACAAACATCATTTCCAAAACAATATTTGTTGACACAAACTAAGTTGTTGGTGTTCAAACTATCTCAATGTATTATTTCTTCGATCTTTACTGTTTCACTGAATTTATTATACTTATTCGTTGTTTTTATACGAATATTTCAGTAAATATGATGAATTATAATGACGCGAATACTCCGTCAATGCATTACGTATATGGCCGTGAAGGACCTCGGCAGTGGCCAGCAAGATCCCCTGATCTCAATAGTTCGGATTGCTTTTTGTGGGGTGATCTTAAAACCATGGTATATAAAACTCCCGTTAACACTTTAGAAGATTTAAGAGAGCGAATAACTGCCTCGTGTAAGACGATACGAAATACACCGGAAATATTTGAACGAGTGCACAATTCGATGTGAAGGCGAACGAAAGCATGCCTATTAAATGAAGGTGGCCATTTCTAACAATTTTTAACACGCTTTTATCAGCTTCACCTGTATCTATCAATGTAACGGAATCTTTCAATGTAATTTCCACCCACTTCTAATTGTTGTATCATCATGAAACTTAGCAATTGTGCGTAGCTCCGATGACAATATAATACAGTATACTCAATATTATAATGTGTTCAAAATGGCCGCCGCCCCAAGATGGCGGATTATCATTTTCTTTACAACCCACTTGATATGGATATCAAAGGAAAGGGCTTGACAAGACAAGTAGAAAACAAATATGTCATCAAAACTTAAAAATTCAAAATGGCGGCGTCAACATGGTGGACAGGTTTTATCAATTATCGTCGGATTCGACTGAAAATTGGTATCGGTGGGTTATCGAGGTTGCAGACTAGAATTATCTGGTCTAAATTTAACTATTCGAAATGGTGGCGTCAAAATGACGGATCAAGCACCAAGAAATCCCGTCTTCTGGTTACTATTACATTTAAGTATGTTTTAGGACTAAAAAATAAAAAATAAGCAACAGTTTAAAAATACTAAAAAAACACGCTTTAATAGCAAACCAAACTAAAAAGTAAAAAATAATTTTTAATTATTAACAAAAAGTAAAAGTAGAGTTAGTATAAAAAATATAGTGATAAACACCCCACGCTTTTTTTACAGTGAAGTAAATATTTTTGTTAATAATTAGAAATTATTTTTTACTTAGTTCGGTTTGCTATTAAAGCGTATTTTTTTAGTTTTTTTAAACCATTATTTTTATAATACAAAATTTATCAACATCAGTGTTAATAATAATTAGTTTCAATTTGAATTAATTGTTTTAATCAACAACGTCTCACGAGAATAACGCAAGAGGCCGTTTTCATGTAGAATTGACCAGGCTAATCAGAAAAAATATCCACATCGAAAAATGTCAGTGGCGTACCACTTTTTTGGTAAAACATATCAGAGGACATGCTTGCAGGGACGAAACTGGTGGAGCTATAAAATAACTTTTCTAATGCCTAATATGTGGTATTATATCCTATTAACATATACCAAAATCGAAAATAGCATCTGAAGGACTCTCTGATATATTAAAAAATCGGTAAAGGTATTTACGCAGAACTTCCCTCTTTATTTGTGCATGGCGGTCACTCTAAAAAATTAATAATTACGAAATGACATTGAAAATAATAATCGAAATATAGTTATCACTATTATTACTAAAACCTGATAAATTTTGGTCAAAAAATATACAGAGTGCTCATCCAACAGCAAAAGTTTAATGGCGCATATACCAAATATTATTGCCATCTGTCACATATTCTATTCCACATTCACGTAGTGGAGTGGAAGTATAGTGGTGGTTAAAAAATTACATTTTTTTTTGAAATTTTTCAAAAATATCGGTAATAAAATTTTCAAATTTTTTTTCTGAAATAGGTTTAGAATGTCATGACGTAAAAAATTTAAATTTCAGCAAAAAAATGTTTTCCATCTATTCTAGTGGGAAATTTTTTATCCAAAATGGTGAAAAAAATATTTCAAACATTTTTAAAATTTGTTTGAATAGGTTTAGAATGCCATGGTAACGTGGAAATTTTTAAATTTGAAAAAAGAAAAAAAAATCCTCTATTTCTATCTATTTTAATGGCAATTTTTTTTCAAAAACGGTAAGAAAATTTCCAATTTTTTTTTAAATTGGTTTAGAGCGTTATGAAACATGGAAATTTTAAATTTGAACAAAGACAAAACATTTTTCCATCTACTTTAGTGGTAAAAAATTTTTCAAAAATGTTTAAGAAAAATTTCAACATTTTCTTTTTAAATAGGTTTAGAATGCCATGAAACGTGAAAATTTTAAATTTAAACAAAGAAAAAAAAATGTTTCGTCTATTTTAGTGGTAAAACATTTTTCAAAAATGGTGACAAAAATTTGAATTTTTTTTTCTGAAGTAGGTTCAGCGTGTCATGAAACGTGGAAATTTTAAATTTGAGCAAAAGAAATGTTTTCATTGTTTATATCCTTTAGACGGTCCACCCTGTATATTTCCCAGTGAAAGTTTATCCATTTCTTCCCTGACAGTAGCGCCTACCAAATTTAACTGCTCTCCGTCAAGTAGTTTTTTAGTTAATGCACCAATAGGCAGACAGACAGACAGGCATATAGACAGACAGACTGTCGGAATTGAAAAACATATATTTTCGTAATCTACGTGATCTGTCGTCAAAATTCGAAAAAATCTCGGAGGGCGATTTTTTCTCGAATACAATACTTTCCTTCGGTATGCGAGGGAAGTAAAAATAACGATTAAAAAAAGAAAATTCAACAACCTTTAGCAAAGAATTTAAGCCGACACGTTCATACGAACTTTTCTTCATAAAATGACCTAAGGATTCACAACCTGAAATATCAGCACGCCATTATGGAACACTCTGTATATGGTTCTTTTATCTTTTCTTATCACCCCTCTTCGTTTGATCGCTCGCTTATGGGACACCCTGTATAAGAATAAAATAATCTTCCTTTTACCAATAATGCCCTACCGCACTATTACTTCAAAAATGCAATTAAGACGTTTTGCGATTGTTTTAAAAGTGAAAAACAAATAACGCCCATTCGTTTGCGTCACTTTTATTTCAAAATAAACTTTACCTAATTCCAAAGCAAAGAATGAAGAAATTAAATATTAAAATGCACGGGCAGAAATGTGTGTGGGTTTTATATAAATAAAAAAGTATACCTAGCTAGAAAGGTAAGCACAACAAAAGAATTACATACACACACAGCTGGCCAGACAATGCAATTTTAATTATTTTATATTAAAATAAGGACTACTCAAACAAATGTGATGTAAAAGAAGAAAGAAAACGCAAAAGAGAAAGAAAATTAAATTGAATTTTATTGTAGCTTCATGCACCGGGTGGACGTTTTACGCAGAAATATTAATGAACAAAACTATGTGCCTGAGAAAACCGAAGAAGTCGGTATAACAAACATAATGACGGTGAATCATACAGACCATTCAGTGTAAGACAGGAGCATAAGAATTATATTAAGAAGAATGGGAATAAGAAATCGAACATTTGTAAACACACTCGGTATAATTTATGACATAAGAAATATTTTGATAAGTACAGTCGTGGTCATAATAAGGTTCCAAACGAAAAGCAGTTTGTGTAAATATTTTCCTGTTTGAGTCAGACTTCTTCCGACAATTTGTGCTCATCTTTCATATTCACTTTTTACAGGGGAGTGAGAGTGGATCGCGTTGAGGCTGGTTGTGCCGTGATGCGCTCCCGAAGAAAACGCAAAATAGATCGGTTAAAACTTCATTAAACTTTAATAAAATTTAAGTCGTCGGTTAAGGTTAAAAAATTCTGCGTAAAGTGAAGTGTAATAATAGAAAAACAAGGCGCACACACCGGATTAATAATTGAAAATTACTGATACAGTGTTTGTTATTTTGTTAATAGTACCAAAATAAGGTTAACACATGTCTAGTGCAGTGTGTAGCTGGACCGTCGTAGACGGAAACAGACCGACCCATACATGTACACCTGGGACCATTTCAAGTGAATGGTTATTGGTATGAGCAAAAATAATCATATTTTGCTGAAATTTTTACTGCACTTTTCAGGCATGCTTTGTTTAAATAATTTCTATAATATTTGTTAACAAGAAGTTTCAGCAGCAACTGAATCTAAAAAGAAGAAGCTTTCGATTGGCATTAAAACCAGTAAGAAATATTAAAATATAAGTCCGCAAATACGATGTAAACATTAAATTAATCGCTTTTTAATAATTCAAAAATTTTCGTACAAATTCTTTGACGCTGTCTCGGACAGAATGACGCTCTTTATAATTAAATACGTAATGTTATTCCAGATAATGTACGCATTTTTTCTCAATGATATCAAGTGCACATACTATGAACTAATTGGCAGCTCTTGATTCCTGATTATCATGTGTGTGTATAGGTTATTCAAAGCCAGTTTGAAAATCATAAAAGGTGATAAAGGAATACTTAATAACACCAGTGATGGTCATGAGCGTCGACCGACAATTTTCGGAATCACTTTTTAATAAAATATTGTTTTGATACTTTGTATTAATTGATATGCACGATATGTAAATTATTTATTTTGAATACATTATTTACTTATAATAAATAATTTTAATTTAATGAACAACTCCATAAATGATTCAATAAATGTGAATAAATGTGATTTAACCTACGGCTATGCTGCCGGCAATATTAAGAATGAACGAAAAGCAGCTGTAATGGTGAGCCAGCTAAACAATCGACTACTTTCGTTTGAGGTAAGCGTATAATATATTTGGAAAACTATACTCGTATATGTGTATCGTTTGCAATATTCAAGCACGGTCTCGTGTCTTATCCTATCACATCAGACTTTCTAATGATTTATTCTGGTAGCAACGCTTTAGGCTGAATTTTCAAATTGAGAGTAGAAATACTATACTAAATCTATTTTTATTTGTGTATTTCCATTTGTGTTCTTCTTTGAATGTATTTTTATGTACTTCATAGGCTTTCCCATTAAATAAAAAAGTAAATAAATAAAATAAATAAAAATTAAATATAGATAAAAAAAATTAATTCAACAAATCTTGCCACCTTATATTGGAAAATATAGTGTAATGAATTATTAAAACCTTGCGTTTTAAATTGAAATATTTCTTGAAATAAAACCAATCCTAGTTAAATATTTCTCACGTAACGTGTTCAGCGTAGTGTACCAAGTGAAATATGACACATTTTTTTGTTTCCCATATTGATTACTCTGTTCGAATGGCACATATAGGGGTAGTGAAATAAAAATAAATATTCATGATAGAGTTAGCAGTGTGTGTTATAACAAGGCGAAAAATAGGGCTAATAATTATTGGAATATAAAATAACCAGAATGGTCTTATCTGTGACTGATATCACGTGTTAATATCCGACAGTTGCGGGCTCTTTCGAACAATTTTTAACATTTGGAGATCTCGTGTGAGATAATCTAACGGTCATCTACGCGATATGCCTTACTAGCCGGGGGTTTTTGTAAAATTAATTACTAACATTGAATATGTATAGTCCCTTGACAATTTTTTTTCGACATATATATCGATAGGTTGCGTGCCGTATCGCCGGTAAACAAGGAACTATGACTGGCTTTTCATTATTAAACTAATTGGTAAATACTATTAATTATTGGGGTACACTTTTACACAGTTTGTCGCTGTAAAAAAATTAATATTCAACTAACCTGCATGTTCTACAAATTAGTGACTGCTATTTTGGGACAGAGGACTTTATTTTACGTATCATTTTATTTGAGGCGGTAAATTTGTGAACGTTTTAAAGAATATGGAAATGTATTCTGCTCTCTACGGACGTAGATTTATTCATTAACAAAGAAGTATCACTTAGAAATGAAGAGAATACAATCGTTGGTGAAAATAAAAGTGCACACCCCGAAGTTGTTTTATTTAACAGGCTATACGTATAATAAGTTCATTGGCAAATCCATTTCACCTACAATTTGGATCGAAAACTGCTAAACCCAAAGAAAAATCAAGTAAAAAAGTTACCTCCATTCTTCATTTTTATTTCATCCTCATAGTATCTATTTCGGAAAAAAAAAAGTTTCCCATTTGCTATATTTACCCCTTACAAATATTCACGTCATATGGCTAAAAAGGGATAATATTTTGTACACTTATTAAAACTTGACGGTTATATCAACACATTTTATTAACAAGTATACAGGGTGATTTACCACAACATGCGGAAATTAAAATAGTATACTAGTTTTCTATATGGGAAACCCCTTGCAAAATCTTAGAGCGATCCGAAGTAATTTAGTACATTTTTTGCATTAAAACTTGTAATGATATGCTACTGAACTATGAAATATACCCTTAAATGCTTCAGTTGTTTACGCGTATTTACGCGTGCACCGCTTCGTGTCTTTCAAGCGTTGTTTACGTATGGTCAGTTTCTTTCCGGCTTCTGTTTGGATTTTTACATTTTGAAAATTATAGTCCTACATTGATATCGGTCAATATGCCAGCGTTTACATCGCATGAATACTGCGATATAATTATAACTTATACTGCAGTGAATGAAAATCTTGCAGCCGCTGTACGAGAATATGAGAGAAAATTTCCCGGCAGGCGTGTGCCAAATGAAAGAAGAAATAGCCCAGATATTACTTCTATGATTTTTTTTTGTGGGATTACATGAATAGTTTGATGTACGCTAAATCAATAGACTCCCTAAAACAGTTACAATAAGCCACTGACAATGTCTAATTCGTAATCAAAGAGAGAAAAAATGTGATCGCATACACGAAAATATTATCTGCGCTTAAAACAATGCATTAAGTATCAATAGTCAAACATTCGAACATTTTCTTTGACTTTTCGTTACTTTTAAGTTTTCTGGTGTACTGTGTTCTACAAGAATTATTTTATTTTTTGCTATTTTTGTTGTGTGATTAAATCCAAAAAGTCGCTTCTAACCCCGCCAGCTTCGCTGTCAGTCCCAAGTCTGATAAAGGGGGAGGGGAAGTGATATGGTTGCACCGCGTTAAGTCAGATTGGTTAAAGTTATAGGCGGAGCATTTCTACAAAACAATAAGTTTTTTTTCATATTCTCTAAATTTTCATTTTTTTAACTTCTTTCGGCGGCGACAACTTACTTATAAATTTTCCGCATATTGTGATAAATCACCTTGCATAACAACAACCAATGAATTTATTTATATGGAGTGTAAAAAAAATGTAAAAGTCATATAATATTGTTTCCAACATGTCCAATATACCTTTTCTCACCATTTCGTTCTAAGATGCAACATTGCCTATGACGCTATCTCTGTTGCAGCTTCTCCCTGCTCGTGGTATGAGTGTAGCATAGACATGCGTGGAGTTTAATAATTTAGGAACTGTCTGTCTTAACTACCCTAACCTCAAAATTATTTTCGTGTTTTGTAAGTTTAAACAATTATTCTCGTTGAATCGTAAATACAGTGTTGTTTGTGGTGCAATTGAGGATAAAAATAGCCTGTTGTCTTACATTTACTTCTCATGTTAAAATGAGTGTTGTTGCAACAATATGGTAATATTCGTCATAAAGAAAGAGATGGTTATAAAATGTAATGTCTGAACTTGAGTATGAGGTGTTGTTATAAATACATATCTGCTTCTATGTATATAACTTTTTTGGTAACAACACGGTATAGTTCACACCGTATTTATATGGCATATAAAAATCCAAGCCTGCCAACCGAGTTAATTTAAGGAGAGACGGGGGCGTGCTTTACTTTTCTACATTTTCTTAAACACGCCTCTTTGTAACGCTTATGACATAGTTACGCGAATCACCCCTGATTAGAACGTCATACCCAGATAAACAGAGCCGTACTTTGAATTTATCTGTCAATGTCGCAAAGAACTGGCAATGCGTCCACCAATGCATAAGATATTCCTATCTTGACGCAAAACAGATTTCTTTATTTACTAGAACGTCATTAAGAGTGAGCAAGGTCACAAGATGAATCCTAAATTCTGCGCTTAGGTGGCCCTACCATGGTTATCAGGTCTTATAAGTAGAATATCAAAGTTTGTTTTATATTACGAATAAAGATAGTGCGGATGAAGTAGGACTTAAACGCCTCATTTTAAATTTTAAATTGTATCTAAGTGGTTCCATCTACTAAAACAGTATTGCACTAAAAGCATAAGAATTGTTGAAAACTATTCTTGGCTAAAATTTGCTTGTTCGGGAGATGTAGAGTTAGAAAATATTAGCGTTTCGTTCCGTGGCTACTCCGTGAACTCGTCAGTAAGGCTGGAGGAGGCACTGCCTTATACGCTTTTCCAACGAACTCAACATGCTCGCTCGTATATATACTTAGTGGGCAAAATGATGTGGCGGTGAGATATAAGGGAAACGTTACACGCCACACCATTCCCCCGCCAGTGACAAAGTCACGACCTGATGGTAGAAGAAGAACAATAGATAAACCGAACAGGAACGAAGCAAGTACCCCACAGCACAATCCTAGGAGAATGGCTAAGCAACGCAATGCTCGAGGAGGAAACAAGTCATAAACTCGAACATGCTTCTGCGCGTGTCTCCGTAGGGTGTAGAGTAGGTGTAAAGTACGTCGTTAATTATGTTGCGTGTTCAGATCACGTCGGGGTCACCAAGGTGGAGTTAGTAAATATTAGCGTTTCGTTCCGTAGCTACTCCGTGAACTCGTCAGTAAGGCTGGAGTAGCCACTACCTTAAACGCTTTTCCAACGAACTCAACATGGCCGCTCGTATATATACTTAGTGGGCCAAATGGTGTGGCGGTAAGATATAAGGGAAACGCCACACGCCTCGCTAGACATCTCTTCACATAGTGCGTACCCACATTCCCCACTGATCTTAGGCCTTGCTCACTCTTAAGTTTCTACCTAATACACGATTTTTAAATCTCTAGTATTATTTGGTTCATATTAAGCCAAAATTTGAAGTACGGCTCTGTAGTACTCTTGTCAGCATAATAGCGCCGAAGCGACGTAGATATTCTGATAGCCGGTTCTTATGGACTTTTTATGTGCACTAAACAAAAGGATACAACTATAAAAATTGGAAATCAATTTATTGGGCTCGTTTTTGGGATAGAGCGAGTAATACGAGAAAATAGTTCCTTTTATGTTATTTTTAATTATTTATCATAAACGCCAAGAATAATGTTAAACAGTTAATTATAGTAATTACTCTACTCGGCGGATCATCGTAAAATTGAATAAGGTTCAATTATGATATTAGATGCAGGAGATGAAAAAATCTGAAATGGATCCGTTAAGGTGTCCATTCCCTAGAAAGAGACATCCGATAGGGAAATATTTATTATTTTTGCCCATAACTTTTTTTTCTTAGTACGTATGTTTAAAAAAAATATAAGAGTACCTAAGTAGAACTATAACAAGACTATTACTATGAATTTTCACTCAATAATTTCAGTGGTTTGCAAAATAGCTCGATTTAAAACTACGAAATAGGAAGATTAACACAATTTTTAAATTTAAATCGAGCTATTTTGCAAACCACTAAAATTATTGAGTGAAAATTCATAGTAATAGTCTTGTTATGATTCTACTTAGGTACTCTTATAGTTTTTTTAAATACACGTACTAAGAAAAAAAAGTTATAGCTAAAAATAGTAAATATTTCCCTATCGGATGTCTCTTTCTAGGGAATGGCCACCTTAAGGTTGCGACCTGTAGAACGGGGTATGCGCACGATTACATGATTTTCAAATTTCGTCTTCACCACAGAGTATGTCATTGTACACTTTATCATAAATAATAATTAATCAATTTGATGTATATCCTGAGATTTTTTGGTCAGCTTTAAATGAAAATTCTCGTATTTCCTTACGTTTCGGTTTATTAACCATCGTCAGAGGAAGAAACTACAATATTTATAATGAAGTACTATTTTGTATGGAATTTTACAACTTGCATTTCACTACTTACAATTATTGTGATTTAAAAAAAATATTTACACTATTATACCATCTTTGATCTGTTTCTGTTAATAGTTTTAATGCAACTAAGTGCTGAAAAAATCCATTGACTGCTTTCTGGTCTGTGTTGTACTTAACGGTTTGTTTATGTCACTATTGATACAATCACTAACCTATTAATGTAAAAAAACCGCTGCCTAAGAAATCACTACTTCCACATCCAAAATTTTGATCCAAGTCACTTTATAGGAAACATCTTGATTAAATTTGCACTATAGCATGTGGAAATTATTGGTCATAGAATTTTAATAATATTTGGAGCAGATGTCATAGAAAAGTTTGAGACGTGGCATATACGTTAAGAATGAAGTTTTTAGTTTACCCTACTTATTTTCATCTATTCACAACCTACCACGTCCCGCCCCTTCAATGGAATAATCTCAATCAGATGTCATTACAATACATACGTGTACTAACTCTCAAGTAAACATCTCAATTACTTCCACATCCACGTAGTGGATTGGAAGTATAGTAATCGTAAAAAAAATTTCAATTTTTTTTCTTGAAATGGGTTTAGAATGTCATGAAAGGTCGAGATTCTAAATTTGAGCGAAACAAATTTTCTGTCTGTCTGTCGGTCTGTCGGTATGTCTGTCTGTAACTTTCTTTGTAAAGCAAGCTGGTTAAGAGTACAGAAAATTGAAATTTGATGTATTTACTACAAGTCAAGGCCACAGATTTTTCATAATATTTTTCAACCCCCCCCCCCCCCACTACCCACTATCAAAGGGGTTGATGAAATAAAACTGAGATACTCATCTGAAATTTGATACACGTATGTATTATAACGGCATCTGAAACTAGATTATATTTTGAGATGATTCTGTTGAAGGGTTGGGGGTTAAATAGGGCTAAATAGGAGAAAATAAGTAAAGCAAGCTGGTACGAATACAGAAACTTGAAATTCGGTGTATGTACTAGAAGCCAAATTTTCTTACATTTTTAAAACTCCTAAAAAATGAAATTGAAAATTATTAGAAAGAAATCTGAGGCCTTGGTTTCTAGTATACACACCAAATCCCACATTTCTGTACACTTACCAGCTTGATTTACTTATTTTCCCCTATTTACTCCTATTTAACCCTTCAACGGAATCATCTCAAAATATAATCTAGTTCCAGATGTCGTTATAGTACATACCTGTACCAAATTTCAAATTAATATCTCAAATTTATTTTATCAACCCATTTAATAATTGAGTAGGGGAAGGGGTGGTGGAGGGTTTAAAAATACTATTAAAAAATCTGAGGTTTTGGCTTCTAGCGTATACACCGAATTTCAAGTTTCTGTATTCGTACCAGTTTCTTTACTTATATTCCCCTGTTTACCCCTATTTACCCCTATTTAACCCTCAACCCTTCAACGGAATCGTCTCAAAATATAATCTAGTTCCAGATGCCTTTATAATACATACGTGTACCAAATTTCAAATGAGTATTTCAATTTTATTTTATTAACCCTTTTAATAATGGAGTAGGGGTGGTGGAGGGGTTGAAAAATATTATAAAAAGATCTGAGGCCTTGACTTGTAGTAAATACATCGAATTTCAGGTTTCTGTACTCCTACCAGCTTGCTTTACATATTTCCCCATATTTATCCCTATTTACTCCCCAACCCTTCACAGGATATCTTCAAAAAACAATCCAGTTCCAGATCTCGTTATATTATATATGCATACAAAATTTCAAGTCAATATCGTAAATTTAGAATTATTATTGTTAGTGCAAAATTCGCAATAATTTTATTTTTCGTAGCGTATAGCTCTGTATTTGTTTAATTTTTTAATCAAGCGGATCCGTTAAAATTATGATCTGTAGAGTATTATCCATGTAAAAATCAACCATTGGAAACGTATTTTCAATTTTCAGCAGTAATTTTAGAGCTTAAAAACATTTCAAATCAATCTAAATATGGTATCATCTCTTAGAGCAAAGTTTTCTCTTCAAAATGCTATAATAGAAATAATTAAAAATTACTCTTATCAGCAAAATGAAGTGCTGGGGCGATGATTATTAACTGATCATAATCCGGTAGGTTGTGCAATAAATAGAACATTTTTGACTCGGATTTTGTTGATGCCACCTAGATTTTTGTTTGTCAATTTACATCCTTTTATTGTATAGTTTAATACAAGTTTCTAGTGATTTTTTTTATTATAAATATCGTGCTGTTTTCTCTATGTTGTTGTCCAGGGTATCGTCAGTTAGTAAATAATTTACTGAGCTAAACTTTTCTTGTCTGAAAATATCGTATATCGTATTTTATGTTACGAGTTCGGTGTATCGAATGTTTGCAACCTACTTTTTAATAATGCTAATGTTCGCGTGAACTTTATCGGGAAAAAGCCATGAAGTTGTATATTACCGCCGAAGTCAATCCTCACCCCGTATAAGTGTCGTAGTTCTTCCATTTTGATTGGTCCATAAATCCGCTGCTATTTTAATTTAATTAATTAAGGATTCATCGATTTTAGATAAATTTCGAGTTTGGAGTGGGATGCGGATGTTCAGTGTTCAAATATCACCAGATATAAAATTAACTCTTGCCTTGGCGAATTCGAGAGGGGCCGCCTCCTACCCTATTTCTACAAATCATGCGATTTTTTCGATGCAACCCTTCCGTTCAGTTTTAATTGTTTTAAAGCACATTGCCAATTTCTGTTAAATTCCAGATTATCGTGTAAGAACAACTCACAGAGGACAAAATTTTAAGAGGTTTAAGCGACGAATTTCTTATAAGCGCGTTTCTCTGAAGATAACCAAGCTGCGTTTATTAACAGAAACAAGAAAATCCAATCATCAAAAACTTACAACTAGTTAAACTTTATAATTATTTATTTGTGGCAAATTCATATTTTCTTACTCCTTATTGAGTATTCTGCAACTTCTGCAAAAATATTTTAAAAATCCCTGCGCCAAATGGATAAGACAGAGGTTGATTTTTAATGTTGATGATGATTTTTTCAATAATCTCTGGACATTATACGTTGGAATAGTAGGTCTTAACAATAAGTAGTTTCAGGAACAGCTAAACGCTTGAACATTTCCACATCAACCGTCAGGCCAATATCATTTAATCAAACATTACAATATATCCGTAAATCATGGGCGCCATTTTGTGAATCACAGTATCTCAAGAATTTTAAAATATCGGCAGAATAAATGGAAGAAAATAGTGGACTCAACACACTTACCTAACGCATACTCAGCTTAACATTAACTCTCTCAGTTTGCACACAACGGTGATTCATTTAAGACATCAAAGGCTTTACTGCAATATAACAAAAACATGCAAGAATTTTCGTGATTATAACTCAGTACATTATTATATTCTAAATAAGCAGGCAGTTACCCCTATTTAATTTTTTCTAATATTTTAGGTATAGTGGGAAAGGTGCCAGTAAGGCTGACTGGCCTTGACCACCGCAACCTCTGTGAATCTACTGTGGCGCTCCTGTTCTAATTTTCCTTGGAGCTCCTTTTCCAGCTTTTTCGTTTGTACGAAACTCCAGAACCTTAATAAGGGCCCATAGTATAGCTATTAGCTCTTGGTTTTCCTCGACAAGTTGTTGAAATCTCAATCTAGGCTTTCACAATGGCACCATACATGGACTGAGGTTTCCTCTGCCTCTTGGTAGAATCTGCATGTTGCATCATCTGCTAAACCCTAGACTAATTTGTCTATTAAGCCGGCAGTGTCCGGTTACTAATTATTGGCATTTCTATTGTGACATAATAGGTATTCCGTAAATTTGACCGATCGTCAATTAATGAACTCTTTGGTCTGTCTCTGTCGTAGGAAACTTTTCCACCTTTCAGAGATTTAGTTTATACTATTAGGACCTTAGACGCGTTCTCTCTGGCTAGCTCATCAGCCTTTTCATTTCCCTTGTTTACTGGTATCCACGATACGGGCACTTTATTCTGACTTCCTAGGTTTATAAGGTCATTCATACAGCCCAATATAAGTCTCAAATCGACTTCCATGGAACCGATTGCTTTTAGCGCTGCCTGACTATCGGAGAAAATAGCAATTGACTGGTTTTTTACAGTTTCTTGTCTTATAATTTCCTTTACACGCGGTCACTGCGGCCTAAAATACTATGACGTATTTTCCTAGACTTACTTGGAATTTTAATTTTTGACCCTATCTATTGAATCCCAGCTCTGATTCTCTGTTCTGCCTTAGAGCCTTATGTATACCATACAGTTTGTGTCGATATTGGGGGAGTGTTAGTCTAGTCTTCCCTCTCTGGTAAAGTTACTAGCAAGATGAGAATCGGAAGTACTTTACTTTGTGGCGTGTGACGTTTCCCTTACATCTCACCGCCACATCATTAAGCGTATAAGGCACTGGCTACTCTAGTCGCAGAGTAGGAACGAAACGCTGATATTTTCAAGATTCACAATTGGTGACCCCGACGTGATCTGAACACGCAACATGATTTACGACATACTCTACACCTACTCTACACCCTACGGAGAGACGCGCACAAGCATGTCGAGTTTATGAGTTACTTCCTCCTCGAGCATTGCATTGCTTAGCCCCTCTTCTAGAATTGTGCTGATGCGGGTAGAGTGCCTCAAGTAAAGAGTGGGGTACTCGCTTCGTTCGTGTCCAACTTATCCATAAGGTTTCTCGTGACTTTGTCACTGGTGGGGGAATCATGTGACGTTTCCCTTACATCTCACCGTCAAAATCATTTGGCACACTAAGTATAATATATACGAGCGGCCATGTTGAGTTCGTTGGAAAAGCGTATAAGCCAGTGGCTACTCCAGCCTTACTGACGAGTTCACAGAGTAGCCACGGAACGAAACGCTAATATTTTCAAGCTCCACATACTTGATGTATTGTTATATTTGATACAGGAATAACATAAGTTTATTTTCAAATATTAGGAAATGATGCTAATGATAAAAAACGTTAAGTGTTTACTCAAACAAGGCATACTTAACGATACTATTTTTAATATCGAATACAAGTTGACATCATCAGAGTTTTTAGCATTAGACTCTATTGCCAACGAGGAAATGAGATAAACTTCTGACGACAAATAGCCGGGTGGATCTTCAGGGAATTATTCACGAGAAAAATGTGACGAAACACAATAACATTCTGCACGTAATTAATATAAGTGTCAATGAAGAAACTTGCTATATTTTTAGTGAAATGGATATAGGGTTATCACCCTAAAAATAACTTATTAAGAAACGACGGAGAAAAATAATATTTGGTAGGTAGTTTATTCTATTACAAGGGAGGAAATCTTCTAGTGAAAAATACGGGCTGGTCTTTCTAGAGAAAAATTAATTAAGTAAGCAAATGACATGTGAAATTTAGTTGCCAAAAAGAGAACCAGGTCAGTTGTCACCCAACACAAAAATAATTAATATATTGAAAATGAATGAATAAAAAAATCTGTGTAAACCCATTTAGAGATTTATTATTTTAACAGAAATGGGTTCAAAATCAAATCAATACCAAGAAATTATTCTTGTCAAACCTGTCACCTATACAAGTTTCATCTATATTACATTGAGGAATTTTGCTTATAAAGTAATCGTTAAATTCATTAGTATCAGCTTAACCTATGAGAGAGGGATATGCTAGAATGTAGAATGTAGAAAAAGTTTTCATTTAGTTTTTTCTTCGACCGTTGAAAAAAATATTGTACATTAATCATTTAAAAGCGATATAGTATTCGTTTATCGACTGCCTATTACAATAAACAATACAGCATTGCAAACTGAGGAAGGCTATATAATGCTTGTTTAAAACAAGTTGAGGTTGTGAAACATATTCTTTATAGGATTTTGCAAACAGCGGAAAGAAAAACTATCTATGAGAACTAAGAGAAAAACTATATGTAAAAATATTACTGAAATTTTTGCATCCTTTCGATAACCTGACTTCTAATTTACGCTAGCAAGTTAAAATTCTGAAATAAATTTGTCCAATTTCTTATTTGACATTCTCATTATAACACTAGCAGCCAACATAGTCACCTACGACTAAACAGACACATAATAAATAATTCACTTTTAAATATGCATAGAGTATAAAGGCTCCAATACTAGTAAGCTAATAGAGAGGTAAAGATCTGTTGTTTTTTATCATTCAATGTCAAATATAAATATTTCATACTTATTCATAGATATTGCTTTGGTTTTGTATGAAACATCGTTATGAGTTGCCTTGTGCCTTTCTGATGAGCTCAGAATAAGGGCGAAAAACGTTTCAAAGGCTAAGCATTTCCAAGAAACTGAATGAGAGAGAAAATGTAATCCATTAGAATGAAAAAAATTTTAAAGACAAGGTAGGTAAATAAACTAATTTCAGGCCTTTGTTCTCATTTTTAACTGAATTTACATACCGTGTGGGGTCATGTAGGTACTTGTTTAATCTGCTTAGCCGTAGGGGATTATGTTGGATGCTAGTGTTATAATGAGAATGTCAAATAAGAAATTGGACAAATTTATTTCAGAATTTTAACTTGCTAGCATGACCAGAAGTCAGGTTATCGAAAGATTGCAAAGATTTCATTCATATTTTTACATATAGTTTTTCTTTTAGTTCCCATAGATAGTTTTTCTTTCTGCTGTTTGCAAAATCCTATAATAGTATATTAAAGTATAAGTGGATATTAAGGTCTTTAAAACACGCGCGATTTTTCGAGCACGACGGCGCAGCCGGAGTGTTCGAAATAGAGCAAGTGTTTTAAAGACCAGTTATCCACGAATATTTTGCAGTATTTTTTTATTGGTACACTTTGAAATCATAAATACTGGTATTATTACTACAAAAAATGGAAATAAGAATTAAGAATGTAAAATGGTTGAATTCGTGATGTGACATCAGAATACCTGTCAGTGTCAAATGAGGAATACAAAAATTAATTTGCAATCTGTCGCATATGATTATAATTATTGTCACTACAGTTGTTACTGGTTGTATATTGCTTTAAAATGAGTTCTAACATCGATTACTTAAACAAAAAAGCAGATTCGCGGTTAATACCGCAAAAATTCCTGTCAGATCAATAATTAATAAGTTGACATTTTGACTCGGGTTGTAGTTGTTGCCATGGTAACTTTAAAACACGCGCGTTTTTTTTATGTTGGATTTAAACACTCTCAGGCGTACTTTAAATAAGCAAAATAGGGTACCAATAAAAAAAAGAATATTCATTACTGTAAGCAAATCCACTTTTAAGCAAATGGAGGTTGTTCAAGAAATCTTTATTATCATAATATTTAACAAAAATAAAACTATTTCAAGCGATCTTCTCTTTGAAGGAAGTGAATTATTGAATCTTATTCTTAATTAAATTCATAATTCCGTAACAGATGATCTATCTCATCTATTACAGAATTTGATTTTAAAACAGAAAAATTAAATCAATTTATTAAAAATTCAACAGGAATACAACACTCGGTATAAAAAAGTATCACCAAAGGTATTTACACAGAACTTCCCTCTTTATTTATACAGGGCGGTCACTCTAAAAAATTATTAATTACGAAGCGACATATGATAATAATAATTGGAATGTAATTATCACTATTGCAAAGAAAACCTGATAAGTTTTGTTCAAAAAAATATACAGAGTGGTTATCCGATATCAAAAATTCAATATTAAATAAATGGTGCCAATATGGAAGGCTTGCTTAAATACCAGCTTCAACCATGGTTGGATTATTTCTTATGGTGACCACCCTGTATATTTTTCAATGAAAGTATAATAGGTGTCTTCCTTGTCAATTGTGTTAACTATATGACAAATATTATTGCAACCTGTCACAATCTCAGTTAGACAACCAGTGAAAATCTAACCATTTCTTCGCCGGCAGTAGCGTCAACTACCTACCAAACTTGACTGTTCCCCGTAAAGTAGTTTTTTTAGTGAATGCACCAACAGACAAACAACACACCGACAGACAGATAGGCAGACAGACGGACTAAATTGAAAACCTATATTTTCGAAATCTATATGATCTGAAACGTGATAATTCGAAGAAATCTCGGAGGGTGAATTTTTCTCGAATATAATACTGCCCTTCGACATGCCAGGGAAGTAAAAATGGAAATACTAGACTTAATGAGAAATCTAATAAAATATAATGATACAAAATAGCTTTAAGAAGCTATAAGCAACATTTTTTTGAATAAATAATGAGATGATTTAACTACAAGTACGGTGTTCATTATTAGATTTAAAAATAAGCATTTCAAAAATCTCGATTAATTTCTATCGTAAAAAACTAAAAACAAAAAAAAATAATCGTATTATCCACAAAATAATTATATTTAAAGACATTTATTACAAAGCACACAAAAATGCACTGCCACCCCTTATTTATTTAAACCCTTACATGCAGCAGATATGTGTCTCACACAACATTTTTTCCGATAAACTACGACTGCAAACTTTTAGCCCGCCATGTACTTTTACATAATTGAAAATGACTTATCCTGTACTAAACTGAATATAAGTACAATTAAACATATATCGTCCTGTCTTGTAGCATTCCTTTATCTTCTTATGTTTGCTGTTATGTATTTGTTATTTCTTAAACCGACCTAATACAATATTCATTCACAAGATATCAAAGTTTTGGTTTTACTCATAGAAATATTAATCGCATTTTCAATAACTTCTATGGTACATACAATAAAATATGTTCTCAAGTCCGGAAGAATTGACAATAGTCAGTATTCAAAACGTCTCTAGGAAAGTAAATAAGAGTGATATAATGTAATATAAAGCTGCCAGTATCAAATTTATATCGTGAACTCACATATCCGGCCGAATTCCTCCAGAAAAAAATCCCACAAGGATTAGATATTCTAAACAGAACCATTAATAAATCAAAAATCAATAGCCCCACAGAAAAAACCCTTTCTCTTCCAAGGCAAATGTGCAATCCTTACATATATTTAAATATCTTAAGCAAACAAATTAGGAATAAAAACATGCAGATGGACTCCAACGGGTTGAAATTCTTCTGGGTCCCACACTTTTGCACGATATATGCAAATATTCTTATATTCAAATGAGATGGATTATTCGTATTGCTATCAATGGTTCGATGATATATTAAACCTTTGAATGAATGGTTAATGTCCTTCAGGCTATAAAAAGAGGATTTTGGTTTGAATTTGACCCCGTATAAAGGATTTTACGGCTGTTCTCAATTGCTCCTTATAATGATATAGGGAACCCGATAGGGGTGCGTACAGGTAGAATATCTTTTTGTGAGCATTTGGCGCGACTTGCGTGGTCTTAAGGGAATTTGCATATGGAGTGATATTTAAAGATGCGGATGTGAAAAGGGGTTTTTGATTTATTTTTAATCTGCGAATCGGACGAAGAAAATATCTAAATTTGAAGTGTTTCACAAATTGAATAAAGAAGGTACGCAGGGTGCCGACAGATGGAGTTCGGAAGAGGACAAACTTTTTTATTTAGCGAATTATGTCGAAAATACTATCATAACAAATGCATCTTCTTAAATATCTTCAAGGTTTAGTTTATATATTGGGTGTCCTCGGAAAAGCAAACATTTCATTAACGATTTATGAAAAAATTCTCTTTTTAATGTTTTTGTTTTTAAAGCTTAAAGTATTTAAATAAATTGAACTTATTTATTCGCACATAGTCGTAGACAAAAGCCCTTTAGTCGATCTTTATAAAACAAATTGCTTCCATAAAGAGTATTAAAATGTTAATATACGAGGGTCAATAGAAGTAATGTTTTCAAGATTAGAAGAATTATTCGGTAAAAATAAACTCATGTTTTATTATGATAAAATTATTAATATGAACTTTGTTTTGCCAACACAAAAATGAAAAAGGTAAAACTTATTGGGGAGGGGGGAGGTGTAATTTTCAAACTGCACTGAACCATTCTAAACAGAACGTCCAAGCATTTCCAATGTTTAAGGTTTAGATTGATGACGTAATGCATCACGAAGCGATATAAAATTGTTTAACAAAGGGCACATTTTCTTTATATTATGTAGCCAAATGTTAGACAAAAGCATGATCAAAGGACCCCGCTCGTTTCTTAGGTAAAATTGGTTTCGGTGAATTTTTCCCAAACCTGGCGGAAAGTGTTCCTTTTTGCATGCCGAGTAAAAGTTTCAATGACCACGAAGCTGAAAAACCCCTTCTTCTGTTGCGTTCTGTTCCCCAACTATCCTAAGAAGGACTGTTCGAAAAAAAGTTGTCGATCGCACACTTGCTTTCAACTATCCTGAAAAGGACTATTGAAAGTTTTCGTGAGTGCGTTCTTTTCCCCAACAATCCTGAGAATGGCGCATGGAGTGTCACTCGTACAATTGTTCCCAATTATTCTGAAAAGGACTACAGGACACCAAACATTGATTGAATGAATGTACGAATAAAATAAGTACGTTATGTAAAAGATAAAGGACTCTCATTAATTAATACTTCGAAGGATAGAGAGGTCGCCATAGCCACGTCGTTCAATCTGGGTAATCCTAAGAGTGTGAAATAGATTTATACCCTATGATAGACGTATCATTTCCCACCACACACACACAACATTCACAAACATTCTAGCAGCGAGACTCATTATTCTGACCGGCTTTTTATTGAGGCGTCCAGTAGGAGGGTTTCACGTAAACAGCAGGTAGTTTTCTCATGGCCAACAGATAGTTATCAGTCCTTGATCCCTCACAGATAATTCTTAGATTCAAAAATCGTAATTATGACTATCATTTTTCACGATAGGTAACGCTCACAGATCTGAATCCCCCTTCCATCACAAACACTCGCCCAGGTAAACAGTTTAAAGTGGTCAAAATTCATTTATGTGCGCGCACACACACCTACACACCCGCACTCACTCATACAGACAGAATTTGGGGTTAAAACTCATACTACTAACTGACGTTCTTCATATGTAAACTGTCACGTGGTCAGTCGTAGGTTATCACGTGACCAATGGTGGTAATTACGCAGGTATTAGATAGTGCTCTCACCCTTCCCCCCTACCAACATGAATTACAGTGTGTTAATTAGAGTACTTGCCGCATCTATCCTTACTGTAAGGTCACATTCCCCATACGTTAAAAATATATGTTTGGGCGTCTGCAGCGCCAAAAGAAGGGGTTTTTGAGCTTCATGGCCATTGAAACTTTTACTCGGCATGCAAAAAGGAACACTTTCCGCCAGGTTTGGGAAAAATTCACCGAAACCCATTTTACCTAAGAAACGAGCGGGGTCCTTTATAAATAAGCAAGGTGATGTAACACATATTTCAAATTACTGACAAATTCTGTTAATAAGCGATATGGAAAATTGTTGAAAAATAAAAAAATAATAATAATGATAATAATAATATTTATTTATTTCAGGGAAAACTTTACACTTTACAATCATACATATCAATAATGAAATATCGTCAAAATAAAGTTCGCTAACCATAACTTAGCTTTAAAAATAATTTTCCAAATTATAGGGCTCTAATCTATCAACACATTTTTAATTTTTTTTTTAAGTTTATTTATTCTTTCATTTTTTTTTCATTTCTCTGGTAGTTTGTTAAATGGTCTTATACACATATAATGTGGATTCTTTTCTCTTGTTGTTAGCCGATACTGGGTAGTTTATATCAGTATACCGTATTTCATAGTCATGAGAAATATTATGAACTGTAAATTTATTTTTAATTTTAAAGATAAATATTAGTAGACATTCATACACATATAATAATAGTTAAAATTCTGTTTCTTTTGACAACCCCCCTATAGGTGTCATGAAAGGTCGCTCCACCGTAACGAACTTAATCTGCGGTACTCAGTAGATTGCTGAATCAATTGATTCTCAAATACAGGTAGACTCAGTCTATACTGACTTTTCTAAGGCGTTTGACAGACTGAACCATAGGAAACTTCTCTGTAAACTTGACACATTCGGATTATCTGACGGTTTACTTCAATTTCTTGAGAATGACTTGACTGATAGAGTTCAATTCGTGTCTTATAATGGATATAAATCTGTTGAATACCGAGCCACGTCAGGAATACCCAAGGGATCAATACTTGGACCCCCTTTTCTTTAATATTTTTATTAACGACAACAGTGATCACTTAGACGTATATTTCTTAATATATGCCGATGACGTCAAGATGTTGCATAGAATTAATGATTTTATTGACTGCAAAAAACTTCAAAACAACTTAACTAAGTTATCGGCTTGGTGCGATGAAAATGACCTACACCTAAATGTTGGCAAGTGCAATGTTATGAGTTATACAACAAAGGAATCCCCAATTATATATAATTATAATGTTAATGGCGACATGATGAACAGACCATCTACGTTCAAGGATCTAGGTGTAACTTTTGATAAAAAATTAACCTTCACTAACCATATTGATTTGTAATTTCGCATGCATACAGAATGTTAGGCTTCATTTTGCGTAGCAGCCATGATTTTAATGATGCGAAAAGCTTAAAGATGCTTTATTTTGCTTTCTCTCGGTCTAAACTGGAGTATGCTTCACTTGTCTGGCAATCTGGGTATAATACTCATAATGATAAATTGGAAAACATTCAGCGCCGCTTCCTGAAATTTTTAAACTGGAAAACTGAAGGTACATATCCACCAATTGGAGAAAATCAATTACTTGAAAAATTTGATATTACTAGTCTTTCCGAAAAGCGTGAGTACTTTGCTTTGCGATTTCTAGATAAAATTATGCATAATAAAATAGATTGTAGTGAAATATTAAGCCAACTGAACTTCTATGTCCCACGGATTAATTCTCGTCATTCTCATGCTTTTTATTTAGCCACTCCTAGATCTAACGTATTAGAGTTTTCTCCTCTGTTTAATATTTGTACTAGTTATGATACTCATTGCAGTAAATTGGACATATTTGCCTAGCAGTCAGAAATTTCATCTACTGTCGTGCAGTCTAATCGCCTTCATAATTTCTATTTGTATTTTTTAGTTAGGTTAGGTTAAATTAGTTTAGATTTCTATCCTATAAATGGTTTTGTACTGTTGGATGATGTATGATTAAATAAAAGCCAAGTTGTGCATTAATCTTACAAGTCTCTTTTGTATTATGAATATTTCTTGAATATTATTATTTCCAAAGAAGATGATTCCAAATCTCGCGCTGGATTAAAAATTCGCAAACTATATAATTCGTAGTAATTTATATTTTAAATATTTACGGATAGTCCGAATGCTGTAACAAATTGCATTCAGTTTTTTTCCTAAATGTTTTATGTGTGTTGACCTGTGTACTACTAAAAATTTTGCATTTTCATAAATGTTTAATTTATCGTTTAAATTATTTACAGTTTTAGATGTTTCTGTTTTTGTTTGCAGTGTTCTTGAATAGGATAATGTTCGTTTTCTCAAAGTTTAGTAAAATCCATTTTTTGTGAACCATTCTTTTCCCGTTTATTATCTCAGGATAATTTTCTCCTGTGACTAATAAGTTGGTATCATCTGCGTAATTTGCAATGGAACTTTTTTTTCATTAAATATGAAATAACCTAGATCGTTCATGTAAATAATAAACAAAATCGATCCTGTGATATTACCCTGTGCAATGCCTATATTTTTTTCTTTAATGTCAGATTTTATTTCTTTTCCGTTGTTAATAATGGCTGTCTTTTGTGTCCGATTTGATAAGTAAGATTTGAATCATTTTAATGCTGTTCCCCCTACTCCATATTTTTCCAATTTTTCAACAAGGTATGTATGATTTAAGCAGTCGTATGCTTTCGATAGATCAAGAAATATTCCTAATGACAGATGACTTGCTTCAAACGCTTTTAAAATATTTTCAGTAAACTGAAAAATAGCCGTTTCTATAGATCGTCCTTTAATGTACCCATGTTGATTATTGTTTATTAATCCACATGATATCATTAAATTCACAAGACGAACGCACATTGCCATCTCAGAGTTTAGAGAAAGTTGCCAATATACGATCAGGCCTATGATTTTCAAACATTTCCGGGTAATTGGGCTATTTAAAGAAATATAAAACAGCATTCATTTCCTAATATATTTTCACAGAGAAATTATCCACAATAGGTGCAATACATGATTTAGTCGGAGACATACATTTTCCCTAAATAAGGGTAAAATTCTTTGATAGTAACAGACGTTATACAGGGTGTCCTAGATTTAAACGGACTTACTTTAGTGGAAGGTAGAGCACACTCAGCTGAGTTCAAAACACCCCTATACTTACCGTCGAATGTGAACCGTTTTATGGTATTTGACCAGAATTTCAGTCCGCCATATTTTTTAAATGACTGCACATATTTAGAAAAAAATTGGTATACATATTATACACTTTTAGGTTAATAAATAGCATGTGATTTTGGAAAAATTTCAGGACGGACCTCCATTTTTTTAATATGGCTCTTAGGGTCGTTAACATCACAATGTATATTGTCTTTTGGTAAATGTTAGTAAACTTTTAAAAAGCATATGTACCAATTTATAAAATAATGTCATAATATTTGACGGCACGTTTATGGTTATTATTCAATAGATTTTCAAAAGTATTGAAAGACCTTTGACATTCTACAAATAACACAATCCAGTTGCTATCATCATTATTTTATTAATTTTAGCTAAATACCACGTAGAAAAGATTATTATTTGTTTTTGTTTTGACATTCAATGTTTTTTCCGTCTAAAATAAAGCACATTCCATTTATTTCACGAATAAAAAATAAGTAATAAAACGATGCGATTAACACATGACATTGTTACATTAAAAATCCCAAGTAGGCACATGTCAAACATGTAATTTTACAAATAAGGATTGCTGCTCGCTCTTAGTAATTATTAGAATAAGTGATAAAGAACCAGTTATTAAAACCAAAAATTTTAAGATGCCATTTCAATTAAGTAATGAACATTAAGCGGATATTATTTTTGTGTATGGCTTTTGGGGCGGAAATGAGAGAGCTGCAAAAAGAGAGTATCAGAGGCGTTTTGCAAATCGCCGTGTACCAGACCATAAAACGTTTTCAGAGGTATACCAATTTAGTAGGGAACATGGACAATTTCCGTCCATGACAAAGCATGAACATGTTCCCAGAGCTTTTCCACAAGAAGAGCAAATATTACAGGTTGTGGAAAATAATCCATCCATAAGTGTTAGAAAAATAAGTATTGAGTTGGCAGCACCTAAGACGTATGGCGAACATTAAAGAAGGAAAATTTGTATTCATTTCACGTTGAATCTGTTCTGCGTCTAGAAGACGGCGACGACATTCCCTGGTTTTTTGTAGGAGGATTTTGGGTCACAGAAGAACAATATCGAGAGTTCTATTCACGGATGAAGCCCAATTCACAAGTGACGGAATTAACAACTGTAGAAATCAGCATGTTTGGGCAACCGAAAATCCACGTGCAGTTATTCAGAAACATTCCCAATACAGATTTAACATTAATGTGTGGTGTGGTATTTACAATAATCATCTAATAGGGAATCACATTGTTGAAGAAAGGCTAACTGGTGAAGTTTATTTAAATTTCCTTAGAGATATCTTGCCAGATTTATTAGAAGGCATCAATACTAGGGGTTTGTGGTTTCAGTACGATGGTGCTGGACCCCATTTTTATGTACCGGCCCGGGATCATCTGACCCACCATTACACTAACAGGTGAATTGGTCGCGGAGGTCCGGTAATCTAGCCACCGAGGTCTCCTGATCCTACACCTCTAGATTATTTTTATGGGGTCATCTCAAGTCAGAGGTGTACAATGAATAGTTCAATACACGAGAACAGCTTCTAGAAAAAATTATTACTGTATGTGATACCATTAGAAATAACCCGGAAGTGATTGATAGGTCAGTGATAAACATATTGAAACGTTCTGGAAAATGTATTGACCCTGGGGGGCATTCATTTTAAAAACCTGTTTTCTAATTTTTTGCACCGTTTATTATTTATTTTTTTCTCAATTATTTAAAGTTCTAAATAAATTTATTTTGTCAAAATAAAATTGCAAACTTTTGTCTTTAATATTTTCAAGCTATTCTCAAAGGGCATTTAATATTTTTTTAAATTTTCCTTGTTAATTCAAGCCTCTTCACTAACTTTTTTTTTTATGAAAGAAATGGAATGTATATTATTTTGGATGAAGTTTAAACTAAAAAAAGCTTAGAAACACTGAATGTCAAAACAAAAACAACCTATTCTACGGGGTATTTAGCTAAAATTAATAAAATAATGATAATAGCAACTGGATTGTGTTATATGTAGAATGTCAAATTTGGTCTTTCAAAACTTTTGAAAATTTATTGAAGAATTTGTTGAAGAAGCAAGCAACAACTTTAGCGATTAATTTCATTCTGACACCCCCCCTTCTGATAAAATTCATTTGTCTATTACTGGCCAGTTGAGGTTGCGGAAGCATTATTCGTGCATCGGCTTTACGCAGAGTACTACTATTTTCCTCTTTTTGATCATAAATTTTATTTTCCGCTTGGCGATCTCGACAGTAGTTTCGGTTCCCAAATATTCTTGAATTGTACGCGTTTCCTTCCGGATGGGGTGCAAGTTCTTCTCCTTATCATGTCCTTGAATTATTATTATATCATACACTTATTTATTAAACGAAACAATGATATTAAACGGGCTATGAGAAGATTGATTCTCAGTTCGGTTATATTATGAAAGAATAAATCACCGCTACGAAAACTTCCGCGTTTAAAAAGTGTGCCAAGTGTAATGAGAATATTGGAGGAAAACACGAACAACTTCCACAGGACCAAAAACGAGAATGAAAACGGCAAAATAATTACGGATTGAATTAAGAAACATATGGCCTTGCTTACTGTTATGGCTCGAAACCAATAACCGCGGCACTTAGAACTTCCACGAAGTTTGCTTTACACAGCTAAAATGTAAGTTTTGGTCTTGTTTTGACAGATATTGTTATACGTTGTCGTTATTTCAATTACACCCTTTCAATGCAAAAGAATTTAATATTTAGATTTACAGGGAGTTCTAAATATATAATTAGTTATTAAGCATAATTCACATTCGCATATTAAGAAGTTTGTAAATACTAGACTAAAAAGTAATATAAAATGGTCTACACCCGTTAGATAATAGCCATATTTTATTCAAATGAGTTATATAATTAAACTTTGTCCACGACTATTAAATAATGTACTCATTATGTATGTGTGTTTCTCAAGGATAATGCTATCCATTATTCCCTGCAGTGAATAATGAGGACAGTCAGTTGTTTATAAGAAATGACATTAGTGACTTTTTACTTAAAATTTAAAATGTCAAAATTGCAGCAACCAAAAAGCAAGTGTTGACTTTCTAAGTTTTTTAGGAAGCACGCAAATGGTACATGCAGAAGAAGTACTTTAATGAAGAGTCAAAAGCTACATTAGTAAGTTTTTTCAAAGCATCATCTATCAGCAACACGCGGCGATCCCCTTTGATTTTGAAACAATTTAGCTACGTGTCTACTAACTGTATTATTTTATTAGTAAGCCATGCCAATGTGTCAAAGCGTATTCTGTAATTAATTTTAAACGTCAAAATTTGTGAGATTTCAACGCCAACGTTATTTACAATAATTTTACATATTAGGGACTCAAGAAGAGTAATATAATTAAATAAATTGATACTGACAGTGAAGACGAGATTTCTTTGACACAGTCAGAGATAAAGGAAGCTGCAAAAATCGCCTCATTAAACTTGTTACACGAAAAATCGAAAAACTATATATGGTGACATGAATCTTTCTTAATAAATAGGAGAAATTAAATTAAGATGAATTAAATAAATATTAAATACTTATTTATTAGTCGTGGACAAAGTATTCTACTCGCATATAATGGCTATTATTCACTCTGGTGATTAAACTTCACCATCGTGAATAATAGCCATCATTATATGCTCGTTGAATAATATACTATTATCTAGAGTCGGGTACAATTTATACTGACTTATGTCATGGCCGCTAAAACGTCTGAACTAAGATTTTATTTGATGCATAAGAAATGCCAGTAGTTCTCAAACAGTTCTCAGCAATGATGTCGCTAAATAATTTTAAAAAAATGGAAAGATATTATCATAAAATGTTAAGATTATTAATTTAGTAACTTCATAATTTTAGTGAAATTCTGATTATACAGTGTCCATAAAGTTGGCTACATATGGGAAAAAATTGTATTTTTGACATTTCTAAAAAACTCTATTGGGGGTTCGTCCAATAACAAAAAATTATATTTTGACACATGTCATGTGATCACCGGTTTGGCAGGACTGTAAGAAATAGTTGACCGTGGAACCGAAAAGTGGGTCAAATTGTTAAGATATCGAAAAATTTTATGAAGAAAAAGTGCATATAGAATACAACAAGGACCCCATATATCAATTTTGAAGCAGATATGAGGAAAATAAAAAAGTGCAAATTTTACCCCTACCATTAATGATCATAAACTCTTGTGTCTATTTCACAAATATTTGATTAGTTTCGACAAAAACTTTATGTATTTTAGTTGAATAAAGGTATTTGCATGTAAAAAAGAAACGAACCCCCAATATATTTGAAATCTCAATAATACAAATTTTTCCATATGTAGACGGACACTGTAGGTGTATACGTTTGGGCACAAATGAAACCGACAACCAAAAATGAATTGCCCAATTCAGTCAATAACAATGAGTGATCAGAAAAAGAAATCAAAGACTAATATTGCTACAGTCCAGCAAGAGACACTTGAAGGTTTGGACATTTCTTGCCAGGAAAGGATAGGATCGTAGTATTAGTAGGGGAAACGATGTCAGTAAAAAGAAAATATTTCATATAACAAAAAAAAATCTGAAATATCTATGAGGATAACGAAAATAAATTAATTTTCTTTTAGCGGTAATAAACAAAAATTCTGGTTGACAAAATAAATATTAAAAAAATTAACAATAATTTTGAAACAAATAAATTAAAACAATTCTGAAAGAGCAACGCATTGACACGTTTTCATAAACACTAAAACACTACCCTTTACAATTTATCTACTCGACGCACGTTTCACCATTCGTGTATTATTATATAACGTAAGAAAGTAGATTTTATTAGAGATAGACACGCGCTAGTAGTAATAAAAGACACATTTTTGGGGAAAATAAAGTTTTAACAAAACTCGCGGCGCAGTTTAATAAAATAAAAATTTTGGAAGAAAAATTATTAACTTTTAATAATGAATCAAATAAAAAAGAAGTGGAAGTGCTTGGGGATCGATCTCACAACCCCATTTATATTTATTCCTGTTCGATCGAGCGTCTTACCGATTGAGCTACGCGATCGTGTCTAGTCTACTCTAAAACGTGTACTAGAAAATTGTAAGACTTAGTGATTTGACATTGTTCGTTTGACGGATGAATATCCACTATTTACCACTAATATACCACTTCATATAAAGACGTTTTTCATATTTAGAGTGGTGTTAGTTCACGGAAATAAATAATATTTGTCGTTAAATCACGCAGTTTGAGAATCACTGAGCTTATGACTATGTTTCTCACTTCTCAGTGTACATTTCATATTTCTGTCTCAAAAGAAGTGGGAAAGAATCTTGGTAGACATACATTGACAATGTCTTTAGGCTATGGCTTTAAGTTTGTGTGCAAGAGATAGTGAAAACGTATGTGCTATATTAATTCATACATCGGTCTTTTTTAAACTTGACCCGACTTTACCATCAACATATAATCTCAAATATTATTTCAATCATTTGAGTATCATAACGATATACTTTTCCTCATACCTGATACGTAAATATACCTATTACTTCCACATCCGCGTAGTTCAGAGGAAGTAGAGTAATTGTAAAAAAAAATTAAATATTTTATTGTTGAAATAGATTTAACATGCCATGAAACGTCGAGATTTTAAATTAGAGCGAAAACAAATTTTCTGTCTGCCGGTCTGTCTGCCCGGTCTGTAACTTATTTTGTGCGCACGTTTTACCTGAAACAGTTTAAGACCTTTACTTGAAATTTTGTATACGTATGTAATATAATGAGATCTGGAACCGGATTGTTTTTTTAACATATCCGGTGAAGGGTTGGGGGGTAAATAGGGGAAAGTAAGTAAAGCAAGCTGGTAAGAGTACAGAAACTTAGGATTTGGTTTATACACTAGAAGCCAAGGACTCAGATTTCTTTCTAGTATTTCTCAACCCCCACCACCACCACCACCACCATCTCCACTCCATTATTAAAGGGGTTGATAAAATAAAATTAAGATATTCAAGTGAAAGTTAGTACACGTATGTATTTTAGTGACATCTGATTGAGATGATTCCGTTGAAGGGGTTAAGGGTGGGGGGTTGTGAATGGGGAAAAATAAGTAGAGCAATCTAATATCATCATCATTTTTGACATATACGGTAGAAACCAACGCCTCAAATTTTTAAATGATATCTGCCCCAAATATTATTAAAGTTCTATGACCAATAATTTCCACATACTAAAGTGCAAATATAGTCAAAATATTTCCTATAAAGTGAGTTGGATGGAAAATCTGGATGTGGAAGTAGTGATTCCGTAAGCAGCTATTTTCTCAATATATTAATAGCAGTTGATAAACGTAACAGTGCATATCCTGCAAGCTATTTTGTTCAATAAGTGCTATCCGTACAGCATTAGTTCATTGATCAAACTAATTCAAATGCGATTTTCTCGAAAACTGGCAATCCTAGAACAAAGTTTCCTCCATTCTTTACCTTTATTTCTTCTCGATATACTTGGTATTTATGTCAAGAGATAAAAACTTCCCGCTTGCTATACTTATCTCTGCATATTCTCACATTTTATCGACAGAGCCTTAGAAAAATTTATATATTTTTAGATTTATTCAAATTTGACCTTAATGTTGTCATGATTTATTAAAAACTATATCACTACATGTCTTTACCGTTCATTATTCCATTTTTGAGCTGTAGTAAGTTAAAAGAAATTATTATTCTTTTATTATTTTACTTTTAATTGTTTATCCAGTAGACATCGATAGCGAGAAACATTTATTATTATTTAGTGATTATAATAATTAAGCCACTTCAATAGGGCTCTATTCAGACAATATATGAGGGGTTAACCAGAAATCAAGTGTATCTGTTATATACATATTTATTGCAATTTTCAACAACAATTTTAGAATCTAATAAATTTTCAAATCAAAATGGTACTCTTTAGAGTAGAACTGATTGAGCAAATACAACAAATACAACTCAACGGGATGTGCAGTTTTTCAAAAAGCAATTTTTTCGGTTTCAGAACATTCAGCACTCGTATAATGTAATAATAGTATATTATTTAATGAGCGATAATGTAAGTAATAATTCCGGGTAAAAAGACCACTGCTGACGAATTACGGGTGCTATGAAAGCACCCCCACGGCGGCCCTGTAAACTCTATTAAACATCCCCCCACTTAGCATAGTGATCCATGGAAAGGCCAGAATGGATGCATATAGGCTGCAGAACTCAAATATCCCGAATCTCCACGGGAGGACATTTAAGGATAATAAACACCCTCTAATGAATATGAGGCCAGACTACACGATACCAAAAATTACCTTCAACAAGCCCTTCAATATCAACATTGGAGATAGAACGGATTGGTCAACAGCAGCTCTTGCCATACTACGTAAGGGTCTAACTTGGTATACTGACGGATCTAGGACAAACACAGGAGCTGGAGCTGGAATACATGAGGAAAGACCTTTCCATTGGGCAACTCACCACTGTATTCCAGTCAGAAATGTTGGCTATACTTGAATGTGTAAGCGAGAATGCAAATCGACTATATGTAAACCAGCAGATCATCACTGCATCAGACAATCAGGCGGCACTTAGATCACTAGCCTCTAACAAAGAGTCATCCCAACTGGCATGGGACAAAGAGCTGAAAATTCAAAAACCACTGGAGGAACATTCCAGGAAATCGACATGAGAAAACACTCATTAAAGGTCCATGTGCAAAACAAACTGAAGAACTGTTCACAAGTAACATGACACAGTTAAGATTAATAACAGGATTTCTAACTGGACACTACAGGAGTACCTGAATACAATCGCTAAATTTGACGACAACCTTGAGTGCAGACTCTGCGGCAAGGGGCCGGAACCGGTTGATCACATCATATTCAACTGCGAGACGCTGTCCCGCAGAAGGCAAACACGAAGACACCCAGAATTTATCAGCACCCGTCCGACCATAGACCTGTATCACGTGATTAGGGGTACAGGGTTACTGGAGTGAGCGAAGTGAAGCATGACAGGGAGAACATAATAAGCCCAGGAGGCTGCAGCCCTCAGAGTTTTAGACGAGCCCTGAGAGAAAAGAAAGAAGAAGAAGAGGAGAAAAGAAGTTTTCAGCTCGAGCCGCAGGCTCAAATATTACTTAACTTGATTTGACAACGACCAAACTATTTAAACATGTCAAATCACCTTCCGCCCCTCAAAAATAATGGACAGTTCTATTTTTTTTTTTTTAGTTACATCGATTGGACAGGCTAGGCATGAAAGATGAATGGCTGTACACAGCGAGTTAAATCACTTGTGAGTTATTATAAATCACGCTATTTGTTTATAGATACTATTACTTGTTCAAAAGCAGTTGATTAATTATGAATATATAACCTAATATGAGTAGCTAAATATTAATTTTAAATACCCAATCAATTATATCAAAATCGTTTGAAATACAAGATACATATCTTTAATTATTATCAATATGCGTAAGTATATAATTAAAAGTTGCAATTTCTAAGAAGGCGATTTTGAAAATAATATGTAGTTATGGAGAATGATGTAATGCATTCATGTGCTATGTGAACCCTATGATGCATATTCTGAAATATGATACTTTTCTTCGAATGGGAATGAGAAATATGTAAACATATCTCGCATATTTATTTAAGTATCTCTGATTTTTAAAACTGATTTCTAAACATCACATTTTTGCACCAAGCAAGATATTATTTCAGCTCAAAATCAAAGGCAGTTGGTACACAGGGTGTAAGAAATTTTATTTTGATAGCTCAAGCAGTGGAACGAGAAGTACGTACAGTTTGTCATATGAACTGTAAGACAGAAAAACTACATTTCACAGATATAGGGCATAAAAAATATCTGTTATTTCTAAATGACATTCAATTTTTACAATCATTTTCGCTCACAATAGCACAACAAGAAGTAGCAAAATAGTAAAAACATTGCAAAGGAGTAAAACGAGACAACTAGACTAAGTTGTACATCGATGCTTGTTATGAAGAACTAATGCAATTTTTCATTTTCACGTGCTTCAATTTTCAAAAAAAAATAATTTTACAATTTTTATAACACATTTCAGTATTTCATTATTTTTTTGATTATTTATTTATTTATTTATTTATTTATTTATTTCGGTACATTATCCAACGGAATATAAACCCAATTAAAGAATAAGGTTGGAACGTAATAGCAATACAATTGGGCATAAACTACAATAAAACGCAAAGAAAATATACAATGAAAAAAATGAGAAAAAAAGAAAAAGTGACCAATAAAAAATCAGCACTAGTTAGTAAATGCACAATGATTTAAGTGTACAAGACTAGACAATTTCAGGAGAGATTGACCAGGATCAGAGTATTCATACAGGCGTTTGATGCTACTAGCATTACAGAATAAAATATCTACATTTGTTTCAACTTCTGAATAACTGTTAAACATGTGATATACCGGGTGAGTCACGAATCGCGTTCGCCCCGATATTTCCTAAATATCTTTTCAATAAAAAATCAAGTTTGGTGCACATCCGGTTTGACCGGAAATGCCCACAACTTTCGATTTTTAAATGGAACACCCTATATATTTTTACATTTTTGGAATCTACAGGAAACTTTGAATACAATCCATCCATTTTGGTCACTTTTTGATAAGCATTAAAAATTTTATTAAAAAATCTATTTCTGAATCCAGAGTGCTGTGGTGCCCAAAATATATTTTAGTTTGTGTGCTACGTTACTATAAAAATAAAAAGAGCAATATGATTGCATTACTTAATTCTCTAGAGGCGTTTAAAATTTAAGGTATTTTATTATTTCATATGTTCAATTGTACCCGAACAATGACAAATCCAAAAGTGCTATTAAATTTAGGCTTGGGTTTTTGAGAACTTGAGAACCGAGTGAATTTGTCCACTTTAAAGATTGTTAAATAGAACTCAAAAACTATGCATTTTTAGTATAACGGGTGAGTCACGAATTGCGCTCGCCCCGATATTTCCTAAAATATTTGGAATAGAAAATTGAAATTTGGAGGCCTTATTACACGACTAAAATGCCATCTTTTCAATAAAAAATCAAGTTTGGTGCACATCCAGTTTGACCGGAAATGCAATGTTATTAAAAAATCTATTTCTGAATCCAGAGTGCTGTGGTGCCCAAAATATATTTTAGTTTGTGTGCTACGTTACTATAAAAATAAAAAGAGCAATATGATTGCATTACTTAATTCTCTAGAGGCGTTTAAAATTTTTAAATGTGATTTTTACCCACTAACTCGGTTTTTTTAAATGGGAATTTAATCGTTCACCAACATTTTTAAATACCTCATTTTCATACGAATCTAATGATACCAAAATTTTGAAAATCTCAGAAATATTTGAGATTTCAGCCAAAATACAATGCAACCAATCTTTTAGAAACATGCGGCTAATAGATAATAGATTAGTGGGCTTTGAAAACTAAAATGGCACATTTCTGTGTAAATGTGGTAACCTAATAACATTGGAAAAATCATAGTGAATGTAATAAAACAATATCAGCTGTCAGACAGACTCGTGTAGTTATAGGCAATCTTGAGCTATCAAACATTTAATAATTGTGAGCGCAAAGAACGTTATAATTAAGTTTAACATAGGTATGTGGAGGTAAACACAATTACATCCACAAGGACATTTGCAATAGAATGCGACATCTGTTCGGTTTTCAGAGTTTTATTTAAATGAACATAAATATCGGGCCTATAAATAAATAAAAATCAATTCCGTTTGAACAATTAAACTTAAACTAGGTAACAGTAGATATCTTGAAAATAATTAATATAATTAAACCATAAATTGACATTTATAGATATTGTTCAAAATGTCCACCGTTTTTTTCTATACACAATTCGGCTCTGCGTACAGTTGCTTGAATGGCTCTACGCAATTCAGCCGGCGTTATTTCATTAAGAGCCCGTGCAACTTTATTTTGCAGCTCTTCACGGGTATTTGAAGAAGTTTTATAAACTTTATTTTTGAGAGTGCCCCATACATAATAGTCGAGGGGTGTTAAGTCAGGTGACCTAGGAGGCCACCTGATATGACCTTGATTTGCGATAAGGCGTTCACCATGCAAGTTGTTTAAATATTCCATCACTCTTCTGGAATTATGCGGGAGAGCACCATTTTGTTGGAAAAACAGATTTTGTAAAGGTGCAAGAGGAAGAAAGTCGAGAAATTCTGCTGTCTGGTTTTGTAAAAAGAATAAATATCGTTCACCAGTAAGTGTTCCATAAAAAAATATGGGTTCAATTATTCGATCTCCAAGTACTCCAAGCCAACAGTTAAACCCAAATCTTTCCTGAATATTCCCCAGCCCTACCAACCTCGGATTTACTTGAGCCCAATACCTAGTATTATTTCTGTTAAACATACCTTGGTTCGTAAATCTACTTTCATCTGAATATAAAATATGAAAAACAAAACCTGGGTTTTGTTGCACTGCATTTAAGAACCAGTTGCAATATACTAGCCTCCTGTCGTTATCATCTCCATAAAGATGTTGGTGTATTTGGTATTTATAAGATCGAAACTTATGTTTCTTTAAAATTCTGCAAACCGAAGACTGACTAATGTCGCATTCCATTGACAATTCCCTTGTTGATGTTGTTGGGTGTACCATCACAAATCCTAATACATCAATTTCTTTGTCCTCACTTACAATTAATATTTGATGGTCATCTTGTTGATTGGGTTCGTTTCTTAATTCTTGTTCCACTCTGGCAAACAAGTGTCTGCTTGGATGACATCTGTTGGGATATCGTTGCTGATACAGTTCTGCAGCTACAGTTGAATTTTTGAGACGCTCTCCATATATCAGTAACATATCGACCTTTTCATTTCTACTAAAATTATTCATTTTCTTTAATTTTTACTCAAAGAGATTTCCGCAACGCTTTATTTTGTATCTGTCTGACAGCTGATATTGTTTTATTACATTCAATGGCTACTATGATTTTTCCAATGTTATTAGGTTACCAGATTTACACAGAAATGTGCCATTTTAGTTTCCAAAGCCCACTAATCTATTATCTATTAGCCGGGTTGCATTGTATTTTGGCTGAAATCTCAAATATTTCTTAGCGGATTTTCAAAATTTTGGTATCATTAGATTCGTATGAAAATGCGGTATTTAAAAATGTTGGTGAACGATTAAATTCCCATTTAAAAAAACCGAGTTAGTGGGTAAAAATCACATTCAAAAATTTTAAACGCCTCTAGAGAATTAAGTAATGCAATCATATTGCTCTTTTTATTTTTATAGTAACGTAGCACACAAACTAAAATATATTTTGGGCACCACAGCACTCTGGATTCAGAAATAGATTTTTTAATAAAATTTGTAATGTTCATCAAAAAGTGACCAAAATTGATGGATTATATTCAAAATTTCCTCTAGATTACAAAAATGTAAAAATATATAGGGTGTTCCGTTTAAAAATCGAAAGTTGTGGGCATTTCCGGTCAAACCGGATGTGCACCAAACTTGATTTTATTGAAAAGATGGCATTTTAGTCGTGTAATAAGGCCTCCAAATTTCAATTTTCTATTCCAAATATTTTAGGAAATATCGGGGCGAGCGCAATTCGTGACTCACCCGGTATAGGGGACATTTTATATATATTAGTATGACGATTTCTTGTACAAATAGCCGTTTGTGGCGAGAATTAATCTGGGTACATGAAACTCTAACATGTCAAGTAATACTACACAGTTATGTTGTTGACTATTTTGTACAAGAAAACAACGGACTGCATGTAGCGGCGTTGTAACAAGCTGTTCATTTCAAATCTGGCATAGAAAATTTCGGGATATTGATTATTATCTAACTGATACGTTACTGGCTTAAAGAATTTTCGCTGAACTCGCTCAATATTAATAATGTGGCTGTAATATATGGGATTCCAAACTATTGAACCATATTCTAACTGTGATCTTACAAAACTAGTGAAAAGTAACTTCAGGGTATTAATGTTGTTATAGTCCTTCGTATTACGCACGGTAAAACCGAGATTCTTATAAGCTTTAGATATTGAATTAATATGAGGGACAAAGGTAAACTTATGGTAAAATATTATACCTAGATCTTTTTACGGTACTCGGACGTGGAAGGATTGTGGTATCGATGTTATATTCGTATGATATTACGTTATGTTCGTCCTTACTGCAGTATGATATAACATTGCATTTAGCTGCATTAAGGAGCAGTTTGTTTTCTTTGCACCAAGAGTTTAATGTATTTAAATGTTCTGCACTGTGACGCTGTCCATTTTGATTTCAATTTTTGAAAAAAGTTTTAAATCATCTGCATATACTAAGTAGTTTACGTTTAAGCCGGCCGCAACATTATTAATAAATATTATGAACAAAAGGGGCCCTAATACAGAACCTTGTGGAAATCCAGAAGAATGAGTGAAACTAGAACATTTGTATCCTAGACAATGGATATACTGGGTACGTTGATACAGGTATGATTGGAAGAGCATCTACATATTATAACTCAAACCTATCTTATTTAACTTCGTAAGTAATAAACCATGATCCAGACTGTCGAATGCCTTCCAGAAGTCACTGTAGATGACGTCTAACTGACTTCTGACCTAACGTAATTTATCTTTGACGTTAGAAGTTTACTTTCAATTTTTTATTTACTTCAAATGATTACATGTATGTTGTACATACCTGATGTTACAATAACTGTTTAAAATTTTGTCCGCCGACGTACATGCACTTTTGACAACGTCGTATCCAATTTTGCCTCGTGTCCATATACTCCGCGTTACTATACACATACGGCATTTTGAAAGAAACTCACTTACAGCACCAAAATGCAAAAAACACCCACTTTCAAAGTGATTAAATCACAAACCATAGATGTCACAAACTGACGACCTCAACCAGTTGCTACTTGCTTGATACGTATTAGTCTAGGATTCAGGAGGTCTGCGCGTACAAGGGTAGGTCAGTATTTCATCCAGTCGTCCAGCTAAGTAGCGTTTAATAATACCATAACTTCAATATTTTTTTACGTCAGTTTTGTTAGGATTTTATTATATTTTTTTCGTGGTATTGACTCTAATTTTAAGGGTGCGTATCTCCTTAAATTCTTCCGGATAAGTTCTGAATCACCCTGTATAATTGTTAGTTAATCAGGAGCTACGCTTTTTTGAAAAAATATTGGTGTAGTCGTCTATTATATTAATACAGTTTTATACAGCATAATGCCTATAAATCTATCAATTTAAAAACAACGGATGACAGGGAGCACTAATTGCGCCAGTACAGCTACACTGAGCTGTTTTTTTCTTGTATTTCTAGCAGTTTCTGAAAATATAAGTAACATTTTAATCACAGATTTAAGCGTTTTGAGCACCATATATAAAACTATAATTAAATGGCATTTTATTTCGCAAGGAATACAGTTGTTTGTCGTCACAAATACAAAACGCTGAAGACGAATTTCCTGATAAACATATTGCTGAAATATGTTTTAAATAATTTAATTCTGAATTAATAACCCAAGTCAAGCAAGAAACTAAAAACAAAATTTATATTCTAGACACTACTGTAAACTATAAATACTTTCCCGTCAGATAGATTTATGAAAAATTCGCTGTAATTCCCAAATAAATCATTTGCTTGCATACAGAAAAAAAAACGCATACATAATATCTAATTCCAATTTCCTAAAGTGACAATAAATATTGTCTAAGGCATCACATCAAAAATATGATGTTAATTCTCAGAGTTCTCCCCAGGAAAAGCGAAAGCTTTGTATAATTTACATGCGTCAAGAACTGGTGAGAAAACTCGGGGAAGCCGCATACGAAAGGTGGAGAGACTGAGTTTTCCTCTAAGATCGACTGGGATATTTAACATAAATCAACTTGAAGTATTATTTTTAAGTCTTGAAATATACGTTGGTATCGGTGTAAAAATTAAATTCGCAAAGATATTTATGTGTATAACTTAGGGATATACTGGTGTTATTTGCGAGCGTATTTTTATACTTCGTGTTATTTGCACATTTTTAGTCATAATAAACTAGTGCATTATTGATCGAAAATACAAATAAAAATAGTAGGTAAGTATATGGAAAACTGATAAACCATCTAACGTATAATTTTAGGTTAGACTAATAAATTTGAGAGAACTAATTTCAGAAAATGCAATTTTTTCACCTTTAAAATCATGTAATGCAATACTCTAATATTATCGAAGTTGTTTTGATTATAGATATCACAGTGCACTAAGATTACGAGTTCTTTTTAAAATCGATGTTTAGTGCTTCAAGCTTAGTGCTTAGTAATCTCAAGAAATGCTCGCAAGCACCTTAACTACTCGCGACTGCTTTAATTATTTGCCAACATTCGAAGTACTTATACATTATACCAAACTTATAGCATTCTAAGTTGTAAAAGTGTTCGGCCAAGCTACGAAATGCTGTCAACAAATGAATCTCTTTCTTTACACTGTCGGCATGCGGGCAATTACTACGACGTCTGTCATTAATGTGTGTAACTCATTTCGTTTCATTTTAATGCAGCTGTACGATGAAGATAGAGATGTACAACACTGTCGAATGTTTAGCTTGCGCTTTTGGAAGAATTTTCTTGCCACCAAGGTTTCTTCAGTAACTGAACACCTGCACGTTTAACTTGAAACGCTGTAAAATCCATTATATTTTTAATATCTACAACTTCTTATACATACTGAGAGGTACATATTTCGATTGAAAAACCCTGGTTGGCATTTTTTTTCTAAAACTCCCTTTTGCCTACGCTATTATATGGATTAGTCGCTCAAAAGCGAGAAATAATAATATAAGTAAATAATGGGACCAAATAGAAAGGTAAGTTTTGTGTAATATTTTTTACAGATTTTACAGAACATTTTATTTTAACACTAATTGGGACTTTTTTATTAGGTACTAAAATTGTTCCTGAAAATTGCCACACGTCTTCGTCAGTTGATCTATATATACAGAAATACTTAACAGGTTGCACCTTAGCGGATCTACTAATTTTATTTATTTCTTCGTCTCCCATCGAATAGAACCTTAATTAATTTCATAATGATAAGTCGAACAATTTAATTATTGTGAATATAATTATTCAACATCATTTTTGCGGACCATTTCTCTCGTTCTCGTCGTCTGTTAGAAAAATAATTAAATATAAAATAAAGAAACAATTTAACTCGCTCTAATTAAACAACCTAACAATGAATTGATCTCAAATTTTTGCCGTCTTATCACAACATATTTGTTAACAAATTAACACAATAGCATAACACTTATTAGAAAGAACAACTTGCGTGATGTGCACTTTTAGTTTTACCAACGATAGATACTTTTTGTTTTTTCTAATCGAAATATATAAAAATATCAATGATTTTAATACTCATCCAGAACATCATAATGAGATAGAAGACCTGCAATTTATTAGATACACCTCGTTTAGATTTGAAAAATCTAAGAGTAACTTTTTAAATATAAATACTTATAATATGATGAGAATTATTAAACTTAATCATTTCAGAAATTATGCAAGTAACAATGTGAGGATAGAGTCAATTTATCAGCTGATAATAACCATATTGTAACTATCTTGTTTAAAATAGTCTCGGCTTCATAATACAACTTCTATACAGAAATTTCAATTAATTTTATAAAATATCGTTGACTAATTCTAAAATCACCCCGACCAAATGTCACTTAATACTAACCTAAGAGGCATCTAAAAAATCTAACATAAATCTATAATAACCCCTTAATGTATACTTAAGACCACAGACCCTTATTTAAATAATATGTATATTCAACAGACGAAAAATGTGTGTCACCTGAAGACACTTAAAAACCCGACAATCTTTTCTTACCCAAATCTGACCCAATAAATTCACTCTCGAACACAGTTCAAGCTGAAAGCAAATGCATAGAAATATCGAGTGAACCAAAGAATTATGGAAATATCTTTGGTAGTGCATTATTATTTTATTTTAATCTAACACAGGTATCTTGTACTTGATTAAAATTATCCTTTACATAGTTGAATTGAGAACCCATAAATTTTAAAATTTCTCGAAAGGCTAAAATATAAAGACTAAATTATTGGATTTTCTATGTAATTGAACATTTTGTAGTTTTCTTTTTCTGAAAATACATTAATTCTTTGGGTATAATTGTTGTACTTGCAAAACAGCCAATAGGATCCCAAATCTGATTGATAATGATCATCACACAATGTATCTTGAATAAGCAGAGGCAAGTAACTTCTCTTGACAAACGTTGGTCATGAATTTTCGTACTAACTGCTCCGAAATAAAAATTTTCTCATTCTAGACTAGGATTGAGAGATGTCTCGTCACAATCATCCTCATTCACATAAATGAGGCGAGCTTTAGGCGATGATTTTCCTGTTAAAGATTCTGACAAAGTATAAGGATAACGCTAGTCATCTGGAATTCCTAAGACTACTTAAGACAGATGAATCTGGTACCTACAATCATCAACTCTGCATGATGTGAAGAGTGATAGTAGTTCATTCGCAAATGCTCTTCACATGAGATGTTGGACGGAAGAGAATGGTTAGAAAATTAGTTTATTTATATACTCTCTTTTTTTAATGCATGTACTAGTGAAATGAATGTCAATTAAAAGTTACAACATCTATAAATAATAAAAATTCTATTTTTTTTTTTCACACGTCATACATGGGGTACCTCAAGAATCCAATTTGGGCCCTCTCTTGTTTATGATTTATGTAAACGATTTTTGTCAATGTATACAATCTAACCACTCTTCTCTGCTCAGACAAAAACATCAATAAATTAATTGAAATCTCCTCTAATAGCGTAAAATTGGCTCAAAATTGGTTTATATTAAATAAACTAAAACATAACCAAGAAAAAAATCAAGAATTTATTATATCCTCGAATAAATGTGCAACTAAGGGTGAGTATGTGAAACTTTTAGAGATTTATCTCGAGGACTTAGCTGATCAAGACATATTGAACATTTAAATTTGAAACTTGCCACCACTATTTTTCTTCTTAGGAAACTGCAAGCTATTAGTGATTTTAATATACTAAAATACTCATTTTTCTCTGTTCTATTCGAAGCTGTGTTACGGAGTTGTTCCGTGTGGGGAAATTCGCACCACTCATTAAAAGTTTTTAGTCTACAAATGAAAATTGTAAGAATTCTCGTAAACGTTAACTTTAGAGAATATTGTTAACCTGTATTTATTGAGCAATGTATTATGCCTCTCCCCTCGATTTATACGGTGACAATTTATGAGTAAAATCCTAAAACACGTCAATTTTCAATTCTCAAATGAAATTTTTTGAGCATAATTTTATACATCCCCCTTCAGCTCCCCTGGAGTGACAGCTACCCGTTTATAACTTTTAAAAGGAACGATGGTGTGTGTGATAGCACGTTTTAAAGGGTTTTAATTCTCTATTCAGCAATATAAGGCTCTTTGAATTTTATATGTTTTGCATCAACAAAATTAAATTTGAAATTTTCAAAACGTATTTGAAATATAGCCTAAACTATTTATGCATATGTACCAAAGACCTGTCAAATATGAATTTTCTAATTAATTTTGTCATATCATAACATTCAGAAAGAAATAAAAAGGGTTTCTTTTTACGTATCAGAAAAAAATTGAATTTTTTTTTTGCTTCATCTGCGCAAACTTATGATTCTAGTTATTTATCGCTGATTGTCAGGTTGATTATTATTTTATTAATGAGAGTTTCGGTTACCCAAAGAATTGAAATTTTGATATTATTAGGATGTGGTGACAAAACAAGAACGCAGAAGCAGGTATGTGAAGTCTTCAATACTAAGTACCCCAATCGTCGCATTTTTCAGACTTCGATGAGTAGAGTAGAAAACAAATTTCGTGAATTTGGAAATGCCACAGAAATTTATAAATCTGGTAGGAAACGTATTTTAGATGATGAAAAGAAATTGGATATATCGTTAGATGTTCAAGATAATCCACATAAACCTACAAGACAAGTTGCCGCCGATAATAAAAATGAAAAATATCGACCATATAAAATTCATTTTGTACGAGAACTTAAAGTGTTACCTGATCGTCTAAAATCGAGCACTCAGTAAACAGAACTGTATATACTTAAGTACAGAAAATCCACATTGGATGATGGAGGCTGATACTCAATATCCTGAGAAGGTGAACGTTTGGGCTGGAATTATAAATTTTTAAATTATCGGACTATATTTCTTTGATAGCACATTAGCTGGCGTGTGTTACTCCAATTTCTTACAAAATTTCTTAATTGCAAAGTTAAGAATACTTTTCCCGGATGATGATAACCCTAATGAAACTGGGCCGGAGCTACAACATACTCTGCGTTGGAAATAAGAGCCTATCTCAATCAAGTTATTCCCAATAGGTGGATCGGTAGACGCGGTGAAATTGAGTGACCTGCTCGTTTTCCCTATTTGACCCCGCTTGACTATTCTTTATGGGGTTACTTAAAATCGAAAGTCTACTTCAATATACTAAATACCGTCAATGATTTAAAAGACAGAATAAGTCAAGAAATTAATCAAATCACTCCAGAAACGATACAAAATGTTTTAGAAGAATTGCAGCAACGTCTCCATTATTATCAAGAAGGCGCCCAGTTTGAACATTTGACTTAAACTGTTCTATTGTTTACTTAGTACCATTAAAAACGTAATCTTTTTCAATAAAAAAATTAGATAAATTAAAAGAATCTTATATTGCCAAACAGAGAATTAAAAACCCTCTCATATGAGCTATCACACGAACCCCCGTTTGATTTAAAAATTTTAAATGGGTGGCTATCGCTCCAAGGGGGTTGAAGGGGGAGGTATAAAATTATGCTCAAAACATTTCATTTCAGAATTAAAATTTGACGTATTTTAGGATATTGCTAAAACAATTTATTCTACGACACTGTTATTATTCTATTGACAAATACCTTCTAACACCCTATTCATAATTAAATTTATGTAATTGACTATCAGATGCACTCGCGGAATTGCTGCGATTTCTAACGTTTCGTTATTATTATTATTATTATTTTCAAATTGTTAGTTGTTATTTTTACAAACAATGAGCTTGATATCTTATATGTACATGTATAGATATACTGTAATATTTAATTTTTCATTATGATCTTTTTTTGTGCGTGTTTTATTATTAAGTCGCATAAATTCCTTCAACCGAATATTCAAATTAAATATTTTTCTCACCTAGTATACGTGGTCTGTGCACCGTGGCTTTCTTACACCCAGATAGTATTCCAAGATTCACCCTATTGCTGTTTAAACAACCCTTTTTTGTTAATACTCACCCCTAACAAAGCCAAACTTTTACTACCAGCTACCTGTCAGTGTTATTTGGGTTAAAAGGAGCCATTAGTGTTTTCCTATTCAATGCATTCAATGCGATGTGCTACACTTTTCAACATTATTTTCAATGATAATGATGCATCAATCATAATCGATAGGTCACAATAAGATTTCGGGACAATAAAGGTTTCAAAGGAGGTGTGTAATGTAAGATATTAGCAAGCAATCAATAAAAATTATTCTTATATTTTGAGCTCTTCGAGGTAAGGCAAAAGGGACTAAAATTATTTGCCGAAAGTAATCAATCAGTAACTTTTACAATTTTGTGCCAATTTTACAAATTCATAAACATGTGTTCTTAATATTTGACATATAATCAACCCTTTGTTGGTTACTTAAAACATACAGGGTGCATTTTTCATCTTGTTGCGACTTTTTGTGGTCCTTCTTTACAAAGCTTTGTTTTAGTTTAACCCAAATAAACTGCTAAATTATAGTTTTCATGTATTATTTATTATTTTATAAGCTCTGTAAACTTAGTCCCAAAAATGACTTACTTGCAGTGAACTCTATGTTAGTATAGAGTTCACTGCTTACTTGACAGAGACCCTTCGTACTGAAATCTTACAATGATTAAAGGTGCCCAACTTAGACGGAGGTTGCTTAATTAGACGCTTGCACTATATGCAAATTTGATTCTTTGGTATGGTGATAATGATGTAGTTTATATATTGAAACTCTTCCCAATATATGAGCAACATTCTAGTCAATCAAATTAAAATTTCAAGAATTAAATAACATAAAATTTGAATTTTTGAACGGGTATGCAAAACACGATTGACGGTGACTCCATCAGTTGCATAAATGACTGAAATTACTTTTAATAAATGGTAAACACAGAATTTAGCATTTTATTGATTTTATTTTCATTTTGCGTATCAACTATATACTACTTTTGATAGACCATTTTTTGAACATGCTTCAATGATATGGCGTCCAGCTTATAATGTTCACATACAAAATTTGTAAAGAACTCAACACCAAATTGAATTGAAACGGTTGAAGTTGATTCAGGAGTTATTTATCCAGAAATCAACAGGTCTAATTATATTGCTCGGAAAAAACACTGATGTCTTAGGATAGCTTTGTCATATCAGGGATGCTCCAAGGGTCAATTTTGGGTCCCATACTATTTGTGCTTTTTATGTTTGATCTACATGAGGAAATAAAATTGTGTAAATACCACCAGTAAGCAGACGACAGTCAAATGTATATTTCATATAATCCAGTTGACGTAGATCGGGCAATCGCTAACATAAATACTGATTCAATACAATTATAAGCAAACAAATAATTATTTATTTATGTATTTATTTATTGCATACACTGTTCAACAGGTATATACCTAATTACAAAACAGGAAGAAAGGCATACAAAGCATTATTTAAGTAAAATACAAGATATGCAACAAAACAGAAAGTGAAATAAACAAGAAATTGACATGTATGTACGAACTAAGAATAACTGAATAAAGCAAACTTCATATTTCTAAGTCAGATAAAAAATTTCAAAGCTTTGCTGCCTATTACCACTAGGATAGAGCGGGGCATGGATTAAAATAAGAAACTAAGGGAAACTCGCCAGTATCAGTTATAATTTCTACTAAGTACGCCACTCACTCCTAAAATAGTTTACGATCTAACGGTCACTACTGTTTACTTAATTCTTTACACACGTACATAATGCTGTAAAAGGGCAAGCAGAACGGCACAGGTATTAGGCAGAGACGGACCACAGTCTTCCGCGATATTTCGAACCAGTTGTGTTATATTTAGAATATATAGGTTATGTGCTTCATACAATAATACAGTGTGTGGTTCAGTGTTTACATTGTATTTTGATTGTGAGTGCCTAGAATGTATAATACTTTAACAGATAAGTGAAATTGCTCTTTGTTTAAGCGTATTTTATGTAGTTATGTAAAAATTATCCGGCGGATGGAGAAATATTCGAGTGTTTTCCATTTTTTAGTGGCTGCGGTAAAATAATATTGTGATAATGTTCAGGCCTTGGGAGATCCTCAACCTAGCACCGGCAGAGAATTTAACGAAGATATGGGAAATGGTTGTGAAGTGTTGAGTGAGTGTATTGATTAGAGTTTTAAATAAAATGTTATATGTGTTTTGATTTAGTGTACATTGTGAATCTATCGTTTCATTAGTATTTTACATACGCGCAAATGCAATATAACGTGATTTTTATTTATTATATTATATTTATTTGATAATTATTTATTTGTTTCTTTTTCAGAACTGAATTTATTTATTTTATAGTTATTTATTTGCTGTCCAGAATTGAATTTATTTATTTCAATTATTTGTTTGTTTCTAGAATTTTATTTATTTATTTAATCTGGGTTAATTAGATTACGGGTTATTGACCTAAATTCAATATTTTCTTTATTTAATGAATTTAAAAATTTACTTTATTTCTTTGACCTATTTTAATAATATCGATAACCTTAACTCTGAACCCACATTTTTTGGCAAGGAATTGCTCGTACCTCCTCGTGGTCCTTGCTAGGCAACAATAATAATTCGATAGGTATATTAAATTATTATTGGCGAAACTGAGCAACAAAAGAATATTTGGTATAATTTTAATTTAGACTAATAAAATACATCAATGCTCCACCAATATATAAAATATCTTAACACAAGCAAAACAGAATAATTTTTTTTAAATTTATCATTATTACTGTAACAAATAACTATTTATTTATCAACCATACATTAAATTAATTAGATTGTAACTCACGGCACAATAATTTTAAGTACGGTCCTGAGCCGCAATAAATTACGTCGGTTTTGACACTTTTATGGTCGAGTTTTATGGCTTTTTTGGGTGTCTCACGCCGTCTTCACTCCTTTGCCGGGAATTTTTTATTTGACTTAGAAATATGAAGTTCACTTTAACAAATGTGACGATTAAGGCTGCAATGAAAAACATCGAAATCGCTACATAATTTGTTAGAGGTACTGCAGATCGTATAAATGGTGAATTATCGATATGATTAGTGAAGAATGATTTACTAGCAAAAGAGTCGCGAAATGTTTTAGGTCTTTGAAGTATGACATTATCTAACCTGTAATCAGAAATGTGAGATAGATGATGCTTTTAAAGAAAAGGACATTACGTTACATTTACTAGAATTCATGAATAATTTATTTACTATGCATCAGGTGTTTATTTTGTCAAGGCAAGTTTGAAGTTGAAAGCAGTCGATTACGTCAATTACTGCAAGAATTTTTAAATCGTCGGCATATAAAAGGGAGACAAATCAATTTCGTTCGCTATGTCGTTAATAAATATGTTAAAAAACAAGGGCCCCAGAATAGATCCCTGGGGAACTCCAGATGTGGCAGCAAATTCGATCGATTTTTAAATATGAGCATTAGCAGCGAGTAGACGTGTATTTGCCGCTCCGACTAATTTATTGAAGTAAATAGTTTAAAGTGTAAAATTTTCGCTTAAAATTTGGTGCAGTCAAAACTAAACAGTACTCCACGTATATTAGTGCAATTTATAAACATCTGTAAGTAAATTAAACATTAATAATTTACCAAATCATAATAATCAACAATGGGATTTACTGAGCGTCAAAAAAGTGAACTTAAAAACATATCCAAAGAAATGTCCAAAGAAATAATGAATGAATTTATAAATGATAAGAATTTTATGGAAACATTCGCTAGTAAAATAGTTAATATAGTATCGCAAAAAGTTAGTGAACACATTGAAAAACTCTCTGCCGAGATAAACATATTGGAAAAGAAAATTGATAATATACGGTGTGAGAATGATGAACTAAGGAATAAAGTTGACACTCTTGAACAGCAGTCAAAACTTACACAACTACGAATATATGGTATACCGGAGGACAACGAAACTACATTAAATTTAAAATTGCAGGATGTCTTTATGTCAAAAATGGGTGTTTCGGATTATTCAATTACAAGCTGCTATCGAATTAGATCTTCTGGTATTAATTCAGGTAAACCCAGAGCTATAATAGTTAAATTTGAAAATACTGAACAGCGTAATATGGTATACTACAATAAAAAAAAACTAAAAGGAACAAATATTGTCATAACTGAAGAACTTACTAAGTGCAGATATGAATTACTGATGCTAGCCAGAGAAAAACTTGGAAAGAAAAACGTATGGTCAATTGATGGAAAAATTTACACAGTCGTTAATGGTGAAAAGGCTAAGATACGAAATGAAGATGATGTTATGAAAATGCATAAATAGTTGTCGGAGTTGCAGATATTCTCCAACTTTGTTTTGTCTCTCATTTGTTATTTAAATTTTGCTATAATTAATATTGTATTGTAATAAAAATCATACTCTGTACATTTATATACACTTCATTTTTAATCTTTCATTTATTATATTTGATTTTAGGATAGGTGACATAATATGAAGGGCTTATCATTTGCTTTTCTCAATGTCAGATCATTAACTCACAACTTTTCAAATTTTAAAACTCTTATGCTGAAAGAAAATTATGATATTGTTGGAATATCAGAAACATGGTTGTCGGAAAGAATATCCAGCAATTTAATTGAAATACAAGGTTATAATTTTTTAAGGACGGATAGAAACTCGAGAGGTGGAGGTGTAGGTATATACTTGAAAGATAATTTAAGGTATCAAATTCTATATTCTAATTCAAATAATGTTTTGGAACAACTGTGGATAAATGTAACTTCACTTAAAATCGATTATGTTTTTGGCTCACTGTATAGAGCACCGAATAATAATTTTATGGAATTTCTTACTGCTTTCGAAGATAGCTTATCTCGTTTTTCACTAACTGGCAATAAAACTTTTTGTGGAGGAGACTTAAATATAGATATTTTAGACACAGAAAACCAAAAAACTATACACTTTAATGACTGTATTGAATGTTTCAATCTAAAACAAATTATTAATACTCCTACTAGAATCACACAAAATTCTAGCACTTTAATTGATGTTATATTATTACCTACAGATACAGAAATTTATGCAAGTGGCACTAAGGAGACAAACAGTATTTCTGATCATTCTATAGTCTTTTGTTGTTTAGATAACAGCGTACGTAAAGGTTGTCACCAAAATATTAAATTTAGAAACTTAAAACGTATAGACAGAAATATTTTAAGCGATTTTTTAGTAAATGCTCCGTTTGAAAACATAATTTATATGAATAACGTAAATAACAAAGTTGAATACATAAATAGTTTATTAATCAATATTTTTGATACACTAGCGCCCCTAAAAAATGTTGTTATAAAAAAGCCAAAACCGCCTTGGTTAACGGATAATATAAAATTAATGATCAGACTTAAAGATCGTGCATTTAATAAGTATAAAAAAACCAAGACTGAACTTCACTGGAATTATTACAAAGATTTAAAGAATCAAACAAATATAGCTATACGCTACGAAAAAAAAAAATTATTTGGAATTTTGCATTAATAATAATGCTCATAATAATAATTCTAAACTATTGTGGAAAAAATTAAATGAGCTTAATATTTACAACAAACCTGTAACAAATTCACTGCCACAACACTTAAATAAACCAATAGAAATTAATAACCACTTTTTACAATTTTCTTCAAATAAAACACCAGCTGATTTGGAACTCTTACAATTTTACAGTAATAATCTTAAAACAAATTTTAATTCTTTGTTTAATTTTACAACAGTCTCAACTGAAACCGTTAAAAAATACTTGATGGAAATAAAATCTTTTGCCATGGGTGCAGATCAAATAAACCTAGAAATGATTCTCTTATGCTGTCCACGAATTTTAAATTTTCTTACAAACATTGTAAATTCGTGTCTGCTTGACGGTGTTTTTCCTAACAGCTGGAAAATTTCTCGCGTAACACCTTTGCCAAAAAAAAAGATGCTCTGTCATATAATGATTTTCGCCCAATAGGTATACTTCCAGTCCTATCTAAACTAATTGAGAAAATTATGTATTACCAGATACGAGAATACTTAAATACTTACGACATTCTGCCACAAAATCAATCTGGGTTTCGCCCAGGCTTTAGCTGTGCTACAGCGCTGTTAAAAATAACTGATGATATCATTGGGGCTACAGATCAGGGTAAAACTACGGTACTGACACTTTTAGATTTCTCGAAAGCCTTTGATACAATTAGTCACGAAATTTTGCTGTCTATTTTACACTTCGTTGGTTTTTCGGAGAGTGCAATTAGGCTTTTAGGTAGTTATTTATTCAGTAGAGTTCAGTTTGTAGAAACATATAGGTCAATCTACCAAAGGTAGTGTATCATGTGGCGTTCCGCAGGGCTCAATACTTGGCCCACTTTTGTTTAGTATATACACGTGCAATTTAACGTCCTGTCTAAAAGAATGCAAAGTACACCTTTATGCAGATGATACACAACTTTATTATTCATTCTTACCAGATAATGTAGATGTAGCAAAAAATATTGTAAATGATGATTTGGAACGCCTGGTTGCATTCTCCGAACGCCATAAACTTCAGCTGAACCCAACGAAATCATCAGTTATGGTATTTGGCAAATATCGACGACAAATTGAGAATGAGTTTGTAATTAAAATAGGAAACGAGACTTTACAATGTGCGCAAAGTGCCAAAAACTTAGGACTAGAATTAGATACGGATCTACGTTTTAAAAAAGATATAAATAAAAGAATTCAAAAAGCCTACTCCTCATTAAAAATGTTATTTCCAAACCGTCACTTAATTTCTCAGTCCCTTAAAATAAAACTTACAGACTCTCTTGTTTTAAGTCATTTTAATTATTGTGACGCTATATATGGACCGTGCCTAGATAAACTAGACATTAATCGAATAGAAAAAGTGCAAAAGTCGTGCTTGCGGTTCATATATGGCATCAGAAAGTTTGAGCCAATGTCATATAAATTAAAAGACTCAAATTGGCTAAGCGTGCAAGATAGACGAAAACTCCATTCTACAGTCTTGTTTCATAACATTATTTTAAATCAATGTCCCCCTTACCTATATAACAAAACAAAATATAGAACGGATGTCCATACCTTAAATTTAAGATTTAAAGGACTCATTACACCTCCACCTCACAAATCTGCAATGTTTAAAAGATGTTTTACATATAATGTTTATATTCTTTATAATAATGTACCAACATCCTTAAAATCGTTAAAACTAAACTTATTTAAAAATCAATTTAAGAAAATTCTTTTTAATGCCTGACATTAAACTTATTTATTACGTTCTTCCTCGTATTGGCTGCCTATCCCATTTTTCCCCCTTTCTCTATTTTCAGTTTAAAAAGATTTTAGTTTCCTTTGTTACGTGAGTATGATTTTGAATCGCTGTATATGTTCATGTACTTGTAATGTATATGTGTCACTGTTGGAGCTGAACTTTGAACTTTTTTTAATTGTTTTCAGCTCCATTTTGCAACTTTATTTAATTAATTATGTGATAATGTGTATATACTTTGATTGCAAATAAAAATTATTATTATTATTATTATTATTATTATTATTTGAACCAATTTATTGCAACGTATCGACTCCTATTCATTAAATAAGATTTAAATAAAAGGGTCAAAGAATATGAGAAGCCGATTTTTTCTAGTTTATTAAGTAACAACTGGTGATCAAGTCTATCAAACGCTTTGGAGAAGTCGGTATATATGACATCTGCCTGCCCACGTTCATCCAAGGATTCGAAAATATATTGACTTGAACAGAATACATTTGTTGTTGTTGAACGCCCTTTCATAAATCCATGTTGGTTAATAGAGATTTTGGTGTTAATTGAATAGTATATTCTATCATGCAGTAATATTTCTAAAACTTTACAGAAGTTACAAATTACAGAGATTGGTCTAAAGTTCTCTATATATAAATACTCAAGTGATCATGGATCAAAGCTCAATGCTCAGAAATCCATTGCTATTAATGTTAAATTCAAGCGCTTAGCTTTTGTGGACGATTCTTGTAAATTGCATATAAATGGTACAGAATTATTATTCGTAGAATCCACCAAGTCTGGAAATTATCTTTGATAAACATTTAACTTTTGAAACTAATGCCACCAAACTACTGTAAAAATGTTATGCGAAGCTGAAATCGCTATATGCTTAAATATATCTTACCAATAACTACTAAGTTAAAATTATCCCTTATAATATCTCAACTTGAGTATGGAAATGTCATTTATGGACCATGTCTTACTGCTGCAGAACAATCTAAACTGGAAAAGTTGCAAAACTCATGCTCACGTTTTTCCGTAGTAAGACCTAGGTATGATCATTTCACTCCTTTTTATGAAAAATTTAATTGGCTTAATTTTCTATCCAAATGGCAACTACGTCTGGTATCTTAGTAAGAAATTAATTTTTTCGAGGTTCCCTACATAGCTCTCGTCTTCGTTTCGCAGACACTACATTAAATATCCCAAGTCAGCTCCAAGGAATACGAATCATCTCTCATTTAGTTAACTGCCTTCCTGTATAACGCACTTTCAGATCACATCAAGTCTGTCTTCACAGGGATTTTAAAAAAATATTTTTAGCAAGTGATTAAAATTGTCCAAATTTGCACTTTTTGTTACATGCATATTTTTACCTTTGTTTTGTATGCCATCCTGTATAGTATATATAATTATTTGTATAAACAATCCTTTAGAAATTGTCACTTGCATCTTCCAAACATAATTAAATCTATCTCTGCCCTAAATTTATTTTTTGTGCTTTTTTATTTACTTACTATTGTCTCATTTTACACTACACTTTTATAAATTATACTAAAAATGTCATTGTATTATATAAGTTCAGTTTAGTTTAAGAGTTTAATTGGGATATATGAATAATATCTATGTTAGTTATATCGTTCTATTGTTCAGTCAGGTATTTAAATTAATTTGTATTTACCATTCTGTTATTAAGTTTTAAATAAATATTTGAGGAACTTTCTAAATAAAATAATAATTTTACATGCACGAAATTTATTTCGCCCCTATAATCTTAACCACATTAACTAGAGCAACATTACAATTTTTAGTAATCTGTAATCACTAATAATTCAAGCCAATTATAGACGCACCCAAATGAATACATTAGCTTTAAGCACTATCCAACTATCCACTTATAACGATATAATCCAAACGCACCTGTGTCGATTTTATTGATGACTACTGACGTTTCCGGTTGGCGCGAGAATCCTTCGGTTTTCGGTTAAAAGACAGTTTAATTCCTTTTAAAATACAACTGTTCGATGCATTTATTGATTATAGGTCCCGATAGGAAGCCACAGACGTAGAAACATTTCCGTTTATATACCATTAAAATTGTAAGTAAGGGTAATCTTTCCACCCCAGGTTCCCGTATTATAATGCGTGTATATTTGCTTATTCATCGTATCTGTGAATAAACACGCTAAGCAATATTAATTAAATCTAACTCATCGTGATTAATAAAATTATTGGAAATGATTCGACAGTTTATAACATCTTATATTTGGGTATGATTTTTATAGAAAGGCATGTAATATTGTTTGCACTTGTTACTAAAAAACACACTAAAACATCGGCAGTAAAATAGAACCCTCTCTTTTCATTTTAAGAATAATTAAACTCTGACTTCAGGTTTTTTACCAATCGGGTCTAAGTGGTTGCGTTAAGCTCCGGCGCACAGTGTAGCAGGATGGACAAAACTCGCTCTAAGGCTCAGAGATATCGACTTCAATTTTATTTAATACTCTAAAAGAAGTCTGGAATTGTGAATCACTGTGGCTTTTTTGAAATTTTTGTTTTTTTTTTTCTTATTCCAACCAAAACGAAAATTGTCAAGTTACAGCAATATTTAAAAATGGAAAAAAAGATAGTATGAATAACTACAGACTTATATCAATATTGCCAGTGTTGTATTCTAAATCAATAGAAAAAAATCGGTAAAGGTATTTACACAGAACTTCCCTCGTTCATGGCAGTCTCTCTAAAAAAATAATAATTACGAAATGACATTGAGAATAATAATCGGAGTAGAGTTATTGCTATTATTACAAAGAAAACTTGATAAGTTTTGGTCAAAAAAATATACAGATTGCTCATCCAACAGCAAAAGTTCAATACTAAATAGCAGGTGCCACATATGGCAGGCTTGCGCAAATACCTTTACAAATGTCCACCATGACTGAATTATTTCTTGGGATGACCACCCTGTACATTTTTCAATAAAAGTATAATAGGTGCATATGCCAGATGTTATTGCCATCTGTCACATTTTCAATCCAACATTCACGTAATGGAGTGGAAGTATAGTGGTGGTTAAAAAATTTCATTTTTTTTTAATTTTTCAAAAGATGGTAAAATAATTTTCAATTTTTTTTCTTCTGAAATAGGTTTAAAATGTCAAAGGTAGAAATTTTAAATTAGAGCAAAAAGGAAAGTTTCCTTCTGTTCTATAGTAGTGCTAAAAAAAGTTTAAAAATTAAAAATGATGTATTTTTAAAATAGGTTTAGAATGCTATGAAATGTGAAAATTTTAAATTTGAGCAAATAAAAAAAAATTCGATCTATTTTAGTGGTAAAAACTTTTTGAAAAATGTCGGTGAAAAAAATTTTCAAAATGTTTTTTCTGAAATACCTAGGTTTAGAATGTCATTTAAATTTGAGCATTCTGGTGTTAAATTTTTTTCCAAACTGGTAACAAAATGTTGCAAATTTTTTTTCCGAAATTGGGTTGGAATATCATGAAACGTGGAAATTTTAAATTTGAGCAAAAAAAATTTTTTTCGTCTGTTCTATAGTAGTGATACATAAATGGATTAAAAATGTTTTAAAATTTTTTAAAAAATTCTTCAAAAACATTTTTAAATTTGTTTGAATAGTTTTAGAATGTCATGGAAACGTGGATAGTTAAAATCTGAACAAAGAATGAAAAATTCTAGTGATAAAATTTCAAAAAACTTTTTTTTTTAATCAGACTTAGAATGCCATGAAACGTGAAAATTTTAAATTTGAAGAAAGAAAAAAAAATCATTTTAGTAGTAAAAATTTTTTCAAAAATATTGGTGAAAAAAATTTTCAAAATTTATTTTCCTGAAATAGGTTAAGCGTGTCATGAAACGTAGAATTTTTAAATTTGAGCAAAAACAAATTTTTTTTCATCTTGGTAAAAATTTTTTCAAAAATGTTTGAAAAAAATTTTCAAATTTTTTTTTTTTCAGAAATAGGTTTAGCGCGTCATGAAACGTGGAAATTTTAAATTTGAGCAAAAAAAAATTTTTTTCAACTTGGTAAAAATTTTTTCAAAAATGTTTGAAAAAAATTTTCAAAAAATTTTTTTTCCTGAAATAAGTTTAGCGCGTCATGAAACGTGGAAATTTTAAATTTGAGCAAAAAAAATTTTTTTTCATCTTGGAAAAAATTTTTTCAAAAATGTTTGAAAAAAATTTTCAAAAATTTTTTTTTCCTGAAACAGGCTTAGCGCGTCATGAAACGTGGAAATTTTAAATTTGAGCAAAAAAATTTTTTTTTCACTATTTATTCCGTTTAGACGGTCCACCCTGTATATTTTTCAGTGAAAATTCTACCAGTTCTTCGCTGACAGTAGGGTTAACTACCTACCAAATTTGACTGCTCTCCGTCAAGTAGTTTTTTAGTAAATACACCAACAGACAGACAGACAGACAGACTGACGGAATTGAAAAACCTATATTTTCGGAATCTACGTGGTCTGAAACGTCAGAATCCGAAAAAATCTCGGAGGGTGATTTTTTCTCGAATACAATACTTCCCTTCGGTATGCGAGGGAAGTAAAAATATGAATGAAATATTTCGTTATTTGAAAAAAATAAATTTCTTGTATGATGGACAATATGGTTTTCGTAGATATTGCGATACAGAGTCAGCGGTTATAGATTTAATATCTAAAATTCAATTAGAAATTGATAGAAATCATAAATGTGGAAGACTATCTTTGGATTTGTGTAAAGCTTTTGATACTGTGGATCACAACATACTTCTGAAAGAACTTTTTCAAATTCGAATCAGGGGACATGTATATGAATGGTTTAAAAACTTTCTTACAGAGGAAACAGTTTGTATATATAGAAGAAAGTATTACTTCCATGCAGAATATAACATATGGAGTTCCTCACGGTGCAATTTTAGCACCTGTACTTTCCCTAATATACATAAATTCTATTGATAAGTTGAATATACGGGGTAATTTGGTGTTGTATGCTGACGATACAACACTATATTTTGGAAATGATTATAATCAAGCAACTAATAATATGAAATATGATTTGAGGCATATTTCACTTTGGTTGCAAATTATTAAATTAACTCTCAATTTTGGCAAATCGTCATTTATGTATCTATCTAAAAATCAAGTTCCAAATTCAATTCCATCCATTATATTCAATAATGATAAAATGAATTATTCGCCATTAACAAAATTTTGAGGACTTCATATTGACGAAAAATTATCATGGAGACGTCATATTGATGTATTACGGAAAGAAATATCTCCTGTTATAGGAATTCTTTTTAGAATACGAACTATTACATCTCGAAGATATCTAAATAATATATATTATTGCCTCTTACATTCAAACTTACAATATTTAATTTTAAATTATGTTTATAGGAAAATACAAATGCGGATTTTACATACATGAGATCTAGACTAAAAACTTTAAATTCTTTAAATAATTGATTTGAGGAGTATCGCATGTTTTTAAATAGTCTTTTATTAAATATTTCTGAATAATTTTAAGTATTTCTAAATTTATATGCTCCACTCCAGATTGAAATTCCATATCGCAGTACCGATTCGGCCAAGGCATAGTACACTGTTTTTAATATGGGTGCAGGTAAAATATTTCGCAGCTCATAGATTTTCCAAATAATTTTACGAATTTTTATATTTAGATTTTTTATATGTTCAGTTCATTTCAAATTCTGATCTATAGTAATACCTAGGTATTTCATATTATCTGTGGATTTTAGTACTTGGCTACAGTGACAATTTAAATAATCATTTGAAATACAAAGGAATGAAATTCATTGTTTGAATATTTGGTAAAAATTTGTTGTAGATACTAAAACGCATAAATTTGGTTTTATCTAGATTTAATGTAAGTAAATTTTCGGTAACCACTGTTGGATTTTGGAAAATTCTATGACTAACGATTCTTTTACCTGCTCCCCGTTATCTCCTTCCACTAATAGCACAGTGTCGTCAGCGTAAAATATTTTGCACTGTGTTTCAAGGAAGAGTAGTTCGTTAATATAAATTGAGAATAATGTTGGTCCTAGCACAGTACCTTGTGGAATTCCATATTGCAGTTGATTTTTGTAATCGCCTATAAATTGTCCTATTTTTACACACTGTTGTCTGGAATCTAAATAGCTGTGAAACAATTTGTTTACCAGTCTTTGAATACCGTATGCGGTTAGTTTTTCTTTCATCTTTTTTATGACACACAGTGTCAAATGCCCTGGCCAAATCAAGAAATGCTGCGATTTGCTTTTCATTTTTATCTAGTGAATTGTACAGAGTTTTAGTTACTTCATACATTGCATCTTCAGTACTCATATTATCCCTAAAACCAAATTGAAAGTTTGATCATAATGTATTATCGTTTAAATGTTTCACTAGTCTGCTTTTCATACATGTTTCTTAACAATGTTATTTATGACAGATACAGACCTATAAATTTCCATTGAGCTTTTGCCGCCTTTTTTCTATATATTTTTTTTAATTCCTCTGGAAAAATACCTTTAGGAAAACATAAGTTAATGGTTCAGCTATGTCTACATTAATAATGTTCAAAATTTTTGTTGTAATTCCATCAAAACCAGGGGCAGAATTTGTTTTTAATTTTCCTATATTTTTATTTACTTCATCTTTTGTAATAGGTGACAGCGTTAAATTATTACAGGTAATTTGCCTTTTCGCAAATATTATATTTTGGTCAATTTTTTCAGCCATATTCTTACCAACATTTATAAAATAATCAATAAACATTTCACATAGAGCATTTTCCTCGGTAATATGATTTTCATTTTTTTTATTTTATAATTTACATAATTCCTTCTTTCATTTAAACTTTCCTTCACTGCTGCCCAAATCCTTTTTATATAATTCTTGTAACAGTCCCTTTTAGCTCTTTTTATTAATTTATTTGTTTTATTTCTGTAATCCTTATATTTTTTTTTAAGATTTGGGTCGTGATTATGTTTGTTTACCTAAATTTTAAGTTTATCTCTGGTTCTGATTGAATTAATTAGTCCTATTGTGATTCAGAGTTTGATTCTTCTTCGCTTTGATGTCAAGTGTATTATATTTGTTACATTTTGTATATGTTGTAACAATTTGTTAATAAAGTATTTATAGGCTAATGTTTAATATTTTGCTTTAGATCATAGTTTATGTATGTAATTTTTGTTTCGTTCTGAGGGTTATCTTTCTGTTTCTGTCCATTATTTCTATTTTAATAATAATAGGAAAATGATCTGAGACATCGCTATGTAATACTATAGGAGAATATTTAATATTTTAGATTTATTGGATGGTAATTTTATAAGGCAGATCGATTATTATTATTTGTAAAGTAAACATTTATAACTAAAATTGTGCGAAACTGTATATATTTGTAACCTGTAGACTGATTTTAATTGAAAAAAATTATATTTTTTAGAAAAAAAAAGTTTAGACCAAAATTTTAAAAAAACAAATTAAAAAAAAAGTTTCTGATCACATTATCTTGAAAAACTTTAGACTGATTTAGGTGGCACAGTGGGGCTTCGTCCCACTGTGCGGCGGGAGCCGAACAGTGCATAAAAATGGCTATAAAGACGACCAGGGACAGGAAAAAGAATTATGTTGTGAAATGGCTTTTAATTTACTTTAATTTAATCAAACCTGCATAAAATTATTTATTACTACTAAAGTCATCGCCTGAATGCACTTTGTGAGTACATGTTGTTTTAAATTCATTTCTTTGCGATATGTGATTTGAGAATTAAGAAACTTTTGACACCATTATAATTTTGGCTACATACAAACCGTATATTGTAATATTGTATAGTGAAAACAATTAAAATTCGAGATGTTCACTCACTTTATTCCAATACTAGACGCAAGGTATTGCACAGTAAATTAATTCTGAATTATAAACCTCTGAAGTGTAGAACACAAGTGATGCAAAACAACATTAAAGGAATGTTTAAAATTATTACACTAATGAATAAACAAAAGAATAGTAATTAACGAACAAGAACGGATACCAGGAGCTGTGCGATCTATTAGGCTCTTTATAGCGAAAGTACACTGTTAAGGCTCAGTAGCTAAATTTAATATTACTGGATGCAAAAAATGTAAATAAATAAGCACGTGAACATGTGAACAAGCATCGTTGATTTTGTATCGGAACTTTTCTAAATTAATGTTCGGGAACGTTAGAACATTTACAAAATGATAATATCGCTTACCATTTGAAATAGCTATTTATGCAAGAGAAAAAAGTGGTGGTTGTTTTTCTCGCATAAGGGATGAAATAAGGCAGTTGAATTTCTCATGGATATACCCGTCGAATACTAAGAAATGTTTTGGAGATCTGGAACTGGATTGTTTTTTTAATATATCGGGTGAAGAGTTAGGGAATAAATAGGGGTAAATAGGGGTAAATGGGGGAAAATAAGTAAAGCAAGCTGGTAAGAGTACAAAAATTTGAGATTTGGTGTATACATGTACTAGAAGCCAAGGCCTAAGATTTTTTTGTAATATTCAAAATATATTTTCATTTATTGAAATAATTCATAAAATGTAAAAAATATAAATATTCAATACTTAACTAATGTATATAAGGTAAACATCAAAGAGCACGACCACTCGGCAAGCCGTTACCTCCCGTAGGTCTGTAACTCATCCAACGTCGAGAAAACTATGATAATCGACTGTACAAAAAGACTGACACTCCCAATTAGTAACGATTGTAAAATGTATGCGGAACTTTTTGAAAATTATTCACTTTTAATTTTGCATTGAAATTATCGAAATGATTGTCAGGATGCTTAAAGAGTTCGATGGTTTTCCTACTTTTATAAACGTACTAAAGGCATCGAGCCCAAATATACTTTTTTTCGTCGACTCGCCATCGAGCGACTATTATGGCGCTGTCCGCCTGACACGGAATCGACCCTCCGACTTTGAATTTTTTGACTAATTTTGTGTACGTTCTTATGGTTTGTATAAGGATTATGCTTTTCCACTTTGAGGATAATTAAATGAGGATTTTGGTTTTTATTGGAAAAACCGTCCCATTGATTTTTTCCTAAATTTTGACGTTTAAAATAGTTACTCGCTACATCCTGACTAAGAATTTCGCCCTGTGAACCACTGAATTCGTGGTACTTTCGAAAAACCAAATTCGTGGTACTTTCGAAAAATTCATGTCGAGGAGCGGTTTTCTGCTCTGTGCAAGTCTCTTTATTGTATTTTCGAAAAATTTATTGGACGAATTTTATTCATTGTACTTTCGAAAAACCAAATTCGTGGTACTTTCGAAAAACCAATTCAATTCCAAGTCAATTTTTTGAGTACTTTTGAAAATTCGAACGACGGAGCCCAAAGGCGATTGACCGTCCTCCTCGAGATGAAAAATTTTTCTAAGTCTGTTAATGGTTTAAATATGATTTTTTCATGGGATTTTTGTCTGAATTTACTTTTATAGTAAATTGGACATTTTTTCAAATGGATCGTTTTACTGGGTTCAATAATACTATCACTACATACTTGCTAACAAAATGTGTTAATATGAAGGGTCATTTTAAACAAGCAACATTATGCTATTCGCCTATTTACTGTACTTTTAGTTCCACATCCACGTAGTGGAGTGGAAGGATACTAATCGTAAACAAAAATTCAAAAATATTGTTTTGTTCAAATAGGTTTAGAATGTCATGAAATGTTGAGATTTTAAATTTGAGCGAAGAAAATGTTCTGTCTGTCGGTCTGTAACATCTTTTTGTGTTCGCATTTTCTTTGGATCGGTTTAAGATATTGAGAATTTTGTACACGTACGTACTATAACGAGATCTGGAACAGAATTGTTTTTTTAATATATCGGGTGAAGAGTTGGGGGATAAATAGGGGAAAATAAGTAAAGCAAGCTGGTAAGAGTACAAAAATTTGAAATTTGGTGTATACATATACTAGAAGCCAAGGCCTCAGATTTTTTTATAATATTTTCCATCCCCCTTCCCACCCCCATTCCATTAGTAAAGGGGTTGATAAAATAAAATTGAGATATTCACTTGAAATATGGGACACGTATATACTACAACGACATCTGGCATTAGATTATATTTTGAGATTATTCTGTTGGTGCCCCTGTAGCACAAACTGATTGGACCAATATAGGATTCACATATTGGGCCAATATACCGAACGTCAGATTTTTTCAATAAAAGTCCAATATTGCAATCACATATTGGTGTCATATTATATACCAACATAGATGCCATATTCAATCCCAACATTGATGACATATTGGACACCAATATTGGTGTTATATAAGATGAAATAGAATAACAATATAGGTGCCATATTGGCTATCAATATTGGCATTATATTGGATACCAGCATTGGTAGCAAATTAGATACCAGCATTGGCGCCCCATTGCTACACAATATTTAAAACATATAGTGTGCCGAAATTCTCGCATTTCCCTTTAGACACTGATGCTACAGGCAAAAATAGTAAGAAAATTTCCTGTGTCTGGAAATGTTTCCTAAGCAAGTTACAACCCTCAGAGGATGGCGCCTAAGTATAGGTTTTTACTGCTTTTATTGGACGACTTTTTGAGACTTGGTTCACTATTTTGCATTATTAAAGCTTATTTCTGCACACTACTAAGCAAACCTAACTTTATTCATAGGCGGAGAAACGAGGGATAGTCAATCTTTGTCTCATTTCTTTATAACACTCATTACCAAGGGAATCATTAATATTTATTACTTTCTCTTGAAAACGGAAAGTCATACATCTAATTATATAGATAACCTTATTTATGTATTATCCTGGGAATCATAATTAAGTCTTAAATAATTAAAAATGTAAACCTGAAAAAAGGATAAATATCTCTCGTTTTTCCTCCTATGAATAAGATAAATTTTGGTTGTTATTGTTCAAGAATAAACCTTTATAATGTAAAATCGAGATTCATAAAGTTAGGTGCCATCCTCAGAAAGACTGCTCGATTAAGAAGCATTTTCGAACACATCCCTTTGGAATGGCTTATGAAATTTTTGTAAACAGTGGAGCCTAGTTGGGCAGTAGTTCCATCTTGATTTAAAAAAAATGGAAAACATTTTTTCCATTCGAGAATTTGAATTTCGTTGGAATTACATTCAAGTTGGTAGTTAAGAATATTCAGAGTAGCTGACTAAAGTTAAAAATTTCAAATGTCAAGCCCAAAATAGATGCCATAGTTCCAACATTTTGAACAATGTTAAAAATGATCGCATTTTTGCCCCTCCAATAAAAGTTAAATGATAGTACAAAATATTTATTTTGATCCTAAAATGACTATAAAAAATACTTATTTAGAGGAAAGCAGTCGGGAATATTTTCGAAATATGCTATTATGTAATATAAATGTAACATTATTATAAATTGTTCATAAATCGTCTACTCAGTATTTATTCAACTTCATTTCAGGAATATGAAATTAGTTGGTTTCTGAACATTTGAATGTTTGTTATAACTACATCTACCTCGAAAACAGCCTAATATATTTTGATAAAATTTTGTAAATTTATAGACATCTTTTCAACTTCGGCAGTAGGCTAGTTAACACCGAAGGTGGTAGGGGATGATAATGGAAAAACGTGGAGGGAAAGTGAGGATAGGGAGAGGTGGTGGGAAGATAGGGGAACAGTGCCTATAGTGGAAATTGGGGAAAATGGTGAAAAGGTGAAACAAATTCTAGAAGATGATAGGAACACGTACATGAACGAATGGTTAAAGTAAAATGATAATTGAATACCTGAAAGTAATAAAGGAGTTATATTTGTCCAATATTCAGAACTAATATTAGTTTCTACACATTGCGCCAATATTGGCTAAATAATGTTAATATTGAATCTGATTTGCCAATATTGGTGAAATGTTGGCTATATTTTGGGTGACAATATTGAAAATACAGCTGATAATATTGGTACAATATTGGTTAAAGCTGACGTATATTGGCCCAATATACAATATAGGTAATACATTGTACCAATATTCACCCAATATCTTGTGCTACAGGGGTGGGGTTGGGGGTTAAATAGGGTAAACAGGGGAAAATAAGTAAAACATGCTGATAAGAGTACAGAAACATAGGATTTGGTGCATGTGCTAGAAGCCAAGGCCTCATATTTTTTTATAATATCTTTCAACTCCCTCACCACCCCCACTCCATTATTAAAGGGGTTGATAAAACAAAATTGAAATATGGTACACGTATGTATTATAACGACATCTGGGACTAGATTATATTTTGAGATGATCCGTTGAAGGAGATGACAAGTAGAGGTAAATAGGGAAAAATGAGTAAAGCAAGCTGGTAAGAGTACAAAAACTTGAGATTTGGTGTATATACTAGAAGCAAAGACCTCAGATTTTTTACAATATTTTTAAACCCCCCTCCCACCACCTCCACTCCAATATTAAAGGGGTTGATAAAACAAAATTGAGATATTCACTTGGAATTTGGTACACTTATGTATTGTAATGACATCTGATTGAGATGATTCCGTTAAAGGGGCGGGGGAGGGGGTATGTAAATTGGGGATAATAAGTAGAGCAAGCTAATGAGAGTCTAGTAACTTCATTTTTGGCGTATATGCTAGAATCAACGCCTCAAATTTTTGACATCTGCCTTAAATATTAAAATTCTATTACCAATTATTTCCGCAGTTTTTATATAATTGTTGCACATTCTATAGAATACTCTTCGCAATTTGTTTGTAAATAAAATTAGTTTTAGGCATTTCTTGTTTAATTACAAAACATGAAACACATACATTTTAAATTTAAATAATTAACACTTTATTTATTTTTTATTAATCTTGTTCAGGAACATCGTTTGATTCGTATTGAAAAATACATTTAGCTGCAATTTCGAAAAAAATGATCAAGTTTGAACCTTTCTGTAACACAAATAAACAAACAAAAAATCAGCATCCATTTTTCTTTATAATTAATTAACATTAGAATAACTTCAGATGGATCACAACGTACTTAATCAAAAATAAAAAATTGACTGTCAAATTTTAAAACTAGCGTAAACAGTCATGAAATTAATAAGCTTATGCAAAATGACATCTAGATTTCTTCATCTCGACACAATCAAAAATAAATAGTGGCCGAAAAGTGATCACTTTAGGCCCGGTATACATTATAAAATAAATTAAATTTATAATAGAGTATTTAATTTTTTTGAGTCCAAAATAAAGGATCCGTACTTCGTAAATTTTCAATAATCTGAAGACGCATTGTAGGTAAATCGACTTATTTTTATGAGCTTAAGAATCTGTGATGGTTCTATGTCTACGTAATTTTGAGACAGTCTGTAATTTGGAGAAAATTATTTGCTTGTAGATTCAATCAAAACAACCATATGTCTTTCCTTACATTTACTCGATTCGCTATATTAACAAGTGTAGTTCTCCGTGCTATTCAGGACTGATTTACTAAAACTGGTGCAGTTAGCGTTGTCCACATTCTAAGCTGCTGTTCACCTGTTTTTGCTATCCTTTTCCACGGCGCAAACCTATATAGGTAAGAGTTGGGGAGGCATTACGTATGCCGTAAAGGCATTGAAGTGTTACAGGATATGACTAGTGCAGTCATAAGGTCATGGTACAGTGGTCAGTGAGAGAGAGAGACCATTAATGGACTGAAAAAACCCAACAAGATGCATTAATTTATTGTGTATATATCTTTGTTATGTTACTTTTTATTACTGTTGAGCGTAATGGTAACGAGGTTGGAATAACACTTGCAGAAGAAAGAATGGTATTTCGTGCTCATATTTATTCTCTTATTTTCAAACAACCCGATAATTGGGTTCAAAAAAAAATTTCCTGCACTTGAAGAAATTTGTCGGAGCATTTTCAGAGGTAATTAATAAAATTGTGCATTAATAATAATAATAATAATAAATTTAACCATTAAGTTAAGCACATCTGGAACCTAGACAGAGTACAAATAGTCCCTATTGTGATCTCAGTGGAAGGAGTTATGACAACGCAGTTAAACAAAAGGATAGAAGAACTGGGTATACCAAGCTTCAATTACGTTGTCACACAAAGAATATCTATCCTCCAAACGTGCAGGATAAGAAGTTTTTCCCTTCTACTCGAAGGACATACCAGCTTACCAGTTTAGCTGAGACAAAGTAGAGAAAAAATAATATTAAAATAAAAATAAACGTCTTTATTATATCCCATAAGATATTACACCAGCAAGAAAAAAACAATATTACGACTTACTTTTGTGGTATATAAAAGGTTTAATGTCTCACCACCATTTGGTAAAAATCATGACCATCAGTTTTACATTTAACCTTAAAACTGGTTGCTTAATTTAATACATGAATTTAAAATGAATCTACCAAAAAAGCCAAAATGTAGACAATGAAGCAAACAGTAACCATTGCAATTGCTTTTCGATAACAGATTTAACCAAAATGAAGTGAAGATACAAACACGCAACATGATGGATTCGTCTATTTTGCACATTGAGTTATTTCACTTCGTGTAATGTGTGTGATATTCTTTGTATTTTACGGATCTTATATGTTAATCGAATTTTGCAATGTTTGTATCTTATGTGCATTAATCGCATTAAGCCTAGGGCCATATAAAAGTTTGAATAATTAAAAAGAGATAAAACAAAAGTTTCACAAAGCATGATCTTAGTTTTCTTAGGAAGAGAGCGCCTATTTACATATATTAATTTTAAAACAAATAACCCTTCTGAAACAATTTATCAAGATGATTCTAAAATCCCAAATCACTGTCAGTGATAACTCAGAATTTCTGTGTTTCTTGGGTTCAAAAATTATTACTTTCCACTGGCTGGGACTGTTCATTTAACAGTGACCTTGAGCTGCCGTTATGAATTTATTAATATCTATCTATCTTTATATAAAAACTGGCAAGTGAATTTTGTAATAATTCAAGGTATTGACAAAGTTACTTGAATGACAAGGGTATGTATAGATTATGAAGAGTAGTTGGCCGAGGATGGATCCTTGAGGTATGCCGAATTTCAGAGACAAATAATTTGGACTTATCTTGTTTGATCGAACACTGCTCGCGGTTTCTAATATATTATCAACTAATGCGTCATGCGGCTCTCGCTGCTGACAACAAGCATGTCCAATGTCCAATCCAGCGTATGCAGCTGGTCCGGCGGTATAAAAAAGCACCGGGGGTTTGTTCCGGCACATGGTGGGATGATCGATGTGCGATCGGGCTGCGTGGTGGAACAAATCTCCATGCACCGGAATTGGCAGCAATGCCCACCTTACGCTGGCAAATCAATCAATCAATCAATCAACTAATTCTGCTGAATCTTTAGAGATGCCTATATAATACACTGTAGCTAAGAGTATTTCATAATTTATAGTGTCGAAGGTTCTACTGAAATCCAGCACATGCTCACATTCCTCGACTTGTTGCTCCTATAGCGCCATCAACTATATGAGGTCAAACCCTGGTGCAACCGTGACCAGGTATAAATTCAGATTGAGCTGTAGAAATAAAATTATTTTGTACAAGATGTTGTCTTATTTGCATATTGGCATATTTCAAACAACTTGAAAAACTGCAGACTAAGGAATCACTACCTCCACATCCATATTTTGGATCAAAGTCTCTTAAAAGGAAAACATATTGATACTATATTCACACTCCAGTATGTGGAAATAATAAAAGCGTTTGCCCGAAGGTGGTAATGGGGGTGACTGATGACAAAATCTATTGTTCTCGTATATAAACCAATGATAGTTTTATCCCATCAATAATAGAGTAGGGATGGTGGTGGAGGTGGCAGATGTCATACAAAAAAGTTAAACCTTGGCTTCTGGTATATACACAAAATCTCAAGTTTCTAGACACTTACTTACAGGTTTTACTTATGTACCTCGATATACTCCTATTTACTCCCAACTCTTCAATGTGGTAAAAATTAAAGTATAACCTAGTTCCAGATATCCTCATGATACATAAATATCTGAATTTTATTTTCTTAACCCCATTAATAATTGAGTGGGAGGTGGTGGTGGGTGGCAGATAGGGTGGCATATAGTTTGAGCTTGGCTTCTAGTATATGCATATGAATTCTCACTAGCTTGCTTTATTTATTTGTCCTTATTTACCCCTATTTACCCCCAACCTTTCAACAGAATAAGCTCAAAATTTAATCTAGTGTGTAATCTTGTACACAAAAGTTTACAGAAGGATCTACAGACCAATTACCATTATTTATCATTATTACAAAATATCATCGGCATACATTTGGGTTAGTAGAGGTCCAAAGGCAGACATATATCCTTGTTATTGGAGTACAGTGGCAGACATTCTGAACTAGCAAGGCGTCTACTTGTATGCCATGGTTAGTAAATGTCAAGTTGATTTTTAAATAATTAATTTCATTTATAAATTAAGTTTGCACCTCTAAGAAATATTCTCATATCACTTTTCTTGTATGCCGTGCTCTAAGGCAAAATATTAATCATGTCTCTAGATGGTACATATAACAGGTAATTCCTTACTGGCAGCTATTCTAATAGTACACCTGTAAATTATAATCAACTATCAATTAAGATTTCTTTACTCCATTCCTAAATTATTTTTCAGAAGAGATAGTTTCAAATTGAATTGGAGGATGTTTGAATTACTTTATTGATTGGTTGAATGATTGATTGATTTGCCAGCGTAAGGTAGGTATTGCTGCTGAATCCGGACATTAAACCTGGGAGGTTCATTCCAACACGCAGTTTGGTTGCCCGTCGAACAGCCAAATGCAGTCGCTCAGTCCACTATTACATTACAAACTATGGATGTTTTTATATACCGCCGGACCGACTGCATACGCTGGATTGGAAATGACGCATATAGCCCGGGAGGCAGCGACAGTTTTCGTGAAATCAAAGCTAGATTTTTTTCCAAAGAGAGTTTAGATAGTATCTATAATGAAGGTGCAATTCTACCAAACTCTTAGTGGTGAATAAATGAATAAAAAATTTAAAAAAAAATAGATGGACGAAAATTTCGCTTTTCGAATTGTCACGAATTCTCAAAAAATGACAATTCGCCTTCGCTCCTGCCGGCCTCAGTCTTTCGATTTTCACCTCGCGATTCACGTTGTATGGTCATTGCCGGCCTTGTCCTCGTCATCGAGACATAGAACAGATCTCCGATCGCCGTATTTACTCAGTTCTTATGTTTGAAAAATTGACGTCGTGCTAATTGGCGACTATTTTTAAGTGGTTTCCCGAGTTCGAATCTCGCCCGGGGATACTTTTTTTTTGTTTTCCATTTTTCGGCAGATATTTTTTCTTCTATAATTGCTTTTCACTCCGTTCTATTGCGTTTCTCTGAAAAGTTTTGCATTTTCCGCCACGAAATATTAATCTGCACTATTTCGATTAAAAATCAGAAATATCCTTACCGAAATATATAATATAATGGAGTAAATAGAAGCTTATTAACAGATCTATAAAAATACTGTCTGTTCATTAATAATGAGGAATATAATGATTGATGAGTGATTTGACTACGTATTGCCGTTTTTGCAACGTCTACCAAAAGATTTAGCCACCCTATAGCGGAGGTAGAATGTGATTTTTAATCCAAATAGTGCAGATTAATATTCCGCAGCGGAAAATGTGTTAAAAATTGAAAACGAAAAAAAAATCCCAGAGCGGGATTCGAACTCGGGAAACCACTTAAAAATAGTCGCAGATTAGCACGCCGCAAGTCAATTTTTCAAACGTAAGAACTGAACCTCGATGGCGAGGAGAAGGTCGGCAATGACCGTACAACATGAATCGCGAGGTGAAAAGCGAAAATTGGGGCCGGTAGGAGCGAAGGCGAATCACCATTTTTGACAATTCGGGACAATTCGAAAAACGAAATTTTAAATGTTTAATTTTTTACTCATTTATGCACCACTAAGAGTTTAGTAGAATTGCACCTTCATTATAGCTACTTTCTAAACTCTCTTTGGAAAAAATCTAGCTTTATAGATATTAACGCGAAAAATCTATCGCTGCCTCCCGGGCTAATAGGGTAGGAATATAGGATATGAAATGTAGGTGTTTGTGAGATGCTTCTTTTAAGTTTCCATGCTTCGTTTTAGTTTTTATCTGTCATCGTCCGATGGGAAGTGTAGATGTTTGCGAGACGGTGCTTTTTAGTTTCCATGCTTCTCTTAAGTTTCCATCTATCACCATCGTCTTATTTTTTCTTCTTCTAAGTTTTCTGTTTCTTCTGTTTCTTAATCTAGCAGTGTGCACTTCCTTCTGCCCGCTTGCGTCCATATATGGTTTCATGTTTCCCAGAAATTTGTGTTTTCGTTTCAACGTCCTGCATCAGTGCGTCCACTTCATTTGTCTGCCTAGACATACATATATTAGCTCGCCGCAAGAAGCTTTTATCTATTAACCGTTCCACAGGTAAATATCCATTTACGGTGGAAGTACAAGGAAGAATCCTGTCTCGAGGTAGAAAGAGCTTTTTACAGCGGGTTGTGAGAACAAGGCTCGAGGGAATATTTGGTGGGGATGTTTGATTTTTTTTAATATAAATTAAACAATTTCTTGTAAAACCTTCGGAAGAGTTAATACTATTTGATTTGGAGTGTGTTGCGGTGATGTATGTTTCTTCGTATTCAGACTTATTTTATATATTTATGAACTCAGCACATCGTTTCGTGGACAAAAATTGATATTACTGTTAGTATCTGGTGAGCAACGAATAGAGATTTGCAAGTTTTTTAAACTCATACAATATTCTAGATTATGTATTATGCCACAAAGTACTATTGCGTAAGCGTAAGAACACCTGGTAATTGATAGTTACGAAGTCAATTATACACAGAAAAAGGAAAACTAGGCCAAGAACAGACCCTTGTGGAACTCCGAAATTAACTTTATGAGAATATTTCTCTGGATGTTAATACGTGAAATATTTCTGTATAATAAGAAAATATTCTGTATAATATGACATTACATTACATTAAGTGTTAGGTTCTTCAGTTTAATTGGTCCATTTTGACCTTTACTTAGAAAAATGTTCGTAAACAGTGCCCCTTTTATTACTTTCGAGGCATGTTTATTACATTGTGTATTTGTTAAGCTGGAGTAAACAATCTTACGTTTTTTAACCGTTACCGCTTTAACTGACCGAATAGTTTTCCTAAAAAAAAAACATATGGGGCATTGACGATCGTCCAGAGGTTCACTTTAATTACAACTGAATTGATTCCTCGTACATGTCAGTTGTTTAAATTGTAATTAATGCTTAATTTATTAATTTATTCTGATATTGTTTCAGACCGAGCGTAAAAATTGCCGATAACGGACAGAGATAATGTTATAGAATTTCTGTAATTACTTACAGTCTTTGTATTTTTATAAGTATTCACATAAGTTATAAGTTCAATGCATTAGTACGCATCAATCCGAAACATCAGACATTTTTATATATAGATGTATTAATTAAGTATCGCCATTAGTCAAGGTTTATTTCGTCCGTACGTCAGGGCTCGGTTAAACTCATTTTATCCATCAATGTGTAATTTACATTCGGTTTACATTAATAATAATGTTATACTGTATATCCGTACTTGACTAATTGCTGTAGGAATTATAAATTGTTGGTATACACACAACACATTTTAATGTTAAAAGGTGGATAGAGAAGCCGATAAAGTGAACGATAACAAGCATATAATTAGATTAGGTATTGGACTAGACAGAGAGAATTGCTTGCAATAGTCATAGGCTGCATACTGGGCAGTAACATTTACCTAGCCTACAGTGGCCTTTAATAACATTAATTCTAATAGTAATAAACAAAGAATATTTGCGTTTAAAACAATAAATATAATAAAATAATAATAATAATTCTAGGATGATTCCCTCGTCGTTACTGGTTTGCTTGTGTCAAAGCAGCCGAACAAAGACAGAGTCGGCTTCGAAATCACTATCAACAATAAACAATCAATACGGACAATTTGCAGTTATTTGTTAAGAACGACGTTCAATTAAAGCAAGAGTTAGTTATCATCAAATTATCAGATACATTTTCATATTTTCATTATATTCCCACAATTCATTATTTCTTAAGCATTGGTTTCCTCGAATAATCGGTCGCGGAGAACCGACAGTTTACCCACCGCTGCGATATGACTATTCCTTTCAACGTGAGGGTTTAAATAAGGCTGGTTTGCACAACCGTCCTCCCTGCCCGAATGTGTTGAGTTTGACTTCAGCCAAATCGTACGGCTGAACCAACAGTGTGCGGATGCATTTTGTTGTTTTTTTTTCCGAAATTGTGAGAAAGTATTGGTGAAAAATTTACTGCTGAAGACGATGAAGCTTTGATAGACTCGGTGAGACAACATCCAGCAATATATATACTGTTAATGCTAAAAGATTTAGTTGCAAAAAATAACATATGGAAAGAAATAGGAAACAAAATGAAAAAGGCGTCCTCTTCTAACGTTAAAAGTATAACCAATTTAGTATCCATGCTGTAATCTAAGCAGAATTCAAACACACAGATCAGCGAATAAAAAGAAACGAGACAAACTGCTATTTCTAGCAAACCATTTGGGACCAAAATCGTCATCCTTCTCGGTGGATGGATAGTCGATTCTCCGCGACCGATTGTTGGAGCAAACCAAGACTTTAGGGTGGCCACCAAATATATTTTTCATTAATAATATGTCACTTGAAAGTTGGGTTAACTAATAATATTGTCATCCGTGTATCTCATTTTTTCATTGAAAATGGCATCATCTTTTCTTCCAAATATTATTTTTTATTCGGCAAATAGTTTTGTAGATATGGCACCAACAGACAGACAAACAGCAGATCCCCAGCCAGCCAGAGAGAAACAGATAGATAAACATACAAACAGACAGACAGATAGACATATCGACGGACAGGCTGATTGAAAGGAACTGAAAGGCCTTAATTTTACTAATTTACATAGTCTGAAACGTGGATATCCAAGAGAATGTCAGGGTGATTTTTTCACCATTAGAATACTTCCCTTGGGTAGGCGATGACAACTATTATTGACATCATCAAATTTTGAATTTTAATTAATGGTGACACCTAAGCATATTTCGGAAGGGGTGGAAAACACGCCTTTTATCACCAGTTCCGTAACTTGTAGAATCAGGTCAAAAATTAAGATGAAAACAATATATTTACCCCTTTTGGCCCAAAATAAGTTGTTTTTACTATTGTGAATTTTTTCGACAAATGTGTATTTTTCGAGATATGGTCACTCGAAAATTCCTAAAAATGGGACAGGGAAACATAAAAGTTGAAAAAGAAAATTGAAAAAAATCAGGTGAATGTATTGTCGAAATAACTGAAAGACTTTTTTATTTACAACTTTTCTGTAAAATGCGTTTCCACCGAGTTTTCCCGAAAAAACATGAAGAACTAACCCTTTGAAATTGTAGCGCTTTAAAAATATGGAATTTAAAAATTTGAAAAATCAGACGTATGCATTGAGGCCTTCTAAACATTTTCTGTCTATTTGAATGTTTTTGTATCTTGCTAATTTTCCTTGTTATAGGTAGTTTTTCACGATGAATAATGTTTTTCCCAGGTTTTTACATTTTTTTCAAATTTTCAATTAAAAAATACTTGAAATTTCTAAAAATGAGTGTGATTCATATATTTTGTTATAAAAAAGAATGAAACCTAATACAGTTATACCATTATTGTCTATAATTGTTTATTTGTGGCATATTCAAATTTTCTTCCCTTTTATTGTGTATTTTGCCACTGAAAAATATTTAAAAATGTTAATGAAAAAACGTCTGCGCCAAACGGATCAGACAGAGGTTGGTTCTTGAATACTTGATTGTTTCAAAAAGTCTTACAACTAAAAATATATAAACTAGAACAATGTTATAAATTAAAAAATGAAAATGAAAGCCATAGGCAGTTAACGTTTCGGAAGAGAATCTACTTCCGTTCTCAAAACTTTTTGGCCGTCAACCATGACAGTTCTTTGTGAGACATTAAATTATATTTATCTTATTTTTACTCAAACATTTTTTAGAAAAGCTGTCAGAACATCATTTTAACAATAATCATCTAATGGTCAGTTTTGATGTAGTAAGCCTATTTACAAATGTTCCTGTAGATAAAACATTAATAATAATTAAAAACAAATTGCAAGAAGATGGGAATTTGGCGAATAGAACTAAGTTACGTATTGAAACTATAATGGAATTACTTACACTTTGCATTAAAACAACATATTTTCAATTAAATAATGACTTCTATCAACAAGACTTTGGGATGGCCGTGGGTTCTTCATTATCTCCAATATTAAGTAACATTTTCATGGAAAATTTTGAGGAAAGTAATATTAATAATCTAGTTTATAAACCCATTGTATGGTGGAGATATGTAGATGACATTTTTGCTATATGGACTCATAGTAAAGAATATTTAAGTAATTTGTTGAATCAGGTCAACGAAAAAAAACCTTCGATTAAATAGAAACAGAAAATTATAATGAATTACCTTTCTTATATATTTTAATTAAAAAAATAGATAACACATACCACACCAGCGTGTATAGAAAACAAACACACACAAACAGATGCTTAAATTTCAATTGAAATCAACATATTAGTGTTAAGAAACGCGTTGTTAAGTGTTTGTATGACAGAGCAAAAATTATTTCTTCAAATGCTGTAATATTAAGGAACGAAAAGCAATTATTAAATAATCAATACCCTGAGAGTATTTAGGTCAATGGCAGTAATTCCATATATACATGGTTTATCGGATAAATTACGAAAAATTGGGAATAGGTTTTCCGTACGAACGGTTTTTCAAACGGGCTCCACGCTAAGATCGGTTTTAGCAAAAACCCAACCTCTAAATATTGTTCAAAATTCAAAAAATTGTATTTATAGTGTTCCGTATTAGTGCGGAAAACATTACGTAGGTGAATCATCTAGACCTTTCAACGTAAGGCTTGGTGAACCTAGAAATTACGCTAGAAGGGAAAAATTTGAAAAATCCTAAATTTGTGAACACGCGTGGGATAATAATCACAGGACTAAATGCGACTCTGCGAAGATTTTGGAAAAATGAGACGAAGTAAGTAAAAATAAGACAAATAAGTATTTCTCGAAAAAATTCACAATAGTTAAAACTTCTTGTTTTGGACCAAAAGAGGAAAACATATTGTTATTTTTCATTTTTGACCTGATTCTACAAGGTTACGAAACCCGTAATGAAAGGGGTGTTTTCTACCCCTTCCGATAATTTCCTACTGTAATATTTTTTTAACTTGTTTACTAATGTCATTACAAACTCATTGCACAAGGTTTTATCAAGATCCATTCACTAGCACTCAAGTTAGAGGTGAAGCCTCCCGTTTACTGGACTATGAGTATAATTGCATATCATTAACATACAAATGATACGAATAAATTCCTAATGCCTTTATGAAATCAGAAGTGTATATAATAAATAGTAATGGTCCCAGAATAGTACCTTGAGGGATTCTATAAGAAATATTCCTATAGGTAGATTTATTACTATTTGCAGTTACACTGTCCTGGATTTTCCAGGAAAGACTTTCAAAAAGAGAGGAAACGTGATCAAAACAAAAGAATTGTAGCATTTAATATCATAGATTATGATACAAGGTGTCAACTACCTTTCCACAGTCTGGTGATAATAGCAGTTATATGACTTCTATCCCAGTCGGAAATTATATCATGTTATTTTTAATAATGCGTCTGAAGTTGAATAACCTTTTCTAAAACCTCATTGCTTTTCCGGTAAAGCCATTATCAAACTCCGTGTTCTTGGTGAAGGATTATTCTTGCTAAAAGATTAGATACAACTGTTAAGTAACATAATGATAACTTTTTCCAGGTTGTTAATGTTAATATTTCTAGCAAAAGTATTTATTTATCATACATTAAGTACTGATGTAGGAAAGGTACATAGCTTTTTTATATTTTTGTAAGTATTCCACTAGAGCCACTCACAAAAATACATAATTAATTTTTTTGCATGTATTTTTTTAAATATTGCTGACCCCTCACTTCATCTCCAAAAATATCGCTCAGATAAATCTGAAAAAAATCATGAACATTAGGAATAAGTTATAGATTAAACAAAAATTATCAGGATTGCATGAACTTAGATAATTACTTCCACATCCACGTAGTGGATTGGAAGTATAGTAATCGTAAAAAAAATTTCAAATTTTTTTTTCCTTGAAATAGGTTTAGAATGTCATGAAACGTCGAGATTTAAAATTTGAGCGAAAAAAAAATTTCTGTCTGTCGGTCTGTCTGTAACTTTTTTTTGTCCGCACGCTTTCTCCGGAACGGTTTAAGATATTGACTTGAAATTTTGTATACGTATATGTTATAACGAGATCTGGAACTGGATTGTTTTTTGAAGATATCCGGTGAAGGGTTGGGGGGTAAATAGGGGTAAATATGGGGAAATATGTAAAGCAAGCTGGTAAGAGGACAGAAACTTGAAACTTGATGCATGTACTACAAGCCAAGGCCTCAGATTTGTTTATAATAGTTTTAGGGGAAAATATGTTGGTATACTAAAAACTTCATTTTTAACATATATGGTAGAAACCAACGCCTCAAACTTTTCTATAACATCTGCTCCAAATATTAAAATTCTATGATCAATAATTTCCACATACTAGAGTGCAAATCTAGTCAAGATGTTTCCTTTAAAGTGACTTGGATGAAAAAATCTGGATGTGGTAGTAGTGATTCCTTAGGCAGCGGTTTTTTTTGATACACAAAGAAGATTGCTTTAGAATCAAAGATATTACTTCATAATATAAATTAATAACATTAATATATAGCAATCATATAATAATAACAATAATAATAATAATAATATTTATTTGCATAAATAGTGCAGAACATATACTTGTACAATTAAAAATAATTAATTGAAATAAACATTAGAAGGACCCATAGAACGTAAACCTTCTTCGTGGATATAACTAATTGTTATTAGCAGATAATAACAATAATATGTGTACATTGAAACATTACATAGCAATTTACACTTTTTTTCAAATTAATGATAAGTGTTTTTCAATGAAAATTTAAGTCAAATAAATTATTAGTATTGCCTAATTTAATATTTAAGAGATTTTAATAAATGAATACAATTTTATTAGCATAGTATGTTTAAATCTATGAAATCTCTATTTAAAATCAACTGATGGTACAAAATACTAATTACAAAAGTATGAAATGCGCTTGGTCGATTTTTTTTTAGTTCATTCATACATAAAGGTTTACCTATATTATAATATACCCAGGGAATTCTTTACTTACCTATATGTTAACTTGGCATAGGGTAAATGTTAGGTTATGTTAGGTGACATATTTTCCTAAACATAATTTAAAAACTAAATGTCTTCTTACAGTGGCAGTATTGACAATTAGATGTTCCAAAGATACAAAAATAGTCTGGTGAGAAATACACGTGCCTGAGAAGGGTGGTAATAACCATAGCGAACATAATAAGATTAGGTTTGGTTATTTAGAAACACGATACAATGAACCTAGTAACACAGGGACTATGCAAGTGAAGAACTTTCGACTTTCAAGCGTTTTACTTCCTATGTATATACGGTATACTTTAATTTAAATGCCTATAGAGCTAATAGTAGATACTGTTGTAGCGCCGAAAGAAGGTTATAATGAAAACAGGTAAACTGAGGAGTTTTAAAGCGAGAAGTCTCAAGTTAGTGGCAACCGTCTCGAGTTCGGTTATTCAAATTGTGACCTTGAGTCCAGGTCGTAATGTTATAATTATGCTTCAGTCATTAGATAATACTATAGAGGGTATATGATTTAGCGTTCCATCTGTAATTTATACATGAAATGTGAAAAAACAAAAGTTTTGATTTTTTTCCGAACAAACAAAAGAACGCGTATTTATTTCGGAATCATTTGAAAAATTGAGAATTTGTCGGTTCGTTAAGGTTTTTATATAATTGTTAATCGTTTCATATAATAGTCTTCGCAGTTTTTTGTTTGTTCCTTGTACTATTATATTTGTAATTTTAATAATTTTTCGATCACACCAATAGTCGAGTGCAATTCGGTTTTTACCTCGGAACTCAGTTATAATGAATGAATTTTCGTGATTATTTTTTACATTAGTACTAAGTACAAAAAAAATTATCCTTTAAAAATCACCGCTATTCACTTGGGGGTGGATCCCACCCCCTCTAAAGGGGTGGGCAAGTAAGTAAGTTTATTTACAATCTTTCATGAAAATTTGTATTTTCCAAGTTACAGCTTTGAAAAATTGGTACCTTGAGACTGATTTTCGTAAATAACTCAAAAGTCTTACATTTATGGAAAAAGTGGTATGGTACAAAAATAAGAATATGAACTTACAAGTATTTCATTTTTTGTTTGTTTCTGTATTATGAATAGTTCTAAAAACGTGATAAATTAAAAATAGCTCTCGAACGTTTATCAGTCGATATATAATGTTTAAATCTCAAATATGTCAGAAACAATAATAATAATAATAATAATACGTTTTATTATCCTCTCGCACAAAGAGAGATTAAATATCATATTATACACATATATACATACAGACTGTCTATTTTACGAGGGCCACACCAAATATCTCGTTTAATATCTATTATAGAAGAATAAAGTTTTAGAAACAGTTATCCCATTTTTTGTGAGCTATATTTCAGTAAAAAGAAATTTGAAATCCATAGCCTACTTTATGAGATATATCACAAAAACCTGAAGAATAGGAAAACCACAAACGGTTATAGCTTCCTTATTTGAGGAGATACGAAAAAAGTTAAAGGAATGAAAGTTGACGGCAAAGACAATAAGAATAATAACGTGTAACAAAAAAATCGAAAAATGCTTTGACATACGCTATTGTGCAAAAATGAAAAATACATATCTCAAAGTAGGCCATGACGCCATTAATTCCGTTATTTTTTTCTCATTCCAACGATATAAAACATGTCACAGAAATTTTAACCGATAGTGTCAATATTTAATATTTTAAGAATACCACAATTCATATAATTGAATCGTAACAATCAGCTGTGCCATAATAGTAAAAATTCACTTTATAATAATTATAATTCCGTAATTATTTATTACAATTTAATACAAACCAATAAATATCTCATAAATAAAAATACAAGTACAAAACGAACATCCAAAGAAAAAAACGAAAAACTACTACTATATTGAAAAGAAATTGTGTGTATTTATTTTTCTAACTACAAATGCTCAAATTGTGCACCATGCATTCTGACACATAAACGTGCTCTACGAGACACGTCACGCATTACATTTTGGAGCATTTCAGGAGTAATTGCCTCACATGCGTTTCGAATTCTGGTTTTGATGTCCTCAATATTTTCAGGGGCAGTTTGAAATACCTTGTCTTTAATGTAACCCCAGACGAAAAAATCCAAGGGAGTAATATCTGGTGATCGAGCTGGCCATAGAATGTGTCCATAGGTGCCTATCCAGCTATCTGGCATAACTTGATTTAAATAATTTGTGCATATTACAGCAGTGTGAGGTGGAGCCCCATCTTGTTGAAAATATGAATAATTTAATCTTTCTGCCACTGTTAATTCATAAAGAAAATCTTGAAATTCGTTTTGCAGGAAATTAAGGTATCTACGAGCGGTTAATTTGCCATCATAAAAATAAGGTCCAATTACTTTAGTCCCTAAAAGACCCAACCAAACATTCGTAGAAAATATTTCTTGGAAAGCAGTCTCTCTGCACCAATGTGTATTTTCTCGTGTTCACTTATAATGTATATTTCTATTGAAAAATCCATTATTAGAACAATTTGATTCGTCCGACCAAAGAATTTTGCTACATATCAGCGCGTCATTCCTTTCTTATTTAATAACCATCTAGAAAATCTTACTCTCATTGGCTTATCTCCCTCATTTAAATGTTGAACTTTCCTCATTTTGTAGCATCGAAATCCGTTTTTTTTTCAATATTTTTCTTGCACTGTCTTTTTTTATGCGACAGTTTCTCTGAATTTGTCTCAAAGAGGTTTCCTCATTTTGGTTAACATAATTCATTACTCTATTCACTTTTCTTACATTATCCGCAACATGCGCTCGCCTTACTACTTTTTTTGAAAATGAACCGTGCGTTTTTAGATTTTGAACTAACTTCCTAAACATAGTTCGATTTGGCTGCGGAGCATCTGGAAATCTATCTCCGTAAACCGTGACTGCCATCTCAGCGTCAAAATTGCACTGACAATAAATGCTAATCATATCGAATTTGTTATTATTGGTGTACACCATAATTACTGATATAAAATTTGTCTTAGAACTCGACAACGCAACATACAACAGTGACAATCTGTCAAATTTATTAATAACTGTATACATTGTTTTTCACTAATTATGGCACAGCTGATTGTTACGATTCAATTATATGAATTGTGGTATTCGTAAAATATTAAATATTGACACTATCGGTTAAAATTTCTGTGACATGTTTTATATCGTTGGAATGAGAAAAAAATAACGGAATTAATGGCGTCATGGCCTACTTTGAGATATGTATTTTTCATTTTTGCACAATAGCGTATGTCAAAGCATTTTTCGATTTTTTTGTTACACGTTATTATTCTTATTGTCTTTGCTGTCAACTTTCATTCCTTTAACTTTTTTCGTATCTCCTCAAATAAGGAAGCTATAACCGTTTGTGGTTTTCCTATTTTTCAGGTTTTTGTAATATATCTCGTAAAGTAGGCTATGGATTTCAAATTTCTTTTTACTGAAATATAGCTCACAAAAAATGGGATAACTGTTTCTAAAACTTTATTCTTCTACAATAGATATTAAGCGAGATATTTGGTGTGGCCCTCGTAAAATAGACAGTCTGTATATACATATACATATATCACCCATACATATACAGATAAAGAAAGAATAGTATAACTTGAATACGAAAATTAAATACATAGAGAATAATGATTGATGTAAGTAACAAATAAAGAAAAAAATGAATACTTCATTCTACTTTGTTCCATCGCAGAATAATTTAATTTGGACATTTTTATTATGCATCTGATAAACTGAGGACCATCGTTTTGACATATTTTTTAAATGATGGCAAGATATTATATGACTTCGCTTGGTTAGGCAACATATTGAATAATTTTAGTGCGTAGTACATGAAACAATGTTTACCATATAGAGTGTTGAATGGTTGCAGTACAAAATTATTTCTTTGGCGAGTATTATGAGTAGATGCTGAGATTTTGCGTTAATGTTAAATTTGATTCTAACCTACAGTGTGATATTTTGAAAACTGTTATTATGGATTCGTATTTTAACAACAGGTTTATATTAAGAAAGTTACATTTACTATAGATATATTTAGTTGAACTTGAGTTAGCAAAAACATATAGGCGTCGGATTGCTCTATTCTGTATAACTTGCAGGAAACCTAGATTTGTTTTAGTTGTGGCGCCCCAAACGGGTAGCATGTAAATTAACCGAGTGTAGGTGTGCAAAATAAAGGCTGCTTCGGGTACTATCATCTCTCACTACCACCTTAGGAATATAAAAACTGCATTTTCCAGTATCAATCGACATTTAATGGCCAACAGATTTACTTTATTTATATTGTAAAGTTAAGAGTATATGATGATGACACTCTCGAAATTTTTGTGTAATTGCCTAAACAAATTGAACTAATTTAAAAGTACTTAAAAACATTATTTCTAGTTAGCTGAATCGAATGCCATCTAATGTTTGTCAGAAACGCTGACACAACGACGTTCCGAGGCACAAGAGGCCGAAGCTCCAGATCCTGGATAATGGGTAAATATAACTAACCCTTTATCTGTTTCAGCCCGATCTTCAAGCCACACCGCAAGGACACAATGACCAAAAACATCTAATTACCCGATCCCGAGGGTACCAAGCAAATAACCAGCTCGGTATCCTTACCCTAGCCCGTGCCGGCCTCTGACGCTAAGAAAGCGTCTCTGGCCGAGCACAATCCTGAGTTACACACTTCACACTTGCTTCCGACGAAATCGGAGCACATGATGCCAATTGGCACCCTGGGCTTCCGACTAGTCAATACCCCCAAATCCGTTTCAAACTCCGAGAGGGCTTGGTAATAGCCGTTCCCTCTCACGACAGACGAAAGACGCTCCCGGGCGCCTGTACATGCCAGTGAAGAAAGAAGACCAAGACAGAAGAGCGCCAGAAAGGAACGACCCAGCTGGCAGGGTCCAACAGCCAGGACCAGGGGCGTTTTGCTAACATCGTCAATACCGTCTGCATTTGCCGGGGGGGTGGGGGGGAGGGCGAAAAAACAGGCCCACCCCTTACAAGGCCGGTCTAGGTCTACAGCGATAATTGGGGCAAAGAGCTCAAGCTCGACCGCTAATCATCCGAGACCGTCATCTTTAGTCAAGAATATTGGCGTGTCATCAAATAATAACTTTGTCAAGAACCGGGAACTTAATGCAAGTTGATTTCATCAAATGCATTGATCTATCTAATCTATTAATGTAAGGCAGTAAGTAGTTTTTCCTCCGAATATTATCACTTTAATCCAAAGTGCGAACGCTAAAACTATTAGGTGAGGTAATAATTGTTATTGATAACGATTTGTGTACGTATATTTTCTTAAATAACATGTTAAAATTATGTTGGCAGTAACTCTACGTTTTTGGAAACACCATGTATACTTTACGCATACTACAACTAAAGGTAAAATAAAATCGGAATTCTAAAAACACATCTTATTTACTTTAATCCACCATATCAGCAGGGCACTTCGGAGAAATCCGAAATCATTATGTTAGATTTTTACGACTATTTGTTGTCGAAAAGTTAGCAACCGGCGTATTGATTCAGGCCATATTCACATCGGCCGGTTCTAATTAACACCTCGTATAAAAAGTTTGAACAGGTACCCGTGATATATTCCAAACAGCATCGCCGAAACATAATAATCATTATAAAAGTTTGTAGAGCCAAGTTTTGCTACGTGACAATATTTCCGATAGAATCAACCAAAAATAAAACAACACAAAATGGAATACAACTGAAAATTAACCACAAGTATAACAATCAGTACTTCACACTTTCAAAGCATCAGTTTGCGGCCAACAATCGCTTACAACTACACTATACCGACTCCCATCTGCGAAGTTTTCAGTGGAAAATTGCCTCTACGTGCTTCGCTATGTTTGGCTCTCGGCATAAGCTCAAGCTTTCGTGGCAGAGGGATGGCGAGAAAGGGGTTGTGTAGAAGGAATGTTTACAGGAGCTACTCAAACATTCAAACGACCACAAGCAAGTGGTCTTACTATGCCTAGGTAAGAGAGCCGAAACTGCGAAAATTGTGGTGTATAAGGTGCTCTGCCTATACTTTGATACCTGCGTAATAACCGTTTAAGTGTTGCAATTTGATGATGAAGATATTAGATGGATAACTACGTCATGCAGAATTGTTAGTAGGGTACAGTGGAAAAATTTTATATTAATTTTAGTTTAGATATCTTGTACATCTTGCATATACATTATTCAGTTGAGAGTGAGAAGAGAGAAAATCGCCAAAAATGTCAACATTGGGAAATAAGGGGTAAAGCAAACTTCATATTTCTAAGTCAGATAAGATAAAAAATTTCAAAGCTTTGCCGCCTGTTACCACTAGGATAGAGCGCGGCATGGATAAAAATAAGAAATTAAGGGAAACTCGTCAGTATCAGTTATAATTTCTAATAATTACGCCACTCACTCCTAAAATATTTTACGATCTAACGGTCACTACTGTTTACTTAATTTTTTACACACATACATAATGCTGTAAAAGGGCAAGCAGAACGGTATAGGTATTAAGCAGAGACGGACCACAGTCTTCCGCGAAATTTCGAACGAGTTGTGTTATATTTAGAATATATAGGTTATGTGCTTCATACAATAATACAGTGTGTGGTTCAGTGTTTACATTTTATTTTGATTGTGAGTACCTAGAATGTATAATACTTTAACAGATAAGTGAAATTGCTCTTTGTTTAAGCGTATTTTATGTAGTTGTGTAAAAATATTCCGGCGGATGGTGAACTATTCTAGTGTTTTCGGTTTTTTAGTGGCTGTGGTAAAATAATATTGTGATAATGTTCAGGCCTTGGCAAGATCCTCAACCTAGCACCAGCAAAGAATTTAACGAAGATATGGGAAATGGTAATGGCTCGCAAATTACAGAGAAAAGTTCTAGACAATATTTATGCGAACATACTAAAAAAGTAGTTTTAAACGTTTATAAAAATATAAAAGAAATTGAAGGTGAAAAAGGAGCCGTGGAAAAAACGGCCTACTTAACAGAAATTTCAGAACGGTCTATCTATAGAATAATTAGGGATGTGGTACCTAATCGTAAAGTTAGATCGGATAAAGGAGCAGCACGAGCATTAGATTCGTCTATGGTGAAATTGTAAAGAGATTTAATGCATAGCAAGTATATGGAAAATGAGGTACCAACGGTGGAATGAATACACATGGAACTGAAAACAAATGGTGCAGTGTCAGTTAGTCAAGCAACACTTCGGCGCTGGATAATAAAGATTTAGGTTCAAGATTATTAATAAAAGGGCAGGTATTATGGAAAGCTTCAGAATTGTGCAGTGGCGTAATGAATGTGTGGAAAATATAAAAAAAATTCGAAATGAACAACGACGTATTTATGATTTAGATGAAACTTGGTATGATACCCATGATACAGTGAAAAAAGGCTGGATAGATGGTTCAAAGAAATGTAAAGTTGATATTCCTGCAAATAAAGGAACCAGATTAGTAACTGTACATTGTGGATCAGAAAATGGATGGGTGCATAATGGTCTCAAATTAAGTGGGAAAAAAATGGAAGAATCAAACGTCGACATTAACCAAAACATGACTGCGGATATTTTTGAAGCATGGTTTCAGACTTCATTGCTACCAAATATAGAAGAAAACAGCATAATTGTTTTAGACAATGATTAGTATCATTCGCGACAAATTGAGAAAATACCAATTACGGGAACAAAGAAAAAAGATATTCAAGAATTTCTCCGAAAACATAATTTGGAATTTGAAGAAAATTTTAGGAAGAAAGATCTTTTGGAAATTGTTAAGAAGCAAAACTTCCCAAAACAATATGTGATTGATAGCATGGCTAAAGCTCAAGGACATACGGTTTTACGGTTACCCCATATTTTTGCATTTTTAACCCGATAGAACTAATATGGTGTCAGCTGAAAAGAAGTATTCGCAAAAATAACACCTTCCCCAAATTTGATGCCAAAGTAGTCGAGCTTATTAAAACTAAAGTGGGAGAAATAACACCAAGTAATTGCAAAAAGTGTATTCAGCATGTCATTAAAATTGAAGATGAATTTATTAAGTTAGAAAAAAGCAGCAGCCCTAATCAAGACCGTTTAATAATATCTGTAGATTCAGATACCGACGATGATACCGATTTAGAAAGTGGATGTGAAGTGTTGAGTGAGTGTAGTGATTAGAGTTTTAAATAAAATGTTATATGTGATTTGATTTAGTGTACATTGTGAATTTATCGTTTCATTAGTGTTTTGCATACGCGCAAATGCAATATAACATGATTTTTATTTATTATATTATATGTATACATATTTTATTTGATAATTATTTATTTGTTTCTTTTTCAGAACTGAATTTATTTATTTTATAGTTATTTATTTGCTGTCCAGAATTGAATTTATTTATTTAAATTATTTGTTTTTTTTCTAGAATTTTATTTATTTATTTAATCTGGGTTAATTAAATTACGGGTTATTGACATAAATTCAATATTTTCTTTATTTAATGAATTTAAAAATTTACTTTATTTCTTTGACCTATTTTAATAATATCGATAACCTTAACTATGAACCTACATTTTTTGGCAAGGAACTGCTCGTACCTCCTCGTGGTCCTTGCTGGGCAACAATAATAATTCGATAGGCATATTGAATTATTATTGGCGAAACAGAGCAACAAAAGAATATTTGGTATAATTTTAATTTAGACTAACAAAATTCATCAATGCTCCACCAATATATACAATATTATTCCTGTCTTAACACAAGCAAAACAGAATAATTTTTTTAAATTTATCATTATCACTGTAACAAATAACTATTTATTTATCAACCATACATTAAATTAATTAGATTGTAACTCACGGCACAATAATTTTAAGTACGGTCCTGAGCGGCAATAAATTACGTCGGCTTTGACACTTTTATGGCCGAGTTTTATGGCTTTTTTGGGTGTCTCGCGCCGTGTTCACTCCCTTGTCGGGAATTTTTCATTTGACTCAGAAATATGAAGTTCACTTTAGATTGTGAGGACTACAATACCCTTGACATTTTTCTTGATACATAAAAAGAAAGCTCGACGACAAACGTCGTCTTTCAGTTAGGTTCAGATTGGTTAAAACATGTATAGATTATCAAATATATATCAAATGCGTTTTCCAGGAAAATTGACGTACCGCAAGCTTTTGACGGGGTTGTGTATTTCCACTCACTCTACAAATTTTATTTAAAACATTTTTCTGTAAAGGAAAAAAACAAAAAGTTACCGACGAAAAACACATTTAGACAATTAGACAAATTCATTTTAGGATTTTAATTTGCTAGCATAACCAGAATTCAGGTTATCGAGAGAATGCAAAGATTTCATTAATATTTTTACACAAAGTTTTTTTTTTAGTTATAGATAGTTATTTTTTCTGCTGTTTGCAAAATCCTATAAAGAATATGTTTCAATATAATAGTCTTTATTCCATAACAATATATACACTTACAAACAGATAAACAATGCTCATAATTAACATATACTTTATGGAAAAGGCGGAGTTCAATTATTTCGAATATATTATCTAAAATTATTGCTCTTCCACTCAACCTAAAAAGTTCAATAAAATTAAACAAAGGAAAAGATAACTAATTTGCCTAGGAAAAAAAAAAGAAAAAAAATCAATACTCAGACTAGCCTGTTGTTTATGTCAAGAAAGTACTGTGAAGCAATAGCTTTTTGAGTTTTCTTGAGAACATGATAGAGCCAAATTGTTTGATATCAGGTGAGAGCCTGTTATAAAGTTTTGTGGAGTAAGATGTGAAAGAGGACAGAAAAAGAGTAGTTATATCCTGAGGAGGGGTTAAAATGTTTTTAAATCGGATATTGATATTATGGATGTCCGTTCTGAATCTTAATTTATTTAGTAAATACTGAGGTTTCTTTGTAATGATGATTTTATTTATGATAGAATGTGCAGCAGTGTTGAATCCTTCTTCTCTTAGTATTTAAGTACCCAGTTTCGGTTATCTTGGCAGACACATGATCTCGTTTACGAAGTCCACAAATTAAACGAATGCAAGAGTTCTGAATTAACTGTAGCCGTTTTGCGTCAGCTTTAAGTATACATGGTCCATACACTACATCGGCATAATTGAGGTGTGATAACACTGAGGCTTCGGATAGAATGATTTTGGTCTTTTTATTCAGAATATGTCTGTTGGCATATATCAGTTTTAAGGAGCAGTAGGACTTCCTAACAATGCCGATGGATGAAACATGTGCAGAAAATCTCAAATTCACATCTAAGATCAAGTGTAAGTTTTTAGTACTATCTGTGTGGCTTAAAATTTCATTGTCAACAGAGATTTTCATATCTCTGCTAACTCGATTGCGTGAGGCAATTTGGGCAAATAACATGGCCTTTGATTTATTGGCATTAATGTTTAGGCAGTACTAGTGTGAAATTTGCAGTAAATTGTGAAGGTCCTGGTTAATATTTTGACAAGCGTGTTGTACATTTCTTTCATCAAATGCGTAGTAAATTTACGTGTTATCGGCATAAAAATGTGTAGTACAAAACAATATACTTTTGTAGAACTCGAATATGTATAAGTAGAACAACAAGGGTCCCAAAATAGAACCCTGAGGCACCCCACACAGAACCTGTCAGGAGCCAAATTTCACACCATTTAACACGACGTACTGAGTGCGTTCACTGAGGTAACTTCTAAGCAAAGGAGTAGCGCTAATAGATAGTAATAATTCATGATTTATCCTATCACAGGCTTTCGAATAATCTAGAAGTACAAAATGGGTAACTTGTTTTGATCTGTTGCCGAGAACCAATCATCAGTAACTTTTGTCAGTGCTGTATTACAGCTATGTCCCGGTCTGAATCCGGATTGGATAGACATTAAAAGTGTAAAAGTGCTGACGTATTTGCCTATCAATATTTTTTTCGAAAACCTTTGATAGTGAGCACAAAATGCTGATGGGCCTGAGGTCATTAAATTCATCAGGACTGGCAACTTTAGGTAAGGGTATAATTTTCGAGCGTCTCCATTTTTCTGGAAACTGAAAAGATCTGTGAGTCGATACAGAAATTAAAAATATGTACGACATAAGGCAAAATTACAGGACAGCAATACAATAACATGTCGTTGTTAATTAAATGCTCACCGATGGCCTTAGATTTAATTACTATGAGAGTTTGTGAGAGAGAATTCAAAATTATCTACATTTATTAATCTGTTATTGTTATAAAAAAGAACCGTATCAGGATCGGGGGTATTATTTTCACGTTGTATGGCGTGTAAGAAAAAGTCATTAATAGCTGTAGGATTTTACAGATGCGTAGGTACTTCAGTTTTATTTTTCGTATGGATAACTAACTTCTTCAAAATTGTCCACGTCTTTATTGCTATTTGTCATACACAGCAAAAAAGATTTTTCAAACAAGCCTTGAAAAAGGAAACAGATTAGATTTCCGAAACGTCGGCGAAATATTTAATTTCAAGTTTTTATGCTTATTTGTGTTGTTTATTTTAAAAAAACCAGCCTCTAACTGATCCTTTGACGTAAACGTCACAGGCGTAGAGGTTATTTACCAGTATCATACTGGTTAATTGTGATATATTTTGTAGATTCCCCTAGCATCGCTTAAAAAGAAAACATACATGTGGCAGGAAGGCCCAAAGAATTGAAGAAGGAAAAGGATAATTAATCCAAATATGGAAATATATCAATGTCAGTAGTAAAAAAAATCTATATATACTTCGGTTGAGAAGGCCATTATAGACCTCGCACATTATATCCTTCGGTGCTACGCGCCTCAGGATATAAAAGTGCTCGGTAAATAATAGTTCACTTCTCAAACTAGGTATATAATGTACTATTTTCTATGCTAAATGAAAATTTCGCGAATTCGCACCTTTTTCAAAAAAAAACAATTATAAAGTAAAAGTCTCCATTCCCGTGTTACTTCTCTAAACATTCTATTCTTACGACAGGATGATTGGACTGATTACAAATAACCGTTTCCAGCACTCACACAACAGCGCTGAATAAATTCCATCGATTCTCACTAATTAAAATCTTCAAATTTGCATTCCCTTACATCCTGAACAACAACATCTGTCCCGAATAATAAGAAACGATAACGATAAACACAAGAAATTAAAAGGGTTCGTAACATTACACCATCTGTTTGAGTATTACTTCTCGTTCCGAAGCCCGATGAACGAGGAAAGGACGCGACATATCCTTCAAACGACCTATCCTTCATCCTTAATCGAACAATACGAAATTAACTATGCATGATATTTAGCGGTTTATAGGTAGGAGAGCGCGGGATCCTATTTTTTATAATTACCATACCCATTGAGTTCCTCGCCTTTAAACTATACGGCGAGCCTACCTAGAAACAAGTTTTATTTGCATACTTGCATAAATTATCGGCCAATACAAAGGACTTCTCCAAGGATAATAATAAGGGTTGATGGGAAGACGCGTCGCATGGTATGCGATGGTAACTAGATCGCGCTAGATCAGAAATTATTTAAAGTAGACCATGTGTTTGTAAATCGCGAAATGGAGTCGTTTTAATAAGGGTGGAATATTTTAATGTTTAATTAATACTTGGTGCGAATGTGCATGTATTGATTTCTTATTCGGAACAGGTTCGGTGGGAAAGGAGCGTTGCAAGGAACGTTATAGTGTATTTTAAATTTGTAATTGTAACTATTCTTAATACTCGAATTGTTTCGCTATTTATGCAATGGGTATATAATGAAATGAAATTAGGTCAAATTCGAAGTTAACTTAAGGGACCCATCACCGTCTCTATCTCTGCTACCATCAGGTAGCGTGTTTAGACATTTGTATTGGTAATTTCGTAAGAGCATAAAACTTTCCTGCTGGAGTATTTTCGAAATGGAAAGATTTCACAGAAAACTGCTCATAAAAATCTTGGAACGAATTTCCTAATACTGTTTTTTATTACAATAATTTTACTGTGAGGCAGCAGGTGTTTAACAAAAAGGGGATACTCTGATCGGCCAAAGAAACGCACATTGCACACCTCAACTTACTCAGCATGTAAGAAAAACTAAAGTAAACATTATGGCTCTTCTAATTAATAGGACCTCCTTGCAGTGATGCCTCAGCTACCGCATTTTCGGTGGATCTATCGAATTTGGATGAAGTGTACCGAAATACCGATTTATTCTGAAATTCTACCGAGAATTCGATAATAAATCATACACAAACAAAATCTTACTAACAACCTTGTAAACTCTGAACATTATATCCACTATTTAAAAGATATATAAAAACAAAAGAAATAGATTAATTTTCTGATAAAACTGTACCCATTTGGAAAAATTTGAATATATAGAATATGGTGGTGAATCGCTAATGTATAATGTATAGGTATATTAACAACTTTTATTGCGGACAAGAGCTGAGCTCGAACTGAACTGACTGTCAGTTCAGTTCGAGCAACGAGGAGCAGCAGTAGCACCGGCAGCAGCAGCAGCAGCAGCAGTAGCGGCGGCAGCAGCAGCAGCAGTAGGCAGCTTCCAGCTAGAACCTGAGTATGGCAGATGAGATTCCGCCGAAACGTCGTTCAGACGAGCGTGGCTCCCACAGGAGCCTACCAACTACACGGGAAATCACCCGGAAGAACACCAACACTTCATTTAACACCCGTGAAAACCTAAGAAACAATATACATATATGTATACACATATGTGATTCAAAGTAAATTAAGAAAAACAAAGACAATCTCTGTTATTTAATTTCGAACATTTTGTTTTATGTCACTAAGGCTACAATGAAGAATATCGAAGTCGCTACATAATTTGTTAGAAGTACTGCAAATCGTACATAAAGGTGAATTATTTATTACGTTGGTACTCGGCGTAGGTAAATAGAGAACTTGGTGATTACGAGAGGTTAATCTGGGAACGTGAAAATTAAGCTTGCTAATTATTTCGGGTACATCAAAATCATTGTGTAGTAATTTAAACAAAAATACTTGAGAAAAGTACGTACGCCTATCCTCAAGAGTAGTATACAATATCTTTCAAGCACGTTACTTTGCGGCAAACCAATCACTGGATAGGTACCGTCGGATTTGAACCACAGTAATTTAAGAAATCTGCGTTGAACTGCCTCCAAGTTATTCTTGTGAACATCGTAACTGGTACTCCAAATTAGCGATGCGTACTCAAGTTTCGATCTGACGAAGGATTGATAAAGAATTTTCAGAGTATCAGTATTAGTGAACTCTCGACTAGTACGAACAATGGATCCAAGAGCTTTGGAGGCTTCAGACACAATGGTATCGATATGATCAGCGAAGGATAATTTACTATCAAAAGTTACATCGAGGTCGCGAAATGTTATAGGTCTTTGAAGTATGACATTATCTAACCTGTAATCAAGTAACGGCATCAGAACCGGCCGTCATTTTGGGTTTAATTCGTTTTAGAGCCCGAATAACCTCATCTTCACTGAAAGAGTTTATGCTAACAATGGAGTTATTGTTAGGTATATCGGCCTCAATTTGATGTTCCTCGATATCTAATGAGGACTCATTATAAGATTGACCGAAATGCATTTAGTATATCAGAGGGATTGTTTAGCGAAGATCCCTCAAAGAACATCTCTTCAGATACACTGGCCGATCCTTTTCTACTTCTGATGAAAGCCCAAAATTTATTGGGATCGTTTTTTATATTATCTTCAGAGTTCTGCACGAAATTTCTGTAGGATAAATTGGTATCATATTTTATTTCTCTTCTGATGTTTTTGAGGTTATTGAGTATAAGTGGATCACTGGTTCTTGCATATTGTCTCCTAAGACGTTCATTAAAGGTAATTTTTTTTGTGATAGTGCCATTAAACCACGGAGGATATCTGCCGCTACGAGAAGTCGATTTCTTAGGTACACAAGATTCAAATACAGAGTCAAGTTTGTTTTAAAAATGAGTGCATGCACCATTGACGTCATTAAAAGAAGATAGGGAGGACCAGTCTATGTTGAGAAGGTTGTCATACAATTTGGAGAAATCACATTTGCGAAAATTTACAGAAATTATAACTAACATCATGATTAGTTGGAAAATATTCAAGACAGGATGTCTTGATCTGGTGAAACATTAATTATCATTTTAGAAGCATTGTTAAAATAACAATAAAACAAAGTACTCGTAAAACATTTAAATAATAACAAATATGATATTTGGGGGGTCGAGCGGGTGTGTCAGTTTATACCTGCTGTCGAGTGGATAGAAGTGCGGCAAATTCAAAACTAATTGTTAATTATTGGATATTATTAATTTCGGCAATTTTTCGTAATTCTACATCTGCGATGAAATTCTTATTTCACGTGAAAAATGCTCAATTTCGATACAAATGTAGGCACTGTTTTTAAAATTTGGAACATAAAAAAGAGTGGGAAGCCTAACATGGACATATTAATGAGGTACATTTACAACTAGAATTGGATGTCCCTAGGATACTGCGTGCCATGTAAGTGGACGCACACCATAATGTTTTGAACAACAATTGCGCCTTTTTCCATTTCCACAGTGTGAAAACGCAATTTAATGTACACACTATACTGGATTTGGAAATGAAGAAGAGTAATAAAAGCCCGTTATAAATTCATATCCTAAAAAACATTGTCAGTCATAAAAGTACAGCTTACCAATATAATGTAATATACAGGGTGATTTACCACAACATTCGGAAAATAAAATGGTGTACTAGTTTTTACATTTTTTTGCATTAAAACTTGTAATGATACGCTACTGAACCATGGAATTTGGCTACCCTTAATCCTTCAATTATTTATGCGTATTTACGCGTGCGCCGCTTTGTGTCTTAATCAAGCGATCAGAAGTTGTTTACGTATGGTGAGTTTCTTTCCGGCTTCCGGATTTTTACGTTTTGAAAATTGTATTCGTAGATCGATACCGGTCAATATGCCAGCGTTTACATCGCATGAATATGATATGATTTTAACTTATAGTGCAGTGAATGAAAATTTTGCAGCCGCTGTACGAGAATATGAGAGAAAATTTCCCGACAGGCGTATGCCAAATGAAAGTACAAGGAGCCTTCAAAATAGTCTATTGCGCATTTCGTTTTTATTTAATATAGTACGTTTCTCGATAAAACTTAGTTACTTCATTAACATTGTAAAATTAAATACAATTAATTTAGTATGTCGTTCTGTTTTCATAATTTCGGAATGTTTCACTACATGTTTACAATATATAATACCTCTAAAAGCCACCCCTGGAATCCGATATGTAATTCCGAGCTCTGGTGATTACTGATGGGTTGACTGAATATATTTTTAAAGAATTTGCATTTATAATGAATTTTTATTACTTCAGTTCCAAATAGATTATAATGTAAAAAAGTGTAAATAATTGGAAACGATCGAAAAGTTACCTCTTCAAAATGGCATGGCGGTGGAAAAAATAATTAAAACAACTGTTCCGATCATAGCCAAACAGGATGTTGTATAAAAAAATAGTTATATAATTATTAATTATTTTGCGCTAATAACATGTAAACTATTCCCCGAATTAAGCATTAAAGGTTAAGCTATTACCATATTCATATTTAACAAGTTGACGTATCGACATTAAATCATATTTGCTGTTTAAAAAAATGACTGTTCAAACCATATAAAATAAACAAATAGTGTTAAAATTGCTCAACATTATCTCATGAATGATTGTTTAAAAAGCCTGCCTCTGAAACAATAAACAATTATTATATTGCATAAAAATAAGCAGCATAAAAATTGGAATCAGGATATTTAGTAACGCGAATTAAAAATAGATAAACTTGTTTCAGAAGCAGGCGTTAGAAATAGCAATTTCAATTGTTTTAACTTGAGTAATATCAGTTTATTTATCGCGGTAATCTTTTGTAAATATGAACAATTGAATTTGAGCATCTCGAACATTTGCGCTTTGCGACAAGTTGTGAAACGCAATAATGAATTAGTAATTAATAATGTCACAAGATAGGTTTTTCTTGCTCGCTTTACACATTGTGCGATGTAGTGCAGCAGTTCAGACCTAATAATGTTACAACATGAGAAGGAGATATAAATCTCCATTGTCAAATAAAAATATTAATAAAATTATATACAGGTGAGACGATTAAAGTCAGAGTTTAACCTAAGATTTTGAAGAACAATTTTTTTTGGGTACCTACTATTAACCATAGGCGCAGACTTTTGAAATTTTGGCCGGGGGCCCACCAATTCTTCCGTAATACCTTCTATATAAATATTTCAGACAATTTTAAAACAAAAACTTTATTTCAATATTTTTTTTATATTATAATAAGCAGTATTTAACAAACATTAACAGTTCTAAATACTTATAATAGTAATAACAAAAATTAATTATCTCCTCAATAACAGAACAAAGTACCTACTTAATATTTTACTAATAATAAATAATCTTTCGCTTAATTGGGAATAATAATTCTCAAGTTATAAAAATGTGTTGAAACATATTGTTTATAGGATTTTGCAAACAGCAGAAAAAATAACTATCTATAACTAAAAGAAAAACTTTCTGTAAAAATATGAATGAAATCTTTGCATTCTTTCGATAACCTGAATTCTGGTTATGCTAGCAAATAAAAATTCTAAAATGAATTTGTCTAATTTCTTATTCGATAATTCTCATTCTAACACTAGCATCCACAGAGTCCCCTACGGCCATGCAGATTAAACCAGTATCTACATAACCCCCTACGATCATGGAGATTCAGTTAAAAATGAGAACAAAGGCCTAAAATGAATTTATTTATTCAGCTTGTCTTAAAAAAATTTCATTCTAATGGATTACATTTGCATGAAATCTATCATTCTGTTTCTTGGAAATGCCTAGCCTTTGAAACGTTTTTCGCCCTTATTTTGGAGCTCATCAGAAAGACATAAAGCCACTCATAAAGATGTTTCATGCAAACCAAGACAATTTCTATGAATGAAGTGTGAAATAATTATATTTGACATTGACTGATAAAAACAACCTCACCTATCTATTAGCTAACTAGTATTGGAGCCTATATACTCTATGCATGTTTAAAAATGAATTATTATTTGTTTGCTAGAATGAAAAATTTTTAAGACAAGGTAGCTAGATAAATTCATTTTAGGCCTTTGTCCTCATTTTTAACTGAATCTTCATGATCGTAGGGGGTTATGTAGATACTAGTTTAATCTGCATGGCCGTAGGAGACTGTGTGGATGGTAGTGTTAAAATGAGAATTGTCAAATAAGAAATTAGACAAATTCGTTTTAGGATTTTAATTTGCTAGCATAATCAGAATTCAGGTGATAAAGAGAAAATGCAAATATTTCATTAATATTTTTATACGATGTTTTTCTTTTAGTTATAGATAGTTGTTTTTTCTGCTGTTTGCAAAATCCTATAAAGAATATGTTTCAACACAATTATAAGCAAACAAATAATAATTCATTTTTAAACATTATAAAAATGTGGTAACGAAAGTAGGTAAATAAGAAACTTAAAATTAAAAATATTACTTATAACTCTTCGGAAATACAAAACGAAGAGTATATGGCATTCGATCGACACATTTCTAAAACCGGTAATATTGCCCGTAGACAAAAACTGTTCATATCACTGTGTTGGTAATCGAATTCTGAACAACTTTCAAAATATCCGTCCATATGACCGTCTGCCTGTCTGTCCGTCCGTCACGTTTTTTTGTAAGTACGATAACTTAAGAACGAAAAGTCCGATTGTATTGAAATTTGGACAGTAAGTTAGTGTTAGCTAGAGGAAGAAGCATATTTGAACAAAATCGACCAATAAATAAAAAATTATTAATTTTTTAAATTACAAAAAAATGTTTTTTCATGTTTTGTAGTTAAACAAAAAAATGTCTGAAACTAACATTATTTGCAAAAAGACTGCGAAGATTATCCTATAGAATGTGCAACAATTATATAAAAAGTGCAGTTAATCGGCGAAGAGTATAATGGTTATCTTGTTTTATAACATTGTTAGGAAGTTAAAGCAAATGTGCTTCTCCTAACGCTTGTTTTCCTAATGAATTCATCACACAATTGGTCAAGATCGTTCGTCATATCCAGATTAATACTTAAAAACAAAATATCGTTAAGTCATTTCCAGGGGCGGTTTTAACATGCTGGCCGCCCCCGGCACTATTTTAAGATGCCGCCCCTACTCTTAAAAAATGTAACATAGTATAAATGCTACCCAAAAAATGTTTACCAAAAAAAAATAATACTTACTAAAAATTTTTATTTTATTTTAAAAGAACAAAGGACACTACACATTAGAGGTGAGTGGTATATAAAATGACTTTTCTGTATAACACCTATTTATTAAAAATAAAGAAGAGATAAAATAATTGTAAAAATAAAATAATTAAAAAAATATATATACAAGGTAAGGACGAACTTTTCTTCTTTTTTTTTATAACAAAATCATTGATTATATCTCCTGTTTTCATAGTTTTTAAAATTTCTTTTTCAATATTTAATACTGCTAGTGAATTTAGCCTTTCCTGCGTCATTTCGGACCGTAAGTAATTCTTTACCCGTCGCAAGGTCGAGAAACTCCTTTCTCCAGAACACTTTGTAGCGGGTATTTATTTTCTAATATAAATTAGATATGGAAGAAAGCCGCTTCTGGCTGCCATCCATGTTGCTCGATGCGTTGTTTTGGCTTCAATGGAACTGTCGCATTAGCGGAATCATAAAAACGACTAAAGCAATATTCAAAAGAAAAATATTCTGCCGCCCTTGAAATTTTGCCGCCCTGCGCACTCGCCCAGTGTGCCTAGTGGTAAAACCACCACTGGTCATTTCTGGGTCATCATAGATCTTAGATATGACTTTAATATGCGTAAACATGAAAACGATCTTTCTACTGCACATGTGGTTAGAGGAATAGTCAATATTATTTCGATGAATTTCACATATTCCATCAAAAGTTCACAGATTTCTTTGTGAGTTTTAAAAAAAATTATTACGTCTGTAAGTGATACGAATTTTTTTATTTTTTTGCAATGTCGTTCATGTCTAAAAAGTTATCTTTGTAGAATTGAATCGCCAACATATTTAACTACTCTATATTATAATATATACTTCTCATTTATCTAGGCGGCATAAAATGTGACGGCGCCTTTGACTTTGCGGTAAAGATCAAAGGTCCCGACATTTTTTATACAGACAATAAGCCTGAGGTAAACTATAATACACTAATTTTTGTAAAAAAAAAATAAATATATGTAAAACAAGCTAACCATTATACGCTTCACCGATTTACTACACTTGTTATATAATTATTGCACATTCTATAGGATACTCTTCTCAGTTTTTTTTGTAATTGATATTAGTTTCAAACATGTTTTGTTTAATTACAAAACAAACCAAATTTTTTCATTTAAAAAATTAATAACTTTTTTTATTTATTGCCCGATTTTGTTCAATAATAGGGTTCCTCCTCTAGCTAACACTAATTTACTGTCCAAATTTCAATACAATCGGACTTTTCGTTCTTAAGTTATCATGCTTACAAGAAATGTGACGGACGTACGAACAGACGGACAGACATTTTGAAAGTTGTTCAGAATTCGATCACCAACACAGTGATTTGAAATTTTTTTCTCTACAAGCAATATTACCGGTTTTAGAAATGTGTGGATTGAATGCAATATACTCTTCGTTTTGTATTTGCGAAGAGTTTAATAATGAAAGAAGGTAAGATAATTTAAATCATTAATATTTATTAATTAATTCCCAATGATTTCTACTTCTTTTTTAAATAATTTTTGTGGTTTCTTGATATATACAACTTTTTCCAATTTTTATTCTGTTATTTAATGTTGGGGTATTTTCGCGACTAATGCTATAATAAACGGTGCCGGGAGATACATTTTAAACTGTTGGTTCATTCAGCTTTTTTCTGACAAATTTATTTGAAACAAATTAATTTTGAACTCTATGAACACCTAAATTTCAAAATTCCAGTAACTAGTAATTCACAAAAGTATTCAAAATTCTTAAAAACACAGCTAATAGTAAACAGTTTACGCGGAATCTGGACTGATACATCAGCTGCGACGACTGCAGAGGCCATCTGTAAGTCTGCAAGGCCCGGCTGAATTACGCTGCTCGAGGGAATCACACAGAAAGTTCAGCTGTAGAAGAAGGTTTTAGGATATAAACAGGTAACCCCCAACCAGCAAATTTGTTTTATAATTTAAATGTTCTGCGATTATTTTGTTTTATTGTTATTTTATTAATGCTTCTAAATACCTATTGATTATATTAGAGTTCCAGAAAATACTATTTTGTTGTCTGCAACTGAACTATTTTATAAATCTATCATTAATACGTTTCTACAGCAAAATTATAAAATATCTTATAATGGAGTTAAGAAATTATTTTATAAATGTTTTCGTGACTAAATTATAAAATATTTCAGCGTATAAAACTAAATCGTTTTATAACGATTTTTTAGTATCGTTCAGCAGCATTTTTAGCACCGTTGTGAATATACATTCGAATTATTTTATAGTTATTTCTTATCATCTTACAAAACAGTTATATTAAAGATCTATTTGTGACAATTTTGCTTTTAAGAATAAATGTTGTTCCAGAGCATATTATATAATTATTATATAGTATTGTATTTACTGTAATATGGAAACAGCAACAAAGTCGTTACAAAACAAATTTGTTTACTTAAGCATAAAAATGTGGTGGCTAACAATACAATAAATCATATTTGAGGAAATTGATTTCCTGCGTTAGCTGCGTATTTATATTTAATCATAATTAAAGTCTGCCTTTCAATGAAAGTTTGTCATAATTATAATAGACAAGTTTATAAAAAAATTATTTGCCCAAAATTTTGGTTACCAACATTGACAAGAGCGGTGCGTGCAGATCTTAACAGATCATATAACGGCCAAACTATAAACATAAGATTTAGGACAATGGAGAAACTTAAACAGTGGTTTTAAAAATATTAGGTACATGTATTAACAGCGTAGTGGTTTTGGCACTAGGATACAGTTTATACTGCTGTAAAATGAAACGAAGCATTTCACTCACTGCACTGTTAACGTATCAGGTCATATGCCAAAGTACTGTTGGTTCCACTATAGTAAAAGTAACTACGTGTTTTTGGAGATAAATAAATCATAAATAAACAGCTCTGTAAATAAGGTGATTTACTGCTACTAATTTCTAGGTTATATTTATGCAAATTGAACCTGGTTGCATTTACAACTCAGTCCTAACAGATTTATCATAAGAGCTACAAAAGTATCGCGAAAGTGACTGATCTATTTTATAAGATTCACGAAAAACACACACTAAGGCGCATTATTTTATAGATGTTTTATAGGAATCGTCTAATAATTTAAACATCGTGAAATGCTTGCTACTAAAATAAAAGTATTTTATAGAGGGAGGCCATCTTGAAAGGCCAGCATTCGTGATGGTATATAAATATGACAATTTATGAAAATTGAAAATATCAAATGTTTATTAGAATTTATGGAATCAGAAACGTGCTAACTATACAGTTATGACTACTAAAATAAATTCGTGTAAATCACATTGTAAAAAAACTCAAATTCATAAAATCGATATTTATAAAATTTCAAAAATTATTAGAAATCATCAATAAATGTGAGACCCGTTAAAAATGTATTAGAAATGTGGCCATAGTTCACAGTAAAATTTTCTTCGCATCAAAAATTACAGTCGTTGTAAGTCAGAATAAGTCTCATTAATAATGATTATAGGTTATTAGGTACCTAGTATTAAATCACAATGCCATATGCTTTTAGTGTCAGAAATACTTCTTAAACTTTTAGGATACATTTTAGAAATCATTTTATTTTATTAGTGTGTATAAAGCAGCTTTTTTTTAAATAATGACTATTTAAAAGCTCTGATAAAACAGTTGTTTAGTTGTTTAATAGCAGTAATTTAACAAACCGTAAAGTGTGTTTTATAGTGCAATTTAATGAAGCTTTAATAAAACTGCTATATAATGATGGTGCTAAATTTTCATAAGGCTTCTGGAAATGTTTATATAATTATTTTGTAATGGTTCCAATAGATGTTACAAAATATCAACAGCGACTGAAATATTTTATAAGATGGCGCCAATTTTGAATTTAGAGTTGCTGTTAAAACGTTATGAAAGTGTTTCTGAGAGTAGTATTGTTTTATAAGATTTGTGTCAGGAATATTCCTACAACTTTTATAAAATATCAAAATGCTAGTTGGGCCAGTCGCCTGAGATTATTATATATAACACAGAATAAGGATAAGTCATGATTTTGATTACTACGGAGCCTAGTTCTGTTAATTTTGGAGTAAAAAAATATAAATACAAACACAATATTTTTGGCCGGGGACGCCGCCCCCGACCTGACTTCTGGCCGAGGACGCGAGCCCCGGAGCACCCGAGAAGTCGGCGCCTATGCTATTAACCCAGTCAAATAGAGAACATTTAAAGGGAAAATGGATGAAGTTTTGAAACCTGGGAATTGTTCGTTGAGGTGTATTATTAAGCATATTATAGTTTATATCGACATCGTATATTGAGGGCAGATATTTCAATTCTAAGAAATTTATCATGTTCTAATACAATTTTATAGTTTAAACCATTTATCGTACTTATCTATAATTTATATATCTAGGATATGTATTATAGATTTGAAACTTGATTTATATAATTATCCTTTAAAAAAAACTGTTTATTCTTTGAACACGCACATTCCTTAAATGTTATTCAGTTATGAACCATTGAAATCTCTCTCAAATGATTCTTCGCTTCACTAAGCTCATGACTGACTTAAAACATTTCCTCAAGGCATTGTATATTATAAGAATTCTTAATATTTTAATACAAGGCCCATATTAAACTAGTTAAAAATAAATACAAATGTTAGGTGGCCAACACATTTTTGAAGAGAAAATTAAATAAAATATGAGATGTACTGGGTGATTTTTTTAACGTGAAACTTTCATATATCTCGAGTAATAAGCACTCCAAGAAAAAATGTTTCTAATAATAGTTGTAAAATTGGATGGAGGCATTTTGTCTTTGGGTGGAATGGTTAAGGTCACTCATGGTCAAATTCGTTTTTTTAAATAGGAAGCCCTATTTTTTATTGCAAATTCGGATTGTCCGACTAAAAATAGACTACTTTTTGTTCGAAACATTTATTCTCAAATTGTCATTTTTTTAAGTTATCCGACGAGGAAAAATCAAAACGTTAGATTTTTTTACTCGAAAAAGAAAACGTTTGGACAAAAATTGCAAAATGTAAAATGAGTTTGGAATCATCCCGGGTATATTCTCAGTTTTTTTCGGAATTGTCCAATGCCCTTTTGATGCACTTGAAAACTCCATCCTGCAAAGGGCATTGCACAATTCCGAAGAAAATTGCGAACATTCAGACTCTTTTTACTTCTTGCAATTTTTGTCCAAACTTCTTTTTCGAATAAAAAAATCGCAAACTTCTAAAATGTTGATTTTTCTCGCTGGAGAACTGAAAAAAATTACAATTTCAGAAAAAATGTTTCGAACAAAAGTAATCCATTTTTAGTCAGACAATCCGAATTTGCAATAACAAATAGGGGCGCTCATTTAAAAAAACGAATTTGACCTTAAATGACCTTAACCCTTCCACCCAAGGTCAAAGTAACATATACCGCCGAACTGCCCTCATCCAATTCTACAACTTTTGTTTGAAACAATTTATTGCTCAAAATATTTGGAAGTTTCAGGTTAAAAAAATCACCCAGTATGTAGGTATGTTGCCATAAGATGCAACAAACAAATTCTTTATTTCGTCTGGATCAGAATTATAACACAACCTAGAATTTGTCAAAAATTCAGGTTTGTGTATACGGGGTCAAAATAATAGCAGTACATTATACCGGGTGTAACAGGATCATGGTATACCCCTCTTTTCTCCTTTGGTTTTCAAGATAATTGATTGAAATTTGGGATATACTACATACATAATAAGCGGCACTTTTTGACATACAATTGATTTTTTTCACTTCCGGTTTCGCCGGAAGTGACACTCTAATTTTCGATGTTTAACTGGAACACCTTATATATTATTGCATTTTTGAATTCTGCATAATTTTCTGAATCCAAATAAGTGACATTTCAAACATCAATTTTTTTATAATATAATTTTTAGTTTTCCATGTTAGTGTGTCATGACGGTTCCGATTTATTCTAAATAACCCGTGTAATGCTACAAAAATCGAAATCCCGTTAAAAACACTAAATTACGTGATTTATGAGCAAATAAAATTCACCAAAATTGTTTTTGGGGCAAAACTCAATTTTTTCAAATGGAACCATATCGGTACCATGGCACCATTTATTATTGCTATTAATAAGGAATTTATTCATATTGCGTATTAAAGTGTGCGATAAATACAAACAAAATTACAAGTAAAAAGAAATAAGAAAATACAATTTTGTTCTAATTAAATGTTAAGAAGTAACTAAGGTGGCTTTGAAAACAATTAAATATTTAGCATTTGTTGGTTTACAGGTGTTTTTATTGTGTCTTTAAAAATTGTTTAAAATTCTTGTTAATTGTGTTTAAAATGCTGCAAATTTATACAAGAGATGAGAAAGTGGATATGTCAATCGTTTATGGGGAAAGTAAAGAAAAATGCAATTGCAGCTATGGACCTTTATGGCCGACGACATCCTCATAGACAATGTCCAGCGAAAAATTATTTCAAACGTGTTAAAAACCAACTTCGAAGAGAGCCAACAATGATTCCAAAGAAAACTTCATTATTGACAAAGGACCGGAAATTAATGTTTTGGCTCAAATAGAAGTTGATACGACTGTTTTTTTAAGGCAAGCTGGGTTTGAATTGAACATCAGCCACCAAACAGTAAGTCGAATTTTGCACAAATACCACTATAAATCTTTTAAATACCAAATGCACCAACATTTGTACGAAAGTGATTACGAACGTGGGATGGAATATTGAAATTGGAGTTTGTATAATAACGTGCATCCAAACAATGATTTTTTGAGACTGATTTTATTTTCGGACGAGTGAAGGTTTACAAATTTTGGATTATTTAATAGACAAAATACAAAATATTGGTCACAAGAAAATCAAAATTTATTACAGAAGGGTAACTTTCAAGTGCGGTTCGGTTTCAATGTTTGGCTTGGAATAATCGGTAGTAGAATCGTTGGTCCAATAATATTTGCAGAACGTATGACTGGTGCCAGATACTTGAGATTCCTGCAAAATGAGACTGGGGACATTCTAGATGAGTTAACTTCAGATTTAGGACAGGAAATGTATTTCCAACAAGATGGCACTCCTCCCCATAATTCAAGGATAGTAACTGATTACCTTCAACAGAGATTCGAAGAAAACGTAATTTCGACGAATGGTCCTGTGAGGTGGCCTCCAAGATCGCCTGATTTAACGCCCCTTGATTTCTTTGTTTGGGGTCGTTTAAAAAATATTGTCTGTGCAACCGCCGTTAAAACCCGTAAAAACCTGAAGCTACGAATAAGACGAGCAATTAATAACATAACGGCCCAGCAATTGGCGAACGTCCTTCAAGAAACATCTATGCGAGTTCAGAAGTGCATTGACGTTAATGGACAGCATTTTGAACAACTGTTATAATGTTTTGTGTTAATTTTTTGTATTCCAAAACCACCTTATGTGTAAAAAGGTAATTAGAACAAAATTGTATTTTCTTATTTTCTTTTAACTGTAATTTTGTTTGTATTTATCGCACATTTTAATACGACATATGAATAAATTCCTTATTAACAGTACTAATAAATGGTACCTCGGTACCGATATGGTTCCATTTGAAAAAATTGTGTTTTGTCCCAAAAACAATTTTGGTGAATGTTATTTGCTCATATATAACATAATTTAGGATTTCCATTTTTGTAGCATTACACGGCCATTTAGAATAAATCGGAACCGTCATGGCACACTTAAATGGAAAACTAAAAATTATATTATAAAAAAAACTGGTGTTTGAAATATTTGGCATCGTTGGATTCAGAAAATTATGCGGAATTCAAAAGTGCAATAATAAATGGGGTATTCCATTTAGAAATCGAAAGTTAGTGTCACTTCCGTCACTTCCGGCGAAACCGGCGAAACCGGAAGTGAGAAGAAAGTCAATTGTATGTCAAAAAGTGCCGCTTATGGTTTAAAATTCCAATGCTTACTTTCAGCCATCTAATGAAATTTCAGTTATTTTAGAAATTCACTTTAAAAAATATTTTGGGGAAATTCTTTCTACTATGTATTTATTATATTCTAAATTTCAATCAATTATCTTCAAAACTAAAGGAGAAAAGGGTACACCGTGATCCTGTTACACCCTATATACATGTTTTTTCCACGGTCTTTCTTACTAGGTTATGGGAATATAGTTAAAGTCCTGCAGCCGACTGACTTTTTCATGGAGGTTTAGTCCTGGGGATAAGACTCAAAGTGGCTTCTTTTGTTCATCATCAGGTGGCAGGCGCAAATCAACGCAATTATTTTTAAAAACGTTTGTTCTGGCTCAGTTGTTAAATCAATGGAGACATTGTTGGCTGACAATTTTCACTCTGTGCAAGTGTTAGCAGAAGGAGAATATTATTCTATAGTCTTGCCTCGATGATGTAAGTAAAAATCCATTGAAAATAATTTCAAACAATTTTAGAAACCAAATTTTGGTGCTTAACATAGTAAGTGAATGAACGTCTTGAATTCGACTCCTTAGGTTCACTTGTCTTCTAGAAAGTCAGACACGTCACATCAAATTTTGAAAAAGATGATAATTTCGAAATTTAAATAACACAAGTTTAATTTCGTTAAAATCAACGGTTTTCGAGAAAAATCCAGTTTCGTTCAATAAAACAATGACTACAGACTATCGCATACAGCAGTTATTAGCAGGTATTGATTCGGTTCAAAAATATTTATTATTACATGGCCCCGGGTTCAAAATCAAACCACTCTGTGGACTTGTGACCCGGTCTACGGTGATTACTATATTTTCCTCAGTATACCACAATTGTTAGCAGGTATACAAAATAGTCGATTTTGCACACTGGCTCTTGGCCGGTTTTTCTTAAACTGTATAATAATAACAATAAATTTAGAAGCACCTACTACAACCGCATTCCATGCGGTATGTACGTCGGTGAATAATGCAAGTATTATTATTATTGTGATTAAATACTTTATCGACATATATTTACCTATTTCGTTCTTATTTTTAATTTAGTTAGGAGTTTAGGCGTTACTTAAAGGGTTGATTGGCTATTACATCCTGGCGAAGTTTAGCTAATGCTACTCTACCACTTAACCAGAGTACTGATAAGTTGAAATGCTCCTAGTTGCATTGTGCAGTGTATGGTTTGGACTTTCCGTAATATTACCGTGCTGTTATTTGTTGACGGATAATCGTAAGTATATTTTTAGAGTATATCTTTCCAGGGCGATAGTATTTATCTTGTCGAGATGCCCACACAAGTAATTATTAACTTGCCTACTTGATAGGTGCTTCTATCAAATTTTAGTCACCGCAGTAAAAATTATTTTGGCGCTACGTTTTTAAACCAGTCAGTGCTGTGTTTAACTTATCCCTGTATGTACTATATCACAACCTTTATATACAATTCTTACCTCAAGAGTATTTTGTCTGATTAAATAGTAGGAGCCTAGATAACAGTTTATGAATTCGAAATATAAAAATTAAAATAATTACAGATAGGCGAGTATATACAGATAGATGGATACATAGTTCATTCCAGAGACTAAATGACAAATAATACAGGAGAAGCTAAATGAAACAAAATACAATTTAGATATATATGACCGATATATTACTACAATTTGCACTAGTTATACTAACTTTCTGCAACAAGAAACATATAGATAAAAATAGCACAAATGGTATTTCATAACTTTCTTTTAACATTATGTTAAACCAATGTCCCTTTATTTACACATTTAAGTTAATGTATAGAACGGATGTCAGGACCTTTTTAAGATTTATTGTATTTACTCACTACATCTCTTAAATCTGCAATGTTTAAAACATGTTTTATATATGTTTATTTCCTTTCTAACAATATTCCTGCATCATTAAAATCTTTCTCATTAGGAGTAAAAGGAAAATTCTTTGTAAAATCTCAAATTAGACGTACATTATTTATTTCCAATTTTTTTGCTATCGATATTGATTTAAGATACAATTTTCCTTATATTACTGTTATCCATTTGTTTTTCTTTTCGCAATTAAAAAAATATATATTTTTATTCTTCATTATCCGAAATATGAGTATAATTTTATTTCGCAGATGTCTAGTGTTCATTCGTAATGTATCTGTTTCACTGTTGGATCTGAACTTAGATCTTTTTAAATTGCTTTCAGCTTCATTTTACAACATTTATTTCCCTAATTATTACTATTAATAAATTGCACATATTCTGGTTGAAATAAAATTGTTATTATTAATTAGGGAAAATATTTCATGACATAAGACATGACATATGTCAATGTTTTACAAAGATAAAACTGTGTATAGTGTTTTACAGCGATAAAACTATATACCCCAATGAACGCATTTGATTGGTACAGTAATTTAAAAAAAATTATTGGCCATTATGTTAATGAGCGCAATAATTAATATTAAACAAAGGCACTGTTTTTATACAACATTGTTTGAGAAATTTAAGGATGAAAAGCATTACAGTTATTTCAACCTTGGCTTCCTAGAGAACTTTTTGTGTATACTGTATAAATTTTACTACACTCAATACAATAGTTTGGAAGTTACGGGCAAAAGTTTTCTAGATTTAACCTTTCAGGACGAAGATGTACGAAGGGGTCTTACTGGGAAAAAAATCCAGACAATTTAGTGTTACTTTTACCCAAACTCTGTGCTCCTAAAGTATCGCTCCATACTCCCGAAATATCCTGTAAGTACATCCTGCGTACAATACTAACGCTAACAGCTTGTGTGCTATATAATAGAAATGCATTAATTTCTCTTCACCTGTGTATGCTAATAAGGTGTATATGTGTAAAAAAAGGTAGCAGTCAAACAACAACGAGGATTTAAACAAATTAATCAAAGTGTATTAAGATTGCCTGATAAACACTTTAAACCGTTCATTCTTTACGGTGTTAATTTAGTAAACTCTTCATTTACTACTTTTTAAAATGTAAATTATATAATATAACCCTAAAGATTTGCACGAAGCCCGTCGAAAGTGCGCGTGTTCTTGTCTCGTTAAAAACCAGTCTTTTTAAAAAATACCTCTCATCAGTGGATATACTTACACGTATTTGTGTTTTATAATTTTTAGGTATACACCCCGGATACACCTAACAATTCAGAAACTAAAATAAAAGTACAAACACACGCACTCGTTTCTACACGAGCATACAGTGAATGTCAAAACTCTTGGATTAATTTAATACGATTACAAATATTTTCTCGCTCCGACATGTTTTAAACGAACTAGAGAAGAGATTTTGATAAAAACACTTTGAACCACGTTTATACTTACAAATATAAACGTAACATAGATATTAAAAAAATATTATAATAGTTACTGGACGGATAGGTCGCGTTGGACCCGTACACTGGCCTGCTCTAATACCCGATTTAACGTCACATGATATTTTTTGGGGAATACGTTACCTAAGAATGGGATATACTGAGATATTACTCCTGAAAATAAAAAAGCTCGAATTAGGTGTTTTCACTATACGAAAATTTCCTTTTTTGATATTATTAAAATGAAGATAAAATTACAACAAACATGTAACATAAAATATGAGTGACTGAATGGGTATAAAAAACACACTATGATTGGTATAGGCGTCATCGACTTCATGAAACTGATTTATCTAGTACAAAGACTGTTTCTGCGTTTTCCGTATGACTAAGTACAAAATGGTTAATACTGGATTTGTAAATACTACTTTTTAAATGTGGACGTATTTATGATTGCCGAATTTATGAAAAGAGACGAATGTTTTTAACATAGCAGACAGAAGTGACGGAATTTTAATGTTGTAATATAAGTATTTCATTTTTATTCTGTTTGTGTTTATCAATTACTTTAACGCAGTACATTGATTCCTATATTGTATAGTTTATCAGTGTAATATACGTATAAAGTTGAATAATATAAATTTAAACTAAAAATGCTGCACATAAATTTGTGATGTAAACAAAGAATGGCTGGGAAAATACATTTTATATCTGGCATGTTTTTGCATCTTGACATAAATTACCATTTATTTTCCAATATGAAACGTTAAAATGCAATACAACATAATTAATTATCATTTTCATCAGAAGTAAAGAGATTTTAAAATGTGTGAAAACATCGAATTGCCAATGTGTGTGCAAGAATTGACAGACAAATTCTGTTTAGTGCTACTAGGTAAGTTCCTTGTAAAACGTATTGAAACGTGGCCGTTACTTAAGGTGACCATTCTCTAGAGAGAGACATCCGATATTTCCGATATTTTTGGCCATAACTTTTTTTCTTAGTACGCACATTTAAAAAACTATAAGAATACCTAAGTAGAACTATAACAAGACTATTACTATGAATTTTCACTCAATAATTTCAGTGGTTTGCAAAATAGCTAGGTTTAAAACTACGAAATAGGAAGATTAACATAATTTTTAAATTTAAATCTAGCTATTTTGCAAACCACTGACATTATTGAGTGAAAATTCATAGTTATAGTCTTGTTATGGTTCTAATTAGGTACTCTTATAGTTCTTACTTATACGTACTAAGAAAAAAAAGTTATGATCAAAAATAATAAATATTTCCCTATCGGATGGCTCTTTCTAGGGAATGGCCACCTTAATTATTAACTTTTTTCAAACAAAATTTTTGTTTCCATTACAGGAAATAGGGAAACAAATTAAATAATAAATTCCGTACCTCGTAAAAAATTAATCAAATTTAATAATTTATCAGGAATAATCAGTTCTCAATAAAACTGATACAGCTGAGTTCAACATATTTTCGTTAAAATCAATAAACGAGTCTCGCAATTTGTTTTTCTTTAAATATCTTCAAAACAACGTATTTTTGAAAGAAGTGTTTTGGGATAAAAGTTGTTAATTTTTTCATACGATGCTCTAATAAAAAATAACTAGACTAACATCTAAAAAATTCAATTTGACCCTGAAATTAGTTTGAGTAAGTTCACCAATTCTAAATAAACAATTGTAATTTTGTTTACCCTCTAGAAAAAAAATTTTGTTTGAAATACTTTCTTCTAAAATCCGTTTTTCTCGAGACAGTTTACTTTCTCGATTTAAATGGACCACATACATACATCTACATATACATACAGACACAGACATTTTTGTTCTATATTTTGGTTTAGCTTGTTCTGAAACGGGTATAAATTCTTTGAAATATATCTATTTGATTAGATTATAAATAAGTAAATAATTATATAGATATTCTCTTTGTTTAAAATATTATATAACCCGGCACAAATTAAATGACCACAAAGAAATGTAAACATTGTTTTCTGTAGCAGTCTTGTCAAAAAAGCGTATTATTTAGACCACAATAAAGAGAAAAACGTGGTGGGTATAGTGCAAAAAAAATTACAACAAATAATGTTTACAGGTATGTTTGTTTCTCTTGGCTGTAAAATTGCAAAAATTCTACCTTAATCGTACGTCAATAATTCTCGATGCTTCATTCGACTAACCTGTAAAATAATAGAAAACCAAACTAAAATATAAAAAAATAAAGAATATGTTATAACTTTTACAACTAGTTAATGTAAATAAACATTAAAATATACCTTTTCACAGTTATTTCCTAGGTGGAAACACTTTATTCGTAAACTAAAACACATTCATTTCATTCACAAACATTTCACCTACCACTTGAAGTCCATCGTATTTATTTGAGCAAACTTAACACATAGCACCCACCTGCGATTGGAGTTACCGATTACTAAAATATGCCTTATCAGTATCAAGTAAGCTTCGGGTGTTCTTCAGGTTTTTGCATTAATACAAAGCATTAGTCATTGTATAGAAAGTGCCTGAGTTAAGGCAAATTCACATTCGAACACAACCTTGCTGACCGACGCGAGGCGCACCGCCGCGCCGTGAAACGATAACAACTTTAAAAATTCGTTACTATGAAGTCTATGGAACGTACGTGAAAATTAATTATTTTTAATATACATCTGTTTCGAATATGTCTTATGTGTATTAATATCTACGCGTTTTCTGCCTGTTTGTGTATATCGGAGAGCTCATATCAGATTTTGTAATAATAAAAATGAAAAAACCAAATGAAAATACTTGAAATTGAAATACATCAACCCAATACTTAGTTATTATTTTGAGATATGCATTCCGTTTTTTCAGCAACGAATTATTGCATTGTTTACGTGGTATATACACAAGTCAAATAGAAACAAATTTCAAAGCGGAAATAACTGATAAAGTTTTGAAACTTCGCAGTTGTTCATTAAGGCGTACTATTAAACATACTAAAAGTCCCCGTCTCTATCTATCGGGCTCGAGCCGTCATCTTGAAAAAATGGCGCTCCGATTCAGTTTTATGTTTATATCCCGCTAACCATTAGTGATATCGAAATTATGTTCCATATATAAAATGAAACTTATAAAATTCTCCACAGAAAATGTTATACTCATTTTTTCTATACCTATGGTAAATACAAACACAAAACTTGATCGACATATTTCTAAAATCGTAAATATGACTCACAAAGAATAATGTTATACAAATTATTCTTTGTGAGTCATATTGCCTTAGGCATGTAATTCTAAATAACTTTAAAAATTTCCATCATCTGTCAGTTCGTCATTCGGTTTGTTCATCTTTCCGTCCGTCTCTCCATCCACCATGTTTTTGTAAGTACAACATCTTAAGAACGAGAAGCCCGATTTTATTAAAACTTGAATGGTAAATCAAAGGTAAAGGTAGATCGAAGGTTATAAACCACTTTAATAAAATGAGATACACGTGACGACTATTGTAATCGTCGATAACATCCTATAAACACAAAATACTACATAATTATTATACTAGTAAATATTTCGCCAATCAAGATGGTATCATCGGAATATGATGAAAGTCGCAAGTAATTAGATAATATTTTATTAACTTATCAACCATTACAACACTCTTGAAAACTAAGTTAGACAGGATGAAATACTATACCCACCTTTTTGGCAGAGCATAAAATTGTCTAAAATAATGGTTTTAACAAAAGCAACGGTACAGTTCAGTTTATAAAGGCCTTCAAAGCTTCATACTGAGGTTCCGAAGTACTTGCATTCGTCGCTGTTCAATAGTAAATATAACCTTATAACTTTTTTGGTTTAAGATGCATTTAAGTATCTGAAAAAAATTATGCGTGATCTGCCAACTTTAGAAAACATTTTTCATGGCACAAAAGATGTGTTTAGATCTATTTTGGTTATATTGTTGTTATATAAATAAAAGCACATGACTTTTTGTCATAGTTCTTTGCGATTTTCGGTCTTAAATATTATCTGAGATAGTTTTCATGATGTGGATCTTATTTGTCATAACATTTTCGACGAAAAATGTATTCACTGTTTTTTTTTTGTAGAACGAATGCACTTATTTAATTCCATCTTGCGGTTGAGACAAGAAATGCCTATTTTATTGAAAAAAAAATGTTGTGCGCAATAATTCGAGGTTATTTAGGTGCAATGTGTACATGTACGTGTCTAAATCATATCAAATATGTTTTTTTTACATTTCTCCTTATTTTTGACTTATTAGTTAATATATATTTTTATATATCCCGGGTGGACCATTAATAATAGGCCATCGTACAGGGGTAGATTCTTTGGGCCAAAATATGAGGATATACCCGAATATGCTTTAGTAAAATGTTGCTGTGGAGAAAGATACAGGGTGTTAAAATTCAAATAATTTTTTCGTTTTTTTGCAATAACTCAACAATCTCTTGCCTGATCTTCGCCAAACTTCCTAGAGGAACTTTTTTTTATTCTAAGAAAGAATAATTTATGTATTACATCACGTTAGATCATAGAGGGCGCCGCAGACCGTACCTGATGATGAAATTTTTCACATTTTTTGGACGAAACGTTGTGGTAATTCTGAAAATCTGATGAAGGCGTCGTTTCCACGTATAAAAGGTACACTTGGTAGAACTTGATAACTCGTTTTAGAGGAAATTGCCATTAAACATTTGAATAATTTTTTGAAAGACGAATTCAAATTTAATGAAACAAAGTCTGTTTATTGAAAAGTGTGCTTTGGTTATGTTTTAGTTCTGTCGTGTACGCCATTTAGTCATTTTATTGTGTTCATGTGTTCCTCGAGTTAATTTCTTTAACTTCTTTATTTAAAATGTCTCGACATAATAATTTTTCAAATAGGGAAATGAGGGATATGTTATGTGTTTACGAACAAAAAAAATTATGGCGAACGTGCAGCAGCGAGGAGATTCATTTCAATATCCAAATAGAATACAGCCAGACCATAAGATTTTCAAAAATCTGTTTCGTCGTTTGGGAGAAGCGGGTTCATTTCGCCATAAAAATGATGTAGGACGACCGAAACGAATTACTCCAGATCAAGAACTAGAAATTTTAGTTCGTGTGGATGAAGATCTTCAAGTCAGCTCAAGTCATCTGGTTATGCTACTAGCCATTAAAATCCTAAAATGAATTTGTCTTTCTTGTTTGACAATTGCTAGCATAACCAGAATTCAGGTTATCGAAAGAATGCAAAGATTGTCAATCAATAATTATACCCTTCGCAAATACAAAACGAAGAGTATATTGCATTCGATCGGCACATTTCTAAAACCGGTAATATTGCTCGTAGAGAAAAGAATTTCAAATCACTGTGTTGGTGATCGAATTCTGAACAACTTCCAAAATGTCCGTCCGTCCGTCTGTCTGTCCGTCTGTCTGTCCGTCTATCTGTCCGTCTGTCTGTTCGTCTGGCTGTCTGTTCATCTGTCTGTCCGTCTCTCCGTCCGTCACGTTTCTTGTAAGCACGATAACTTAAGAACCAAAAGTCCGATTATATTGAAATTTGGATAGTAAGTTAGCGTTAGCTAGTGGAAGAACCCTTGGTTTTGAGCAAGATCGATCGATAAATAAGGTCACTTGGGGTATTTGGGCCATGATTTTACAACCTGAGCGAGAAGATTATACTTTGAACTTGCCTGAGAACCACTAATAAGTTATATTAATATTTGAAATATTTTTTTATGTATAATACAATATACAGTCTTTAAATAATATTTATTAAATATACAATATTGAAATCCCGAGTCAACTTTAATTTTCTTTATAATTATAATTAAATAATATAAAGTCTGATGGGCCCAGTTATCCCTAGAAATTGGGGCAACTGGACCATACGGGTCTTGGTATCATACAAACGATTGTTATTTGAACTGGGGTAAGTGGGCGTATTGGTAAACATGTAAACTTCGTACAAAAATTACCACAAGTCACTTAAACCACACCATAGTCAAGTGGTCGACGATGTAAGAGAACTACTACGTAACAATTAGGTGGAAATTTATTCAAATTTAGGAATAACAAAACTTCTGTTAAAGTAAAAAGGGCAAAATTAAATGTAAAAAACATCCAATTTCAAGTAACCATAAATAACACAGGCCCACAAAAAAAAGTATTTCGATGTGCTGAACACGAATCCAATGCCCGTTTAGCTCCGTTACCCACCAACTTTTTGTAAATCGCGAGAATAATCTAAAGAAATAAGGTTGCTTAGGTTATTTTCGTGATTTACAAAAAAATGGTGGGTGATGGAGCTAAACGGACATCAGGTTCGTGTTCGACAAAATACATAGGGATTAATATGTCGGGTCCCGGGTTCAGATCGCTATTGTTTGTGTGACTGTGGGCAGTGATCTACATCTACCTAATAAATAAAAACAAAAACAACATACTTAATGTGTTTGGGGTAACTTGATCCCAGCCGTGCCCAGATGCCCCAACTAACTAGCCCACTTACCCCATTTTTGAAAAATTGTGGGGGTAACTGGGCCACCCACTCAAGCTTATAACCTAACGCAGAATACGTGCTTGCAATAACATTTTAGGGATATATCATGCTTCTAATTTATGCTAAATTAACTGTGACGTTGATAACATATACAGTAAACCTGTAGTATTTCATAAAAATCAAGATTACATCACGTTGCTATGAAAATTTTGCACCACAAAATTTAAAAAATTGCTACACTCAGAAACATGAGACTAATTGTTGTAGTGAGATGACATTGTCCTTCAGTGCTGCCAACTGCTTGAAGTGAAATTACCCCCACAAATTCTACGGAAAAAAACCATGGCCCAGTTACCCCCCAGATACTGACCTTAAATAAATTTAAAAACATTATTTTACATATTTTGTTTTGTTTTGTAATTAAACTAAAAATGTCTAAAACTAATATTATTTACAAAAGAACTGCTAAGAGTATCCTATAGAATGTGCAACAATTATATAAAAAGTGCAGTAAATCGGAGAAGAGTATAACGGTTAGCTTGTTTTAAAGATAGTTTTTCTTTTAGTTCTCATAGATAGCTTTTTCTGCTGTTTGCAAAATCCTGTAAAGAATATGTTTCATTACTATTATTGCTTTATCATATATTTTTTTAATTAAATCAAACAGGTGCAAAAGACAGCTTTTGGACCTGGTGTATCTGATGCCGGTTTCAGAATTGCTCCATCACTTCAAGATTTTCCCCTCACTCCCTGTAATTAAAATTTTCTCTGATTTTTAGCTATTTTTAAGATTAGGAAAAAATCCTGACGTAATGGAGCAATTCTGAAGACGGCATCAGGGATGTAACGCTCAACTCAAGAGTACGTAACCTATTTTTTGTTTGTGCGCCCCTGCGCTCCTGCACCCAATGAAAATATAGTCCTACATTTGAGCAGAGCATTACGCCGCCATTAGAATTACTCGATCACGTCTGAATTTTGCCATAATCTAAAAAAAAATCTAAAAATCAGTAAATATCCTAATTAGGAGGGAGATTAGCGGAAAATTCGGACGTAATGGAGCAATGATGGTGGCATCGTATTCGACGGGTCTAAAAACATAGGAAGGACAGAGTCTGATCAAAGGCACAGGCCACTCTTTTTGTCTGGCTGTGATTACTAATTATATAAATATCGATCTATTTGTAGCTAATAATATCAATATCTCTATTCTTTGTAGTCTCTGCCTATGTAATTAACAGAAACTATAAAAGAGTCATGAAACTAATCGCAAACATGTATTTGAATGTGTTAATTTCATTATTTTAATTAATTGTTACTACTAAGTATCGCTATCGAAAATGTCACATTAAAGTCAAGTGCTGATGTAGAGAATATAGAATCACAAATGTAAATAAAATGAAACGTATTTAACTACAAAGCGGCATTATAATAATTTCAGTATACCAAAAAATGTATTTTAAAAATTGCAAAAAAACATTTTAACGCAAAAAAGTGCCAATTCCTTGCATTTACTGCTGCCTGCTGCTCTTTTTGGTTATGCAAAACGTGCATTATTCAGGTTGAATTTGTCTCTCCTAGTTGCACACGTCGTAGGGTGGGAAATGTATCACTTTCTTTGTAGGCCGAGAGCCGGCTGTACAGATTTCCTATGAATAAGATACATGAAAAACTTGATGTGAGTAAGTACTACCACAGAGCTACTGGGAGCCACTTTTTATATAAGCAAATGTTGCCCGCGTCATAGAATTTTGGCGTGAGTGGAGCAGCCATGAGGGGATGCTGGCAAATAAGAAGAGGCAATCTATTTTTTTTTAATAACTAGAAGGTTTGTACTCTCATTTTAAAAACAAATCATCCATGTATTCGATGACTTAAGAAAACAAAAAAAAACTTTAAATGAGGGTGTATCAGGGTTGCGGGCAATTTAAGCATGGCACCCCACTATAATCTCATTATATACCTCAAAACCTACATCTTGTCGTAAGTTTTATTCATGTATTCGAAAACATAAACGATCGTGACCGGGAGTGACATCAAAATTCCATGACGTGGGCAAAGATTAGGGAATTAACAAGACAGGACAGTCAAACGGAGAAGACGAAATAGACGAAGACAGTTGTGAACTCCAATTTAAAGGGACACGACATCCAGCGGAAGGGTTTCGGGATTTGTCGGGCACGCATTAAATTAATTCAATCAAACTTACTAAAAGATAGGTTAGCTCATTAGAATCGACAAGTGCTACGTCACGTATAGGCTCTCTACCTATTAGATAAAACTCCATTTGACGCACAGTTCTTGATCGATTTGAATATATATTTTATTAAATACTCATGAATAATCCTAGTTTACTCTCCGATTGCTACAATTTAAATACATATTCTTCTGATGAACGTATCTGACCCAATATTGGAATATTAAAAAAAAAAAATTAACAAAAATAGCAACTGCCCCATATAGCTATTATTTTAATTAAAAAATCAAGTAAAGTAAGAAAGTAACCTTTCAATTTTGGCGCTAAGATAGCATAAGAAGTTGGAAGTATAAAAGCCCATGGATATGCAACCTCAAAGTTGCTTATCTTCTACTTACTTTTAAACACTTAAATACATCTATTCTATTACACTATTATATTTTATAAAGCTTGCATTTAAAGTCATCTTTGAGTGAATATTTTTATCTTTTATACTTGTCAGGCTTTTTAAAATTAATTTTATTCATATGTACAATTAATTAAACAACCTAGAGTAATAAATTATATATCGAAAAGATCCTGAAAACTTCCCAGGAGCCAAAAAGTGTCCAATATCTGTAAATTGGACCAATCTTGGACAAGTTGGATAACCTGTTCGTAATCAGTAATCCAAAAATTAAACAACAACCTAAAGCAATCCAAAAATAATAAATTAATTCAACAACAGCCTAAAGTAGGAAATTATATATCGAAAACCTATGTGCCTAAGAACCGAAAAATTGCCAATATTTACAAATTGCGGATCATATTCTTAATGAGCGGCCCAAGAAACATGACTGCTACAATAAAATTACGGTGATCTACAGTACAGGGCAGTCACTATTTTTGTTTTTTTTTTTAATGTTCCGATATTGGGTCAGATATGTTCATCAGAAGAATGGGTATTCAAATTGTAGCAAATGGAGGGTAAACTAGAATCATTCACGAGGATTTTAGAGGAAAAAATATTCAAATCGGTCAAGAACTGTGCGTCAAATGGTCTTTTGTCCAAAAAAGTAGTAAATTTCCCACTGTGCATTGCGTCGCTGGGAGCGTGAGCTTAATTATCGCTCAGTGCGTTAGTGCTCATTTTCGCAGATAACTAATTTTAATTAGTTAATGCAAGGATATTAATCACAGCTTCTTAAGAAGAAAATAAGGTACTCTGAGAATAGGAGTACCATCCTTAGATTGATTTGAACTTTTAATAAGCCCTAAAGTTGCTATTAAAAATTGTCATATATCTCCGTTAGTTGATTTATGCGTATATAAGGAAACACTTTACAGACTGCAATCCTTAAGGGATCCACTTGAATTGAAATTTACCCGCTTCGTTTACTACCAGAATATAACCCTATTGATAGTCGAGTGGTTTAAATATTTTAAATAATTTATTTTTCATGTAATTCGCTCTAATTGCAAAACGGAGCAATGAATTGGTCGTAATTTTATAGTGTTAACCCTGCATATTTGTTGACAAAATGTTTAATACAAAGGTTACATTTTGATAAGTGCATATTTTTTTTTCTAAGGCTTTGCCAATAAAATATGAGAATTTGTAGAGGTAAGTATAACAAGCTGGAAACTTTATCATTTTCTAAATGGATACCAAGTATAATTAGAATAACTAATGATAAAGGTCGATGGACTTTTTATTTGAGTTTTTCGGGTTTCGAGAAAATCGCACCGAAAAAATCTAACCAATGAACTAATGTTATACGATTAGCACTTATTGAATAAAACAATTTGCGGGGTGTGCACTTCGGCTTTTATCAAAGTTTTATATAATTTAATAGCAATCAGACATCGCGGAAACGCTTCACCTGATTGAAATAACTTCAAACATTATTATTTATTTATATTGACGATAGCTTAGAATGGTCTTAGAGCTTAAGAAACTAAGAGTACGTTCTTATAAATTATGAGGCATCATCATGTTTCAAACATTTTTTCAAACATTTTACGACATTGATTACGCAAGCATCTTACAGAAAATAGGAACAATTTAGCAAATTCCATTAGCAGATAAGCTGCAAAATATTTTTTGTCAAAAAGACATGTATTTCACTCGATCTGGAAAAATAAAGCTTAATCGTCGAATCCAGTGTTAAATTAGAAATAAGAGGTGCAAAGAGAATACATAATCTTCTACTTTACTAAGTTATTAACACGAATTCTAACTGCTCCAGAAGTCCAATTAGATTGATATTTTTCCTTCCTAGACTCGCCTACAGTTCTTGACTTTGCAACCCTTTTTCTACTTTTGTTGCAACACAGTTAATAATACCTCCAATTTTATTGTCATCGTAAATCATATCATCTACAAAGTACTCCTAAAGATGGTCTAAAAATGTTTCGATGATGATGAATCTCATTCTTATGTATTCCACAGACAAGTAATATCACACGTACGCAGAATTTAAGTCCTTAAAAACTTACTAATTTACAACTGGTTATAAGAATAGTAAAATTAGTGGTTTTTATTAAAATGAAATCTTCACGAAAGCAGCACCTGCACAAGAATTTTTATACCATACCATCCCTATCCAAAAAAGTTTATAGGTTATATTATAAGGTTTTATTATTTTTGACATCAATGTTTGTAATATATCTAATGTAAATTGACCATATGAAATCTCTTGGTATAGATAAGTTTTTGCAATTTATGTAACTAAGAAGTTTTGATAAGTTTTGATACTGACAGTATTTTTTAATACTAATTCCGCACCCAAAGTCCTTAGTATTGATAAATTTCTGTAGTATATTTTTTGAAGAAGTGCCAAAGTCGTTTTATAGATCTTGGTTCTGTATTTCAAATGTATTTTAATACTATTTCCCATTAATATGTAAATATAGGTATTATTTATATTGTCTATAATTGTTGTTGAAAAAACCTCTATGCCAAACGGATCAGACAGAGGTTGGTTCTTGAATACTTGACTGTTTCAAAAGGTTCAAAGGTTTCAAAAGGCTAAAAATATATAAACCAGAACAATGTTATAAACTAAAAAATGAAAATTAAAGCTATGGGTAGTTAGCGTTTCTGAAGACAATCTACTTCCGTTCTCAAAACTTTTTGGCCGTCAATCATGACAATTCTTTGTTTATGTATTTCCATAGTCACGTGAGGCATTAAATTATATTTATCTTATTTTTACTTACTTCGTCTCTAAGGATGGGCAACCAACTAGTACAAAAATCTATTGAATAATTTGAAACGCATATGTCCTCATTTAATAAAATAACACTATAAATACAATTTTTTGAAATTTGAACAATATTTAGAGGTTTGGTTTTTGATAAAAGCGATCTTAGTGTGGAGCCCGTTTGAAAAACCGTTCGTACGGAAAACCTATTCCCAATATTTCATAATTTATCCGATAAACCATGTATATATGGAATTACTGCCATTGATATATTGACTTTTTGAAACCGTCAAGTATTCAAGAACCAACCTCTGTCTGATCCGTTTGGCGCAGAGGTTTTTTCATTAAAATTTTTAAGTATTTTTCAGTGGCAAAATACCCAACAAAAAGTAAAAAAATAGGTATTAATTACTTGTTACTATTTCCTTAAAATCAAATATAGCAATAATTACTACAAAAATTCTTGTTCCTCTGGGTTGTAGGTTAATGGCAAAATATCCCTACTTTCGGCAGTAGTCAAGAGCATATTGGATCATTCTAAATAATTAATTACCGAATGAGTAAGCAAAATAAATTAACTGATAACAATGAGCCAGCTCAAGAGTTTTAATTTAAGGAAACCAAGTCAGGTTCCTTAAATCACTTTGGAATAAATATGAGTTAGCTCCACTGGAGGTTTTAGTATAGTAGATACGAAGTTTTTATAAGTAATTAATTGTGTATTTGCAAGTTTTTATAAAGTTTGAAATGGGAAATTTATTTAATTTCTCATGTATTCATTTGAAGTATGTTCTTATTGAAAATTCCCTACTTGAGGTCTATCATCACTTGTATGGTTTATAGGAAATATGAAATTTTTATAAGATACAACGTGTATACATTTATAATGAATTTTTAACGTAAATTATTATATGTAAGTTCCAATTAAAGCAATAAATTTATATAGATTCTGAGCATTATTTAAAATGTATTTTTGTCTTAGATCTCAGGGCATTTGTAACGTGTTTAAAGTTAATATGAAATTAAAAGATCTTGCAATACTTTAAAGTATGATTTTAAAAAGTCTTTGTTAAATGTTATACAATTCTTACTAATATCATATTAACCTTCAGATCTCATAAACTCCTATGAATTTCTTACATAATTAAACTAATAATAATCCCTAAAAATTAATGTAAGTACTAAATGATCTTACAAAAGGTTATAAAACGCTTCCTTACTTTTCCTTATTTTACCTTTTTGGTTTTACTACTATTGAGATCAGATGAAAACTATTCGAAATAATAGTTGTAAATCCTTATTAATACTTTTAATGTATATTTTTATAAATATATACTATATATAAAAACTAAACTAATGGCAACCTCACATATAGTATAAGAACTATCTACTGTTTCAAAAAAATATACAGAATTTTTTCCGGGTTTTCTAGATTAAATGCTTTTAGTTTGATTACTATTGAGATCCCATGAAAACTTTTCAAATTAATAGTTGTAAAATCTTATTAACATTCTTCGACGTGTGTCCTTATATATCTTTATGAAATTCTTATATATGCTAAACTATATTTTCTTATAAAAGGTTTATAGAGCTCATCCATGGACTTTCTGATTAAACATACTGAAATATGATCTCATGTCCTTACTCACCCATAATATATTTCAATATAGTAAAATAAATGCATCAAACCGAAGTTTATAAACCTTACAAGTTCTTATGATTAGCCATCAAATTTATTTATAAGTTTAAAATAAGATTTTTGGACAGGGATATAACACGCATATGGAAATTTGTATCTATTGGTAATTGACAAGAAGAAGCTTTTAAGTGAGACATGTACCGACTAAGATCTGTGTACTTGTATGTTTAAACAAATGTTTCCTCCCAGTACTGTAATCGAAAAATTGAAAGACGAAAATTGAGTTTGTAGAAAAAAGAGTACAAGCCATTCGATATGCACATTAAAAAGGATTCGTTAAAAGATAAGAAAAAACAACGATTTATAATTTTATGTAAATAGAATTATATCAATTTTAATAAACGTGCAGCAAGAGCAAAACAAATAATTTGGAAAGAATTAGATGTTAACACATCAATTATCTGAATGAGAAGCATGCATCGAATATTGCAATTTCCAAACGCTAAAAGCAAGTTCTTACCCAGCGACAAAGTAAGATATTATCAACAAGTACCTAACAAAAGAACGAACTGAAATCACCTCACACTTAATTATTAAAATCCGGCTTGTGTTGCTCATCACCATATCAGTTAGAAGAAAAAAAAGCACCTTACGGAATCAGAACAAAAATGGGCCACGACAATCAATTACCTGAGAGAAAAAAGACAAACAGATTCCACCTTCTGCACCGAAAAAAACAACAACCTTAAAAATCCTCTTACATGATCCTGTACCAAAAACACAAAACATACTATAGCCAGCACATGCGCCCCAAAATCACCCCTAAACTCTCATCCGTCACGAAAAAAAACCTTATAATATACGTGAAGGAAGGGGTAGCCGAATGCGCACATAGATATCTTTCGATTTTACTAAAAAGAAAATATCAGCCTTTACTTTACAGCGCTTGCATTGGCCATCGCGGATCCACATGCTGAAAAAGAAGCGATATACGCACTTAAATCGCTCAAACAAAGAGGGAACGAGAGTGTCAAGCGCTGAAACTCCGGCAGAGGGAGCCTGGTCCCAACAATAGGGGCGGAGCTCGCTGAAAACAGAAGACGGCGCGAGAGAGACGAAAGAACATCGTTCCGAATGCACCATGCAAGATTCTAACGAGTCGTCAGTCTTGGGGTAGATATCCCAACGAAAGCACGTGGAATGAAGTGGGTTGAACACGACAGTTGAACATCAACCCCGTGTGATTAACAAGTTTACAAACTTCCGATTAATGTGCTTCCGTTAAAACAAATTTTCAGTGATCTTGTTAAAAAAATATCGAACAGAAAGTGATATAGACAGTTATATTTGTGTGTTTACTTGTTGGATTAAACGAAAACAATATTAAAAAAAATTGTTTTTTCTCGATTAATGTCAAAGACATCAACTTCAGGAAATTTAGCGCACGATTAAAAAACAAAAACTTTGGCGCGCGAGTTTGTTGTTGCGGCAGATGACTTGATTTTTACCAGTGCGGCACGAAAGGCCTTACAACATTATGATAGTGTTTTGAATCAGTTTGAAAACAAGTGCACGAACTAGAAGCGATGCGTCTCAGCTGTGGTGTTTTGATTTTCGAAAGGTGAGACTCGATAGACGGTTTTTTGATTTTCGGCGAAAAATTTTCGAGTTTTTCTGCAAAACTGGCGGAGCTGGAACATATGCAGCCCACCGCGGCAGCGAACTTGCCACCCCCCGGGGGAGATATGGACTTGCAAACTATGCAGTCAATGGACTGGTTGTTTAAAAAGGAAAGGATCTATCTACTTGCACAATTCTGGCAACAGGTAGGAATCTTGAACTTAAATATGTAAGAAGTCTTAGGTTTTAGAACGACGATCAAATGAATGCACGAATTGAAAAATGTGGCTGTTAAAATTTAAAACTCTGTAACTCGAAAAATATAAACACCATAAATAATAAATACTAGAGAAATTATTACCAGATGTATTTTTATTCATAACCAACGTAATAAATTAGGAAGAAACCTTAATTCTAATAAGAACCAATAATCCTGTTCTGTCGGTTTTTACAGAAAAAATATTTGATAGGAAGTTTCATCTTAAATGTTGAAAATAAATATTGGTTAAGTTATTAGTAGTACTGCTCAAGAGGCAAACGTTTTAGATCTAATCCATAACAATAATAATAAAAAAATAAGTTGAACCTTTAATTTCAATATCTCTTCACTGATGGCCTTTGCAGGAATATTTCAAAAGTTTTAGACCTTATCCATAACAATAATAAAAAAATAAGTTGAAACTTTAATTTCAATATCTCTTCACTGAGGGTATTTGCAGGAATATTTCAAAAGTTATAGATCTTATCCATAACAACAATAATAACAAAAATAAGTTGAACCCTTAATTTCAATATCTCCTTACTGATGGCATTTGCAAGAATATTTTTGAATATGTGGTTACATCTTAGAACTTGAGATTTAAAATAAAAATTGATTTGATTATTACTTAGTTTTCATCAATCTCAAAGAAGATTAATTGATAATAATAATAAAAATGTGCTCCTTATTTTTTTGTGGTGAAATTTTTAAATGTATTATTAGGTATTTGACAAATAGGTAATATTTTTTGGTGCATTATCTATTTTCGACCAGAATCAAGTTTCTATTGTAGTCTGATATTTACTATTTTAGATGAACTAGAAAAATCTCAATATATGTTTTTCTATAGATACAATCGCGAATTGATACAATTTAAGCAATACCCAAAATATGACTGTGCGAAGTCAAACTTAACAACTACTTTAGTGTACATGTAGGTATATGACATAATTCAACTACCTATATGTTTCAAATCAAAAGGACACTAAGTAATCTAAAAAAAACTATGTTTGTTTTGTAACAATGTACTTACATGGTTGTACTTCAAATTCGGTGAAAATTACAAAATTTAGTTATTTTAAAGGACTATTCTTTTATAAATAAAAGCAGCAGCAGTCTTCTTATATCAAGCATAAAAAAAATAAACTTTATATCTGAAACTTGAGCTTCTTTTTAGTAAAAATAAATCAACCTGGCCGTCCACAAGAAGATGAAGAGTTAATCAGTGTTTAGTAATTTATTTTGGAAAATGTACCTATAAACAAATCGCATACAATGTTAATAAAATTGATGTTTATTTACATGTAAATTTCAACATCAGCCAATTAAAATAATAACAATTATTACTTTCATATTACAAAATATGATTTATTGATGTAAAAATCTGCTGTTATTTTGAATCATTTGTTTAACTGCAAAATTCTTCCTGTAATTTCCACTTGAGTTTAAACTTATCAAGAAGCAAATACATTTTATAAAACTTAACTCGTAGAGATAAGAAATACGTTACACAAATAGCTGACGAAACACTGTAAGAAAGGGAAGCATCTAAGTTGTTGACAAATTCTAAAATACGCCCAAAATATAAAATGCACATTTTTAGGGTGATCCTTCCTATCCTATCAACTATTTGTTAAAATTCGGGTATGTTTAATGCCTGATTTAATCTATTTGACTTAATAAATATAAGCCAAAGCGGTCCAACGGAATTCCAAAACAAATTCTCAAACAAGTTTTCGTTTTAAACAGCCATAGTTTATAGTCGGACATTTATTTTGATTTCTTACTAAAAAATAAAGACGTAAAAATACTAATATTTATACGTTTACTGGAAGCGAATGCCCATATGTTTACCTGTTTTACGATTGCTACATTGTCATTGTTATAAACGATTATCGATTTTAAGAAAATTAATATTAAATTTATGTTTATTATTGAAATAACCTTTATATTATTTATTTTATATGCTAATCGCAATCCCACACGGTGCTATATAAGAGAATCAGATATTTATTTATAATTATTCGACTTTTTATTCAGACAATAAATATTTCACTGTGCTTGTATGAAAAATCTAACAAACCTAACACATAATTATGGATACTTAAGCTTTTATACCTCGATTTAAACCAGACGGATAAATCTTTCAAGTACTATTCTAAAGACTGAATTTATCGACAATTTAAAAATAAAACTGTTTTATTGATTATATTGCCTAATAAATCACACTGAAATCCCTTGGAAAACCTATAAAAGCGAACATTAAAAATGTTCATCAGTCCGATTACGACAGTTTTTTATTAATTCCAATAAAAATAAGTAAAAAAGTGTGTTACACAAATTGTTTGATGCGTCTAACCCCGATGTTTATTTGTTTTTGAACAACGCATTAGCGCCGTAAAAGGCCTACAGCCACGGCAAGCTCTCCTCACGAAGTTCGTACAAAATCTGAGGTTTCGTCGGAGCACCGCACTTGTAAGGGGTGGCGCCACTATTCAGTAGCTTTGTATTCACCCCTCTGGCATAAGCTACTATCGGCCACTTATTCGGATATGTTTAATTTTTACCACTCTGAAAGAATGCGTCTCTGAAAGCCACAAAACTTACAGTCCGTTAGGAAGAAATATTCATTTTCAATTAAATACACACACATAATTAAAGAAATGTCCATGCAACACACACAAAGTTCATAAGCAAATGTACTGGCGTTTTTATTTGATAATGTTAAGAGAAAATAACTTCAAAACAGTACAAATTTTCTTCTAATTCCTAAACACGTTAAAAGCATTGAAAACCAATCATGCTACAAAAGCACCTTAAGGCTGCGTTCTTACTAGGTAATTTACCTCGCCGTTAATTTAAATGTATGAAGTCATTCCAAATTAAGGAAATAATTCTTCTACACAACTTAAGTAAAAACACGACGGACAAAAAAAGGACTATCGGCAATATTTAAGTGTTGCCAAATCTAAGCTCATACGTATCTTTACTAAGTAAAACACGCCCTGGCGTCGAAAATTCAGTTCTATTGGATTAGACAAATATTCTTTGTCCCACAACTGTCCAGGACTAAATGCCATTCAAATCTGTTTACATAATATTCAGATTTCGCATAAAATTCTGCATCGAGGCATATCGTTTTTAACGCTAAGGTAGAAAATAATAGTATTAATAATAAAATTGTTGATTGAGCATGATCTTACGCACAATTGAAAGGAGTTCGGCAAAGCCGTTCTTACACTTCCTACGTACCTACAATATAACTAGAATCTAATATTTAAAGTTCACTTAAACTAAACATTTAGCTCTCTGAATATGTATGGCATACATAAGTGCACTGAAACAGAATAAATCCTTATTTGATACCTACATTAAAATTACATTAAATTTACAAGGAAACAGAGTAGATCTGCTTGAAACGTTTTTTCGTATTGTCATTATTATTGCGAACATTTACGTTGTGCACATTGGATCTTAATGATATGATGTCAATATGAATAATCAGGGCCCTTAGATTAAATCAGAGTTTACTTATACAAAATTAGTGAGTATAAGTAACTTACACCTTGAAAGACATTTATTTCACCTTAGACTTTTTAGATATGGACTAATATGTTCACCAAATGGGACACAATACACAAATCTAACGTACGCCTTTTGGATCGTTACCTATTATGACCAATTAGATTATAATGGACTGAGCTATAATACTCCATTTTAAGATATGCAAGGGTTTTACTAGTAATAATTTCGTGTCTTGCTTCAAGTCACATTGGTGCAGAGACTTCACTATTGCACTGATTTTTTATATTATATGCTATTTACTGGTTCCGTAAAATTTATATTACTATCCACCTATAAACCTAAGTTTCTAGTCGAATCAATTCAATATCGAATTAAGTATTAATTTTTACATGGAAATAATTCACTCTAATATGTTTTCTTATTCGTTTATTTCCATTATGGTATAAGGTTTAATTTTAAACCATTACCATGGTGTCACATACAAAAACTATTTAGTTCTACTATGGCTGATAGCTGTTCCCACTTTCGAGATATTAGCTAATGCATACATTTGTACGTCAATAGCATACAGATGAAATTTGCATTGTAAAAATCACTTTGGGACATCATATATAAATATGGAAAATAAAACTGGGCCAAGTATGCTACCTTGAGGCACTCCTTGTCTACTGTCTTCAGTATTAATTTTTTAGGTACATTGAAATTTATTTTAACATTTTGGTGTCTGTTGTTAAGATAATTGAAAAATCAATTTAGCGGAAGGTCATTTGGTCCTATATATTTAAGGTTAAGATTTCGCAATCCTGAGTTTATGGTTTACTAGAGCGAAAACCTTCGATTGATCTAATATTAAAATTGACAAGTCTCCCTTAGCTATATCATTAACAATAGCTCCCATTACCTTTAATAATGTTGTTCCTGCGAACCAAATTATACCGATGGTATTACGTTATTAATTACTAAATATTCTTTAAGGTGACAATTAACAAATTATTTAGATAAACATGGTTAAATGTTTATAGGTGGGATCTTAAACCCAGTTGGTACACTAATTTTAGGTATACAGGTTTACAAACCGAGCGCAGATTTCCAGTTACCAGCAAAAATACCATATATCTTAGACGGAAATTCATTATATCTCTAAACGCTTCTACACAATAATGTAAGGTTAAAGTCAACATTTTTAATATTATAAGTATTTAAGTAAATATAAATAAATATGATATGTATTAAAAACATATTATAAATGACGCTTTTTCTTCATTTCAACTCATTATGTATATAGATAAATACAATCACAAACAGAACCATAGTTGCAAGGTGGGTCTTTAATATTCAGTTACATTTACATCGGATTTTTAACGTCGTCTTTTAAAGTAGCTTTTGGATTTACCAATATTTAACATCTTTAAGGATTAAGTGGAAAAGTAGCCACTGTGGATAAACTCCGCCCTTAACGTAAAATGTTAGTAATGGCGATTTATTATTATTCCAATTAAGTTAGTTGTAGCTTATTAGAACCACTTATTATCTCATTCTTACGCAGATACATTTTATCCTATAGGGAAAAAATTGTCACGGTATTTTGACGCATATCCAGTAGACTTAAGTGTTCAGAATTAGCATTCCTATAGGTGTTACTTTCAAAGCAAATTCAGTGGTCGACAAATCTTACTTGGGATGAGAAGTATTATAGGAAACCATGTAGGTAGTAGAACGAAAAATGAATATTTCGAATACTGATGGAAGCGAAAGAACTAATTCGAAACCCATTGAATCTTCCTCTGGGGTATCAGAAATGGAAATAAAAATTGTAAACATTATCCGTGAGATGACAGTTGGGATTTGATATAACCATAAATAATCGTTGAATGATGACATGATTTGCTTTTCCATTTCCTGTGAAGGAACGTGTACAATAGTGGATATATTAATAACTACTAAAAATGCTGAAACAGTTTTTTCTTAAATTGAACCGCCTCCAAGAAATCAAAGTGTGAAAAAATTGAAATTAAAAAAAATATACAAATACAAAAGAATTAATTATGCACATTCCAATACAAGTCGACAGACATTGAAATATGTTTAGATTAGCGAGAAGTCTTATAAAATCAAATTGGAACATTCGTAGCGTTTAAACTAATGACATGTGATTAATTCAAAATCTAGTTGTGTATCTAAGCTCACATACATGACAGAGTATACATTATCACTGTAATGTATTACGGAAAATCTTTAATTGTACGTTGGGTGGTCAATACGTTATGAAACACGGCGATATTTAATACAAAGCATGATTGGAATGTACGCTTTTATTTGATTTGTAATTTTATTCATACATATTTCACATCTTTACATCTGCTAGCAAACGGATGCTTAACTAGAAACAAACAGTACAGTATTTCGCAAATAAGGTTATATTTTTTTGTAGCCTCCCAAATCTGTAACGCTATGAAAGATGAACATAAATAAACAAAGTCATTTCTTAACTAATTATCATGCAAAGAGAAAATTGTTTTTGCACGTTTACTTTGTTAATAGTGAAAACTTGTATGCAAACAAAATTTAAATATAGGAATTTAAACAATAGGGTACTACTGTCAGAAGGGTTCAATGTGGTCCAACAGTACCCGAAAGGTAGAAATATCATATTTTATAAAATTAAACACCTGTTAATGTATCTTCTCAGAAGATATGAGTCAGATGCGTGCATTTAAAGTCTAGGTTATTTCATATTGGAGAAGAACCAAAAACATTAATGTTTCTTTTCTTTGTCCAAGGACAGTTCTAGTTTGCATCCCGCAAGTATCATTTAAAATACGTTATTGTAATTAATAGTTCTGAAAATATCTTACAACAAATATTCCAAGTAAATTAATATTCAACTGCAATTCTTTGCAAGTGAATATTTCTTAATATTTAATTCTACTACACGAAGGGAAATTTTGGGAAAATCTTCGGATAATATCGAACGTTTTCCCCCACGTTAAGCGCCAATCTGCTCCATTTGATTATTCTTTAGTTTTACGAAAATGAGAATGGATTTACCATTGTATTCGATACTGAATAGTAATTTGTTTTTCTTCAATATTTGTTTATGGTGAATTATATAAAGAGAATGTATCTTAAAAGTGTTATAGTTTATTATGGAAACATAGGAAGGTTTAACCATTTCATTCCCGCATATGTCGAGCCCACAAAACGGCAGCGGGAGGTGCTTGCGGAACCGTCCGGTATGTAAAGACTTATGCGCATATACATACTTCATTTAGCCATATAAATTCAAATAATCAATGAAATAAACATTTATTCTTTTCAAAAATATAAGAAAACATAGCCTTTCATAAAAAAAAATGCAAAATAAAAACAGATACGAACTACAGTATAGATATGGCGTTTCGTAAATATCCGGTTCCCGCGCTGGGAGCACAATACATTTTTTGCGGATTTATTCGGTTGCAGGAATTAAAGAGTTAAGGGCATTTCGAAGAGAATACCAATATGATTTAGTCCAATCAGCACCAATTTGCATGCAAATATTTAAGAAATATTCCTTAATGCATTGACTAGTTAATTTGAAAGCGTTTCAAAGTAAGTATATAAAAATAAAATATTTTAGACGATCGAAACACATTAATTTATGAAAATTGGTCCCACATCGGGCGCCACAATCGGAAATTTTACGCAAACTTTCAGACAAAACATCCGGTTTTCCCCAAATTAAGAGCCAATCTGTCCATTTCATTAACTTATAATTTTTCAACCTCATATATTGGAAGCAGGATTTTTTCTTATGTGATATTTTGTGGTACGATAGGCGCCATGGTTCGCATTATTGTTTATGAAATTTATCAATACATGTAATTATATGAATTTACAAGTATTGAACATATTTAGCGCCTCTTGTTTTTGGGCTGCATAATTTTGTTCCACGTTGGGCGCCAATTGATTCTGTATATGTTTGTAATTTATCACTAAGCCCGAGAGTTGTACAAATAAGGCTTAACTTTAACAGTTTAAAGTTGGAAACGTTTTTACGATTATTAGAATCACGGATTTTAAACGTTACTAGCGTGAAGTCAATTATAATAATTTAACGGATGTAGTTAAATTATCTTCGAAATGTCGATAATTTCTTATTACTGATTGGTAATTCTGTCTTTAATATTCTTAATCAGTTGTGAATTATATAGATACGGTTTATATGTATGGGAAAGTGTAATATTTTAACATAATTTTGAAATAATATCGATACGATTTGGTCCTTTGATAAGAGAGCTAGTTTTTGTAAATACTTCTTAATGAGGTAATGAATTAATTTAATATCATTTTAGTAAGTATATAAAAATGGCAATTAGGAAAATCCTCGAAATTACATTAATATTTGGTCCCACGTTGGGCGCAAATTACTTGCAGTTGTATATTCGTTAAAATAGGCAAAGCGACTAGATAAATGAGGAGCGGGGAGGAATACGCCAAATGAAAACAGTCTTCTCCAACAATGAAATTTTTCTACAGCCAATTTGCCAAAAGAAGTTTATTACTAAACGCCACTTCAGTATAATGCTCCTTTAGTAGCTTTATCTGTAAACAGAGAGCATGGCAAAATCTTTGAAAAAATGTACGTCACAGTGATATCCGCATAACATGCACTGCACATAAAATATAAATCAATTGTTACAATCGAACTGTTCTCATACCGCTGTACATATGCATTGTACATGCGCAGAATTTAGGATTCATCTTGACGCCTTGCTCACTCTTAATATTTAATTCTACTACACAATTTTAGCGAATTCTTAGGACAACATTGACTCATCTTCCCCTCATCGGGCGCCAATTAGTTTCACTTGGATGTTCCTTACTTTTACGGATATATACATTGCAAGCCTTTATATTTCTTAGAAACATTTAACTAACGTTAGATACTCTATTCACAGCATTTTGCCCCACACTAGGCGCCACTGTTCATATTACAATTTTTAACATACATAGCAATACATATATAACATTTAAACGTTATTGAAGAAAATATGAATTTACAATCTCGTTGTGTTTGGACCGAATTTTTTCGCCAACTTGCGTTGGATTCTTCTGTATATTTAGCATTTATCTCTAACCCAAGACTTGCATAAAGAAGATTTCACCTCCTCAATTTAAAGTTGAAAAACCCAAAAGTAAACTATAGTTATTTAACCCTGGCGTTGAAATATTATATTTGAAATAATGTCGTACAATTTTCTATCGTGAAGTATATTTAATATTAAGGAACATTCGACAGCAAAAAATTAGCGCAAAACGTTAGATCAAACGATACGAATATCATTCCCAAATATTTGCTATATTTATGGTTTGGAATGCTTTCAAGTTAATTCTCCAATTCATTAAGGAATATAATACAAATTAACGTCATCAAACCACCGAATGGTATTTGTTGCATTCAACCTTCTGTTAAAAATTACCTAATTTTTTTTACACAATGGCGTTTTTTAGACAAATCGTCTTTTTATAATTCGCTAATAATAAATACTGAATAGGACCAAATTACCGTTCAATGCGCGCTAAGAAGTTGTCGATATTGGTTCGAAAATATAGATTAAATTTCCCTTCTGTGTAAGATTAGGTACTCCTATGAACTTGAAATTATGATCCCGAAGATTTGAAGTGATTTTGTGCGGGACAGAGGTACACATTTCGAAAATACTAAGATTAACTTCTCTATCCTAAAAAATCTCAGCCACGGCCGGGAATCGAACCTGAGACCTAGGGGCGGCAGTCAACTATGGACTACGTATTCATACTTAATAAATTAAAACTTATTGTTCGATTTCTGTGAACATCATTTTATTTTGCAGCAAAATGTTGTTTTAGGAATGTCAACAAAAACTAATTTAATACAAAAAATTTTCTTTGGCGAGTTTTAACTTTGACAGGTATATAATTTCATTGTTGTATGAAAAATTATTATTAATAGTACCTATATTTTTTATATTTTCGAATAGGAATAATTAAAAATATATGTCTATAAAGCCCATTCACAAAAATATAACCCGCGGCAAAGGGCGGACGGTAATATAAAGTAATATGGCAATTAATTTTCGCTTGATAGTACGCGCATAGACAGCAAAATATTTTTATAAGAGCACCTACTCGAACATAAAATTTGATATATCAGACCGAATACCTCTCTCAGAGTTCAATAAATTGCGAGAACCCTTAAAATTCGGTGCAAAAAACGCGAAAGGGTAAAATTAGTAATTCCTATATATCTGGGAAAATATACTCTAGAAGTATAAATTCGGTCCGTATCAAGACAAAGCGTTTAAAATTTTATCGAGAAATGTAACTGCTGCAACGTTGACCGCTCCATATGAAAATGTCTGCGATTTATTAAATCTCACGTATATATGAGAAATCCCGCATAGGGGTCTAAATTTATAAGTGAGCGTTTTTTTACCCTTTTGATTCGTTTCTATAGTCTGAAATTACAGAGACAAAAATTACGGATAACTCTACCCTTATCAAAAAAGTTGGACGCCAAGCTTTCATTTTTCGATGGGTAATTATAATTCTGAAATCGCGAATGCACCGGTGAAGTTGAGAACTGCCAAAATACACCTAGACACAATACAACGGTAAGTTGTAAACTCATTAACAAAAATGTGATGAATAGTTAAAGCATAATAATAATTCCACTTTGACGTTGATAACTATCGAATACTTGTTTTAAAAAAAATTACTGCACATTTTCTTACATCAAAACATTTTTAGAAACGAAGATTAGCATTAGAATGTTCAATTATCTGCATGTGAGAGAGCAGTACCTTTGCGGCAACTACATTATATCACAATTTGTTAGTTGTTTACTTTATTTGTTGAAGAACAAAAAATATCTGCGATTGTTGTTGTAATAAACGCTTGTATGTGATATATTTAATATCTGAATTAATACACACTATTGTTTGATATCAAGAAAATGTTCTGTGTTTATATACAAATAAAAAAATTCTTCGTATAAAACAAATATTTTTATAGCAAAAAATAACATGTTTTTTTAAATTTACACAAACTTATTTATTTCTTGTCACAAAAGTATTTGCCTTATATGAAGTTTTTTTTATTGTCGTATATTAGGCCAATAATTATAAAGATTTCCATAACAAAAAATGTTATCTGAGATTTTCCTTCAGTAACTGTTAGTGGAGGAATTATAATTCCTCCACTGATATTTGTGGTTTTTTTATGTATACATCAAAACACCACAAATATCAGTTCTGGGGATGCCGAGCAGCCCCCCCCCCCCCAAATAACCACCCTTCGGTGAAAAGAGCCTTATTTTGCTGATAACTCGTTAACCGTTGAAGACATAAAAAAATTGCTTATCATGAAAAAGAAAGCTTGACTAATAGCCTAAGAAAAGTCCAGGTGTAATTTTCTTCTATATGCCATGGTTTTCGAGAAAATCGATGTTAAAAAAAATGCAAAATTTGTGTTTTTAATGCGCACGAATTTCCGTTTATTTGAAATTCTTTGCGCGCGGCCTATAGAAAAAATTGAATTGCTCGAAAACCAAACATGCTAGGAAGAAAATCAAAATGGGTTGTAAAGGGGATATGAAATACTCCTTTGTGTTTCCATTTTTGATGGCTATTGATATCTATTAGTATATAAAAGTAACAATGTAATATTACCTCTTGATTTTTTGCACTTTTAACTATTCACAGGCCCATGAAAAATAACTGACTTTAATATAAGTTATAAACGCATTATCTTTTAGTTCAAGGTAGTACTTCAATGGAGAAAAAGTTAGGAATAAAAATATTCACATTTACAAATTTACCAGCATGTTGAAGGTAGCCAAACTTTGGCCAATTTTTTATCGTTTCCTAAAATAAGAAAAAGACTCAAATATCTTGAAAACTTGGGTCACAATTTTTTTTTTTAATTTATGTATCATATAGCAATTGTTTCTAATCATTTAATAGTTAAAAAATTGTATTAAAAAAATATCATAAAAAAATTGAATATGCACAGCCTTTTTTGATTTTTTTTTGGCTAACTTTAACATGCTGCTAAATTTGTAAATGTGATTATATTTATTCCTAACTTTTTCTGCATTGAAGTACTACCTTGAACTAAAAAGTAATGCCTTTATAACTTATATTATAGTCAGTTATTTTTTATGGGCCTGTGAATAGTTAGATGCACAAAAAATCAAAAGATAACTACCTATATTATATTGTTACTTTTATATACTAATAAATATCAATAGCCCTCAAATGGCAACACAAGAGAGTATTTTATATTGCCTTTAAAACCCATTTTGATTTTTCTTCCTAGCTTGTTTGGTTTTCAAGCAATTCAATTTTTTCCATTCGCGGGCATTAAGAATACAAATTTTGCAATTTTTGTCAATATCAATTTTCTCGAAAACCATGGCATAAAGAAGAAAATTGTAAGAGGGCTTTGTTTTAGATAGTTAGTCAAGCTTTCTTTTTTATGATGAGCAATTTTTTTATATCTTCAACGGTTAACGAGTTATCAGTAAAATAAGGCTTTCTTCACCGAAGGGGTGGTTTTTTTGGGGGGTTGCGCAGCACCTCTAGAACTGATTTTTGTGGTTTTGTGATGTTTAATCCTCGCACTAATAGTTACCGAAGGAAAATCTCAGATAACACTTTTTGCGAGCTTCTGGTGTATTTTTTACTTTATCGACTGGACTATATACAAAGAAAATTTTCTTGATTTAAAACAATCTTTTATAGTGTATACATACTATTTCACTATAAAATTTGACAACTACATATATATTTTATAGGTGAAAATTGGATCAAAGATTGTACAGGTAAATATCAAAATCATAAACAATGCAAAATAGTAGTTTAGGTGATACAGAAATAATTGCAAAAATAATAATTATATTAAATAAACATCTACTAATATGAACTTTAATTTTTCTCAAATTGTGCAATTTTCACTAAATTTTGTCTCTTAGGCACTAACACCTTTAACCATCATTTCGTTCTATGTATTTCACACACAAGTTTTGTCATCTGAACATGAGCATCTCCTGTTCACAAAGTGCGAATTGAATAAAAATTTTAACATTTAAAAAAGAATATGTTACTTAAAATAATTTAGAAAATGCAAAAGGTGCGTATGTAAAAATGAAATATCTAATAAATGTATACGATTGAACATATGGGAAAATCAATGTGACCAAAAAACCTGCTCTAGATAATTGCGAGAAGAGCAAGCGGATATGCCAGACTGCACATGGAAGAATTTTTGTGATGTAGCTTTAATATAGTTCGCTAGGAGTGTTATGTTAGTGCCTAGAGGTTTCTGAGGGAGGTGTATCGGGAAGGATTTAAGATGAAGCGCATGAACTTATATTCTTAACTAATGAACTTAGTTTTTTTATTATCGTGACCGACGAGCTGCACCATGCCGGTGTCACGTATGTAAGGACCGGCTTCAGAACAACGTACACCAGTTTTTTATCGCGTCCACTAAGTCGGCTATTCCTGGCCAGAAGTGAGTACAAACTCCTGGACATGGAATAGACTGTACGTACACTTTCGTTTACATGCCGGTTAAATATCAGTTACTTGTGCACGCACTTCCTTGCTGGAATTTGGTTTCCCTTTATCAAAATTGGTGATAAAATTGTTTTCCTTAGCTTACTGGCCTTAGAAACAAAATGACACACATAACACACCGTGACATTAGTCATGTGGGCTTTGAGTAACATATTAGCCGCTTGCACATTCTGGCCTGTGCACATATGTGGGAAAAGTCAAGTGTGCTTGCCTCACAATCAAGCATATAACATACAAATCTTCTGGCAACACTTAAAAATGCTTGAATTGAAAGTCACAACGTTTATAATCTTTTTCCAGGCTTCTTCTATTTTGCGCTTTAGTTCTTCAGATTCTACGTCAAACCCAATGAGTTGATAAAGACAACTTTTAAGATGATACACTGAAACCGTAGGTTACGTACATTGCTATGTATGACTATATTTTGAAAAAACATATTTTACATGTAATCAAACTATTTCCTTATAAAAATCGTGAGTTGGAGGGAGCACACTTGTACATTTATCAACAGGCCCAAAATGTATGCCGGTTTTATCTTTGTACTTCTACTAACATAGAAAGAACATCAAGAAACAAGACAACAGTACTGTCAGTGCGTGCCACATAAAAAAAAGATTCAATAATTAAAAAATAATACGACACATTTAAAATTAGTTATTCATTCGATCTGCAGGTGTTAGTGCATATTTTGAAACGCGCGCCATTTCCGAATGTCTAAGAAAAGCATATAAAAATGGTTAGAAAAATACGTACAAAATGTGAAATATTACATATACTTTTTACGTGATGGTGTCGTACTGATTATTTTTTAAAAACTGCTACCTAAACAATTATACTCAAACGCGTGTCAAATAAATTTTTGTAATTCATCATACGACGAGACTGGTGCACAGAGAAATAGTTGTTTCAAATTTTTATGACTGTACATTGTACGTTGTTTCATTTTAATTGTACATATGTTTTATTAGAATTCGTGAAAAACAAAATGACGAATATGTCATTGTATCCTTGTAGCAGAAACATCAATAGCTAAGACAAGTCGAAATAATCAATCGACAATTTTAATTTACGTTTACCAACCTCTCGTCTCTATTGTTCGGGATAAATTTTAACGAAATCTAATAACATATCGAGTGTGGTTTGGAAGCTAAAATATATCAACATTGGAGTTTTGGGTAAAATTAAATTAGCAAGTGATTAATTTCAAACCAAGCGTCTAAAAGTTTGGAATTAAAATATATCGACTCCCGATCCACACCAATGGTATATTGAATTATAAATATCTGCTAAATATGTTTTGGAAGCTTTATGATATATTTCATTAATTTAGGTTTTAAATTTATTGATCAAGCAGCACTTCGCTCCTCTCTATATTACTATCTTAACTTTAATTACTCACCGCAGTCTAACGAAATGCAGATTTTTAATTAAATTCTCACTAATAATACTAAAACTTATTTTAACTGAACAAAAACTATATAGTTTAGTACATGTACTTTTCTTCTTGACGTTGATTAAAACATTTATTTTTATATTAGAAGAAAATTACGGATTCTTTTATTCTAACGTTTCGATTTGCTAGATCATCATCAGTACAAAACGTTGATTCTGTTTATTATCTATGGCGAATCTTTCACGTAGCTTTTGAGTTTTTAGATTAGGATTGTTCATCTAAGCTATTCAGTTCATCCCCTATGCTTCTTCAGTATGTGCATACAACTTTTTTTAACGCTTGATTGAAAACAAACTTCATTCATTTAAGACAAAAATGTATACATTTTGAGTTAGTATTCTATAAATTAGAAATGATAAAAGTATAAAAAATTGTTTAGTGCAGTATTTTTAAAATACGTTATATAATAATACCGCAATTTTCGTCGCTGTTAAAGATCGGAAATATGTTGAGGAAATATATTAAATTTATTTTGCCTTTTATGGCATTTCTTTAACTCATATCTTTGTGGAAAAAACAATATATCTAATACTATGTGATCGTGAAGCCCGAGATGTATCGACAACTCCTGGTGTATCTGGAAATTGTCTACATAAGTCATAAGGCAAAAAAAAGAGGTTGTGTTTGTCACCGGCGACTCCAACAAAAATTGGCAAGTCAAGTTATAGCATCAATTTTGAATTACTTCCACTTACTTGGTCTATTGCTTTGAAATTGTGCATAGATATGTAGTACTGATGACAATACAATTATCCTGCTCACTATGCAACTAGATAATAAGATATACATTAAAATAACTCTATTTCTGTTGATCTTACCTTTACCTATGAACTTCCCGCGAGAAGTTTTTAAATCAGATCATATATCTTAATAAAATTATGTTATTCGTTTGATTCTGTAGTTTTTAACTTATCTCACCCGCACTTGGTCAACTTATTGGCTTACAGCCCTGTCCCAATCAAATCTGTTAATGTTTATTTCCTTTGTTTAAGTTCATTTTAATAGAAACTTGTTTTTAAAAAGTTTTTTATTTTATTTTCAATACACTTGACATCCGTTTCAAAAGGTAAAACATTCTCACATTTTATCGACATGTCCTTAGAAAAAAAATCCATATTTTCTGCATTTAACCTCAATATTAACACATTTTGTAAACAAATATGTAATGACAATGCGGTAAAAAATTGGGACCAATTCATTAACCCATTTTTTAATTACTGCTTGTTAAACGAGAAAATAATTGTTTCAATTATTTTATAGTTTTTTCATATATTTGCCTGGTAGCTTTTGTCTCGATCAACCCAAAGAGTCGTATTTTGTTATTCCGTCATATTTGTATTTAATATTAAACAAAGCACAACTTTAGACTGTTCGTATACGTGGGATTTTCTAAAAATGTCCAACCTAAACAAAAACAACGCTCGCTCCAGCAAGGAATGAAAACAGAGCTAACGTATGTTGTAAGAATTGGTGTCAAGTTGAGTGCATTATTTGATTACTGAATGTTAATTTTGCAAATTATCACTTCGTTTTAATCGATGAGTCATATCAATTAAGCTATTAGCTCATCGATACATTTGAATTATTAAACTCGTTTAATCTACCCATAAAATGATTAATTGTCAATTTTGAACTCGATATTCGGGTTAATATCAATCTATACATATTGAAAGTAAACACGAATACCAGTTTCTTGAGTCACCGCGGAAAAAATTACAGCAACATATGTCGGGGATTCTCACGCAAATTTAGTTTATTGCTTGAGTTTACTATAGTTTTTCAATAAAAACAAAATAGCTAATTTGTCTAAAGGGTCTTCACGTTCTTGTGCTTGTTTCTTTCTGTCCGAAGCAAATTACGACGTATCGGAGAGAGAACGAACGAAAAGTAATTGAATATCTGCAGATGGTTTTGTTGTTTTATTGAATTTTATAGCCAAATCATTAAATTTTATTAGTTTATTATGTCTTGGCTTTAGTAAGAGCTGAATTTTCTAAATGAATTTCAGTTTTTCTGGCTTGAATTGATTATTACTTTGTCGATAATGCTGCTTGTTACACTTGTTATTTTTATAACCAGAAACGTTTATTTTATTGTATTAAGTAACAAGAATAATATTGATAATTTTTTTTAAATCCTAAAATTTATCTATCACTATTTTTGCGTTTATTATTAGTATTCTTGCAACGAAATGTCAAAATCGGTAAGTACCTATTTTTAAAACTGATTCCTCAGTTTTTTCCAGATCACCTTAAAATTTGTTAGTTATGCAGCAAACAAAATTGTTTGTTTTATGCCTAAGAGAAAAATTGAGAACAGTTAAAAACATTAATTTTCTGAGACCATCATCTCTTACAGTTTACTTCGAAATTAGGATTATTTGTGCCCACTATCTGCAACTCTGTTACAATACAATACCATTTTTATTCTATTCGTATCTAGACAATAGGCGTCAGCATCTGGAATACGGTGGTTTCAGGTTATTCGGTGTTCTGGCCACATCCGGTGTTCCCCAGGGACCCGTACTGGGCCCACTTATGTTTGTTGCTTTTATAAATGACATTGTAGCTAATTTCAATGTAGAGAGCCCTCTGAATGGCGATGATTTGAAAATTTATTGTGTAATTGAATGTGAACAAGATTGTGAAAAACTTCAAAATAACTTAAACATAATTAATGACTGGTGCCTATCTAATCACTTGCCTCTCAACATATCTAAATTTAATGCATTTACTTTTTCTAAAATGCTTAACCCCATCGAGTACCATTATCACGTAAACGGTCAAATGTTGCAAAGGCCTGATATAGGGTAAGATCTTAGAGTTATCTTTGATAAACATCTAAGTTTTAAGGGGCATGTTAATTTCAGCATTAAAAAGCCTAGGTTTTGTAATACGAAACTGCAAGGGATTCGGCAATACTGATATTATGAAGTTGCTATACTGCTCATTTGTACGATCAAAATTGGAATACTGCTCACTCATATGGTCCGCTGGATATACTATTTACATAAACAATGTTGAAAATGTTCAGCGAAATTTTGTTAAGTATATGTATATGTTTTGTTGGAGATGGTATCTATCCTATAACTGGATATTCCCAAAATATTATGTTGGAACGATTTAACATGTCAATTCTACAAAATAGAAGGATAATACATTTAATAAGTTCTCTTTACAAAATTGTGTATAACATGTTTGATTTCCTTCATATTTTGAAGCAACTGAATTTTCACATACCGTATAATAAGTCGCATTTTTGAAACATTTCGTCTTCCTACTCCTCGAACTATACAGCGTGTCCTCCGAATGAGTTCGCCATCGATGAAATGGACGCGACATATTTATGTTTATTTCTAGATACCTAGAGTAGTTTTTTAATTATCATTTTTTAATTGTCGTTGGTATTCATTGGTTTCTTAACCCACAATGTATTTTTGCTTCACAATAAAAATTAATAACTAAATAATTTTTCTCTAGACACTTGGTAGATCAAACACTTTAGTAAACCGACACACAATTTTTTTTCGTAAAATGCAATTATATTAAAAAATCGAAATCATCAAAGTAGGCGTATATTCTTGAAATTTAGCACAGGAGTAACTTGTTAATCTGAATTACTTTCCTTAATGACATGTTGCTGTATCTTTTACAGAAAAGGTACTTTACCTAACAAGAAATTCGTTTTTGTCTAACTGTCATGGCCTACGTGATTTAAAAAAAAACAAAAGTACACCCAAAATAACTTTTTAGATAAGCAGGCGTGAACCCCCAAATATGAAGAAAAATACGAAAATTTTTTATCCATTTGACCTATAGTGAACTCAATCGGAGGGCACGCTGTATATGTATTAAAATTTCCTCCTTTATGTGTAAAAATTACAACCTACTGCATTCAGTCAGTTAACAGCTTGATTTATAATAAAATATAACCTTTGCTTTTATACTATTCTAATGTAGTTCTATTCGATTCGATGTCATATTACTCCACTGTAATTAAATGTGCACGTTTCAGTTCTGAACCGGCTAGGAAACCCTAGTGCGTGCCCAACACGCCTCTGGCCAGTTTTTAAAATGATTCAGGGAAATGATTCGTATTGAAACTTTTTCAGTTAAATATGTGAGCCCTATTTTCGTTATATATACAGGCATGAACACAACATGGTTTTTAAGTGATTATTGTTTCAATTAAAGTTTCTTATTGCCGCACAACGTTAAAATTAGATATACTGTTTAAACATTTATGGCTTTAGTGAACATTTTCATTTAATTTATATTGTTAATAGCAAATTCTTTCATTATTTCCAATTATTACCGAGAATCTTCATTTTTTAACTTCATGTGTGGCACACCTGCATCGTACAGCGACTTTAATTGAAAAAATCACTGCAAACTTTAAATTCTTCAACTCGCAACGCAATATAAAATGACAAGCATTATCTAACATTGTCAATTGCGTCTACGGAACGTTTTTTTGATCCACATACGTCAAGTCAGGTTTCTTTACCATGGGGGAAATCGATGTCTGCCGTCGACCGAGCGTGAAATCAGAAAGATTCGTAAATATTAGCCCAAAAAGTTATATCCTAAGTATTGTTAAAACATCTTAATTCCGAGGTAAGTCAAGTTTGAATTCGTTCGGGCGTTTAACAGAGTGAATAATTTAGTGGAGAAGAAATATTAAAACAAAGAATCTGCTCAATCCGCCCAAAAATGTTTGATTCCTCAGATTTGTTTGAACTTTCAGCTCGAACGGCTTCATTTTCTCCGATTCGTAACCTTTAAGTTAAATACCGCGGATGTTATCACGTGCCGTGCTTTTTTACAAGTATATATCGAAGTTTAATTGTAATTTAAATTATTTATTTGATCACACTCGCGACGTGGAATTTTAATCTTTGTACGTGACGAGGTTTTTCAGTTGGCTTTGATTATGTTATCGACATATTATACACCCGTATATGTCTAGTACTTGGCTATGTTTTCCCCTAACTTACACTTAAATAGACAGTTTATTGGGTTAAACAAAAAAAGGTGTTACACGTCTACTGATTGACTTCTTCAAAGCATATTTGGAACGTTCTTACATTTACATATGTAAAAACATATTTTCTACGATCTAGATTCTTATTTTGCTTATCAAAATCGTCATTCTCTTTCTTATATTGTAAAAACGTTATTTATTTATAATATCTGTATACAGGGTGTCTCAAGAGTACGGGGGTAATATTTTAGGAACGTATAATATTTAACCTTTAGGAGCGAATATCTCCCAAGGGGGTACATCAGAGCTGAAACATGTTGGATTAGCAAAGTAGTAGTGGCATTTGTCTTAATTCGGTGACATTGGCTAAAGGGAAAACCAAGTCCAAAAAAAAATCTCCCGAGGGAGTATTGAGAGAAAAATACAGGTATTTAGCAAATTTGCTTTGACCCAAACCTTCTCCAAGGATTGCTCCATAATCCTGAGTCCCCGTGAATTTTATATTTGTTTCATAGCCAAAATAAGATCAAAGTTCAAGTGATCCAAAATGATCGACTGTGCTGCTGGTTTGAAACCTTCTCAGTAATGCTAACTTTTCGCATTTATGAGACCAGTTACTCGTTCACATGATCGAACGCAGTTTTCTAGATGGTTCGTAGACATAAACAACTGGAAATGATTTTTGATTACAGAAATTGTCGCGATTAGACGATTTTCTCAGTCAATCATTATCGATCATTCATGTAGACGGAATACCTACTGGATATTTCAATTAAAACGAGTCAATTTTTTCAGCTTATATTGACTGGAAAATTATGAATAAGTTCCCTTTGAAGCTATTAAAATGCACAAAAACTTAGGATTTTACATTTATACAAGATAAATATAACGTCTTCCACATTTATATAATTTTGATCATTTGAATGTAACAGACCATACTCCTTTGCATTGGATGAAATTATAACCGATTTTCTTTATCTTCAATAATATGTATTTACCCGAGATAATGCTTTATTATTGTACTTAATCACACGCGTACGATAATCACGGTCTTTCCAATAGCTGCATAAATAACCATCATTCCCGGCTATTCCTGCCGATATCCAGGACCTGGTGAGATAATACCTATATGCTTTAGGTTCCCTTCTTCTCAATTTTTTGTATCTTCTTCCTGTCTCAAAAATGATGTCCATGCAATCTACAAGACTTTTAGTCAAAGGAACGGTTAGAGAATGTTTTTGATAAACGATATAAAGATGAAAATATAAAAATAAGATATTGTGTTGACGCATGACGTTTCGAAAACCGAATCAGATTCCTTTCTCAAACCTTTATCAAGAAATCTTTCATGTGATGAATACATTATATACACAGTTTTGAGAATATTTTTGTTATATTTCTCATCCACATAGAATGTAAATACTTACTACTTATACAGAATGTTGATACAGTTTCATTTTAAACAATATTAAATTTGAGGTTTTCCGTTAACTTTGATAACCAACCATCTAGAGAATAGTTCGACACGCATTTATTTACCTCCATTCTTTAATTTTTCTTTGCTATTTTAATTTTTTGCCGAGGCCCAATTGATTCTGTGGCCGTTTTTCTAAGCGTGTTCGCAAATTTTCGACCTCTGAATTTATTTTTTCCTAATGTAATTCTTGTGTACACTGAAAGGTCTGGATGACTCATCCACGTGATTGTTAGACTTAAGAGTGAGCTATACATAAGAGCAGTGGGGAATGGGAATAAAGCGACAATTGAAGAGAAATCTACTTAATAATCAAATTTTAGCCATAAATATTCTTCAGCAACCCTGTAATATTTATTTATGTATTTATTTTCAGTTAAGTAATATCACCCAATTTACAAAAAACAACTTATTGTTAATCATAATTTTAATGATTAACAATAAGCTGTTTTTGCAAATTGGGTTATGTTATTTAAGTGGAAATAAGTATAAGTTGTACATAAATAAATTAGATATAGATATTAGATATAGGTCACTCTTAAAGGGAATATTTTATACTGCATATGCAGTTTTTTGATTTTATTCATGATTTAGCTGTTTTTTTTTTTGTCAACATAGATAGATCTAAAAGTGTTACTTATTTGAAGTACTGTCAAACATAAAATTTATTACCTATACGGCTGTTCGAATATTAAGTATATACCGGGTGTAACAGAATTATGGTATACCCCCATTTTCTCCTTTAGCTTTGAAGATAATTTATTGAAATTTAGGATATACTACATGCATAATAAATGGCACTTTTTGACCTTAACGATTTTTTTTTACTTCCTGTTTCGCAGGAAATGACACTAACTTTCGATTTTTAAATAGAACACCCTATATATTATAGTATTTTTGAATTCTGCATAATTTTCTGAATCCAACGATGCGAAACAAGTGACATCACACATCATTTTTTTTATAATATAATTTTTTGGTTTCCATTTAAGTGTGCCATGACGGTTCCGATTTATTCTAAATGACACGTGTAATGCTACAAAAATCGAAATTTCGTTAAAAACACTAAATTACGTGATTTATGAGCAAATAAGATTCACCAAAATTGTTTTTGGAGCAAAAATCAATTTTTTCAAATGGAACCATATATCGGTACCGTGGTACCATTTATTAGTACTATTAATAACGAATTTGTCATATGTCGTATTAAAATGTGCGATAATACAAACAAAATTACGGCTAAAAGAAAATAAGAAAATAGAATCTTGTTCTAATTAAATGTTGAAGTAACTAAGGTGGCTTTAAAAACAATGAAATATTTAGCTTGTCAAACATTTGTTGGTTTACCGGTGTTTTTACTGTGTCTTTAAAAATTGTTTAAAATTCTTGTTAATTGTGTTCAAAATGCCGCAAATTTATACAAGAGATGAAAAAGTGGACATGTTAATTACTTATGGGGAAAGTAAATGCAATTGCAGCTATGGACCTTTATGGCCGACGATGTCCTGATAGACAATGTCCAGCGAAAAATTATTTTAAACGTGTTGAAAACCAATTCTCAAGAGAGTCCAGCAATGATCCCGAAGAAAACTTCATTATCGGCGAAAGAAGGGAAATTAATGTTTTGGCTCGAATAGAAGTTGATAAGACTGTTTCTTTAAAGCAAGTTGGGTTTGAATTGAACATCAGTCACCAAACAGTAAGCCGAATTTTGCACAAATACCACTATAAATCTTTTAAATACCAATTGCACCAGCATTTGTACGAAAGTGATTACGAACGTAGGATGGAATATTGCAATTGGATTTTGTATAATAACGTGCAGCCAAACAATGAGTTTTTGGGATTGATTTTATTTTTGGACGAGTCAAGATTTACAAATTTGGGATTATTTAACCCACAAAATACAAAATATTCTTCACAAGAAAATCAAAAACTTTCAAGTGCGGTTCGGTTTCAATGTTTGGCTTGGAATAATCGATAGTAGAATCATTGGTCCAATAATATTTGAAGGACCTCTAACTGGTGCCAGATACTTGAAATTCCTGGAAAATAAAATTGAGGACATTTTAGATGAGTTAAGATGAGGCGAAACCGGAAGTGAAAAAATCAATTGTATGTCAAAAAGTGCCCTTTTTATGTATGTGGTATATACTAAATTTCAATCAATTACACCCGGTGTGTAATGTTGTTCAGGATTTGGTCGTAGGTAGCTGATTCTTATTTTTTCAATATTTATGAAAGATCTGTCAACACAGATTTATGGTTTTGATCGTTTATAAGAATTTCATTGACAAAACGTTTCCCATTGTTTAATGTTTCATTATTAGAAAAAATTGTTTTGGTAATATGTAAATATTTATAACATCCCTTCTAACATGGATCGACTGATTTGTTATAAATACCTGATGGTATGTGTTGGTTTTCTAAAAACGGTTTCTTCAGTTGTATTATTTACTCTTTATTAAAAAAAAACTAAAAAGTTTATTTCTGCTTTATACTTCTAATGTTTTGATAAAGGCTCCATATTATTTATATTTTGTGAAAAATTGTCTAATAAATAAATCAACTTTATGAGACCAAATTACAAAAACGTCGGAATATCTCCACCAGATAACCGCAAAGTTCCACAAAGAAAAAGACAACAATTGAGAGACTATCACAGCATGATTGTTTTTATTAGTCAATGTCAAATATAATTAATTCACACTTATTCATAGAAATTGTCGTAGTTTAACTTGAAACATCTTTACGAGTGGCTTTATGTCTTTCTGATGAGCTCCAGAATAAGGGCGAAAAACGTTTCAAAGGCTAAGCATTTCCAGGAAACAGAATGATAGATTTCATGAAAATTTAATCCATTAGAATGATCTTTTTTTAAGACAAGGTAGATAAATAAATTCATTTTAGGCCTTTGTTCTCATTTTTAACTGAATCTTCATGACCATAGGTGATTATGTAGATACTAGTTTAATCTGCATGGCCGTAGGGGACTGTGTGGATGCTAGTGTTAGAATGAGAATTGTCAAATAAGAAATTAGACAAATTCATTTTAGGATTTTAATTTGCTTGCATAACCAGAATTCAGGTTATCGAAAAAATGCAAATATTTCATTCATATTTTTACACAAAGTTTTTCTTTTAGTTATAGATAGTTATTTTTTCTGCTGTTTGCAAAATCCTATTAAGAATATGTTTCAATAACACAACATGATAATATGTAAAATTATACTTGATAACACCAATGGTGACCAATTCGTAAGTATGCTGTTGTATTTCTTAATGCTCCATTAGCTGTAAAGATAAATCTACTTAATAAAAAATAAACGGACTACAAATCGATGTGCTGTTCGCCATTCTCTTTTATGAATTTACGATTTTGACTTAAATGTAATTAAGTCGCAAGATTGCCACATAGTTAACAAAATAAAGGAAAATCCCTTCTGTACGTAAATAGTTGCACATCGAGTTATAATTTAATTTACTGTCGCAGAATGTAAGAATTCCACTTGAATTATTTTCACTTGTCATATTGTGCGCGTTCTATAATGTTTAACCGTTTTACCCTATTTTACCCCCTTCGCTATTACCAGCTTACTTATGCACTGATGGATCCTACAATACTGTAGATTTATTGTAGCCCAACTTAACGATCTTATAGAAGTTTAGCTTCTCTTTCTCTCGCCCGGCACCGCTGATGCCATTGAAAAAAGATCGACGGTTATTTCGTACGCCGAAGATTTAAGTCTGTTACTTGAAACTACTGAGTTAGAACTAAAGTATAGCAGATTTTAACTGAGGATTAATAAACAATACTCTCTGTTTCTTGCTCTATGGTGGATTCAAACGAAGATCTCGTACAGTTCCTGCCAAATCAAATTACTTTAAGCTTTCGGTTTAATTCCTGAAAATTAATAGGGATAAAAGTTGCTAAACAATTATCAGAGATAATGTAACAATCTCGCACAAACGGCACACGTGTAGGAGGGTATTTCAGTACATGCCGTCAATCGTCATTGGATCCCTTTATCTGAAATTCAAAATGTCACTAACTCAACCAACATTTTGTAGTAATTGAAGACGCTTAATCTGTATTCAATGGGGTTAAGGTCAGGTAAACGTGCTGGCCATAACGTACGGATATAGCATTATTTTAACGAATGCATCACGGTGAACGCGTATATTGTTATTCATGTACACGAAATTTAGTTTTCGTTGAGGGCAGCAATTGGGGCTAAAGCCAGATACAAATATAGCTTCATTCCTCAAAATCACTTCAATTTTACCAACTAAAAAATATAATGCATAAGTTGGAGAGTTTTCGTTTCTGTTTTATTCTTAGAAAAACACTTAATTCAAGAATTCGCCTGTGATAGGAATCAAATAGTTTTCGGCAATGGGGTAATATTGCTCGACGGTAGTTCCTTTGTAGTTTTTTACATCAAGCAACGTCCAATGCACAGTAGATCAAGCTCTCATAAAGTGGAGAAAATTAATATTTCACCTTTAGGCATCTAGAGTGTAGCTAATATTGATTCTAATGTCAAAACTAAAAAATTCAAAATGTTGAATTAAAAATGGCAACCACAATTGCATTCCTATACATAATATGTGCCTGAAAAGAAGGCTAAAAAAACACTTCCGATTTCGTTATTATACCTTCGCAAATACAAAACGAAGAGTATATTGCATTCGATCGGCACATTCTAAAACCTGTAATATTGCTCGTAGAGAAAAAATTTCGTATCACTGTGTTGGGGATCGAATTCTGAACAAGTTTCAAAACGTCCGTCCGTCTGTCTGTCCGTGTATCTGTCTGTCCGCCCGTCACGTTTCTTTTAAGCACGATAACTTAAGAACGAAAAGTCCGATTATATTGAAACTTGGACAGTCAGTTAGTGTTAGCTAGAGGAACAACCCTATTGTTTTTGAACAAAATCGATCAATAAATAAAAAAGTTATTAGTTTTTAAATTACAAAAAAATTGTGTTTTGTAATTAAACAAAAAAATGCCTAAAACTAATATTATTTACAAGAAAAAGACTGCGAAGAGTATCCTGTAGAATATGCAACAATTATATAAAAAGTGCAGTAAACCGGCGAAGAGTACAACGGTTAGCTTGTTTGTTTATTTTTACACCTACTCAATATCTCTATTAAGTGATAGGCTCCAATGAACCGAACGACTGGATATTTTGCTTCACAATTTTTTGTTGTATTTTGTTGTTGCTAGAGAGGGGATGCACCAGCTTTGTATTTCATTTAAGGTGAATTATTAATTTTTCAGAAGTGTTTGTTTAATTTTACTTGTTAGTTCAGACCATTTTTTTAAATCCAATTTCACCTCACTTATCCGGCCGACTTGAGATTTTTCATACATGCATAGTTGCGATGAATATATAATAATTAATCCCTTAGTTTTAATAATGAATGAATTAATGTGTAAATATAAATTTGTTTTCATTTTGACTCGAATCGAACGGAATACTGAACTTAAAGAAACTGTAATATATTCTATGCCTATTATATATATGCTACTCCTTAACAGATGACGCAAGCATTTGATATTGTAGTTCTAAAATTTGAATGTCAAAATAGACAGGTAATGTGGTATAGGGAGTATGATTTTGAATGAGATAGATCATTCAAATGGATATACTATACTCTCTCAAAAAATTAAGAATAAGATAATTTAGAAAAAATCGCTGATAGGGGCACTCTAAACCCTCTACACTATTTTTAACTTAATCTCCTTATCAATCTATCAACTTTAGGAAGTGATTTTATGTGTTTTGTTTTTCGTGTATAACAAACCTATTTAGTAGGCCTCTCGAGATTGTGATACTTGTATTAGTGATAGGCTTAATGTTTTATCACTAGTAGTTTCAACACATTTCCGTTTAAAACAGCATACAATTTTTCATTCGAATACGCACTTTAAATATTTGAAATACGTCCGATGCCGATGTCAATCAAGCCTGTAAGTTAAATTGAGCTACACAATCATAAATTACAAAGGACCTCGCACCATCAGCATTGGAAAAATTATTTCGGTGGAATTTTCTTCAAACTTCCGAACAAAAAATGTCGTGAAAAAATGTATTTAATGCCTTCCCTGTATGATTACAGTGACTTTCAGTCACTGATGTTTTTTGTTCGAAAGTCTTTGAACTACTTATTCTCAAAGTTTGAAGAAAATTCCACCGAAATGATTGTTTCAATGCTAGCGGAGTCTTTTAAGGACATTGACTGAATAATTAAAAAATAAATAAATAAAACTGTGAAAAATATGAAATTATTTACTGTCTATTGTCGCTATTAATACACTGCGAAATATGTGTTATTATATTAATGTTATATGTAAATATATTGTATTGTGCGATCAAATCCAGCGTACATTTTCTAATGAAATATGTTATTCTTTACAGGATCTTGCAAGCAGCAGAAAAAAATATCTGTGAGATCTAACAATAAAAACTATATGTAAAAAATTATTAATGAAATATTTGTATTCCTTCGATAACCTGAATTCAGAATTCTGGTTATTCTAGCCATTAAAATCCTAAAAAGAATGTCTGTTTTATTTGGCAATTTTCATTTTAACACTAATACCCACATATAGTCCCCTCTTGCCGTGCAAATTAAACTAGTATCTACATAGCCCTCTACGGTCATGAAGATTAAGTTAAAAATGAGAACAAAGGCCTAAAATGAATTTATTTACCTACCTTGTCTTTAAAAATGTTCATTCTAATGGATACATTTTCATGCAGATATCTATCATTCTGCTTCTTGGAAATGCCTTTGGAACGTTTTTCGCCTTTATTCTGGAGCTCATCAGAAAGATATAAAGCCACAAGTTGTTTCATGCAAAAGACAAGACAAATTCGATAAATATAAAATATTTTGACATATTTGACATTGGCTGATCATCACCTATCTACTTCCTAGCTATTAATGGAGCCTGTATACTATATGCTTGTTTAAAAGTGAATTATTATTTGTTTGCTTGTAATTGTAATGAAACATATGGGTAGTTAGGAAAATGGCGTGCAAAATAGACGACGAAAGGTTACAGTCTGGCACTCAGTGATCGAAGAGAACATATAACTACAAAAAGTTTTTTCCTCTGAAAATTTTTGGTATAGTGGGAGAATGTGGAGGGGGGGACACTTTTTTTAAACGAATTGTTATCGATATATGTCCTCATAGGTCGTTAATATATGTACTTGACATACCCCAGTTACACTGGCAGACGAAAATTCCGCTCGATGCGCGGTAGAGGGAATTTTAAAAAGAGATTTTTTTTTTAATTTTCTTCTACCGCGCACCGAGCGGTATTCTCGTCTGCCAGTGTAACTGGGGAATGTCAAGTACATATACTAACGACCTATGAGGACAGATATCGATATCCATTCGTTTAAAAAAAATGCCCCCCTCTCCATATTCTCCCACCATACTAAAAAATTTTCAGAGAGAAAAAAATTTCGTAGTTATATGTTCTCCTCGATCACTGAGTGGCAGACGGTAACCTTTCGTCGTCGATTTTGCACGCCATTTCCTAGACTAATATTCTTTATAGAATTTTGTAAACAGCAGAAGAAACTATTTGTAAAAAATATTAATGAAATATTTGCATTCTTTCGATAACCTGAATTCTGATTATTCCAGCAATTAAAATCCTAAAACGAATTTGAATATTTGTTTACATATAGTTTTTTTTTCTAGTTCTCATGGATAGTTTTACTTCCCTCGTATACAGAAGGGAAGTATTGTATTCGAGATTATTTCGAGTTTTCACGTTTCAGATCATGTAGATTACGAAAATGTAGGTTTTTCAATTCCGTCAGTCTGTTGGTGCATTAACTTAAACACCCCTTGACGGAGAACAGTCAAATTTGGTAGGTAGCTACAGTCACTATCACCGAAGACATTGTTAGACTTTCACTGGAAAATATACAGGGTGGACCATCTAAAGGGAATAGGGATAATGGGAAGAAAAAATCGCTTAAATTTAAAATTTCCACGTTTCCTGACATAGTAAACCTATTTAAAAAAAAAATTTTTTGAAAATTTTATAATAGGATTAAAAAAAAAATGTTTGCTCAAATTTAAAATTTTTGCGTTTCATGATATTCTAAACATATTTCGAAAAAAAGTTTTTTTTTCAATTTAAGAAAAAATTGTTACCGCTGCCTAAGTACATAGAATAAATGATGGAATATTTTATCCTTCAAATTTCAAATTTCCACGTTTTATGACATCCTAAACTTATTTAAAAAAAATTTTTTTTGGAAAATAAGAAATTTAGAAATTTATTTATCAATACTCTGGATGATGGAAAAAATATCTGTTTGCTTAAATTTAAAATGATCACGTTTCATGACATTCTAAACCCATTTAAAAAAAAGTTATTGAACATTCTTCCAAAAATTTTTTTTCAAAATAAAAAAAATATATTTAAAAATTTTACAGGACAGTCATCCTAAGATATAACTCAACTATGGTGAAAATGTGTAAAGGCATTTACGCAAGCATTCCAATATTGAATTTTTGCTGTGAGATGACCTCTGTATAATCTTCTGACCAAAAGTTCTCAGGTTTCCTCTGTAATAATAGGGCTAACTATGTTACGATTATGTCGTTTCTTAATTAATAATTTTTTAGAGTGACCGCCTTGTATAAATAAAAAGGGAAATTCTATGTAAATACCATTACCGATTTTTTAATGCTGTTTGCAAAATCCTATAAAGAATATGTTTCATTACAATTACAAGCAAACAAATAATAATTCACTTTTAAACATACATAGAGTAAATAGGCTCCAATACTAGTTAGGAAATAGATGTTTTCTTAAATATTTTCTTAACCGCTTATCCAGCCACCGAGGTAACTCCTTGAAAATCCAGATTTATTTTGTGTTAGGTAAAGAGAAACGAGGCCCTACAGTTCATTGTGGAGTCCGAACTACATCTTGGTTCCAGATAGGTGAAGATCTTTTGTTTCTATCAGTCGATGTCATAATGTCAAAATATTTTATATTTTTCGAATTTGTCTTGGTTTTTTTGCATGAAACATCTTTGAGTGGCTTTATGTCTTTCTGATGAGCTCCAGAATAAGGGCGAAAAACGTTTCAAAGGCTAAGCATTTCCAACAAACAGAATGATAGATAAATTCATGAAAATGTAATCCATTAGAATGAAATTTTTTTAAGACAAGGTAGGTAAATAAATTCATTTTAGCCCTTTGTTCTTATTTTTATCTTAATCTTCATGACCGTAAAGAGTTATTTATGTAGATACTAGTTTAATCTGGATAGCCGTAGGGGACTATGTGGGTACCAGTATTAAAATGAGAATTGTCAAATAAAACAGACAAATTTATTTTAATTTCTAACATAACCGGAATTCAGGTTATCGAAAGAATGCAAATAGTTCATTAAAACAAATAATAATTCACTTTTAAACATTTTTCTTCTTATATGAGTGAGTATGTCGGGGGCTCTATTTTGAATGTTATTTAGCGCTATACTCTCATGAGTCTTCTTAATTTTTGTTCTTTGACATTTCTCAGCGCAACGAAAATATTACCTGATATGCACCATTTTAACTAATACAATATACCATATGCACAGTTTAATACGAATCCAAAAAAATTCCGAAATTTAAAAAAAAAATCAAAAACTGCAGCTTCCAGAGGCTAATAATGCGAGTAATAATGTAACCTCTGCGATAGAAAGAGTTTCATTTGTCGGTAGGCTGTAATAAATTTTACGTTTAAGTCAGTTCATTCTTTGAATCAAAACATTGCCATGCGCTTTTATTTCACGTATTGTTAAATACTCTGTATGCAATAAGAGTTTATGATTTTTAAAGTGATGTTCTTATTTATCTCTTCTTAAAATGTAAACAACCACACGTATATTGAATTCCAGAAACTACTTAGTTACACATCTATCAGTCAGCGCAATGATCAAGGATTCCTAGAATTTTTTTCTTATTGTAGGTTTAAATCGCTCAGTTTAATAACCCATTTGAAAGTCAAAAGGTCATTGCAATAATTGTTGCCTATATTGAAAGCGTTCTAGCAACTAATTAGACTACTTATAAACGACATTTTGGGGTATTTTTACTTTCTAAAGAATGTAATGTATTTTACTAGGGATCCTTCAACTAATGGGAATGGGGAAGGGACAACAATTCCTGTTTTTTGACAAACGTCAATTTCTTAAAACATTATTCATCTGAGTATTATTGATACCGTTACCAGTTCAAGAGAAATCTCCCATTTCTGGCTACCGATTACGGAACAGATATATATTGCAATTTTTTTTATCGAAATCAGTGAACGAATTCCATCGAGCACAATAAACCAACAATTCTTAATTCCTCTTTGTGTGACCAAACATGAAATTACCCTTGATCACCGGATGTGACGTATGTAACAATTTTCTAATCATCAATCATATATTTATGAGTATAAGTGAATAATTCGTAATTCGTTTATTGGACCAATTGATTCTCGTTCACTGCCATTGTATTTCGTCTCTTTCTATTAAATGTAATTGTTGTGTACAGCGCGAGCATCACAGGAAACAGCCTCTAAAGGGTAACATCAATATTGGTCATATCCTCTTTCAATATTCATTTGGGTTTATTAATTTTTATTTATTATTGTTCGCTGCTCAACTACATCGGAATACGTTGATAATGATGCCCTTGGGCCACTTTTTATCGAATACCGACAAAATTATCATTTGGAAACGCATAGGTAACAATTTCGGCTCTCGAGAGGGGGACCAGGAGCATTTAATTAATTAAATAAATTGCGATATCAGCACCTTCCTTTTTTAATATATGGTTTACTTTCTTTCATAAACGTTTAACTGATTATTAGAGCAAATTCTGATGACAAAATTAAATTGTTTTGAACTTAAATTTAAAGACTTGCATATTTTAAAGTAGTTTTGCTAATACTCCTGCGAATTTTCTAAGCAGGGTGTGCCGCCACGACTTTATCTTTATTTTTGAAACTGTCAAGAATTTTTTATATGTAGGATTCCACGTTAAGTTTCCCAACTAAAGTATTTTTTATTTTCTTCCACTTCAGATTATACCGGAAAAAGCAACCAACATCAAGAACACCCTGTACACATTTGTATTTTTAAATCCCACAGCAAATTCTAATGTCGTTTTCCGAAAAATTACATACAGCAAAAAATTGAACAACTGTAATCACTAATATTGTTACAACCCGATAATCAGTATCTGACATTTAAAATTTAAAAATACAGATACAATTATGCCTGATATTAATGAAATAATAAAAGACTCGCGAAAACAGAAAATTGGTGGTCAGTGAGACATACTGCGCTGTTTTACAAGTGAGCTCGATTTTAACTTCAAGCGTATTAGAGGTGTTTTAAAACCTCATGAGCTGTGACCTTCATATGCGCAGAGACAAAATCCGTCCTGTTGACTCTGTTACACTTCTTAAAAATATTATATTTATTGTTTACAATTTATCCCGAGCTCTTGTTTATGTATACAGCAAGGCAGCCTCCAGTGTCTTCAAAAACATACTTATAACTCAGATTAAACTTTGCCTTTTGCGCATTTCGCGGCTCATGAGATTCTGAAACACCTTTAAGAAAATGGAGAATTGATACAAATGCTGCCTCAGAATATTCGAGATAGCCAACTGTTAGGATTTGATTTTAGAGCTAATTCATTTTCAACATTGCTTGATGCTGTTGCAGCAACAGTAAAGTATAGTCTGATCCAAAATAATTGTCAGGCCTTTTGTAAACATCCACATAGCAATCGTCATTGACCAAGTGTATGTTTTGATGAATAACCATAAGAATTTCACTGAATGGGTACTGTTTGGATTGGATCATTTAAAACTTAGTTTTAATTGCAAACATTGTTCTGCGAGGAATGTGCAATTATTTTTCGGTCAATCATTTTGGATCAGATGTACGTGTAAACTATCACGTTTTATATTAACTATATTTTATTATGGTTTTAGAGCAAACTGCCACTTAGGTTTTTGATTAAGCACAAAAAAAACGAAGATGTGCAAAGTATCCAAACTGCAGTATACAGTCAGCTGCACCCAACTTCAACTTGCAAGGATCCTGAAATCGGTGAAGAAATAAAAATGTTCGATTCTCGAACCGATCGGTTATTTTATATACCTATACTTCCTATATTGTAAAATATGCGTTGATCGGAAATGATTGGCAGTCGCTCTTTGACCATCTACATAGCGACTCTCATTAACCACATGCATGTTTTGTTGAATGTCCATAAGTAGTTCACTAAGCGATTACTGTATGAATTTGAACATTTGGATGTCTGTTTTCATTACAAATGTTCTTTCTGTTCTGCGAGAAATCAATTATTCTCGGTCAATCATTTTGGATCGCTTTTTTACGTCTTGGTAGTTTTAGGGTGCAATTGACGTGAAGAACGTACAGAAATGAGTTGGTAGAAACAATTAACTACATTTGATTGCTTGGAAATTGTCTGAATATAGTGCAGTTTATGTTTTTTATTAGTAACATAGTGCTGTCAAAATATAAGAAGAAATATGTTCTCCACTTATTTATCCGCAAATTGGAATCATTATTCTGTGTCGTATATACATATTAATTTTTTGTATATCTCATGTAAAGGTCGTGAATGTAGACAAGTCTAATTTACAAATTAATCCAGCATTATGTATCACCAAGAAACGTCATTAATGTCGTATCTTTCAATGCTCAAGTCGCTGGTTAATGGGTTTATTATTATGTTACAACACATTTAAAATATGTCTGCATTATATTAGTCCACAAAAACTAGAAGATAAAACCAATCCTTGAAAGTAGGAAAATATAAATAACTGACATTTAAGACCGGTCCAGTTCTTTACATATTGTTTGTTAAAAAATAGACATATAATGTATGTTCATCAATCCTTAAGAATATTATAGACGTAACGGTGCACTATCTGCAAGTTGTTGTATCCAGTTCTTTTCTCCAATAATCGCTATGATATGCTGCAATTTCTCACATTTTATCGACAAGGCCTTAGAAAAAAAGTCATATTTTCTACACTTATTTAAATTTGACCCTTTTTTAACTTTTTTAACAAATGTATAGTGGTAATACGGTAAGAATTTGAAGCTATTTCAGTTTTTGAGTTAGAGCCACTTACACAAAAAATAATTGTTTCTTATATAATTTACTAATTATTTATCCAATGTACACCGAGAACGCGGAAAATTATCAATTCTTATAGTAAACGAAGCGATTGAAAGGTAGATTCGTTAGGGATTGACCTGTAGTGTTTACTTATGCATAATCAACTGATGGATTTGTCAGTAGCAATTTTAGAACTTAAGAAAAGTTCAAATCAATCTAAAAATGGTACCATTTTCTAGAACAGAATATTAGAAAGTATATTTTTATGAACTTTAACATTACGAGGAAGTCTTGGACACGTGTTACCACGAACTTTTGTTTCTTATATTCGCTCGTAAATTTGCGACATTTCTTAACACCCTGTATGTGTACTGATATAAATTAAGTATCAAGACGTATGTTGTCGGTGTCATATCGTCCAGCGCGAAGTCACGCCGACAGGAATTCCGCTACAGTAAAAGTAGATATTTTATTAAGAAATATTGCACGTCTTAAAATTATTAAAAAATGTGTGACAACCGCATTAGATTTCACATTTTCAAGTGTGATACCTCGACATTTTCTCTTTTGTTTGCAATAGAGTCGTTTTACTTATTGCACATGGCTAATAATAATAAATAGAAGCACGATTATATATTGCTTATATGTGTGACAGTAATTAATTAATTCTACTTCATCAGCACCACGTATACAAACCTCAACGAGAGCGTTACGTAAATGATAATTGTCTATTTGAGCATCCTCAAGAGGAAGAGAAAGAAGCACACGGAATCTCAAGCGTTATTTTTTGTCAATAGAACAAATTAAATTTAATTCTTCAAAAGAGCCCAATAAAAGTTATTGAATGACTGAATGATTCAATAAGCAGATTAACTAATTCTATCAATGAATAGATAAATTTGTTAAGTCAATTTTCGACCCACGGTCACAAAAACAAATTTAAATCGAATAAAACCCGTTAATAAACAGGTTGGCCGTGCTTGTATGAGCATTTGTTATCTCCGTAACTCCTGGCTGGTTGGATTTAATCCAGTCCGTAGGGAGCTGAAATCGACCTGATTTGACGAATTTTCTGTGATTATAAAAATTGCAGTACGGTTATAAAGACGAGCCTTGTCTATCAGTGTAGCTTTCGCCGCCATTTTTTAAAAATGAATGCTAGAATTGTTGGCGGTTTTTTGAGAACGTGTCAGATTTTATCCTGTAGTTAAAAAGTTTTTTTTTGCATTTCAAAGACTTTCAAGAATGTCAGAAATATACAAAAGATAATATTTTTATACGGAGCGCACCAGTAACATAAAAGCAAGTGTTACAAAGGCAAGCGGTTGCCATTATATGAATGCTATTTCTATGAAGACAAGGTAATTTTTCCAGGGAAAGGGCTTTGGTTAAAGAAATCAAGTTGACTCAAATCTGGCAACCGCGAAGACGACTTTATATTTGATCTCCGACATTGATCTATGTACTTTTAAATCGACGCGTTGTAGGATAGGTCCTTTAATCTAACCCAAATGGAATAAGGATCTTCCTAAACCAACTTAAGACTGACGGATAGGAAAAGAATATGAACCTGTGGTAAAACCTGTGAGCACCCCACAAGTTGTCTTATTCAATAAGTTCTATGCATACAACGTTAATTCATTGGACACATTTTTTTCATGTGCGATTTTTTCGAAATCTTCTAATTTTAGGAAACAAAGTATCAAATGAAAAAAATGCCTCCATCTTTATTTCTTCCCATATATTTGGTTTCTTTTTCTAAAGATAAAAAGTTTTCCGTTTGCTATATTTACCCCTGCAATTTCTCCGTTTTTTTGGCATAGCCTTAGAACAAAATTCATACACTTGATAAAACTTGACATTCATACTGGCAAATTTTGCTAACAAATATGTAGTGATACCATGGTAAAGTTGAGATCAATCCATTGTTTCGTTTCTGTGTAGAGCAAGTCAGACAAAAATAAATTTTTAATTATTACTATTATTTATCCAATAGACACCGAAAACCAGAGAAAATGTTCGGGAAAAGTCGGTGTTAAATTATTATTTATAATAATTAAACAACTCGGCGGATCATTATGGAATTCAACAGGGTATATTCTCATCGTGAATGAAGCAATTAAAAATAAAATTCAGATGGTTTCTGTAAGGATTGCCACCGATAAGGGGTTTTCCTTACGTATAAACCATCTGCCCGAGACATCTAGCAATTTTTAGTAGCGATTTTAGGATTAAATACACTAAAAGTTGTACTGTTTCTAAGAATAAAATCTCTATTTTCAAAACATCGTCAAAACCACTCAAAGGGTATGGGAATATGAATATTATATGGGATGAATTTAGGATAGGGATTGAAAGCAATTTTACAGTAACTCTCATGCGAAATCTTGTTCTGGTAACAGCCCAGTCTATCAGTATAACTTTCGCCACCATCTTGGAAAATGTCATCTAGATTTTAAATAATGTCAGTCATACTCTAATGAAAAATAGTTATATTTTTTTTAAGTTTAAGAATTTTCAAAGAACTTCATATGAATCTAAGAAGAATATTTTGATGATGTGATTCATCGACAATAAGAAAACAAGTGTCCTAATCACATTCGTCGAAAAGAAAAGTGTTTATTATTACTATCTGAATGCGATTATTTAAGCTGGGGGAACGTTTTTCGTTAAACATTCAAGTTGACTTAAATCGGACAAATTTAAGGGCGTCAAATCTGATCGGTTAATAGGATCGAAGTCTGGCGAAAATGTTGTCATATGACACATTTCTACCATGCTGATGGTAATGGTAATTCAATAGCCTTGGGAATTTTCTCAGTATGTTTGTCATTAGCTAACTTTTAAATTACATTTGATCAAATTACTTTTAATACCGGTAGATGGAGCTATCTACCAGATTTTCGAGTTGCTGTCTTAATATTAACCTGCTGGGGTAAATAGTGGCAGTATCGGCAACTTCTGTCAATCTTCCATACGATGACGAGAGGCACCTGTTCATGGTTGACCTTGCTGTTGCAAAGCTTTCTAATTTAATATAAAATCGACTTTGACATTCATTCTCTAGTGATTATTTGATATACTCTAGAGTGTCAGCACTACCAAAGAGCAGTACTTATACAAAGATGTACCATACAATTTTCTAATTTGATACAAACTTTGTGTGAAACGAGGTGCACTATTGGCAGAACAAAATGTAAAACATAGCTTTCAAATTAACACAATTATGGGGTTAGTTCCTAGTTACGTAATTAAGTTTACACTTTATTTTGGTTTGTAGCGTGCTGTCTCAAGTTTTTATGCCACTTGACCCGTCATAGAAAAAAGAAAGTCAACCTCTCATAAATTATCTCAAAATTTTATGTTAAGTAGAAGCTAACATAATCTGTTCAGATATTTGCTCGACAAGTGAAGTTAAAATACTTTATTTTTATGCAATCGTAATCCAGCAAAGAATTCGATTTATGTGAATTCTAACACAACACAAAAATATACTATTTATTTGCACAAATTGTTTCTAGGTAAGTACTACTTTTATAATGCCAATTTGGATAGTAATTTTTTTTATATAATTGGAATTAAATGTTTTTCTTTGCGTGTGGGTGCAATATCTGTAAGAAATGAGAAAAAGACAGCGCATATTGTAAATCAAAATAAAATTCTGGGTGCATTTTAATATTCATCATCATGGGAAGCTTGACAGATTTAAATGCTGAATAGACCGGACTATAAAAAACAAAACAACCGCGACGAGAGTGTGCGACAAAAGCTAAAAACAAACGAAACCGGGCGCGTACAACTAAATTGCATCGCGAATACATTTCCCACAGAAAAAGTAGGTTAAACTTCGCAGGAGTAAAAAATCCCAGGAAAGAATTCCAAGTTTGCAGACGGCGACAAGGACGGAGATGCTTTTTTTCTGTCTGTTCAAGAGGGATTCCCGACCCCAATTCCGATCACTTACCGATACTGAATGAGAGGATCGTGAAAAACTCCCCCGTAACGTAAAACGTCTCAATCGAGACACTTCACCCTATTTTATTGGAAAGATACCGGAAATCTTTCAGACGTGCGTAAAAAAGTAATCTCCCGCAAGCCTCTTCAGGTTAAGAAGGTCAGGTGATTGCTGCCCTGCCACACGAATAATTATGTACCTTGTGAGTTGTGGCCAGAAACATTATTTTCTGCAGAAATTATATAATTCACAAGTTATTTTATAACACTTACTAAATATTAATAACTTTTAGATTAGAAGAAATTATGTATAAATACTAAAAACAGTCATAATGAAAATTAACATATTAAATGCTGTCGAAAAATATTTTAAAAAAGTAATTAATATACATTGTCACGGGTTTTTTATTCGACAACATGAATCAGCATATCAAAAACTCACAATGAAACAAAGCACTGATATAAAAGTTTGTTATATTTATGAATATTCTAGATATCTTTCGATAAATTGTCTTATGTTATAACAATTATTGTTGGTCTAGATCATTTAATGATTTAATTTTTTAGTTTTTCCAAAGAAATTTCATCACTTAAATACTAACCTCATGGACAAGCTGTAAAACGAAAAAAAAAAAAAAGTTATGTTTGAATTTATACAACTTTGGTTACATTTACTTAATATGGGCTGTTTAAGTAGAAACGTTGTGTTGTAGTATTTCTAATATTAATTTGGAAATTCAGTCTTAAAACGTTGCTACCGGGATAAGTCATTACAAAGCCTATTTGTAATAGAATAATACCCGAGACCGCGTACTTATTGCTAACGAATTACCTTTACGAATATAGTTCACTAGATATGTTATGCGCTTACCTCAAACGAAAGTAATCGATTGTTTACCTTGCTCACAATTTCACGCTCACTGCTTGATTTGGTTTATTGTTATAATTGCCGGTAGCATAGCCGTACGTTAAATGATATTTATTTACTTTTAGTGAATCATTTATAGAGTTGTTCATTAAACTATTATTTATTATAAATGATGTATTATGAATAATTTACATCATTCCTGTCAATTCATATAAAGTAGTAAAACAATATTTACAATAATTAAAAAGTGGTCGACGCTTATGGCATCGCTGGTGCTATGTTATGATTGTGAAGTATTGCTTTGTCGGTCTTTTTTTATGAATTTTAAACTGACACTGGATAACCTATACATTATCGGAAAGTACTCATTGAAATAACAGTACCATATATATTTTTTTAATTTTACTGCTTAATTCACAGAGAAAACAATATTGAAAATGTGAAATTTAGCTCGTCCTTGAAACTCCAATTTGGAAGACGTCACTACCACTATTTCAATTTTATTTTGCGAAGTTGCTGTCTTGACTCGAAGGTCTTGTCTGTTTTGTGACTTGTTTTACATCAGATGCCAGGAGGTTAGGTTAGAATTGTGTTTACCAGCCAAAACATACTTTTTAAGGAGTGTTTTGTGCCAAGATGCTAAAATAATTATGTTAATACACCAAATAAATAAAATATCCCTTTACCTTTTCGAAGAGAAAAATTGTGTTTAAAATGCTAAGTAAGCATAAGAGAAACTACCTAAGACTTATTATACTCTTCGCAAATACAAAACGGCTAGTACATTGCATTCGATCGGCACATTTCTAAAACCGGCAATATTGCTGGTAATAACATATAAATGTCCGTCCGTCTGTCTATCCGTCCGTCAGGTTTCTTATAATCATGATAACTTAAGAACGAAAAGTCCGATTGTATTGAAATTTGGGCAGTAAGTTAGGGTCAGCTAGAGGAGAAACCATATCGGTTGTGAACAAAATCTATCTATTAATACAAAAGTTATTAATTATTAAAGAAAATTTTAATGTTTTGTAATTAAACAAAAAATGCCTAAAACTAATGTTATTTACAAAAAAACTGTGAAGAGTATTCTGTAGAATGTGTAACAATTATATAAAAAGTGCAATAAATCAGTGAAGATTATAATGGTTAACTTGTTTTTTAGTGTATATTTCGCGAGTTTTTAGGTCTAGTCATCAACATTGATAAAATGATGTTATTTGTTTGATTCGATAATTTTTTAACTTACCTTTGTTAACATCCACTCATTCGCATTGGATCCACTTATTGGACTACAGCTCTGCCCTAATCAAATCAAGTAATATTTAGTTTCCCCGTTTTAGTGCATTTTAACAAAAGCTTTTTCATTTGTATTTTGTTTTCAATTTTGACCGTCTGAATCCTGACTTTGACCCAGTGTGTGCCGATTGCCTCGATACATCCATATCCAGTAGGCACAGGAGATTCCGTTTCGTGTGGCCACCTACGATCCCGAACGAATAATTCATTTGTTACACGGCCACACGAGTTTTATTCGGGGCATATCAATTTTTCATGTATAGAAGTTGTTTTGAGTATAAAAATTATAATAACAGCGATTAAAAACACCTTGTTTATGCGAATTATAGCAATATGTTTTCTGTGAGCAGTTAACTTGGCATGGGGTACGCGACAGGAGGTTCATGTGGTATTGAATTCTTTTTTTAAAATTCGAATTTATGCTTTATAAGTGTTCAAGCTTTTTTTACAGGACTCTAAAGACATATGTTATCAATTAAATACAAACTGCGTGCGCAAGTATAAGAAGACGCGAATTAACGCAGTTTAAATTAAAATTAAAAAAACAACGTCTGCGAAATGCATTGTGTTGATGTGCGACATTTTTGGCAAGGAACAATACGCTAATTTTAAAACGCCGCGTATTTAATAACACAAAAGGCCGGATTTGTCAAAATAAAATTAATAGCGAGCGATATTGAGATGATTCAGCAGCCCAATATACGCTCATGTACAAATTACATTTGGTAAAATTGACTTTCTTTGTCGTCGATCTCAAAGTAGATATTATTTTTAGCCCATATATAAATGACATCTGTTCTTGTGTAGATTCTTCAATAAAGATAGTCAATATTAATGAACATGCTTAATGAATGTCATATATAATAAATTTTACTGGTAAAAAACCTACACGGCTTGAAAAATAATTTAATAGCTTCTTAAACATGTGTTTAAAGGGGGGTTATATTTGAGATATTGAAAACATATGTCTGTATGCGACTTCTGATGAGAGTTCTTTTATTTAAAAAACAACAGACGGTGCGGTTCGGTTTGTATTTGTATACGCTAGGGTATTTCAATGATCGAGTATTCAATAAACAAATTAATTTAAGATACACTACGAGATATGTTCCTTAGTACGTCAGCGGGGAATAAGGAGTGCTTGTCCAATATAGCATTGCGAAATTAGAAATTCATTTAGATTATTTCAATAATAAATAAATATATTGTCACTATAATTCCTAAGTTGCATATCACAATCATTTACATACCTTAGTACAAGATAGAAGTAAATATTTCTATCATCTAAAAAATATAAAATTGACGATGCACATTTTATTGATATTAACAAAATAATTCGGTTTGTTGTTTGATCTCTAGAAATGTAATTTTGATGCGAGTACGGTTGTCCGAAAGGTCCAGTTGATTTACCTTTTTTGATGTGTTTTTATGTTCAATGATTAGTGTGGCGTACCTTAAGCGATTTCTAATAAATCTACTGCATACTGTAGGGTGTGGCACGGCGGTAGTTCGGTGATAATTTTATCAAGCTACGTCTAATGAAAAATGAGCAAGAATTGGAAAAATATATTTTTTTATATTACCAGCGTATTCGCAAATAATGCGTCGGTGATTTGAATAAAGAACCCGTTGCTCGGCAATCGTACCATTGTGGTTTTTTCATTCACCTACGACCAATGCACAGAGGGCTAAACTGTCAAAAACTGAACAAAACTTCCGCATCGCCGGAATTGCATTACAATTAGGTATTTTTTTGAGTAGCTGATATCAAATGTATCAAAAATAAACATTCAAAATGATGGGTTCAAGATGGCACCATTGCCCAGTGTAGCCTTTCAATTGCCACGGTGCTACTACATTGTGATGTTTATAAATGTATAATAAACTTGTGTGATAATAACAGTTGTTATAATATTTCGGGTTCGTATCCCGGTCGCATTTGAATTTTTTCCGAAAAAAAAAATTAATCTAAGTGTACTCGGATATTAGATATGTGTTCGTTATCTCTAACTGTATGGCCCCTTCTCACTCACGGTCTCTTCTGAAATACATAGAGTCGTATTATATGTCATGTTTTAGGAAGCGGCGTTGACTAACTGCAATTAAATTATCACGTTTTGGAGACCTCTGAAGTTTGTATGTGAAACTTTTAAAGTCACTTTATTTTATTTTTTATCCGCCCCCAAAAGTCAAAACAAATTAAAACCTTTAGGTTCTCAATTCGACGAGTATATATTTTTTTTGATATACATATATGGCTTATGTACGTCTCGAAGGACCACAATAAATGTGCATTAATGATGAGCTGGACTGTGAAAATAAAATAGCAATACACTAAGAAAAACTGTTGAAATTGCCCCCGTTGTGTTAAATACACAAGTTTTCGCGCCTCGTCCTACTGCGAAAAGCATTCTGCAACATTATGCTTGCACATTCCTCGACAATTCTTTCTTGTAGTTCTTGCAAATTAGGTACAGGAGATCTGAAAATCCTAATATTCAAATAATGAATAACAATATAGCCCATATTGATTAAACAAGAAGATCTTGGAGGAAATTCAACTTGTGTATGTAAAACGGAAGACGTCTAGGGTGGTCTCTAGTCAAAAGAGATTGGTTCATCGTATATGAGTGCATGTCCAAGTCCTAGCCAGTTTCGAGAAATTCAATTGATTGATTGATATGCCAGCGTAAGGTAGGCATTGCTGCCGATTCCGGACATCCAATCTGGATGTTTTTATATACCGCCGGACTGGCTGCATTCGTTGGACTTGGGACATGCTTGTGGTCAGCAGTGAAAGCCTCATGACGCATGGAGTAGGAACATAGGATGGGAAGTGTAGGTGTTTGTGAGATGCTTCTCTTAAGTTTCCATGCTTCTTCTGATGCTTCTTCTGAGTCTTCTGTTTTCCCTCCCACCGGCTTGCGTCCAGATATGGTTTCATGCTTCCCTGAAAGTTGTGTTTTCGCTTCAACGCTTCGCCTCAGTGCGTTCATCTGGTTTGTTTGCCAAGACATGCATTACATTAGCTCGCTGTATGAAGCTCCCATTTATTAACCTTTCCACAGGTAGACAGCCTTTCACAGTGGAAGTGTAAGGAAGAGATCCTAGAGAACCTTTGAGACACCTTATGTACCGATCTGCCAAGGTAACGCAAAATAAAAGGTAAATTCTGCACAAAATAAGGAAGCGATCTAGAAGAACATTTTCGTTTCAATTTTAATTTTAAGCAATGCAATTAGATTCAACTATTAATAAGGGTTAATAAACTAGTAGATTAATAAACGAATACTAATACTACTAATTAAAACTTTTCCCTCCGAGCATTTTAGCCTTCTTTACAAATTATCGTCCTCTTGAAAAAATCCCATGTATAAATAACTTTATGGTGCACAGCTTATATTATGTTGTCAGATGTTTCCGTCCCTTTTTCAAGTTTTTTGTATACATTTTCAGATCAATCAATGTAGAACTGTCCACGCTTTAATCCAATGCAATTTCGCAATATTTCTCACAGTTTTAACTGAGTTTATTTGAGATTTCGTAAGAGCTACCAAAGGCGCGTCTGTCTCAGAACCCGACGTACTCAATCTCCTTATGAATAGAAATTTTAGCTTCGCGAAATTCAATTAGTAACAAATTAATAAAAAAAAAAGAGATTACTACTAAGTCTGGGAAGTACCCCTGAAAATTGTTCGAACATAAACGTTGAACGTATTCCCAAATTCCGTTAACTCGCACACCAATTCGAAAATAGGCTTTCAGTTATGTAAATTTTGTGCTATGTGGCAAAAACCATAATTAAAATGATTCAATAACTTAAAAGAAAACTTAGATAGAACTACTTGTCATATTTTGACAATTCAAAATTTATTGAAACAATCATTACAAAAGGATAATAAGCTAAGAATGAGCAGTTTTATATTCCATGGCCATCTTTGGCAAAGATAATTTTTGTTATCACGGTATTCATAGCATATTTGCAAATTTGGCGAATGCGCCAGTGAAATTAGGTTTTCGATTTATAATAATGATACTATTTATTATTGCTTGACAATGGTACCATCGTAGTTTATCAAACAACATCCAGTATAAATACGCAGTGGATTAAATTCTCAATAACCGGACAAAATTTTTACTTCGTCAGAATTGCATTAAAATTGGTGTATTGGCATGTTCAATGTTAGTGATGGTAAAAATGGTGAAAAATATTTTTGAACGAAATTAAACCGTCTTCACAAAAAATTATGAAGTAAAATTTCACCCAGTCGCCAGGTTAATAATTACCCAGTATAGATATTGAGATCGATGTTAAAATTAACAAACAATCTAATATAATCGAAATACGATTAAATTTTTTTCAGCCTTCGGTTATTTAAGTTGTTATCGTACAGCAAAACATTTCTTAGCAAACAATATTTGCTAATGCCATACAGCTTTAATCAAATTATAGTAACAATAATTAAGAGGATAATCAAACAGAAATATTTTAATTAATATTCGGCGCCTCCGGCTGAGTAACAAAACAATCATTACAAAATAAAAAACTTGACTCGGCGTCCAATGATGCCAGTTCATTTCCATTTCGATAAAACTATTTAGTTAATACTCCCATGCTGAAAACTCGAGAGAGAGTATTCTTAAAATAGTACAAAAATGATAACCTAAAAAGTTTACCAACTTAACCCTTGTGCAATTGGGTGCACAAATATGGACAGCCATTGGTTATTTACTTTGTACGGGGTCCTTTGTCGATAGGAAGGCCAAGAAAGTAAAATATTATTAAAAATATATAAATAATTATTATTCTTTTTTTTCACATTTATGTGAACTGGAGAGCAGAGTCTGTAGAATTCTCGCCCAGGGCGCCGATACTGCTAAAACAGACACTGAGGATAATATGTTACCTATACTAAATTTAAAATAAATATCTTTTTGATTTTGGTTTGTCGTTATTGCAGTTTCAATTTTTTCTTCAATGATTTTTATTTTGAGTATTTTAAAAATATTTTAATTTTAATGTGTCTTTTAAAGTAATCAGCAGGGTTCGCCCGATTTATATCATTTGATTTAAATCACGATTTAAATCAACGATTTTAATCAAGCGATTTTTTTAAATTAATCAATGATTAAGATTAAAAAATACCGTTTATTCATTTTATTGTATAATAGTCAAAATACAAATGCAAATAAAATTATATTTTTAATAAATAATGACAAATAATAAACACTTAACATAGAAACAGAGAAGTTTTTAAAAATTCAAATTATGTAACACTAATAATACTACCTAACTACACTTACACTACTACACTACCAGTATTATTATTATTACATGAACCATTGATATTACAGGTTTTCAATGTTCTCTTTATAATATTTGTACAGGAATACTAATTTTCCTGCCTTTTCCACCCCTAATCTATTTCTTAAATTGGAGTGAACAAGTCCGAATGTAGAAAATACTCTTTCTACTGAAGCTGGCGAAAAAACAGCACATAAAAATTGCTTCACGAAAGGAGGAAGTCTAGCAAGCAATATCAGGTATGTTCTTTTGTGAAACCCACCACTGTAAGGCACTAACATTGCTTATTATCTCTTCTGAAAGTTGGCTTCAAGCACGAGTACAGATAATTTGTCAAATAAAGCAGCTTACGAATTGGTAACCTTATTATATTGTGCAGACAATTTTCTACAGGATTTAACTAGTAGGTATACTAAGAATAAGAAACTAAGAACCAGAAATATTCGGTTGAACATATTGGAATGAAATTTTGGTATTTTCAAAAGTAGCCAAATATAGACATTCAGCCCTATGATTTGATGGATTGTTTATGTTGTTAAATATAAACCTACATGTTACGTTATGGCTTATAACTGACATATTTCATATTTTAAGTCGAAAGTGTAATTGTATGATATAAAATAATTTTGATGACATTAACATTAAATGGTATTAAGTTTCTGTTATTTAAAATTTCACGTACGAATTAAGTTGAAAATAAATTTAGTCCTAACATGTAAGTAATATTGATACTGATTGTGGGGAACTGAAATTCTCAGACAGGTCTGATTAAATAAATCAATACGAGACAGTGTCAAAACTGAAAACAAGAAAACACTATTTTTTTATTGTGTTCGCGTAAAAATAGACCATATCACAATATTCACAATTAAAACAATTGAAAAAATTATGATTTTTTTTATTTTTTTTAACAAAAATCGTTGATTTTTTGTTTTTTAAATCATTATTTTTCCGAACCCTGGTGATCAATACAGGAGTACACTGCAAGTTCAAAGAATCCATGATACGCATTTCATTCAGCAAAATGTACTGGACTATAATTACTAATTAGTAATTGGAATTAATCAAATCGTTTATCGTGAAATTTGCATGAAATCCCCATCGAACAGAGTAATATTTACTCGATATTTCTATCAGGCGTCACACCTTTATTACAGCAAGTCAAGCAGGCCTCGGCCGAAAGACAAAAGATCGCGAGAGCAGAAACAAATGAGCATCGTCTCGCGTTTTATAGCCGGCTGGATGTGTGTAGCACCGAGCGTGCCTCGGTGCAAGGCCAACTTGGACGTCGCTTCGCTAGATCGAGCATTCGTTTAACATGCTTTGGTCGCTCGATCGAATTTGCCATGAGATAAAAAACAAAAGACAGACCGGACAATTGCGCAGGCTACTAGGACAAAACTATAATAAAATTGGAAATCGCCGGGGCGGGCGACACGGGGGAAAAAAGAGTTATAATATTGAAGGAGGAGGTGCCGATATCGAGACCCACCTCTTTCTCCCCTCCCACCGTACTTTTATTTCTCCTGATCGTTCACCGAGCCAGCCTCCGCAGTTTTATATATTTTATAAAGCTATTGCAATAATGTTTTTTGCAAAGCGATCATCTCTATCGCTCTACCTTGTCTTTACATTGCAACGTTGCCGCTAGCTGCGATGAGCTTTGTTTACGCTATCAGTAGCTTTGATAAAAGGAAACGAAAAATATTTCTGAACATTCTTTTTAAGTGACATTTTATATTTACTTTGATAGATTTCCAAAACTTGAGCAAGTGTGTAGCAATGAGGAATGCAGCCAAAAAAAATTATTAGTCTTATCTTTTCGTGTGTAAACACTACATTAATAATATTTTAAATAAGCTTGTGCTTAAGAAATTGCTTTTAGATACGCAATAGCTACCTCACGTCGTCGTGACTGGCAGATTGTATTAAATGGTACACAATTAATCAAATATATAACAATATATACTATTATTGTTTTTATCGTTAGCGGAATATCTCGAGTAGGAATAATATTGCCATTATGTCACTAAAATATTCACTTTAAATATCAATCTATCTGCTGTTCCGTGTATTGTTTCGAACCGATGATGAATACTATACATTATTAAATGTGACCCGAGTATAAACAAATTGTTATTAATACAAAATAGGTAGTCATCAAATTATTTATACTTCTAAGAAGCATTGTCGAGCGATAAGAAATTAATTACTAATTAGTAATTAAATCCAGATTGAAAATTGATGATCCCATGCATACTTGAGGTATTTCTAAACGTTTCTGATTATTACGTTAAAAACATTTTTTCGCAACATTAATAATCACGATCAGGCATGGAAGAATGTATATCTTTAATAACTTATTATCTGTGAAGTAATTAGTAATTCAGCAATAATGTGTCATTTAAACACGTTTAATATCGATGATAAATAATTAACCGATCAAATTTCATACATAAAAATTATTCAAGTATATGAGTACTTGGAAACTGTCGATAAACAAATAAGTCTATTTATAGCTAGTATTGGAAGTTACAATCATTTAAAAAAAATTAAACCTGGTCAAGTACGAGTCGGACTGGCACGTCGAGGTTTCCGTACTATAAACAGTATACAGTGTGAACCTACAGACACGCACAAAATTCATATCTGCGGTATGAGTCATTTGTCAAAAAAATCCTCGAACAGGTCGATTTTAGTTTTGTAAATGCTACATTTTGTCACTGTGCCAAAATTTATGACGTCATTGGTTTTGAGTTATGACGTCATCATATTTTTTTTTAACGGAAACAGACATTTTTGTATACTGTGTTTGGTGGTATATTCCTTTAGCTTTCTGGTGATATGAAAAACATTGATATTACCTAATCCATTCTTTTGGAAAAAAATCTTTTTATTGATTGATACCTTGCATAAGTAATTGTGAGAAAAAAATCATCTCCATTGCTCAAATTGCGACCCTCCAACCAGTTGGCATTGACCAAGACGGGCGTAGACACTTTGCACGCTGTTCTGAATCATCTCATGGGCAATTCGTCTCATCTCCAAGCCAATTCTGTCTTTCAGTTCTTCTATGGTATCCTGTCTGTTAAAATACACCCTTGACTTAAAGTAACCCCAAAGAAAAAAGTCTAAGGGGGTTAATTCCGGTGAACGCGGGGGCCACTCAATCGGACCTCGACGACCTATCCACCTTCCAGTAAAAGTGTCATCTAAAAACTGACGCACTGCTATCCCAAAATGAGGTGGGGGTGTAGCTGAAACCAGACGTTTTCAGCAGGAATATCTTCATCTTCACTGTTCGGAAACATAACTACTAAGGCTGGCACTAACTCAGCTCGCAAAAACTATAAATATCTTGCGGCCGTAACATTTCTAAAAAAAAAAGGTCCCAATAAACGATCACCAATCATACCTGTCCACACGTTTACTTTGCCTCGTCGCTGTGTATGGGCTTCTTGAGTCCAATGAGGATTTTCGCGTGACCAATACCTACAGTTATGCCGATGTACAGTCCCCTTTAAAGAAAATGTATCTTCATCAGGAAAAACAATGTTCTTTAAAAACTTTGGGTTTTCATCGCACAAGGTCATCAACTGTTCACAAAACTGTAAGCGCCGATCTGGATCGTCCACTTCAATTCGTAGATTCATTGCACTTTGTATGGATGGTATTTTTCTTTTCTCAATAGACGTACAACAGAAGTTTGACTCACGTTATGATTTAAAGCCAGCTGCCTTGTCGAAAGATGGCGGTTTTCCTCACTTACTAGAATAGAATATTTAATTTAGTTTCGTTGCTTGTGCTAGGGCGACCAGATCGAGGGAGGTCAGCTACACTGCCAGATTCATCATATCTAGCCACCAATCTACTTACAGTGGATCTATAAATTTGCTTTTCGGGATACTTGGCATTGAAAACAAAACATTTCCCGATGAGTTCTCAGCCTATCACCATATCCAACCATCATCAAAAGTTCTACACGTTCTCTTTCACTTAAAGGTGGCATGGCATTCACTAGTTTTACACTGTCTCAGAAGTGTCACAAAACTGAGGTTCCACACGTGCCAGGAATAAAAATGTTATCGATACTTTACACAAAAAGGCCTGTATCTCTCTGTTGTTAAGGTGATTGTTTTTTTATTATTTTCTTTGTTTTGTTTTTATGTCAAATGTTTTCATACTAGTTAAAACAAAAATGTAGGCAACAAGATGTATCGGTCCATAAGAAAGTGGAACATTACTCGTGAATTTTTACATAAAATGTCATTTTTCGAAAAGAATGGCTCAGGTAATATAATTTTTTTTATATCACCAGAAAGCTAAAGGAATATACCACCAAAAACAGTAAACAAAAGTGTCTGTTTCCATTAAAAAAATTTTATGATGGCGTCATAACTCAAAAACCAATGACGACACAGATTTTGGTATAGTGACAAAATGAATCATTTACAAAATTAAAATCGACGATTTTTTTGAAAAATGACATACCAAAGATATGAATTTTGTGCGTGTCTTTAGGTTTACACTGTATATAGATTGGTATAGTACACTAGACGATATTTGGTCGTATACAAAATTTCAACATAAAAATGTAATGTGCCACAAAGTTGTGCCGATTATTTTTCAAATCCTAATGTGTACGTCAGAGGAGTATTAAGGTACATTCGCAAAGGATTTTACAAATCGACCTCAGCATGGATTTCACTATTTCTTTTTTAATGTTGGTTTTGTGGACATGAGAACGCTCAACTCAATTATTAGTGTCAAAAAATTAGCTATTTTTAAAACAATCCATTTTTTGTTAATTTAAAAATAATTTACTTACCATTACCTTGGAGGAAATATTTTAAAGAGACAGAGCTTACTCTATGAAACAAAATTAACTTTCTACAATTTTTAAAACGGACAACTACAAATATTACGTGATATAATTTTCATACTTTAGTTATACACGCTAAAAAGGAGATATAGAAGTTGTGGAATATGCTTAAAAATTTTAAATTAAACTTTTCAAGAAAATGATAAAACTGTTTAAACATTTCCATACAGGTGTTCCGTACCAAAATTGGCAAAAGGGAATAGGTATGGAATCACCTCGATGTCTGTCTATCCGTCCATTTGTCACAGGCGTTTTTCTCGACGTAGCAAGTTGAAATGTGGCACAGTTGTAGGAAATTGTGGTCCAATTACGGACGTCAAGAACAAAAAGTAGAATTTTGACTTTGGGAGCTAGCTTCGGGGGATAAAAGCGGAAGTAAAAAAAAAGTCAAGGTCGCTGTGTGTGGTATCAAATGAATACTTTTCCGAAGACGTTTAAAAATCGCTACCCCCACATCCTATTTCCAAAAGTAGGTATCGCTTAGAAAAACAAGAAATAAATCATGAGCACTGGGAATAAGGTGTCAAAAATAAAACATGTACCTCTAACAACAAAGATTAGTAAATCAGGAATGTTTTTCTGAAAGAATATTGGCGTAGTCGTCAACCAAACAGTACCTACCTACAGCAACTAGGTACTATTATATCATATCTTTATAGCAGCAGTAGCATATCTTAGTGGGAAATTAAAAAATGAAAATGTTCTAGTACCAGAAGAACGAAAAGCCACAATCGTACATTGTTTACATATTAGTACTTTTCGACGCTAGCCCTAGCGAATGATAGGAGCGCGACCTACCTAATTAATCTTAGTATCAGATGATATGTATAAATCTACACTTAGAAACAACTGATACAAAACACTATTGGCGCAAGTACGACTTGTACTTGACCGGTCATTATACGCTCCGCAAATACGAAAACGAAGAATATATTACATTGGGTTGGAACATTTCTAAAACCGTAAATATCAGTAAATATCGGCCAGAAAGAAAATTCATTTCGTTGTGTTAGTAACCCAATTCTGAACAACTTTCAAAATGTCTGTCTGTCTGTCTGTCCGTTCGTCCGTCAGTCACGTGTCTTGTAAGCACGATAACTTAAGAACAAAAAGTTCGATTGTATTGAAATTTGGACAGTAAGTTAGTGTTAGCTAGAGGGAAAAATTCTTCATAAAATCGATGAGTACGTAAAACAGTTATGAATTATTTAAATATTAAGAAAAATGTATGTTTTGTAATTAAACAAAAAATGTCTAATATTATACTCTAGTTCTTTTTTTAAATTAAATATAAAGCTACAACCACAAAATGTCCACATTAATAAATACAATAATTTCTCTGTAAATGAAGTGTCGGCTTGTATGAAGCGAGTAATTGGGGCATCAGCCTTGGGATAGTTCACTATAGTTTTCCTTAAAACTTTTCACTCCTCGACATTTTACATTTTTTCCCCTAATTTGTCGACACAAATTTTCCATAACAAAAGGAAGGGCATAATAAAAATGTATATGTATGAAAAAAGTCAATAAATGCAGTTTTGAAATACTTACATCTAGACCTTTCAAATGATATCTCATTTGCCCGACTCATTTTTTAAGTCCCATATTTTGTCTCACAAGAGAGCGTCAGAGAATATTTCTGGAACATTGACTCGATCAACGTGGTCTGCGGAGCACCACAACTCTAACTATGAGTGAAATTTTAACGTTTTCAATTCAAATAGTTTCGGAGTTAAACTGTTGTGACAGACGAACGAGAGACAAATTATTCAACCACGATGTTAAACATTATCTTGGTCAAAGATGGTAATGGAATTATAACCTCCTGTCTTAATGTATGCCATTCTCTCTAATGATTATCATTTTTTGATTGTCAGAATATGAACATGAAATTTTTAAACGCGGGCAATGGAATCCTTTTGAGTACGCGACCGGGAAAGCTTTACGATGTCGCCATCGAAAGGTCGAAGTGGGCATCTTGATGACATCGTAAATGGTACGGGCCAGATCGTAAATTTGAACCGACATGCGGCAGGAGTGAACGAAAAATGAATTTCTTTTACGTTTAGCAAATTGCTAATGCAAATGGGAACGACATAATCATAAACATTACAAAAAGATGGCATAAGTTAGGACAGCAGTTTTAATTCCATGACCAGCTTTGGCCAAGATAATTTCTGATATTACGGCATAGGCACGTTTTGCACTTTTGAGTATGGAGCTCCAGAAAATAAAAAAACTTTCAAACTTGTATCCAATTTATGAAATGGAATAAAGAGGAGTCATTAGAAATTTATAAATGAGAAGTCAAACATTATTTTAGTTATTCTACTTTTCTTTTCGGGACTCCCTGTCACATACGTTTTCATATTTTAATAACATCTGAGGAATCTACAAAATGATACAATTGTTCAGTATATCACTACCATTTGGACAATGTTGCTTCAGTTAATCAAAAAGTAGATACTTGCTTAATCAAATTTATTTATAAATGTCATAACAATATTTATTTAATTTGTGGTTTTAATATCAGCGATATCCAAGACGTAACTAAACTCTAATCGGTAGTTTTGCCCAACGGTGAGAAATGAAAATACAATTAAAATTGCTTTTATATGCGTAATTGTGGTAAAATAGGATAACATTAACAAAAATTGGTCGATAATATGTGCATTTTCGGCACATCCTATTAGCAATGATAAATCGGTAAACACTTAAAAAACAAACCATTACAAAAATAATATTTTGATGTACCTACCTATATAATTTAATGAAAAATACTCTAGATATAATCATATATATTCAGTATTATAGTGGCTTTGGGTATGGTCCTTGCCTCATTTCTGTAGGCTCAAACACGCCAACGGAATTTTACTTTGTGCATGATTTTCCAGCATAGAAAGACATGCAAAGCATCACTGGCCTTCTTGTACTTATTCTGGTTCAATATGTCACGTTAGTAGGTATCTCGTGTTGTTTTAAAAACCATTCACTATCTTACTGCTACAAAGACGCCATTTTACACCAATATATGTGCAAACGTAAAGACAATTTATGTGTAGTTAAATATTCTCATAATATTTTAAGTAGTACAAGATATAAGTATTCCTTTAAATCAAAAAATCTATAAGATTGATATTTGTAGTCAAACTTACCTTGCAACAGCATCATCTCACATCAAATCAGGGGTTCACTCAAGTGTACCTTTACAATTCTGTCAATTTACGCAAAATTATTTCCCTTTATCCAACTGATTTTTCAGATTCATACTCAAAATATACCTAATCGAAGACTTAATAACCAGAAAATCCATTCCCACAGGGTCCTTCTTGGGTCCCTCTTCGATCAGACACCTTCGAAGGCCACCGATGCAATGAGTGCACAAACTGACAAAATGACCAGAAAGATGACCTGATTTGAATCGCATTGAGCGCCTATAGAAGTAAATGGGAAGACGTATTCTAACCAGCCACCTTTGGACATTATTAATCACCTTACTTGAGGAGGTTTGGGAATAGATCCTAAAATCTGTTCGAAGCATTGGGAGACGATGGCAAGACGTTATTAATGCTAGAACTAGAACACGTGCTATTTAAATAATTTGAGGTAATTTTTCGCTTGTTAATATTCCACTGTCAATTGAGCAAAATTGGAGTGACAGAAATATCACGAAACACACAAAGGTCATCTAACGGTCTAGATTTTTTTCTTTGCGCTTCTGAGATCATTGACAGATGGCATATTGGTGTTTTTGATATGTCGATTTGGAGACTTTGTTACCAATATCATGGACAGTCCATTCAACGAACAGTTCCATTCCCCAACAAATACGCCCCCCTATACCATTTTCTTCCATCGTACTCTTACTAAATTCTATCATCAGTAGAAAATAGGACAGCTTAATGGTTCAGGGAAAGCTAGACGACAAAGAGGGCATCCTGCAAAACCTTCAGCTAATGCCACCAAGGAACTGATGGGAAAAGAAGCAAGGCCATGCACCTTACAGACAACCACGACACGTGGCGTCATGCTGCCAGGTGTATAATACAGCAGAGGAAGGCCAACTAGAATAATGCATAAGTCACATAACGTCTGTTAAAACATCACCTGCCATTTGCTAAAACTTCCAAGTCCATCGTCCATATATTAAATTGTATCGATAGTAACATAAACAAACCCTTAAGTAAAACACAGACCAGAAAGCAAGCAATACATTTTTATCACCATTTACTTGCGTTAAAATATCCAACAGAAATAGACATACAATGGCATAATAGTTAATATTTTTTTGTAAAATCACAATAATTGTAATGCAGATCAAAGTGTAAAATAACTATGTAAAACAATCATATTTTATTTTAAATATTGTGGGTATTCCTCTGACGATGGTTAATAAACCGAAACGTAGGGACATATGAGAATCTTCATTTAAAGCCAACCGAAAATAATCTCAGGATATAAATCAAACTAATTGTCGATAAGAAAAGTTTTCACTTTTTCTGCCCTCTTTATTTTTATAAAATAAATTAGAAAGAATTACTTAAGGTGGCCATTCCCTAGAAAAAGACATCCGATAGGGAAATATTTATTATTCTTGGCCATAACTTTTTTTCTTAGTACGTATATTTAAAAATATATATATAAGAGTACCTAAGTACAACCATAACAAGACTATTACTGTGAATTTTCACTCAATAATTTCAGTGGTTTGCAAAATAGCTAGATTTAAATTAAAAAAATATATTAGTCTTCCTATTTCGTAGTTTTAAATAAATAAATTCATTTTAGGCCTCTGTTCTCATTTTTATCGGAATCTTCATGGTCGTAGGGGGTTATGTAGATACTAGCTTAATCTGCATAGCCGTAGGGGATCATCAGGATGCTAGCGTTGTAATGAGAATTGTCAAAGAAGAAATTAGACCAATTCATTTTAGGATTTTAATTTGCCAGCATAACCAGAATTCAGGTTATCGAAAGAATGCAAAGATTTCATTAATATTTTTACACATAGTTTTTCTTTTAGTTCTCATGGATACTTTTTCCTGCTGTTTGCAAAATCCTATAAATAATATGTTCCTTGCATATGAACTTGCAAAAAATGAAATTGACGATTTTTTACTTTATACCTCATAGTGACCACTTTCCCTAGATGGTTTTTAAAAAATTCATGTCAAGGAAAAGTTGTCATATGGATTTCGACGTGTAGGTAATTGTTTCCTGAGGCATTTTAAGTAAAAACATACGGGGTGTTTCATTTGAAAACATTGAGTTATGATAGTTAAAAATGTAATAATTTAAATAATCGTGGAAAACACCCCGAAGAACTAGATTCAACTTTGTACCCCTGTATGATTTCAATTTCACTTGGAAGTTCATATGCAAGGTCCAGAGATATTATTAAAAAATACCTATTGTAAATAAAAAAATTTTTTTGATTATGCTTTCTGGGCGTCAAAAAATGAGAAATTGCCGATTTTTCAGTTTAAAAAAATTTAAACATTGAATATATCAACTTTACGAAAAAAAACTTATAACATTTCTTGTTGTAAATCGGCCAAAAAATATTAAAAAAAAATTTTTTTGTTGAAAAAATTTAATATTTCCTTTTTTAAACAAAATTGTTTTAAAAATATCAGACCTACCGTCCATACCGCCTGCTCTATTTAGAGCTGGTCCGAAATGATGTAGATTTTTAAATGTTGCTTTACTTTTTGCCTTTTAGATTTATGTCTTTCCTAAACGTATCGTTAAATTGGTATTTTAAATAAAAGGAATCCTTGAAATATCGAATAGTATTAAATACTTATACATACAATGTTAATAAATCTAGAACATTACAAATATAATTTAAAGTATTTTTGAAATTTCCCATTTTTAAGAAAATGTTCAATTTAAAAGTACACATGCTTCAGTTATGTTTATTATATTGTTTACTAATACAGAAGAAAACTAAATTGTATGTTTGTGTTTCCGATAGAGACTTTTGAGGGGTTCGGTATTCTATGCTGTAAGAAGAATTAAACAAAGTGGTTTCAAAATATAGTACGAATAATAAATTTCAAATTACGTCTGTCGTCTAGTTACAGCTAAATGTCTGCCTTTAAATACTTTCTCTGCCTAATTATAATTATTCAATTTCTACGATTCCAAACTCCCGAATTTTAATAAATCACTCTAAAAGGGCACAAGAGCAAAAAATAGACCCATTATACATTATAATTTAAACATACAAAGAGTATTTCCAACCTACATTTAAAAAAACACAACAGACTCTACAAAAGACACCTATTGTAGTCTGGTATTAATAAGTTCAGTCGATTTATACATTTCTACGTTCACGTAGTCGATATTATTGCCCAAACGGGCGAGAAAGAGAACGAACAGAAGACGGGGGTTGAAACTCAGACGGTTGTAGGTGTAGATGAATGAAATTATAGTATATGAATCAGTGTTTAGGCGTGGTAGTACACAGAAAGTCATAAGTTTGATAGTTAATTCTTACTAAAACACAATAATATACTTTGATCATTAGTGTTCGTTTTGGAAAAAATAACGAACTGTACGTTTTCCAGATAAAGAATACATTACTCAAAAAACTGTCCACTGCGCTGGTAAATTAATTGTAAAATATGACTGATTAATGGCATTTTGTTGTCGCATTATAAATATATCAGATCCGGGGTTTACTCTGCGTGCCTTCTAATAACACTACAAGAGTATTCTATAAGGATATTTTAAAACCAATCAACGCATAGAAAATGTCAATATTTAGAAAAATGCAATTCGATATTAACGAATCTTCTCGAACTTCTAATACTACAGCGTGTCCCAAGTAGAACGTTATATTAGCTGACCCTTGATTAAGTGTTGGATCAATATAGGTACATTGAAACTATTACGAAAATATTGGGTTGTTATTAATAATATTTATAATAATAAACTATTGGTAGCCGTTCTCATTATTTTTTCTCATTATTATTGTTACGTATTTCCACCTTTCGGGAAACACCCTGTACAAAAATCCATGGGTTCCAAATAATTTATATAAGGAATTAACACTAACACTTTATTTAATAACTTCTGAAAACTACACAATACTTTTACTTTTACTGACTAAAATAATCTTTGCAATGTTTATTACTTTACACTCTGTATTTCGATTTCTAACCTCACTTGTCACTTTGCAACTTCTTCTTCCTGGACTTATATGTACTCTAGAACTATCTAGAATAAAGTCTAGAAACCCTTCCGTAGCAATCTGGAATAATGTAGAAACTCGATCTTCTTCTGTAAATTTCTGGAAATCTTCTTCTGCCAGTGGCGTATCAGCCTCCCATTCCAAGGAGGTGTAATGAGTAACATTATCTTTGAGAATAACTGCTAGCATTAAAACTACACTCTTTGCAAAAGAATATATACTATCTCCACACAGAGTTCTTATTATTCAATTTATTTTTTTGGAAAACTTCACTGATATCAGTTAGCCAAGACAGATGATATAATGCTGTCAGATGTGCCATACAGTAAAGAGGTGCCTACTAGAATAATGTATGAATCACTAAACTTCTGACAAGATAGTGTGATTAAGAATAAGTACTTTTAAAAAAAGAAAGAATTTTCTAATTACCTCATTTTCAAGTAGAAAATGCAGAAATATGTAGGCAGAGACTATTTTCTTCTTTCCCGATACGCGTTCATTTGAAACAATAGTATTATGGCAATATGGCTGGAGATACATTTTCTTACCATTGCATGGGTGCCAAGTTATACAATTTGTAGGTTAGTATTAAAATGATGTTCTCGCTTTAATTCTGCTGTTGGTAGTTCAAATTAAAAAAAAAATGAGGAGCATGTTTGAGAAAAATGTTGCTTCTACGTATACGTTAAAATCGCACAATTTAGCACCTCTACACGTCATTACACAACCCCTGACATTTGTATTACAGTTCGAAATAAAGATGATAAAGCACGACCTGGCAATCCCAACCGATCCTCGATATGATTTCGCTTGCATATTCAAACTCGAAATATTATTAAATATTTTACGTGTCCCGGCCCACCCCCTAAGACTTCGTCCCCTACGATCTCGTGCACACGCAGAGGTTATATTTAAAAACATTACTCTCTGGATTTATCCCGTGACAGCTCAGCAATAAATTTCTATCAAAATCAAACAATATAGGCACTATAAGAACATTGTTTTGTCTTTGATGTTGGTACATGAGGGTGGTTTTTGAGTAATATACCGACACCCCTCTGTATTTGGTATCTATACATGCCATATTGGATGATCTATATCGGTTCTATTTTGCATATTGACCATAGCGGCGGAGTGTCATATTTCACTCAATTCAATCTATAAAAAATATCGAGACAGGGACGGATTCAGGTGAGTGGCTCCCGGCATGCTCCTTCGTCATTTGTTATTTATTCGATAAAAATAAACCAGAGTACGGTCTGTACTTCAGGAGATATTCTAGTAGAATTTGCATCTCCATAATTTGTTAGGGGAACATTAAAAAGTATTAAAATTTGATTTATTTATTCTCAAATTTAAACTGTGCAAAAGAACTTATAAATAAGAATCTTATAATAAATACTAAGTAATACAACTTTTGTGGCAACGTTTCTATATGTCATCCATTTTTTGTCTATTTAGCATTAAATAAATTTGAACAAAATTGTACATGTTTTTTTCACAAAGCTTCATGAGACTATTCTTCTTCTTCGCTTTTATCGGTATTAGAATTTATTATAAATTTATTGTGTTTGTGAAAAAGACACACACTTTCTTTTTGTAGGTGCACCAAAGCAGTCCCATTTCAATTACATCACAGTCACATCCATTTTTAGGCTATGTACTCAGACACGTTCTTTTTCAGTTTCTTTACTTTCAAAAAGTCCAATAACTTTTTTTGCACACTGTTCCCAATGTACTTATAAATTCAAAAATACAGTTATCAAAATCTTTAAAAAAAAATTAATTTTGGTATAACGGTTGTTCATTCATCGGTAAAGAAAATATTGGACAAACAAAACATCCAGTTATAATAAGATTCTAGGAACATATGGCCCATCTCAAACATGGGAGAAGAACTGAAAAGTCTTCTGTTGCCGAATATGCTTTTGATAACAATCGGGGTATAGAAATTAACAACTTTAGGTCAATTAGAAATATAACAAATAATAAACAACCGAATGCTTCTGGAAGTTTAAAAATTGTAACATGTTAATAATGGTATGAATAGTAACAAATGGACTATTGACCACTAGATCACGGTTCGTTAAACCATCGCAGTGTATGTAGGGATAGCAGAATCGGTTGAACTCATTGAACTGACATTCTAGTATTAATATAAGTAGATTATTAGTTGTAGTTTAGTTTTAATCTTCTCGATGATGCCAACAGCTTTGGTGTTTTTGGAGGAGCTGATGAACAGTTTTACGGAAGCCATGCTCCTAACAGACAACCGAATAAGAAAAAAAACAGTACATCGACCAACTTTAAATATTTCCATATTGCTTCGTATTACCCCTATTAGGGTTTCAAGATGAGTTAACTGTAAATTGTGAAGTTGTGTTGTAGTGGGACAAGTAATCAAGACTCCCAGTGTACAAAGTTGAAATTTTACAGTGCCACTCATTTTTGTTCTGCTTTGAATGTATGCTAAGGACATTGATCACTATGTATTTGAATATACAAAGATAAGTCATGTATTTATTTATCCTCTTGCCGGATATTATGAGCCCGTCCCTGCGCTGAGCTATCACAACAAAGTTTTAAATGAAATCCAAGTTGATTACAGAATTAAACCGATTTCTTTCACTTCAATTTTGTGGTTTTTAAAAGTAATCTACTTTTAATTTTAATGATGGAAAAGTTAAGGGAATCTGTCGATTTCCAAATACCTCCTCGGCGCTGTTTAATTACTATAACTTTTAGGGAAGCCAATCCTCGTTTAAAGAAAAACCTATAACTTAATTAGATATCTTCTAATTAACTAAGTGCCCGCATTCGCCCGTCTTTCTCTAAAATATTGATGAATTACTAAAAGGAGGTGACACTTAGCCGTAATGTTATCCACCCTAAGCTAATATTAACCCTTTCTATCATAGATAACGAACCTTATTAGGTGGAAGTCTTAGATGCAACTACTCTATTATTATTGATAATTAGTGTTAAAAATACCACAAGGTATTCAGGGTAACTAGGTTCAGAAAATTCATTTTACCCGAGCAAAATAAACTAGTACTATATTTAATGGATCGGAAAACAGGAAGGAATATTGTTTAAAAAAAAATAAATTAGTTATAAACAGTTCTTATATTTTTAAACAACCTTAGCTCTCTTGGAGGGTCCGGTCGAGTGTCGTCCGCGTCGCATGTGTCTCTTATCTCCTTCTTCTTCTTGAGCCCAGAATAGATTGTCCAACGCCTCGTCGTCTGATTCTTCTTCGAAGTTTGGGAAGTGTATGTTTATAGTTAAATCACTATAGAAAATACTTATCTCTCTCTAAAAATACATATCTTTACATAAAATATTTCTCTATATTTTCTGTTGCTAATTTTTTAAATAGATTCAACTCCTATTTTACAGTTATTTTTACTACACCCCGACAGAGCAACCGGCGAATCGGCCCGGTGGTAAGCAGGGGCTCTGCCCTCTAGCATATCCCATTAAAAAACTATGATATGTACAGAGGAAGGTAGATGTATGAATATGTATTTCACTTCAGAAAAACATTATTTATGTTTTGAGTAAAACCGGAAAAATCGCTAAAAATGGCGCGAAATTGAGAAATTTGCCATGTTTTGAACGGCTATGTCTCGGAGACTATTAGATCTACAGAGTCCTTTCTGGTAACAACTTTTAGCAAATTCAGTCTACTTTAAATAAGTACCAAATTATTTTTGTTGAAGAAGTAGGCCTTAGAGGTAAAAAATTTCGCAGTTCTTTGGATTTTTGACCAAGACCCGGAGATCCGCAGAGGTCGTAAACTTGGATTTAACATTAATTTGTAATCATATGTAACATATTAAAAAAACAGAGATACCCAATTTGATGTCAGGTAACACTCCTTTTTCATGACAAGGTTACTGGACTAACAGCCCAGTTCAAAGAGAAAAAATAATAACTTTTAAAACAATAATAATAGAAGACGTGGAAATGAAAATGGAATAATTTTTCCAATTTGGTTTTTCGAATTTCTCTTATGTATTTCTGGAATGTATGTATGAATGTATGATTCTGAAACGAAAATGCATATATTTTTTTTTAAATTGTAGGAAAACATGCTTTTAATGGAGTTAATTCATAATTCCAAATTTCGAAACGTTTATAAATATCAACATAATTATCTAGCAAACTGCTTAATAAAGATTGTTATTATTATTATTATTATTAAGTACCACAAAATGTATGTGTAGTCGATTTATTTATTTTTCTGTTCTAGCAAGGATATTGAAATTTAGCTATTTAAAGTTGTAGTGAATGGGCTTCTTTCGCTTTTGTGACAGCAGGAAACGGAACAAAAGATTTACGGTTTCTTTTGAATATTCGCGCGTTTTTTTACACGGCAAGCGTGATCTGACATTCGGATTTATATTAAAAAGCAATTTGAATGGACTTTTGAATTAGATCATTAAAAAGCTTTTTTTAATGGCCGCATAAAAATGTGTAGGAGTAGGGTGAGCTTCTTTTGTTTTTCTGTGTGTAGTTTATTGTCAATCATTTGCATGGCCTTAGCTGATGTCATTTAATACCTTCTATTTGGGGTATTTAATTACTTTTATTTTCATTTAAATCAAAATGCAAATAAATACAGCGGAAATCCGTTAAGATTAAGTACGAGAGAAAAACCCAGTCTAATAATAATGTCTATCGATAAATATATTTCAGACCCATTTAAAAGAGTGTATATGAGAAAACATATGTTGCCAGTCTATGGACTCTCAGTCATCAATACATAAGTATTTTTTGCGATGGAACATCTGGAAATACAGTCTTTAAGCGGTTATTGGTACACAGGAAATTGTATTTAAATCATTTAAACTGACTACATGTCTGTGAAAAGATACGATAATTTTTACAGAAGAAGGTACTTACAATGATTGTTTTAACGGCTCAATTTTGACGAATGATTCGAGAAATCAGACTGTTGACTCAAAAAATGTAAATATCTCAAATAATATACTGTCCATAATTATTATTTTGGATACAGAGGAGATAACTTTTATACACCTAATAATAGGTGTTTTCTTTCTGTCGGTAAATTGAACTAAACTTAAGAAATGGAACTTAATTGGGCGTTCTATTTGATCTTTTTATCTTAGATTAGCTCAGTTAAATACTTCCCCCTTACCTACGTCAAGTCTACCGAATTTTTTCCTAAACTTTAGACATTTGTCTACGTTGATTTTAAAGATGGTACCTAATTAGTAAATAAACGTAAATGTCTAAAATATTTAGGTTATGTTATGATTAGTATCATCAGGGCTGGTAGGTCACATACGGTAAGAAAATCTATGCTTTTCTTTGGTTAGTTACTAGTAAAATTATAAATAAAACAAGTATTTGAGGTTAGTTTGTTAAATCGAAATAACTGAATATATTTAATGCGCTTGCGTTAAGTTTTTGATTGGTTTTGATCTTTTTTTTGCACGTTAGTTTAGAAAAAAAAGAAACTCAAACTTAGATAAGTTAAGATTGTCGGTAGAAAGAAAACACCTAATAGCTAATTATGAAAACAAAAAAATACCAATCCCTTAGGTCTAAGTAGTGTTGATTTTACTTAGAATTACAATTGCACACTAATAAGGCTTTAAAGCATCATAAATTTGTGTGTAATTTTGTTTCAGTCCTGCGAGAAAAGTCACTGAATTAACCTTTAAAAAGTTGCAGTAGCTCTAGCCAGTGGGTACTTTATTGTATAATAAAATTAATATACAAAACGTTCTCTGCATATCAAAGTTAAACATTATTAAATATGGGTAAGGGTATTTACCCAGAGCCTCCTATTTATACAGGGTGGTCACTGTAAAACATTATGAATTAAGAAACGACATAGGAGAATAGAAATCTGAATGTAGTTATCACTATTGTTTCAAAGAAAATCTAATAACTTTTGACAGAAAAAAAAATATACCAGAAAAAATAAATAACAAATAGAAGGTGCCAAATATGGAAGGTTTGCGACAATACAAATTTCCACCATAGTTAAATTATTTCTTCATCCGCCTCTTCATTAACAGTATAATAGGTGTCTTCCTTGTCAATTGTGTTAACAATATCTCAAATATTATAGCCATTTGTCACCTCTTTTCATTATTTATTCTCTGCACGCCATCTACCATGTATATTTTCCAGGGAAAGTCTACCCATTTCTTCACTGGCAGTAGCGTTAACTAGCTACCAGATTTGACTATTCTCCGTCAAATAGATTTTTAAATATAACACCAAAACAGACAGAGAGACTATATGGTTTGAAACGTAATAATCCGAAGAAATCTCTGAGGGTGATTTTTGTACGAATGCAATACGTTCCCTCGATAAGTGGAAAATAAAGAAAATTGTAAATTATTGTTCGATATATGTCAATATTCGTCTTAATTTAGCTGTGAAGTATTTCAAGCCATATAGTACACCAAGCAATATTTGACCATATATTTTCCAATTATCTTTGGTTATACTGTACATATATAAATATTTCTATTTTATTGACCGTTGATATCAAATTAGCGTCATGTATATCCTAGGATTTTTCGGTCAGCTTAATAAAATGAAAATATGAGAATTTGCATTTAAGCTGACCGAAAAATCTCAGGATATGCATCAAACTAATAAGTTATACTGTACGTAATAATCACATTTTTTTGTACTATCTTTAATTTTTCACTTCTAACGGATTAATATTTTATAGTACAATGAAGTAACACCGATATTTTAAGAGCAGAAAGAAATATCGTACCTATTAAAATTTCAATAAAGAACACATTATCGACATTTGATAAAATTCTACAAAAATAAAAGTATTGCACAGTGTACTGACGAGCATTTCATCAACTAACCATCGTCGAGAAATTATTGCAATGATACCGAAAATGTTGACCTCATTTTCAATAAGCAGTGAATAATGTCCTAGTGAATGCCGCATATAACACAGTCTTACACAAAATGTTCAATAAACGGCGAAGTGTTACTTCTGTAATGATTATATCAATCATTTTTTGATTGTCAAAATATGACAAGCAGTTATGTTAAAGTTTTCCTTCTTCTCTAATCTTAAATTAAGTGTTTGAATCATTTTAATTGTGAATTATAGGTACTAAGTGAGTTAACGTTATAATAAAAATATTAGCAGCAATGGTAAAAAAAGTAAAAAAATACGTTTGAACCGTGGACCTCACGCATGTGAAATTTTTCTTTCGCCGCTACCCTATTGGCGTTCCAATTTAGTATTTAATTGAAATACTATTACTTCGTGTAATAAATAGCGACGAAAAAGGCAAAATCGAATTATTTTTAAACGATGGGATGTTTTTGAATACTCGACCGGGACCTGGGCTTTATGATATCGATATCGAAAGATCTAAATCGGCATTGGCGGCATCGTAAATTGCACGGATGAAATCGTAAATTCAAGCTGACAAGAATGAACGAAAAGTGATATTTTTTCATGTTTGGCGAATTTAAAATGCAAATGGAAACGACGCAATCATTACTTAATGTTGACACAAGCAAAGACAGTTTTTAATTCCATGACCATTTTTGGCCAAGATAGTGTTTGATATCACGGTAGAAAATGATGCGCCACTGGTTTTTGGAAATTTTGATTAACTAACGACCAACATTCGAAAAATCCTACTTCGAGTTTTTCATATGAATTGTTGTTTTTGCGTCAAATACAACAAACCAAACAAATGCTGAACAAAGAAGTCACAATTAAATTCTCGTCAGAGTTCAGAAGTGATAAAAATCGAAGACATCATAAAAAAATGAAATCACAAAACAGTTTTATCGGTGTCGGCATTGTTTTCACACCATTTTAGTGCTTCTTTCAATTTGTTTTGCTAGCTCTACATCCCAGAAAGAAAAGACAAAAGTTTATACCACTATATTGTAAGTTTCGTACTAAATCTTGTGTCACCACGACGGAAACTTTTGCGTCATGACACGAGGGCCACCAAATTGACTCAAAGTATCCAAACATCTACAAACTGGAAATGATAACGCTATGAGTTGTTCAAACTTCTGTTCCTATGTGTGACTGTTGCATGTGCATGTCCCACTCCCGAGTATTGATAGTCAATTGAAATAACTTATTCTAAAACGTATTTTAAAATCACACGATCGTTATTAAAACGGCTGTTTTCCACCAACAAGCCCTCATATCGATGGACACTTTTACTTCATATGTAATATCGTATGCACGCGAACATGTAAATACAAATTAGTTTTATGTTCACCAATGTACACTTCATGTCGACATTTTGCGCTAAAATAGTTAACATTGTACAATGTACAGGGCGATGAATTCATACCAACACTCGTCAAAAACATAATCAAAGTTTGTGCAAAATATATGTGCCTATGGAGTAGTCTACATAAATACCAAAACGCTCGAACACTACATTCGACCCTCGTTTCGCCAACCGTACTGTCATCATCTGGAGATGACTTTAATTGTCTTCAGATGATACCAACATGGTTGATGAAACGCAGCGTAACATCAAAGGACAATATACATTTAATCAACAACTGACTGTCATGGCAACTGGGGTGCCGTACAATGTACTGGTATTAGTTATATTGAATTTGTATATTAGCGTCTACACCCCAAGCGGAAACAAATAATTCCGCATGCGCATTAGTGCTGCTGCGGCGGACGAATAACGGTTGGTTATTCCGCCTTGTCAACCTATTTGTTCCATGCTATAGCGTTGACAGTCAGCTGGATGGTTGGTATATGGGTAATGTTCTCGCTTAGGGTGCGAGAGGTTCCGGGTTCAACTTCTGGACGAACCGAACTTTTTTTTATTTTGTAACCATTAATGTATTTTTTCACAAATTCAGGTTTGGTTTGACAAAATTTGGCAGAAATAATGTTTTCCTTGTTTTTCCTATAATGATTTCATTCTTTCATGTGATTTCTTTAGGTTAAGTTAGTTAGGTTGATTTTTCTTTTGCTATCTAATTGTTAATATATATCAGCGCTGCAGGCAGTATTAGCGTCGCAGACAAAGAAAGGGGGGGTGTGAGTGCTTTTTTCCACAAAATAATCACAAAATATTCCAAATATCCAAACTTTGGATAAAAAATAGTATGGGGCGATGAAGTGTGAAGTTTCACAATAATGGTGTCAATAATATGCATAATTTCAATAAAGAACACATTATCGACATTTGATAAAATTCTACAAAAATAAAAGTATTGCACAGTGTACTGACGAGCATTTCATCAACTAACCATCGTCGAGAAATTATTGCAATGATACCGAAAATGTTGACCTCATTTTCAATAAGCAGTGAATAATGTCCTAGTGAATGCCGCATATAACACAGTCTTACACAAAATGTTCAATAAACGGCGAAGTGTTACTTCTGTAATGATTATATCAATCATTTTTTGATTGTCAAAATATGACAAGCAGTTATGTTAAAGTTTTCCTTCTTCTCTAATCTTAAATTAAGTGTTTGAATCATTTTAATTGTGAATTATAGGTACTAAGTGAGTTAACGTTATAATAAAAATATTAGCAGCAATGGTAAAAAAAGTAAAAAAATACGTTTGAACCGTGGACCTCACGCATGTGAAATTTTTCTTTCGCCGCTACCCTATTGGCGTTCCAATTTAGTATTTAATTGAAATACTATTACTTCGTGTAATAAATAGCGACGAAAAAGGCAAAATCGAATTATTTTTAAACGATGGGATGTTTTTGAATACTCGACCGGGACCTGGGCTTTATGATATCGATATCGAAAGATCTAAATCGGCATTGGCGGCATCGTAAATTGCACGGATGAAATCGTAAATTCAAGCTGACAAGAATGAACGAAAAGTGATATTTTTTCATGTTTGGCGAATTTAAAATGCAAATGGAAACGACGCAATCATTACTTAATGTTGACACAAGCAAAGACAGTTTTTAATTCCATGACCATTTTTGGCCAAGATAGTGTTTGATATCACGGTAGAAAATGATGCGCCACTGGTTTTTGGAAATTTTGATTAACTAACGACCAACATTCGAAAAATCCTACTTCGAGTTTTTCATATGAATTGTTGTTTTTGCGTCAAATACAACAAACCAAACAAATGCTGAACAAAGAAGTCACAATTAAATTCTCGTCAGAGTTCAGAAGTGATAAAAATCGAAGACATCATAAAAAAATGAAATCACAAAACAGTTTTATCGGTGTCGGCATTGTTTTCACACCATTTTAGTGCTTCTTTCAATTTGTTTTGCTAGCTCTACATCCCAGAAAGAAAAGACAAAAGTTTATACCACTATATTGTAAGTTTCGTACTAAATCTTGTGTCACCACGACGGAAACTTTTGCGTCATGACACGAGGGCCACCAAATTGACTCAAAGTATCCAAACATCTACAAACTGGAAATGATAACGCTATGAGTTGTTCAAACTTCTGTTCCTATGTGTGACTGTTGCATGTGCATGTCCCACTCCCGAGTATTGATAGTCAATTGAAATAACTTATTCTAAAACGTATTTTAAAATCACACGATCGTTATTAAAACGGCTGTTTTCCACCAACAAGCCCTCATATCGATGGACACTTTTACTTCATATGTAATATCGTATGCACGCGAACATGTAAATACAAATTAGTTTTATGTTCACCAATGTACACTTCATGTCGACATTTTGCGCTAAAATAGTTAACATTGTACAATGTACAGGGCGATGAATTCATACCAACACTCGTCAAAAACATAATCAAAGTTTGTGCAAAATATATGTGCCTATGGAGTAGTCTACATAAATACCAAAACGCTCGAACACTACATTCGACCCTCGTTTCGCCAACCGTACTGTCATCATCTGGAGATGACTTTAATTGTCTTCAGATGATACCAACATGGTTGATGAAACGCAGCGTAACATCAAAGGACAATATACATTTAATCAACAACTGACTGTCATGGCAACTGGGGTGCCGTACAATGTACTGGTATTAGTTATATTGAATTTGTATATTAGCGTCTACACCCCAAGCGGAAACAAATAATTCCGCATGCGCATTAGTGCTGCTGCGGCGGACGAATAACGGTTGGTTATTCCGCCTTGTCAACCTATTTGTTCCATGCTATAGCGTTGACAGTCAGCTGGATGGTTGGTATATGGGTAATGTTCTCGCTTAGGGTGCGAGAGGTTCCGGGTTCAACTTCTGGACGAACCGAACTTTTTTTTATTTTGTAACCATTAATGTATTTTTTCACAAATTCAGGTTTGGTTTGACAAAATTTGGCAGAAATAATGTTTTCCTTGTTTTTCCTATAATGATTTCATTCTTTCATGTGATTTCTTTAGGTTAAGTTAGTTAGGTTGATTTTTCTTTTGCTATCTAATTGTTAATATATATCAGCGCTGCAGGCAGTATTAGCGTCGCAGACAAAGAAAGGGGGGGTGTGAGTGCTTTTTTCCACAAAATAATCACAAAATATTCCAAATATCCAAACTTTGGATAAAAAATAGTATGGGGCGATGAAGTGTGAAGTTTCACAATAATGGTGTCAATAATATGCATAATTCCAATTATTAATCTCCTGTTAATCCACATTGGGTGATGGAGACTATATTTCAAAATATGTGGAGCATCAATCCTCCAAAACAGACTTCAGAATAATTTTATCGCCAATACTTCTCCCGTAGTAAGATGGGCCTGCACTATCACCTGATCTTTCCCCCCTCGATTTCTTCTTGAGGGAAAACTTAAAAGATATGGTATATCTAAGTAAACCCCATGTACACGTAGAGGACCTGAAAAATGAAATTAGAAATACCTGTGGCAGAATAACGCCACAAATGATAATAACTGTACATGTACCCGAAACCTGTTGAAACGATATAAAGCTTGTGTTGTTACTGAAGGTCTACAGTTCCAACATTTAATAACCTTTAAAATAATCCAAATAAATTGTTGTTTTTTTGTGGCTAACTTGAGTTAGATGTTCATTTTCTCAGCTATGTATTAACCGATTTTCAATCGGAAAAAGCATTGGATAGAGAATTGAATAACAAACAATAAAATCTAAAAAAACATACAGAGTGTCATTTAAAATTTTAGCGTTAAGGGTTGAATTTTAAGGGTGGCTTTTAAACAATTTTTTCACTCATACACCCTCATAGCCAAAAACTATATTTTTTGTGAAAATATCTCCAATGTTTTAGGAACTATAGAGTCTGGCTAAATCAGTTTGGGACACCCTGTATACGTTTTTCTATGTTTGTTTCTCTGGATGGTGTAAGCGATGTCTATGCAAACTGTAAAGTATGGCTTGGCGGTGGTCTCCTATTAATTCCATCAAGCTGTGTCTAGTATAGGGTGAGCCAAAATAGGAAAAGGTTTTCCTATTTCAAAATATCCAAACATATGGCATATGCGTAATGGATACAATTGTGTTAACATTGGTAGTTAGGTATTTTCTGAGTAGCTGATACTGGATCTGATATCAGAAGTTAAAAATCCAACAGGGCGAATCCAATAGGGCTGACGATGAAATTTTACTTCATAATCTTTAGTGACCGTTTTTTTTTTAAAGCAGATCAAAGTATTTTGTATCAAACGGAACAGAAGTATAGATTTATAGTTATGTTCTTTAGATTCTTTTTATATATGTACATTTAGTAAATATGTAAATGATATTAGAATTTGTAATACTTATTTACTTTATAATATAGTCAGAATAATAGTTTTTTTAATTCCAGGACTGTGATAAATGATGTATGTTGAAGCTAGTTGCACGTTTAATATATCAAATTGTTAAAAAATATTTATAATCTATAATACGTATGACCTACATATTAAAACAATTCTTGTCGATTTTCAATGCAACAATGTAAGGATTTCCAAGAAACATCGTATTTTGTTATACGTTTCATGTATTTTTGTTGCGTTAAAAATAAAAATAACGCAATCCCGACCTTGCTTAGAATAGTTTCAAAGGTGAACTGGTGTGTTTGTAGAAAAAACGTACCCCATACGTGGAATAGACAAAATGCTATAATAAACATATCATTTCTTAATATAAGCCATATGGCTCCGATCACTTAAACGCCGAGACGACAACTTTTCAAGACTTATTGGTTATTTATTAATAAAAAACCACCCTCTTTATACAGAGAGAGGCCATGTGGCAGACAAAATATTTAAAACTTCTCATCGAAAACTTTAAAACATGAGAACATGACAATATAACTATGAGACAAAAACAATTTCTTATATTACTTGATAATATTATGATTCGCTTGGCAGAATTGAAATTACCGAGAAATTTTTTTATCGCACGCATTCAATCCTACTATGTAAGCTTAATTTTCTATGAGAAAAAACTATAAACACTATAAGCAGAATTATTTTCGATAAGGAACGTGGCTGATTTTCCGTATTGTGTTACCTACAACAAAGCTGGAAATAGAATTTTACGAGACGGCATTAAACAGAAAATTGTTTTTGCAATATATATATGGATGGCATCTGATGATCGGATCGCCCGTGACAGCTGACGTTTGAAACAATTGACGAACACCTGTTCCTGAAATGAACGAATGTTATCAATTGATTTTCGCTGTCGATCATGCATCGTAAAATTCACAGCACTCTTCGACTATGAAATTGTAATAAACGGGCGATTTTTACTGCCCATTATGTTGCTTTATTGAAGTCGAACCTGAAAAATATCGGAACACGTAGGTATAGAATTTATCTGAAAAATCTGTCCTATTTAAATTTGGTTTAACAATAAAATGCAAAAAAAATCATCTATTATCATTATTTAAATCATTAGGGAAAATTCTGGAAGGCAAACAGTTAAATTAGGAATTTGGAGGTAATATACGAATAATAGTCAAGAAACGGTAGTGTCTAGCGCCAGTAGTACACTCTACAAACATAAATAATAAATATATCCTCAGCACTCACTAATAAGCTAGCAACCGTGTATCTTTACAAGATATTTATTTACAGTCAGTTTAAAATTAAAAATATAATATACAATGCGATCATAAAGTAATGTTCGATAAAATAGGCTTGTTCTATATATTCTTTTTATATGGTTTTTATACGTTTTCATAGAGTAATCGATAATCTTATTATATTTTCATATTATTAACTTTTTTCCGTTTTCGACATATAAGCAGTTGAAATTAGTAATAGTTGCAAAAATAGTGCGCCCATTTCTGACGTCACTCTACGCAAGTGACGTAAGGAAAGTGGCTTTCTGATACCTTTCAAATTTAACCTGTAAGGCCGAAAACATGGAATTTTCAAACGCTGGTAACTAAATAAATACGTCAAGTGGAAGCTCGTTCTATGTCTCTACGGATGGGGGAAGGTCGGCGATGAATCTTCTTTGTAAATTGCAGGGTGAAAATCGAAAATTTGTCCCGACAGGCGCGAGAGAGGATTGTAAGTTTTTGACATTTCACCAAGTCGTACTTCCCTACTGTCAAGAAGTACGTAACACAAACAATACTTCGAAAACACCTACAATTATAACAGCTAAAGAGCATCGAGTCGACTGAGATAGCAGAATCTATGCGTATAGTGACGTTACTCCTGGCCACGCCCCAGTTTCGCGAGATGGAGGTTTTAATAGTTTTTAAGACACTTAACGTGCAAATAAGATTCTGATTTTTTGCAGATCTATTATTTTATACTTGCACTTTCGATTTATGAAATAAAAAAAACGCCGAAGACGCCCATTACTAAAAAACTAGAGGCAAAACAGCCATTCGGAGAAGTCAATTTTCAATAATTCGTTTCACGTAAAAAATGTTTTTCACTGCAAAAGTTACGGCGTTTTTGATAGTGCTATTTCAAAGAGGGCATTTTTTAAATTTGTATCACCAGAGAATCGCTAGATTCTATATAGTACTATTCAACATACTCATGTTGTTAACATTCTGTTTAATATTTAGAAAGAAATTGTTAAATGGTTTATTTAATGAATCTGAATCGGAAACTCGATTGTTTTTTTTATTTCTGTATTTGTTTCATTGCTGTTTTTTTCTTCGAAAAAACGAGACAGACAACCATTTTATTTTCATTAATACCTCGTAAGTTTTTATGCTAACGACTTTTACTAAAACTCATTTTACAGATCTTTAAGTACTTTAGAAAAGGTCTAACAAGTGTTCCTTCAAAAATTCGTTGATTTTCCCTTATTTAACGTTGACATGTTCGAATTCAATTTTCGGCGAACCAAGTCACCTTCAATGAGCCAACAAGCGTATTGCATCTACAGAAATTTAGAAAAAAACTAATCGATTTGTTATTTTATAAGCTTCTGATGATTTTTTATTCCTTAAGCCATTTCCTACTTACTGTTTATTATATTTCACGTCAATCGGTTTTATCCGAAAGAATTCCGAGCGAAATATCGTCGAACACTCGACTAAAATATCTGCATCCGATTTTAAAAATCACTGGCCGTCGAATTTGAGGATATCTTCAATGCATACACTTTTTACATGTTTTTAATCATGATCTATTCAGTTTTTTAATTTTCTTCTCTGTTCCAAGAATATCTTTTTTCAATTCTTATTCGGCCACTAATTCAATTCAACATGGAGTTATTAGTATTTTAATTTTTTACAATGTATTTCCGACAACTGTCCCAAAGCCAGCCAGACATCCACGACGCATGGCGTCATGTCAATTAAAAAGCTGTACGAAACGGGGACATATCAACTTAACGAAACTGAATGAATAAAACCAAGACTTAGAAAAGTTTATAACATTTGAATTTCAAAACAGAATATAAAATACGCTTCAAGGAATTGAGTCTCTTAATTGGTGATTTAAAGTGTTGGAACTTTTGAAAGGTTATGATTTAATAAATTTAATCATTGGGAATTAATTTAAAATATAACAAAAAAATACAAAAAAGACGAACCAAGATAGAAAAAAAATAAAATTATAAGGATTAGTTGTAGGGAAGATCGTGTGGCTACAAGGGCTTCCTGATAATGGGCAGTGTCTAATATGGCAAGGTGTATTTTATACGAAATGGAGCAATGTTCTCTGATCTTAGTTATGTTGTTTGTTAGTGGACTGCGATTTAGTTTAAATGTGTATAATTTTTGGAAAATTTGTTGAATATAGTCCACTGTGGAGTTATTACTTGACCAAGAGTGGGGGTGTTCATAAAAGTTTTAAAAAATCTATCGTTATAATAAAGATTGGAGTGCGACAAAACAGAGACACTTTTTATATTCGTTGTGTATTTTTACTTCATACGGGTTTCTAAGTGTATTTTATTATAAAAATGTTGTGTACTTAATTCAGTACAATTAAAATTAACTTTTTTATGTATAATAAATCCCCATATATCTTACAAGTGGACAAATGAAAGAGTATCATAAGACTATCGATTGTAAGGGTGTCAGTTGTCTGCTGCTCGAGATTTAATTAGGGAAGATATGTAGAATATTTGATTGTGGAAGTTGCAGGATGGGAAAATAAATGAATTAAAGCGAATTTTCAAGGTATCGGAAGAAAATTTCACATCCGATTCTGAAATCGGAATTATCGCTAATTTTATTAAATTAACGTCGAGAGAACGGCAGAACCTGAAAATCTAATAATAAACTAGTATCTGAAGTTGCAATTAATGGAGTAATACGAGAGAATATTTCAATATAAATTCCTTTCAATTATATATACGGTTCAGATATTTATTAAGATCTTTGATTGTACAACCCTTTTCACTTGACAAATCACAAAAAAACATTAATTTCACCGTCAGCTTGGCAAAGGATTAACAAGAATTATGCAAACCATATACAGGGTGTGTCAAAATCGTTACGATAGATTTCTTGTGCTATAATAAGGCAAAAGTTTATATAGAAATCTGGTAAACTTTTGCATCTTTTGCCATGTGTCCATATAGCTGTTAGGTATTTAAATAAATTAACGCATTGCTTCTGCTGGTTTTTATGATAACCATGGTTCAATAATTAAACAATTAATTACAAGTTCTTAGCCGGCTTTAAAAAATTAAGGAGGTCCTCAATTCAGCTGTACGTATGTTTTATGTGTATGTTATATTATTACTCTGGGGTATAGTTCGGCGATGATCCCGTTACCTACAGTTTCATTAAGTTACGACTAATGTAATGTGAGCAATAGTTAGAAACAAATTTGGAATGTGCTAGTGATAAAAAAGCAATTTATAATTGTATTTTCTTACGAACTAGAGGCTATTATTGCTACTGTTGTAGCTTTTTCATCAAGCTACGACATGTGCATGCTTTGGATAACCAAAACTCTTTGTGGGATTTTTTAAACCCTCACTTAAACCCTAGTTTACTTAAACACGGCTGATTGTTCCAAAATTTTACACATGTGTCGATGTTCTGGAATAAAAATAGAAAATCGTTAGGAACATGTCAGATTTTTTCCACACATTTTTCTATTTCTATTCCTATGATGATATTTAACTAAATGTAAAAAGTACACGTTACTAAAAGTACGGACCTGTATTTAAAGAAGTAGCGTATTTATGTAAAAGGTTGACTTTACTAGTCATTCTATTAATTTGAACCGGCACGGTTTATTGGTTAAACGGGTTCATTGACTAAAAACAAATTTATTCTTCGTTTTTGTTATTTCTTAGCAACCACATTTTGTTATGAACTATAGAATGGCGCCCAAAAGTTTTATTACATGCACTTTGTTACTGATTTATGTAGTCTATTTTTTCATAAAGGCAGACTTTTGAAGGCACAACAAAAACAAAGTTTTCCCAATTCGATCCTGTAGTCTTTATATACACAGACATAGCTACCACAGATACGTGTTCCAAATTTTAAGTGATTATATAAAAAGGCTAAAATCACGAAATTCCCTGTATATCTTTTATAAAGGGTTTCGAGGGTATTCTGGAATCAGATTTATGTGTTTTATTAAGCTAATCGTAATCTTTACATTAAAAAAATTTACAAATATATTAGCTACGGAATTAGTCTTAAGTTCAAAATCAGGCAGCAGGTGTCAATAAGTGTAATGCACTGCTCTTTCATCAATAAAACAGCCGATATTCACAATCTAACATTTATTGGTCTAATCTCACAGTTGCTGGATACCGAATCATACTATTTTACAAGCATAACTGTTTAGTTGTTTAGGTGACCATGGTAATTTTTACAAAAAACATGCGCAAGACGCCAACATAATTATTCTGCAAACATCCATAGAACGCATATTTAATAAAGGGTGGTTCAAAAATATCAATATAATATTTTTATATGGAATGCCCAGTACAAATAGTTTTTAGATGAGAATCATCATCGACATGGTAATCATAATTTAGAGTATGTTTGTCTTTGAATAATCTTGACTCTACTTATTTATTTTTACTCCATTCTTGGCTCTTAATGTAAAAACGTATAGTATAGTTATATCTTTGTATTTTTGTTGGTAAGTAAACAGCAATGCAACAATAAAGGAGATACCTAGAAATTACAACGAAAAAGTGTCTAAAAAGCACCGTCCTAATTTCTAAAGAAGAAATCTAAATCACTTAGTTTATAATTCTGTTTTTATATCTATAGATATTTGAAGGCCCTACACTAACTTTTATTAAAAGTAGCTAGGATTTATAATTTTTCATTTATAATTGTCAAATTCTGCATCGAGATAAAGATTAATAATGAAGAGAATTTCTCTACTTTGAACTCGCCTCATCGAAAATTTTGTCACACTTTGATTACTAATTAGTCTTCTAGGGGTAACTCTCCCTTATTTTGCCAATTCCAACCCTTTAAAACAGTCCTTTGCCGTCACCCTTTCATTTCAAATCAACTTCTATACTTCGTCTGTGCGATACGAATGTATTGATAGGGAAATGTTGATAATTCACAAGTTTTTAAAATCATAAGACAACGTTATTGCTACATATTGTTCCGACACAACTTATTTACATGCAGAGAAAAAATATTTGTAATGTTTTATCTCGATTGTAAAAAATACATCCCACATTGGTCGTTAAAAATGACAAGAATGATTTGTGCAAATAAATAATATTTTTTGGGGGCTAGTGAATTTGTAGTTTATACATTAACATTATTTGAAATCTTAGAATATACATAAATTGAATTTATTGCTAATTTGGATTACAAGTGCATAAAAATACAATTACAATTACTACATTCGTGGAACAAATGTCTGAACAAAAGACCCATCATTAGCATTAGAAAAATTATTTCGGTGAAATTTTCTTAAAACTTTGAGAATTGGTCAAGGGCTTTCCGAACAAAAAATGTCATTTGAAAAAGTTGGCTTTATGCCTTCCCTGCAGAATTATAGTGACTGGACGTTACAAATAAAAAAATTCGAAGGTTTTTTTAACTTCTAGTCACTGTAATTCTGCAAGGAAGGCATTCAATTAATTTTTTCATATGACATTTTTTGTTCGGAAGCCCATGAACTACCTATTCCCCAAGTTTGAAGAAAATTTCAGTAAAATTATTTTTTCGGTGCTAATTGGCGCGGGGCCCCCTTTGGCCATTTTCTACAATTGCTATTAGTCGCGTCATATTTTACTTCTAAAAAAAAGGTACAGGGTCAATTGACTCCATTTTTGTTGCAAAGAGTTCAGAAAGGCATTTAGAAAAAGTAGTACCTTTTATTTTTTGGCGGAAATATTTGGTTTCATTTTCTGCCCAATAATTGGCCAATATTAATGGCCAATTTAATTAAATTAATCGAAAAATTTGTTATCTTACACAATATGCCATAGAATTAGACGAAAATGGCACTCGAGGGTTCTTGGGGTCGCTGATCACGAATCTAAAGTCCAATTTGGAAGATTCAAAATGGCGGACCGGAAATCGGTTCATTTTCCAGGAAAAATGAAAGTGGATATCTTGGTCTTGAAAATCTGTACTCGGGGGTTTTCGATTTCGCTGATTACAAATCCGAGGTCTAATTTGGTAAATTCAAAATGGCGCGAAGATGAGTACTCGGATATTTTTGAGGCCGGTGATCATAAATTAGAGCTCCAATTTACAAAATTCAAAATGGCGGATCGGAACAAGCGTCCATTTCTCCGAGAAACTCGTATTCTTTTCTTTATTGGGTTGAAAGTAAGAACTCAGGGGTTTTCGTTATCGCTGATAACGAATCTGATGTCCAATTAGGAAGAATTCAAAATAGCGGACCGGAAGTAGTATATTTTTCAGGAAATACTTGTATTTTTCATACTTTCAGCCTAAAAACGTAAAAAATGCGAGGTTTTCCGGAGAAATTGACTATTCTTCCGGTACAATGTTTTGAATTTCGTAAATTGGACGTCTGATTCGTGATCACCGAAGTACTCATTTTCAGCGAGTACCTACTCATTTTCAGCCAAGAACGAAAAAAATTCGAGTTTTTTCTGATAAATTGACTCTACTTCCGGTCCGCCATTTTGAATTTACCAAATTAGACCACGGATTCGTAATCAGCGACGTCGAAAACCTCCGAGTACAGATTTTCAAGGTCAAGATATCCATTCTCATTTCTTCTGGAAAATGGCCCGATTTCCGGTCCGCCATTTGGAATTTCCCAAATTGGACTTCATATTCGTGATCAGCGTGTATCCATTTTCGTCTAATTCTATGGCATATTGTGTAGATAACAATGTTTTCAATTAATTTAATTAAATTGGCCATTCACATTGGCCAGTTATTGGAAAAAAATTAACCAAACATTTCTGCTAAAAAATAAAAGGTACTGTATTTTCTAAATGCCTTTCTGAACTCTTTGCCACAAAATGAAGTCAATTAACCCTGTGCCTTTTTTTTAGAGGTTTTCAAATTTTTCGGGCTAAAATTACGCGACTAATTTTCGAAACAAATTCGGAAGATGAAATTCACAAATTGTACATTATCTGTTTTAATTTTGTAAATCAACTAAACTAATAAATACTTTATTTGACGTTATCACGTTTACGGAATAACATCTCACCCTCGTTGGTTTAATTTTTTTCAAGATTTTTTTTAATTGTACATTGTTCGACTAAAGTTTACAAGAAATAAATACCGGAAAGAAAACAAAAACAGTCTGAAATACAGACCAAAATATTCTATAAATATGTCTTTACACTTTTGTTATTCAGCAACATAGTTCAATGTTTCTCTGGTAAAATTTCATACTAACCCAAATGGAATAGAAATTCCTCAAAATCATTTCAATTACGAGCCGAAACCGTTGAATTGAATTAAAATGTGTATATATTGAATGTTCAACATAGTCCTCTTTGTCTTTAAGGCTGTCAAAGATTATTAATATCTCTCTAGCTTTCTATGGCGTCTATAAGGCTTGCTAAGCGAAATATAATTATCGATTAATAATTATCAAATGTCAATAAATATTATGCAAAGCCCTTTAAGCGAGATGCTTTATCATATTTTTGTCAAGGAAAACGTCTGCAGTTAAACAAGGATCTTTTAGAATTCATATACTTGGTATATAAAACACCAAATGCCACAAATCTATATAAAAAAAAACAAGAATGTATCTTCGCTCGGAAGCAGGAACCACTTCCAAATATTCTGGACAGTTGAAATTTGTCTCATTCAAAGTGGAATAAAAATTTGTGCGAAATTTTTTCATGACACTAGTTTCGAGTTATAGAACATAAGTGTTAAATACATTTTTGTGCAAACTCACAAACATTGTTTTCTACCTTCGCATGCATTGTTTATCAATATAAGCAATAAAATACCTTGAATTTATAGGTTCTTCCGTTCTGTTTTGAGGTATTGCTTCAGTAACCTTATCATCAAAAGAGAGGGTTACCTGACGTGAAATCGGGTATCAATATTTTTCAATGTTATATGTGTACAGGTTAATGTTAAATCCAAGTTTACTCTGCACTCGCAGACTTCCGAGTCTTGGTGAAAAATCCAAAAAAATTGCGAGATTTTTGCCTTTTTTTCAGTTCTTGTCGATTTTGACCCCTAAGGTTTACTTTTTGGGCAAGGAGATTTTACTACATTTTTAAAGTAGACTGAATTTGCTACAAGTTGTTACCGGAACGGACTTTGTAGATCTAATAGTCTTCGAGACACAGTTGTTCAAAGTTTTTAGCTATTTTTCCGGTTTCACTTTATAAGATTTCAAAACATAAATAATGTTTTTCTGAAGTGAATATATTATATATCTACCTTCCTGTACGGATACATATTACAGTTTTTTAAGGTGATGCGCTAGGAGCCCAAGCCCCTTGCTTACCCCTAGGCCGATTCGCCGCTTGTTTTATCGGGGTTTAGTAAAAATAACAGTCTTGAATCTATTAAAAGAAAAATTAGTAACAGAAAATATAGAGATATGTATTTTTAGAGAGAGATAAGTATTTTTATAAACCGTATTTACAAAAGCTACCAAAGCTTACATTTTTTTGTCAGCCGTGAATTCTTTCGATTTTAAAACTTGCTTATGGGAAAACAAAAAAACAGGAATGACAAAATATGAAAACTGCAAAATTTTGAATAGCTGTATCGCGGAGACTATTTGGTCTACAGAGTGTTCGTTCTGGTGCGAATTTGTAGCAAATTTAGTCTACTTTAAAAAAAAAAATTTTTAACAAAGCAGTAGGTTTTACTGGTCAAAATTGAAAAAAACTGAAAAAAGTCAAAAATTTCGCAGTTTTTTGGATCTTTCGCCACGATCCAGACGTCTGCCAAGGTCGTAAATTTGGATTCAACATTAATTTATAATCATATACAACATATTAGAAAATCATAGATACCCGATCTGATGTCAGGTAGGATGTAAAGTTACTGGACTATATCTTACTATACGAATTGTGTTTATTTGTCTATGGGTCAGACCACTCAGTGTGTAAAGATTTTAGTTGACACTGAATGGATGACACTGAAGAAATTCGAGGAAATATAGATACCAAGTTTTTTTTTGCAGGCAATTATAAATATGAATAATTATTTTACTATTTTTATTAATATTAATTTATCACGCAGGTCTTACACCAATTTAAATTTAAATTTTGGTAGTTTGATCTTTTGTTTCGTGGGCTATCGTAGGAATTTTGAAAATCGGCAATACTAAGTCCGACAAATATAAAGTTGACAAAGGCATCAGACAGGGCTGTGGAGGGGAAAATCTTCATAGACTTCTGTAAGTCCTATGAACAGGGGGTGTTGGATTTCCTCCGATGAAGAAATCCCAATTAAAACCTCTCCTCCAGTTACATCATTCAATATGCCATCGAATTTAAAACAAGACAGTAGACATTTAAAATTACAAAATTTCCAAATGCCGAAACTACTGAGTTGTGTTTAAAAGGGATCCCTCAAAATTGACACGCAGTAAAGTTTTGTCAAAGTAAAATGCTACACTTGGGTTTACCAAATAATCATTCACTTAATCGGACAGTGAACTAAGTCAAATATATCGTCGTAATTATTGCCATCCCGAAGTAGCTTTCCATCTGGATTTTACTGGAGAATGTGCACAGACTAAATACAACGGGCCATGTAAATCAAAAACAACTGAGAAGCGGCATTTCTCCAACGTAGGGATTAATAAAATTAACAGATAGAGTTACTCTAGTGAGATGCCGTACGAGTATGGTGCCTACTTTTGGCGTTAGTGTTTTGTTTCGCTCGCACGCTGGATAAGTCCTGCTGAAAACAGAGATGGAGCTTTATAATTTTGTTATAGCTTTAAAGGAAAGCCAGCGTAATAGAATGAATCGCTAAACTAAAACTTAGAGTTTTGTCCCGAATATCCAATTTTCAATAGGGTTTTAACTATTAACTACATTATCTCAAATTCAATTGTTATAATGGACATTTGCCATACGATAATCGAGTTAGCTTTTAGTGGAGTCGTGAAAAAACTATTTATGCACTCGGAATTACTAAAGCCACAATCAAGAAAGGTTCTCTGCTCAACTTAAAAAAAAAACGTCATACTTCTTTATATATCTCCCTACCTATCTACAGCGAAAAAAATCATAAATAAAACGATTTACACGTTATTTATGACTTTGAAAGACATCCGAATGTAAAAAGGCGCAATAATAAGGCAGCGTTATTCGACTGTTACGTATTTCCATGGCCATCTTATTATTCGCGAAGAGAGCGATGTTCAATTTTTCGCGAAGTTCGCCCTAACGCCTTATTACTTGAAATATGTTCATAGCCACCTTTCTATACCGCATAGGGTAATATCTCAATGTTATTATAAAAACAATAGCGCAGCGTTTCATCCACACCACGAGCTGGTTGAAAGTCTCCAGTAGCGTAGACAAAGAGGTATATTAATAACGTCAAATAGAACAAATCAAATAGGGGTGTTCAAGGTATGAATTATGTTTGAATTATTTGTAATTATGAAAAGGAATAGAAATACACATCGATTGTCACATCATTAGGAAGTTCTATATTGACAGATATACAACTAGGCTCACCTTATGAAAATACAGTCCACTACTTTTGCAAACACTACTAGCCTCAATATATGATATTGCGCCATAGCCAACAATTCGCTTATTAAAACTTAATTACAGTTCTTAACTTCAGAACTATACAATGCTTCAGTTAACTCTAGATAACCGAATACCAATCATGACATCATTTTAAGCGATTATATGAATATCAGGTCATAACACCATTAGGATGTTGCATGGTAAACTAATTACTACCTACCATGCAGTGAGTTCGACCCATGGATGGCTATGTCGCTAGAGGATGAGCATGTACTTACGCTCAACCACTTGATGCAAGCAATATTAATATTTACAAGACAACTGATGATGGTTAGCTAGGTACCTCGATCTGAATCCTACTGAATGTATGTGGAATGCATTAGGAAGAAAGTATTCTTCTCTTTAAATTAATTTAAAATCATCTTACTTTAATTTATCCGATCGTTATTTTTGCGAATTATATATGTGTCCAATGTGTCCATATGCCTCAAATTGCCCATATTTGAGCCTGACAGATTTATAAAATGAAACATTTATGGAATGAAGTATTAGAAACCATACTTAGGAAAAAATCAACATTGAACCATCGATAGTTATCTGCAAGAGATCCATAATATTGGTGTACATATTGTTTTGTGTGTGTGTGTGTGTTGTTAACAAATTGATACTTAGTTTTGCATGTGGCAAGTTGAGAAATAATGCGCACCATTGAGATTCGGCGCGATTGATAAGGATACAATTCATCATATTCTGTTAGTTCGATGGAAGGGCGGGTCTTTATATTTCATCATTTAATAACTTTCTCGTAATGTATCATTACTGAAAAAGCACCGTAGGGACAACTTTTCTCTCACGACACTCGCAGCTGTTGTTCTGATTGGGATAGATCACACTTCTACTCACCGTACTTATCGAATCTTGATGGCCAAGATAACCTAGTTGGTATTTGTTTTTCTTTTCCACCACTGTCTTCTGTAGGTTGCTAGTTAAAAGGCATCCGATGTTAATAATATCTTGTCTCTACTTGACTACCTTCGATGTCAAGGCGGTTGTAGTCTAAAATTCTTTCGAACTAAACTGATCTGTCCCAGTATAACATTGTTGCATCATTTTCAAGAAAAGACCTCTAGCGTATGATAGTTTCTGATACAAATGGTCTTGTCCTTGGTCACTGTTATAAGTTCCTCAGTCTCCGAATGTAGCTTTCCTTCAGCCATACACTGAGCACTCCTTGTAAATCTCCGAACTGCTTAAACTTTTAAGAAGCACCGTATCTGGCCAAGATTCTTAAATATCTTCATTCGAACGGATCACTATAGCATGCTGCCGAGATTGATTATGTTTTTACGCACTCTTTTTTTAAAGGGGGATTTTATTGATCTGTTGGTATTACTACCTCATGGAATGCAGCTCTGTTGGAACCTGTTCCAGTTTATTTAGAGCATCAGATAGAATGAGCGTAGATGAGTCCTGGTTATACTCGTATTTCGATACGAGAGGTTCTCAGCGTGTATATCAGCGCATAGGTGGAAGATATGCAACTTTAGGCGGGGATTGCATAGTGCATGGTTCAGAGGAAATGTAAAGCAGTCGATCCCTTATCAATCAAATGTTAGGCAAGTTAAAACATTTCCAGGAAGAGGAAATAGACCGACGATAAATAAGTGAAAAAAGAAAAAGCTTTAGATGCCATTGGTAATGTCTTTTCCAACAGCTCAGAGTGAAGACCTCATCAAGGGATTACAAAGACTCCTACCTCAAGACCGTCCTTAAAATATGCACCGTTCTCAATACAATTATTCAACACTCCGGTCACGACGCCTCTTAATAATTTCGGGGGCTCCTACAATCACTGGCGCCTTTAGTCTTTGCACTACACCAGGATCCAGCTAACTTCTATTTGCAGGCCTTTGTACTTGCTCAAGTTCTTAGTTTTCTTGAGCATCACTTTGGCGTCATTCAGGAAGAACACATCGATCAACAAACAGAATTTCTGCTTTATATAATGTATGACTATGTCTAGCCTATTAACGGAAATGTCCCTGTCAGTCAAAACAGACCTGTGGCGACGCATTCAACCTCTTCAGGGGTATATACATAATATTTTTGCGGCCTACACGAGACCTACTGGAGAGCTAGCCACTTAGTTGTGTCGGTGACTCTACTCCGATGATGTCAACGTAGTACTCCCGCCATCACGTGACATAGATTTTCTGCCAGGCTGTACATTATACACTTGTTATCAAGATAGTTTTATTATTATTATTATTATTACTTTTTTTATTATAACTAATACGTCTAGACAAGTAATTTTGCAATACAAACTGCACCTTAGGATCACGATTACCCAAATATTATGCAAAGTCGCGCCGAATTAACACGTACAAGCAGCATCAAAACTAGAGCTGATGATAATCCATATTAGTAGGGGTAATAATTGACTAATTTGATAACCGGTAGAGGGAGTTTGAGGTAAACTCTTAAACCATATATATGAAATAATATCATTAATTGATTTTTCTGTTCAGTCTAAAATTGTTAAACTGTTCATTGGTACGTTCAGTATTGGAATATTGCTCTACAATCTGGTGTCCTAATTATAATATTCAATATTCATATTAACAATATATGTAGAAGGTGTTCAAAAGAAATTCTTAAAGTTTTATGCAATTAAGTTGGGGTATTTGAGAGATGAATATTTGACTTTGCGGTAAAGATTTAAAAACCCGACATTTTTTATTTCCTTAAACATATGAAGAGAACTCTAAGTGCATCGGTATCAAATAATAATAGATGTGGCGGGACGCCTATGTGTAAGTGAGTTTATTATTAAACCCGTAGTAAGGGATATATGCCGGGGCAATATATTTTGATTTTTAATTCAAACTCTAGACACTGTTTTACGGGTTTGATACTCCGTAATAATAATGATCTTCTTATACATTCGCGGAGAAAGAAGATGGGAAATAGAGGCAATCAGTTATTCAAATTTTCATGACTTTCGAACATCCCCTATACCTCGCCCTATTTATTACAACATATCGTAAAAAATAATAACACTATCTTTATTAAAAAGTTTTTTGTTTATCACGTTAGGGGTAGTAAAGAAGTTTGTGGATTATGAAGACGCACGATACGTAAAAATAATGCATCAAGTGACTTCATTCTAGAGATGTTTATGGGTTTTCTTTTTGTTTCAGAGAGCAACACTAGCGGAAAAAGAAGTAACAACGTTAAAAGAACAACTGTCGGGCAACAATACATCGAACAATTGCGAAAACAAAGACACATCAAACATGGACAGGCAGAGTTTTGAAACCGAAATAGCTACCAAAGATAAAGAAGTAAGTGAATTTTTGTTACCGAAAAAACTGACGCCTAGGGGTCAGCTTTTTCGGTAAATTTCCTAAATTTGAATACGCTTCACGCACTCACTGGAAATTGCAGCTGCCTATTTTCTTTTTTGGTATAAAATTTAACCATTGATAGATAAAATCTCAAAGATTCCTTTAATATTGTTATCGGAGGTTTTCCCCGGTCGTTTATCCTCGTGCACAAAAAAGGAATAATTGAAAATCAAGGCTGTAATTAATATCAGGGTATTTTCTTTGTATTTCTAAGTATCATGACATATATTCAATACTGCACTGGCCTTATCTTTAGCGATAAAGCGGCGGGTATAAGGACTTCGCGTGATTTTGGAGCCCTCATTGTTATTCTTTTGTTTTTACGTAGGTTTCTGTTCGGTCGATGATAGAGTGATTTTTAAGCAGTTAAAATGTGGATAGGTAGTGACGACTTATAAATACGTTTTAGTCACAAAATAAAAACATTTACTACAAGATAATCTAGTAGTTCGAGAGGCTATTTTTATATTTTGTTTGGGGAGACATATTTATAAATATACCGCGTGAATCCTCTTCGAGCAATTATATAAATATTTTCTGGTCTGACGGAATTGAAAGAAATACTTTTCACAACAATTAATAATGTAGAGAAGTATTTCGTTAATTATTTCAGGGGCACGCACTATAGCGCGATATAGGCAAAGGAAACACGAATATCAATGCAATTAGTCACTAATATGAAAATATAATTATTAAAAAACGATTTGTGAAATATTTACTTCTCACAGATTTAAAAATACCTCAACGACTCATCTTTGGGAATACACAATATTGTGAACCAATATTAACACCTTTGTGGATATTCAGACCATCGAAAAAGCTGCATTATCGTCGCTGCAGAATGTTTACAAAAGTATTAATCCACAACTTTTTTGAAAAACAACTGAATAGAGATCTTCATGATAATGGATCAATGCGAAACTGTTTAATATGCACCTACTTTACATTATTTAATGCAGTGATATATTTTTTAGTCCATTTGGAAATGAAGAAGGGTGATAAATGCAAATCTTATAAATATATAGTCATTACTAGTAATTTATTCCTGTTACATATTCTATTATATCGGTGAGCTGTACTTTTACAGAAAGTTTGTACGGGATACCCGTATTACGACATTTCTGTCTGCTTCTGTTCAATTTCTGGCAATCCATCCTTATCTCTGCCGCTGTATCTCTCGATCGATCTCTCTCGTAACCAGTTATCATCTACACGTTAAAAGATCATAGGCGGGTTTAGGGGTTTTTTCGTAGTTTAATAGAATTATTAATTTTTATTATTAGTATTATTATTATAATTATGGAAATATTTAGATAAATTAAACAACAAACGTCTATTTAATATAAACATAGATTATAAGTTGTAATAAAGAATTTTGAGTTTTATTATTAGAAATAAATCTGAGCGGTGCGCAGTGGATTGGACGAGGTGGTTCAGTACACTGACCCTCACGATCACCTGACTTAACTTCATCAAAGAGTTACCACAAAAAACGCTGTTTTTCCGCCTGTTTTTGGGTAGTTGATTGCGAACTTGGGAAAAATCTTAAAAAGGTTTAGTAGGTCTTAAATTAATTCTCATTAAATACCAAAAGAGGCATTGTTCTTGGTTTTTTGAAAATGTTCTGTAATTACCCCTATTCGGGGGTTGAAATGAATAAATCTGAAAACAATTTTATTTGTATTATCGCCATTAAATCAATCTTAAAAAAAGAAAATTATGTATTCTCTATCAACAAGGGTTAAAAATTCATCCATAGGCCCTCGAAGTAGGTGAAATCATCCCCCAAATATCAAAAAAATCTAAAATATTTTTAAAATTTCTGAAAATAAAATATTTAAATGTTTCAAGTCATGACAAATGGGAAAGTACAACTATAAAAGAGAAACATTATAAAAAATGAAAAAAATTACATTGAAGTTTGTTTTTTTTTCGTAACATTTAAATAGGTATTTTATTTTCAGAATTTTTAAAAAATGTTGATTTTTTTATATTTTGGGGATGATTTCACCCCCGTCGAGGGCCTATGGGTGAATTTTTAACCCTTAGAATATACATAATTTTGCTTTAATGGAAATAGTACTAATAGAATTGTTTTTAGATTTATTCATTTCAACCCCTGAATATCGGTAATTAATAAACTTTATCGAAAAACAAAGAACAATGCCTCTTTTGGTTCTTAATGACGATTAATTTGAGACCAAAAACAGGCGGATTTTGAGGTCACTTTTTTTTTGTGGGATATCTGAAACATAAAATTTACGAAAACTGAATTACCTTGATAAATATAAGTCTCATTTCTTGCATTATTGCAATAGTTACTGCCATTACACAGTGGATATTTACAATAATTCCTAAATTACTTTTCCATAAAATGTTTTGTTTCCCAGTTACAGAGGTGTGCTACTTCCGCGGTCAATGCTTAATTACTCGTAAACAGTGAGACCAAATATAAAAATGGTACGAACAAAAGTTGTTTATTTTTTAGAGCAGAATATTAATCTAACGAAAAAATAGGGGTAAATGATTGATTGATTTGCTAGCGTAAGGCGGGCATTGCTGCCAATTCCGGGCATCCATGTTTGATATACCGCTGTACCGTCTGCATACGCCGGGTTGGACATTGGACATGCTTGATGTCAGCAGTCTCATGGCGCATGGGGTAGGAATACAGGATGAGAAATGTAGGTGTTTGTGAGATGCTTCTTCTAAGTTTCCTTGCTTCTATTAGGTTTCCATCTATTATCATCGGCTGGGGTGTGCAGGTGTTTGCGAGATGCTTATTTTCAGTTTCCATGCTTCTTTTAAGTTTCCATCTATTGCCATCTCCTTATTTTTCTTCTAAGTTTTCTGTTCCTTCTGGCAGCTTTCATTTTTTTTTTGTTTTTATTTATTAACCATTCCACAGGTAAATATCCATTTACGGTGGAGTTGCTGGAAAAGGCCCTATCTCGCGGTAACAATATTTTTTGCGCGTTATGAGAAAAAAGGTCCAAAGGGATAGTTTGCTCACCCTGTAGGTATGTCGTTTCTTTGAAACAATCGGTTTCAATTTACAGTAATTATTTTCACCTGCCGCCTTCCAATTCCGGGTATTTCCTATTTCATTACCTACATTTTTTCTCTGTTGTTTAATAAACAGTCCTGTGACAAGGATTAATAAACCAATAAATAAATAAATACGTTTTCAATTTTAATTTGTAATTTTTCAATTTAAATAAGGAAATAGACTTCATTAATGAGCTTAACTAAATTAAAATAATATAAATGAAAACGTATCTGTTTCATTCACATTTGACTGGCTGGTGCTTATTTTATGTCACCCACTTAAGGAAGGGACCGGATCCATCCAGGTGTAGATTTTACTGTCAAGCAGTACACTTTTTCGGGTTGTTTATATACACTCTTTTGTGTTGCTTTGTTCAACCAACATAATTTAATCAAATATCAACTATATGAAATAGCCAGACTCGTGCTAATTTATATCAATCAATGCAGAATTGTTTACGCTTTAATTCAATACAGTTTTAACGTTTTGCCGCCGCTTTATCCGGATTTATCTCGAGATCTTGTAGGAGCCATAAAACACGCGTCTGTCACCGAATTGCACCTCCCTACTGAAAAAATAGGGGTAAATGGGTAGAAAACCAAAGGTGACCTTCGAATGACCTTGAAGTCCTCCACCAAACTTTAACAAAATATTGCCATTAGGCCCCAGTTTTCAAATTATGAGAATTTTGCCTGAAACATTTTTTCCAGAAAATTATTTATCTTCAAGTAATTCGCAACTTAAATGTCCCACCAAGTATAGTGATGTCAATACAATTGGCGAGTTCCCACATTTTCGCCACTTATCTGCACTCACTCGTTTGAAGGAATTGTCCAACAGAGCTTTTACGTCAGTTATTTTAAATATGGTACTATTTCGGGCTACTTCACCTTTTATCTGAGCCCATACCAATTCGATGGGGTTAAGCTCACAGTGGTAGGGTGGCAACCGTACCATGGTTATTTGAAGATTCTTTGCTATTTTCTCAATAACGTATTTTTGGATCTTTTATTAAGATCGACAATAGCCAAAAGTTCTTTTTTTATCGTATTCATTTGAAGAGCGGATAACCATTGAATTATATTGGCTTTTCGCCAGGCAATCGTAGGTGTTCCCCCAATCTGCCTGGAGTATGGTAACTAACATTATCCAGTACAGTTACAGATGCCGAAGAAATACTCTTCCAACATTTGTGTTAAGTAGGTACTCCTCGAAAACATCTGCGTTCATATTTTCCTGATAGTTACGTGTATTTTAAGATTCAAATGAAAGTAAACCAGCATCCACAGAACCATTGGCACTGTCAATATACGTGACTATTAATCGTCTCCTTCTTCCTAAAGGTTCGACAGGCCATCCAAAAATTCCTACCGAGAACTTTTCGATTTGATTTTAGTTAGGTTCTTCGCTAACAAATAATTTCATCTATATCGATAAATAAGAACTGATTTTCTGTTCTGCTTCTCTCAGCAAAACTTTAGCTGTTGTAGGACTCCCTAGAGTTTGTTTCTGCCGATTTCTAGTAATCCGTTATCTTCTGATATTTTGTTCAATGTTGGAAGTTCTTTTTGAAAATGAGTGTACTGTCTCCGAATGACACATTCACGATTTTTGGCCTCCCCGCAGATGATTTTGGGGGATTCACAGTCTCACGCTAATTGTGTGTCAACGTCGTCAATACTGTTGGAAGGATTTTGATGTTTGAGCGCATCATTTACAGTATATCATCTCTGAGATAACGCACATCTTTCCACACGTTTAGAAAGAACATAATCTGAAAAGCTTACCACTCTCACCTACACAATTGTTCTGTCTACTGGTGCACTGATTACTAAACACAATGTCATATTGTACTTACCCTTATCACGTTTCTCAAGTTCAGCTCTAGGACTGGAATGATATAACACAACCTATGGTGTCTTCCCGAAAATAACTTACTAAATGACTAGGTAGGCAGGCCAATATCAACCGAGCCTGTTTAATGTACTCAACTTAATCCCCCGTATACTTATTGTTAAATATATCAACATTTGGTCAGCTTAAATTTAAATTTATTAGAATTATAATTGCGTATAAATGCAAAGAGATATAGTAGCACGCTCATGGCCGATTCTTATTTGATACTTTTATTACTTTCTTGAATTTCCAAATAGACTTTAGCTTGTTGGAAATGAGTCCGTATATCCCTCTAAGAATGATCATCTAAACAAATTTCCTTTTAGGTCAAAATATCAAACCTTAATTAATGGTATACTTTAAATAAATAATTATTACGAATACGAGTGCGTACCTATTAGGAGCACGTAGTATCGAATTTCTGAGTACATAATTTTCGTTAATTTATTATTTCGTATCGAGATCCCTTCGCAACCCTTTTATATTTTACTAAAAAGGGATGGCCCACCCTTACCGACTGACCATACTTTTCAATTTCATCTTTATTATCTAATATTTCTCTGTTCATCATATTCTCATATAACCATTATTATTGCTGTATTTCCAGGATATACACAAAGAGCCTTATTTCATCAAATATACAACTTTATCTCCGTATCGGGATCGAATGGTATACATTTAATCGCATGTTTGCACACTTTTCAGTCATCATAGCGTTCATTAGCATAGAATGTTTTGAGTAATTCAGGGGGATTCTAGCATTTTTGGATAAAAAGCCAAGTGACAGTCACCACCTTTTTTTAAAGTTAATTAAACTTTTTAGTGTAGTGGTATGTAAAATTGCCTTTCAGGTTTATTTTTGCTACAATTGATTAAAATCTCGGCAGTTCTCTTGGCTAATTCTGTTCTATTGATTTTTTACCTCAAGATTTTCAGTGAACTTGTTTTAGTTTTTGTTTTCTAATTCCCTAACTTGTCTGTCTCAGCTACTCATATGCACCTTCTCCCTGAAAATGAAATCGTGTTGAAGGAAAGTACAGAAACGTTTGTCCATCCGGCTTTCCACAATAAATTCGTTGCTAATTTGATGCGTACCTACAAGTAATCGCATATGTTGTGAAATAGACAATAGAAAGCGCGACCTTCACTCGCGATGCAGTTCAACAAGGGAAGTACGTCACAGCGCTTGCTAAGATACTGGTTCTACATGTAATTTTGCCAAGATTCGGGAAAACGGCAAGAATATCGACAAATTAGTATATTTGTGATATTCATGGATAACTAAATAAAGCAACTAATTTTATTGGAGAAAGGGTCACTCATCTGGTATACAGATGGACAGAAGGCTATTCCATAGCTTTAGATAAGACCCCAACCATCTTCCAAGCAGAAATGTATGCTATAGGTCTATGTGCTCAACAATGCATAAAGAGAAGATTTATGTACTCTCATATAGCCAGACAGCGTTAAAAGTTCTCAGGTCTTACATCTTCGAGTCTAAAATTGCCTGGAAATGCAGACAATCCCTGAAGCATCTGGAAAAAACAACAAGGTTACCTTGATGTAGGTGACAGGGCACGAGGGATAGAAGGAAATAAATAGCTGACGCCCTTGCAAAAAAAGGTGTTGGAGCCCCATTTTTTGAGCCCAGACCAGTTTGTGGCTTACCTATGGGGCACATAATAGAGGAGATCCTAAAATGGGAAAAGGAACAAAAACTGGAGGAATACTCCAAGCCAATGAGAAGCGAAAATTCTTAATTCTAAAGTACCTATAAACGGTGGAATTAACGCCTAAAGACATAGAGAAATTAGCCCCCAGGAAAATCACAAACTTTGCGAAAACCTTGGGAGTCCTGGGCAACAACTAATTGTAGGGTAATTTACAACAAAATATCTTTTAGGTCGAAGTGAAGAAGGGCTCTTCAGAGCCTAGTGACCACTTAAACAATCTACAACTCATTTTGTTAAAAAATCATATAACAGAGTAAGTTATCTTAGTTTTTTTCTTCTTCAATTCTTTGGGACTTCCATCATCCAGACCATTTAATGTAAGATTGGGCGAACATCAAAATTATATCAGAAAAAATGAAATTCAGAGGTACAAGATCTGCGAACACGCTTGGGAGAACGAACATAGAATAAACTGGAACTCGGCAAAAATTTTAACAAACGAGGCAGATAGCAAATTAAAGAATCAGCGCTAATATTATTGAATGAGGATAGATGCGTGTCGAATTGTTCCGTAGATGTCTGTACAACTTGGTTGCCAATGTTAAAAGAAAAACTTCACAAACTTAACATTGATAAAAACTAAAAAAACCGTTAGCTATATCAACAGTTCTATGTAAATAGTAAGTATCTATGGACATTGAATATAGCAGACATTCTTAGAGCTGTGTATTTATCATACACAGCAAAAAAGATTTTTCAAAAATGCCTTGAAAAGGGAAACAGATTAGATTTCCGAAACGTCGGCGAAATATTTAATTTCAAGTTTTTATACTTATTTGTGTTGTTTATTTTTAAAAAGCAACCCCTAACTGATCCTTTGACGCAAAAGTCACAGACGTAGAAGTTATTTATCAGTAACATACTGGTCAATTGTGACATTTTGTAGATTCCCCGAGCACCGCTTGAAAAGAAAAAATACATGTAGCAGGAAGTCCCAAAGAATTAAAGAAGAAGAAAAATTAAGATAATGCCACAAATAACATTTAGACAATATTTATCTTAGTTGTAAAGTGAACTAGACCGCAATTACATTAGATTTAGTGAAAATGATGGTTGAGTGTAATATTCCGTGGAATAAACGTAACAATCCGTTCAGATGACCCCTTATCTAGAGCCAACCCTGGTCTTAACGTAATTTAACTCTCCTGATCTCGACAGTGACAATTGCTTAGGATTGTGCTATTTTACTCCGCGCCTTGTATACAGAATAATTAAGGATTTTTTGTTCTCCGAGGTGTTATTGAACCGTGCAACTGGTAAAGATCCTCCATAAAGCTGCAAAAATCCTTGTAAATAGATTTTATTTTCTCGTGTAATCGGTTTAAAAGAAACAAGTGCGTCTACCCGGATAAATTTTGCTCTACGTGCCACGCCGTTTTCTAGCAATTTCTTAGCGATATGGCCTTCCCGACGTGAAGGAAACTGAACAAAATTTCATGTATAATCTTCTTATTACTTAAGTAGTTAACAAGAAAAAACATCAACAGCGCGAATCTATAAAGCGCTCTAAGTTTCAGCATCAATCTGTATTGGATGCTTTGTATTATGCTATCAATACTTATCTCCGCAAAGCCCAGCTGTTAATTTTCCCATCTTTTAATTTATTAATTATAAAATGCAGTATTTATATGGAGAGGATTCTTAAACATACTTTTTTTTATTGTCTATTTCACACCATAATTTAGTATAAGCAGCCATCAATTTAATTCTTAGTTAACAATAACAATTTAATTACTATTAATCATGATAAATCAAATGTTTAGTCATATTTTTTATTAAGAAATTTTGTTTGCCCGCGAAAAATGCACGCCAATTGGCTAATGAGTTGTAAAGTTGAAAGCCACGTTATGCTAAGCAGTTTCCAATTGCAGACAACAGTACCTGTCAATTTAATTTAATGTGTGGCAGGTACTTAGGTTCTTAAAATATATCTCTTTATTTATAGAATACAACTAACTTTCAACGAAGCTCTGTGTGGAAAAATCATTGTTCTCTGGTGAAAGTAAGTATTTAAGAAAAACAAAATATTTACGTGGGACATCAAAAGGAGTCATGTATTAAGCATACGGAAACCTTTGATATATTTTTACATATACAGGGTGTTACATGTATAACTGTCTTAACTTTAAACGGTGATTTTTTTACCAAAATAATCGAAACAGCCTTATGCAACGGGGGTTCTAAACCTAATAGTGTCAAGTTATACGAGAATAGTCAACTCATCTACGCCCGCTCCAATAAACTGTTAACCTTCTATTCTGAAAATACAAAGCAATGCAAATAGGTAACTAATAGCAGCAGTTTCTATATAGTTTCTACTCAAACTCAAGATTTCTCAAGATCATAACTTTTACTTATCATTGAAACAATACAGTGAGTGGTACTCATGTCGTTCACATTTATCGAATTACGTTGTTGTCAAGCAGGTGCCTATAGTGGGGCACTCTCCCCATGTATTATTGAGGTTAGGAGATTATTTTAGAAATATTCATAGTTTCCTTTCATTTAATATGTTCAATAGTAATAGCATTAAATTTTTCATCAGTTGGAAGTTCAAATGCTATTTTAAGTAACTCGAGTACGACTTATTTTATTAATCCTGCTAGAAATGCTCAATATTATTGGTCATTAAACGTGAGCCCCTGGTACTTTCTTGAAAGTAACATAATGTAATTGAACAATCGAACCCAACCATATTTACGTTACACATCGCTTACGGAATGTCCTATGTTAATTATTAATTGTAATAATTGTTATATTACTGATTATTATTTACATAATAGCTTTTTAAAATGCCACCCCCCACCTCTAAAGATTCTATGCACGCCACTGTAACTTAAATTGTTTGAATGAGTTCTATTTCTCTCGGTATTTAGTATCGTCTAAACTTGAGACATTGATAACCTAACACCCTGTATAATATGAAGTCTAATATATCATCTCTTTTAAGGATATTGCCGCGCCAATCTGGGCATGTTAACAGATAAGTTAGGTAAACACATTGTCGGAGAGTCAATCACAACTACCCTCCTAGTTAATACTAGAGGTATTGAATTACATAATAGAACGCAAAGCAAATTAAAACAAAAATATGGAATAAAAGGTACTTAAAATATTTATTATAAGAGTAGTGGTGGTTAATAAAGTATATATAACTTACATATTTACCCCGACAGTATTTTTGAACAATTCGCTTCGGTTATAGACTGTCACAATAAGGACATTTTTTTTATTAAAATGTATATTATATTTAATTAAATATGTATTACAAATCTGCAACGATGAGTGTAGTCAAATTGTGATGATGATTTTGATTATTTGGTTGTCTATAGTCCTTAACAACGGGGATATTATATGTTAATCTTTGGTTTGGGTTAGAATATCTGAAATATCGTTCGGTGAAGAAACAAATCTTTTGTTAATCTTAACCCTGTAGAGTTCTGAAAGGAGATTTACAATCGATAATCTATTATTTAGTAATGTCACATACCACTCAAGTAATAAAATTGGAGCCTTGAAACTTACACATTGATTGCAAATATTACTATACTATTGGCCAAAACCTCGTTGGCTGTTGTTGCACGTCCCGCTAGGTGTGTGTTACATTCTCGATCGGCGCGCCAGCACTGCTTCTCTGAAAAAATAATGTTTAAGTGGTTAATAATAATAATAATAATTATTATTATAAATGACTTTATTAAACAAACAATATTGTGCAAGGAATTGATTTTAGTTATAGCTGTTTAAAAAAAATATTCTAAATGATACCATTCTTAAATTGATTTGAACTGGTATAAATACTAAAAGCGCTACTGAGAATTCACATACAGGCATCTATCAGTTGGTTTGTACATATGGAAACACTCTACTGGTCGCAATTCTTGACGGATCCACTTGATTTTTTTTTTATTTACTTCGTCTACTAACTGTAGGTTCTATAGAACCATATTGAATTTTATAATAATCCATTAAGTAGTTTAATTATTTAACACCGTGTTCCAGAATAATAATAAGTAAAATTGAAATAAGAAAACAATTACTTTTTGGTTTACCTCTCTCTAACTAAAAAATGGAACAATGAATTGGTCTCAAATTTTACTGTGTTACCACTATATAGCTTTTAACAAAGTGTTAATATAAAGATCAAATTTTAGTAAAAGCAAAAATATGAATTATTTTCTAGGGCTATGTCGAAAAGGTAAAATTATATTTTAGGAGTAAACCTAAAAGCTTTTTATCTTTCGAAATAGATACCACATATACTGGAAAGAAATAAAGATAAATAATGAAGGAAATTTGAAACCCTTTTCTAGGATTCTTCGCCGATTTACTACACTTGTTATATAATTGTTGCACATTCTATAGGATACTCTTCGCAGATTTTCATTTGTAAATGATATTAGTTTCAAACATTTTGTATTTAATTACAAAACATTTTTTTTTTCATTTCAAAAATTAATAAATTTTTTATTTAGTGATCACAAATATGTGATCGGCTCTCATTCCGGCTAGTGGAGGTCCAAAAATAGGCATACATCCAGCTTATTGGTGGTATAATGGCAGACATTTTGAATCTGCCAGGTGCCTACTTTTAAACCGTGATAACTAAATGACAAGCTGACATTTTTTTAAATAATTAATTTCATCTATAAATTAAGTTTACACCACTAAAAAAAATTCTCGTATCACTTTTGTTGTAATACCATGCTCAAAGGCAAATGATTAATCATGTCTCTAGCTGCCATAAAATGGTCAGGTAACTGCACGCTGGCTCATATACTATAATTAGTTATAATAAAGAAAAATCAAAGGGCAATTACAGTAACACACTGAATCTCTTTATATGCTGTATAATTTTTACATGTTTTAACAAACACCCTGTATTTACCTATTTCAGAATCATCACCAGCAAATTTTACAACATTTATTGTGAAATAAAAATAACATGCACAACTTTATTCCCTCTATGGCTTGTATTTTGCGTTGTCTCGAGTGTACAGAGAACAGAGATACAATTAAAATAATTAATGAAAAACTAGTAAGTTTATAACTTTAAACTGTATCTTATTATCATCATACCTAAATATTTATTCAATTTAAATGGTTGCATAAGTGGAAACAAATGAGAATATTCTTTTGAAAATGCCGTATCTTCCGTTAATCGGTGGTTAAAATTTCCCAACATTTATTTTCAATGCACATTAGCGATTATTTTTAATCAATATCCAGCCATTGAACTTACGATTATTCATTTTATCATCAATTTATTTGTAGAAATATAGACGGAAACGGAAGTCGAGCCGTAGCGACTTATCAAAAACTGTTATCAGTTTTTGTCTTTGTTTCTATATAGTTTTTTTGACAAATGCGAATTCACACATGCGTGAAACAAATGAATTCTGCAATAACAAATGAGTTAGCACCGGAAGTCAATAATGGCGTATTATGGTATATCGTACCTGTAAAGGTATTGATGGTATATTTAAATTTTATGTTGCTGCCTCCATTAAAAATCATGAATATTCCATTGTTAATTGCGAAAACTATGTAATTTGCTCGATAGATTATTTCGGAATTATAAAATTTACATAAACACCGATTTATATTGAAAAAAATTCAAAACGACCGGAAGTTGATCACGGGTCGATTCATTTCGTAAATAGTAATCTAAGTGTCCAGTAATTAAGGATCCTAACACCACAGAATATGACCATGAAGTTACGGCAGGTCAAAGGTTAATTACACATGTTTTCTAATGAAACCTATTCTTTATAGGATTTTGCGAACAGCTGAAGAAAAATAACTATCTATGAGAACTAAAAGAAAAACTATGTATAAAAATATTGATGAAATCTTTGCATTCTTTCAATAACCTGAATTTTGGTTATGCTAGCAAATTAAAATCCTAAAATGAATTTGTCTAATTTCTTATTTAACAACTCTCAAGGTAGGTAAATAAATTCATTTTAGTCCTTTGTTCTCATTTTTAACTGAAACTTCATGGCCGTAGGGGGTTATGTAGTTAGTTACTAGTTTAATCTGCATGGCCGTAGTCGACTGTGTGGATGCTAGTGTTAGAATGAGAATTTTCAAATAAGAATTTAGACAAATTCATTTTAGGATTTTAATTTGCTAGCATAACCAGAATTCAGGTTATCGAATTAACTCAAAGATTTCATAAATATTTTTATGCATAGTGTTTCTTTTAGTTCTCATTTCGGTACTATTTATTCTTTATTTATTTTCATTGTAAACACTAGTATCCTCATAGCCCCCTATGACTATGAGGAGTAGAGGTTTTGGGACAAATAAGAACGACTTCGTTTGAAAAAACATCGGAAATGCAACCAGTGGGGTCCAGTCACTAATGGATAGTGAATGTTTTCTGCTGTTTGCAAAATCCTATAAAGAATATGTTTCAATACAGTTATAAGCAAACAAGTAATAATTCACTTTTAAACATATTTTCTATTAAAATAGTAGTCGCCAACACAAGTATATACACCTACAATTGCTGTTGAAGCGGATAGTTTGGAGGCGTTCTACGGAGATATAGAAACCTTAGTCCCCACTAATCTAAACAAGAATTAACTTCTGTTAGGGGTGTACCCCAGGGGTCCTAAGTAGATCCACGTATGTTTATTATTTTCATCAACGACATAGTAGAATTAGAATGTAAAGTACTATTGTCTGCAGACGAGTTCAAGATATTTATTAAAGTTAATCAATATTACATGATTGTCAAAAATTGTTAAATTACCTGAATAAACTATTATCCTGGTGTGAAAAAGATAACACAAAATTCACTTTCGATAAATGCAAAACACTTAACTTGTTCGAAAAGTAAATAGCAAATTTTATGTAATTATGACATAAGAATGAATGATTTAAAAACGCGGTTTTAAAAAACAATAAAAACTGTTAAAAAAATGCACTAAAAAGCACAAAATAATGTTAATTATAATATCGACTTATTGACTTCGAGAACAAATAGGGTTTTCCGCTCGACCCGCTAGAAAAGGACAGCGCAGAACCTTATAGGTTCCCCTCATCTCACCCAGCCGCCACTAGAGGTTCTAGCTAATATTTAAAGAGGTAAAACATTTTATACTGCAAACATCATGCAACAACCTTACAACATAGCTGTTGAATAAGTTGCTCGTAATATCTAATTGCTCCGTGATAAAAGGAATATCTCGCATTTATATTATACATAAAGAAGTGTTTCCATCAAATAAAACAGAACATGACTCTTTGGAAAGGTTTATGTCTATGTTTAATTTTTTATCTACCTCTGTTTCGTGGAAATTATAACATCTTCATACAATTTTTAGAAATTATTTTATTAATTTATTTTTGTTTTCGCAATATTTTTATTATGCGTGTCTTGGGCTAGATCGGCCAACGGCGCTGATGTACTCTTTTTCGAAAGACAAAAATAGTCTCAAGTTCTAAAGGTCCCTAAATACCACAGTTTTCATAACACCGACAATTTCAGTATAAAACAATCCTGTTTATGATTTAATTTTTTCCAATAAAAATTAGCGATATCCACCAAAAAAACATTACAATTGTAAAAATGTATCTGCCTTTTCCTTCTGATCATGGCAATAACAACAAAGGGAAATGATACCATCAAAAACAACTGCCTATCAACATTGGGACGTAACAACAAATAAATCACTTAATAAACAATTCACTGATTTAATCATTATGTTTTGTTTACTTAATAAAATAATTTGTTAATTCAACGCAAATTGCGTTAAATTCTGTGTAAAATAGAAAAAGAAAGGCGGGCCCAGCATTTTTGGTGGGTAAAGAATAACTTTCATGGAATTCCATTTGGGAAATTATTGAGTAAAAAAATAAAGAAACGATACAATGTTCGGTAGTAAACGCACTGTGCGTTGAATTAACAAAATGTTTTGTTGAGTAAGGCTAACATAATGATTAATTCTGTGGATTGTTTGTTTAGGCGCTCTAATGTTTGTCGATAAACGGCTGTTTTTTGTGATATCATTTCTTTTTGTTGTTACTGCCACGATTGAAAGGAAAGACGGCAACATTTTTACATCTTCAATGCTTTTTTGGGGGATTAAATATAACAAACATATTCCTAACGCTTGTGGATTTAATATACAAAACACACAGATATTTTCTAATCATGTCATGTATATAATTTGTCAAAATCATCCTCTAATGGTTCCTTTTGCGTAACATCCACAAGCGTAGAGGTTATTTTAGAGTAATATATTGCATAATTATATTATTTTTCAAATTCCTCGGACAATAATTTTAGTCGTGAAGGTGGAATGTGGAAGAAATCCCAGAGAAAGAGAAAACTAAAATATAAAGCCTCTATTCATGACCTCCCCGTATGTACATCTAAATTTGTAGTTACCTAGTACCCATAAAGTGCATCGATTTTGCCAATGCATTTTATCGCATAAATATGCAATAATTATTAAAATAAATCTCGAGCCTTATCTAAGCTATTCCTATAAATTACGAATGCGTTAACTTGCTTGCTGTTTGCCCTTTACTTTATAATTTATAACAATTCTGAAGAATTCAGTTTATTCCTATGAATATTTCTTGTCCTTATCCGAGAGATCTAGCTCAGTGTACTGTAAATTGTATGATATATAACAGCTCCAGCCTTAAGTTTATTATATTGCATGTACGAGTGTAAATTTACTTAAAATAAATAAACGCACGGTCTTTAATCCTCTTCTTTAAGTCATCATTATCTAGTCGGTCGGGCTTCTGTGTGACGTTACTGCCGCATTTCTTTTGTTTCTTTTCACAGACCACTCTATTAATATTTTAAAACATGTAAAACACCGTCATGCTGATAGAATGACTCATAGAAAAGCTTTATTTTAGTTTTTTTTTGATAAATTAATGCGATATCGTGAAGTAGAGTAAGTTGGCACGGGAACAAATATAAATTTTATTGGGAAATTCATTTTACGTTAAGTTCCTCTCCGTTTTTATTCCGAGCGGATCGGGTCGTTAGACGGAGACAGAAGTAGAACCGTGAAAAAAAATTAACGGCGAAAAAGATACAACGACACTATTGGTATTTATTAAGGTATTTTGTTTATTTTCGTTTTCCAATAAATATGTGGCGATGTCATTTTAAAAACGGAGTCACTAAATTAATATAAATGAAACAGAACGATTTTATTTTTGTAGCTATTTTTGTGTCCCGTATTATGTTCAGGATATGTCTTAAATTAACGCGACATCGTCGCTACAATTGTTTTTTCGGTACTAGTTGATGATGATGAGAACGATGACATAAAGTAGCTGTGAGATTGAACATAAACAAGGTGATTCATGATAAACAATGATATCCTATAAAATTGAAACGCACCTCGAAAGCATTGACGGATAAAAAGTATCTTTGAATACAATTTTTGGGAAAAATGAAAAACTGAACTTCATCCTTATTGTGTATTTTCGTTCAGTTTTAATATACTTTACTTTAAAAGTTTACTCAGTATTGTTTTTTTAATGGTTCATGCCATTCAACATTTTTTAATTTGTAACTATAGACCCTCCGAAATTATTATCAGTCAACTACCGGCAAAATATAATCTACAGATTTCGTTATAATACGTATACCATATACCGTATACCATATTTCAAGTCAATATTTTAAACCGTTCCGGAGTAATTATGCCCACAAAGATAGTTACAGACTGAGGTGAATTTTTTCACTCAAATTTAAAATCTCGACGGTTCATGACATTCTAAACGTATTTCAAAAAAATTTTCTCTTACGACTACATGCCCGCTCCATTGTGCAGATGTGGAAGTAATATACATAATCTTTCAATTATTTGAAAATTCTGTCAACTGCAAACTGCTAAAACGCTAACTTTCTTCTAAACATCAATTTGGCCTATCAAAGAAATTTGCGTTTGCTTAGTACTTATTTATTGCTTTTTTTAATGCTTTATAATTTATACTTATTACAAAATCGTCGAGAAATTTGTCGGTTAACCACCAATGTCAAAAATATAGTACCAGTTTGTTTTTTTAACCCCAGCACCCAGTCCACGCTCAAAATCTGTATGTTTAAATCTTTGAAAATTATTGCGTAGCTGGAAACTGTTTGAAAGGTAACTCTTTTAAATAAAAACTTAAGCTTACTTTGTGCTTATTTATTGCTTTTTTAATGCTTTATAATTTATACCTATTACAGAACCGTTGAGAACTTTGTCGGTTAACTACCGATGTCAAAAATATAGTACCAGTTTGTTTTGTCAGCCCACGTTAAAAAACCTGCATGTTTTCAAATGTTGAAAATTATTGCGTAACTGGAAACTGTTTGAAAGTAAACTCTCTTTCAAATACGAATTTACGTTACCAAAAAGTTTGAGCTTACTTACTGCTTATTTATTGCTTTTTTAATGCTTTGTATCTTTTAACATTTTTTTTATTTGTACTGATTACAGAATTGTTGGAAACCTTGTTTGTTATCTGTCGGTGTGATAAATGTTATACCAATTTACTTACATTGCACTAGCAATACCAGCATCCAGCCCATGTTTAAAAGTATGCATGTTTCAATCGTTTGAAAATTGCATAACTGGAAACTGTTGGAAAGGAAACTCTTTCAAATGTGAATTAACGTTACAAAAAAAGTTTGAGCTTACTTACTTGCTTATTTATTGCTTTTTAATACTTCGTGCCTTTTAACATTATCTTATTTGTATAAACTACAGAATTGTTGGAAACCTTGTTTGTTGAAATATATTAAAAGTATTAAATATTATACCAATTTAGTTACGTTGCATCCAGCCATGCTTAAAAGTATGCATGTTTCAATTGTTTGAGAATTCTTGCGTAACTGGAAATTATTAGAAAGGTAACTAACTCTGTTTTAAATGCGAACTTATGTTACCAAAAAAGTTTGAGCTAACTTAGCGTTTATTTATTGCTTTTTAATATTTCGTACCTTTTAACATTTTTTTTTATTTGTACCGAATACAGAACTGTTGGATACCTTGTTTGTTATCTGTCGATGTGATAAATATTATACCAATTTACTTACGTTGCATTAGCAATACCAGCGTCAAGCCCATACTTATGCACGCTTCAATTGTTTGAGAATTCTTGCGTAACTAGAAGTTATTAGAAAGATAAACTCTCTTTTAAATACGAACTTACCTTACTAAAAAGTTTAGCTTAGTTGATGCTTATTTATTGCTTTTTAATGCTTCGTGTCTTTAACATGTTTCTATTTGTACCGACTACAGAAGTGTTGAAAACATCTGCTTGTTAACTGCCAATGTGATAGATATTGTACCAAGTTACTTTCGTTGCACTAGCAATACCAACATCCAGCCAAAGCATAAAAACCTGCAAGTTTCAATTGTTTGAAAATGTTTGAATAACTACACACTATTAGAAAGGTTCCCTTTTAAATACGAACTTACCTTATCTAAAAAGTTTGAGTTGCTTATTTATTGCTTTTTGAATGCTTCGTGTCTTGTAACATTTTTTAATTTGTACCGATTACATAGCTGTCAAAAACTATGTCTATTAACTGCCGATGGGATAAATATAGTATCAATTATTTATCTTACCCTTACTTACGCAACGTCCATTATATACAGTATATACCGTCTCTGTGGACACACTATCCCCGGAGACGGTTGAAAAGAAAAAAGTCTTTATTTATTGTTCCCTTGTAAGGGAAACAATTAAGTTTTTTAATGTGCGGATTGCTGCTTCTTGTTAGAACTGAACTGAGTTCGAGTGTAAAGTAATAGCAGTAACTGTCAGCGAAAACCTGAAGATGCAAATGTAATTTCACCAAAACGTTTTAAGCAACCATGCCCCATCCCAGAACACTACTAGTACCTGCAGAAGGCAGATGTGATTTTACCGAAATATTCTTTAAACAACTCGAGAGTCTATCTACCACGCAGGAGTACAGCAACAAATTTATTATTCATACTTCATTTAACACCTTAGAATATCTGAAAGCAACATATATGTATATATTTAAAAGTTAACGTCTCTTAGTTTATCCAGAAGTAAGTATACTAAATGGAATGAAATTTCGTTGCCCGTTAATTAAAGGGAAACTCGAGACTTTAAAATATAAAAATAAACCTTCTCTTTCGCATTTTTTATAGTCTAATGATTACGTTTCATTTGAAGTATGTGCATATATTATCTTACACATTAAAACAAAAGAGTATTGAGCTTTTTCATAGCAGTCTGGATTCTGAAACCTTCAATCGTTTTTTCAGACTGGAGCGCAAAGAAAGAAAAACTTCATATATGCGAGCGATGTGTGTTCTGAATTATCACCGATTTTCCTTTACCTTATTCATCTACGTTCGCTACGGCATTAAGGAAAGTCTATTCCGAATCGCAACCCTTTTCGCACAGATTTTTACTCTTCAATTGCTTATTTCATTTGTATAGGCTTGATGTAGTATTTCCATCCATTAAATTTATTTTTAATAATTGCACTGAATATCCATTGAAAATGTATCCCACTTCTGAATCTTTATTCAGTTTATTGAGTGCTGATTCTGCTCTAATAAGCGTGCAGCGGTAAGAAACTGAGGTACTTTCCTCAATAAAAAATTACAGTACATAAAACCATTGAGTGGATGCTATCTGCCACAATTCAATTTAGTAAAAACTGTCACTTTAGCTTACACAATATTATGTTATATCTTTATAATTAAAATTATTTCGTTTCGGATTCTTTTCGTTGTACTATTAATACGACAGGAAGATCAAAGTAAGTCATAATGCAAGTGTTACGTACTTTAGTCTCCTTTAGGTCAAACATTTTGCGCTTCTCGTAATATGAATAGAGTCGGGTACAATTTAAACTGACTTGTGTCATGGCCGCTAAAACGTCTGAACTAAGATTTTATTTGATGTATAAGAAATGCCAGTAGTTCTCAAACAGTTCTCAGCAATGACGTCGCTAAATAATTTTTAAAAAATAGGAAAGATATCATAAAATGTTCAGATTATTAATTTAGTAACTTCATAATATTAGTGGAATTCTTATTATTCAGTGTCCATAAAGTTGGCTACATATGGGAAAAATTGTATTTTTGACATTTCTAAAAAACTCTATTGGGGGTTCGTATATGCATGTCCAACAACAAAAAATTACATTTTGACACATGTCATGTGATCACCGGTTTGGCAGGACTGTAAAAAATAGTTGACCGTGGTACCGAAAAGTGGGTCAAATTGTTAAGATATCGAAAAATTTTATGAAGAAAAAGTGCATATAGAATACAATAAGGACCCAATATATCAATTTTGAAGCAGACATGAGGAAAATAAAAAAGTGCAAATTTTACACCTACCATTAATTATCATAAACTCTTGTGTCTATTTCACAAATATTTGATTAGTTTCGACAAAAACTTTATGTATTATAGTTGAATAAAGGTATTTGCATGTAAAAAAAGAAACGAACTCCCAATACAGTATTTTTTAGAAATCTCAATAATACAAATTTTTCCCATATGTAGCCAACTTTACGACGGACACTGTAGGTATATAGGTTCGGGCACAAATGAAACTGATAACAAAAAATGAATTGCCCAATTCAGTCAATAACAATGAGTGATCAGAAAAAGAAATCAAAGACTAATATTGCTACAGTCCAGCAAGAGACACGGGAATGTTTGGGCATTTCTTGCCAGGAAAGGATAGGATCGTAGTATTAGGCTAGGCGCGCACGGGTGACTTTTGTCACGCAACTGTTTTGTCACCTAATTTGGAGTCCATCGAGTCTTATGGAGATGCGCTCACGAGCGACGTGACTGTCACGTCGCTTCGTGAGCGCATCTCCATAAGACTCGATGGACTCCGAGGTAGGTGACAAAACAGTTGCGTGACAAAAGTCACCCGTGCGCGCCTAGCCTTAGTATAGCGGAAACGATGTCAGTAAAAATATAATATTTCGTATAACAAAAAAAAAATTGAAATCTCTATGATTACAACGAAAATAAATTATTTTTCTTTTAGCGGTAATAAATAAAAATTCTGGTTGACAAAATAAATATTAAAAAAATTAACAATAATTTTAAAACAAATAAATTAAAACAATTCTGAAAGAACAACGCATTGACACGTTTTCATAAACACTAAAACACTACACTTGAACAATTTATCTACTTCTGAAAGGACAACGCATTGACACGTTTTCATAAACACTAAAACACTACACTTGAACAATTTATCTACTCGACGCACGTTACACCATTCGTATATTAATATATAACGTAAGAAAGTAGATTTTATTAGAGATAAACACGCGCTAGTAGTAATAACAGACACATTTTTGGGGAAAATAAAGTTTTAACAAAATTCGCGGCATAGTTTAATAAAATAAAAATTTTAGAAGGAAAATTATTAACTTTTAATAATTAATCAAATAAAAAAAAGTGGAAGTGCTTGGGGATCGATCTCGCAACAACCCCATTTATATTGCTGTTCGAGCATCTTACCGATTGAGCTACGCGATCGTGTTTATTCTACTCTAAAACATGTAATATCTACGTACTAGAAAATTGAGGGACTTAGTGGTTTGACATTATTCGTTTGACGGATGAATATCCACTATTTACCACTAAAAATAACTTAAATATTTCATGTTAAGATGTTTTTCATATTTAGAGTGGTGTTAGTTCACGAAAATAAATAATATTCGTCGTTAAATCACGCAGTTTGAGAATCACTGAGCTTATGACTATGTTTCTCACTCCTCAGTGTACATTTCATATTTCCGTCTCAAAAGAAGTGGGAAAGAATCTTGGTAGACATACATTGACAATGTCTTTAAGCTATGGCTTTAAGTTTGTGTGCAAGAGATAATGAAATGTGCAATATTAATTCATACATCGATCTTTTTAAACTTGACCCGACTCTATATACATATATACCACTTAACCAGGACGGCGAAATAAGATACAGTCACCCATCTAAGCGATGGACTCGCTCGGCGTGCCTTAACTTCGCCGATCGAGATCTCGCCACTGATACCTGTAGCGTACCTCACCTTACCATTTTAATATTAAAAAGATCTGTTGGTTCGCTAGTTATAAAACTCTAGATCAACATTCAACTAATAATAAACAAAAATATTGTAAACCATAGTCGTCCATTGTTTATACTTTCAGTTTTATAACTTTATGAATATGATCATATGCTAATATTTCATGTTTTATTTGTACTGCATGGTAATTAATATATATTTATTTCAATAAAATTTTTAAACATGTGTCATTTGTAAAAAACGGTTTTATTTTTATTACATTCGTAAAAAACGTAATAAAATAACATAATACGTATACCAGGACATCATGAGATTTCTGGAATTCATTTTTATTTAATGAAACCGATGAAAACCTCGTCGCATCTCGCAATAATCGAAAAGTGAAATCTAAAATCAACCATAATTAATATATCCAACGTGGGCATGGCCCTAAATAGCCCAGGAAAGAAGATTCTGATCTTCTTTCCTGGGCTATTTAGGGCCATGCCTCTTTCTGACTACCCTGTACAATGTTTTCACTAAAATTGTGTCCAAATAAAATGTTCCTTCTTTTAGTTTGCACTTTTAATTGAAAGTTAATAAACATTTTAATTGTAATGCGGGAAATATTTTCTGAAATATTTCCCGCATTACAATTAAAATGTTTATTAACTTTCAATTAAAAGTGCAAACTAAAAGAAGGAACATTTTATTTGGACACAATTTTAGTGAAAACATTGTACAGGGTAGTCAGAAAGAGAGCAAAATAGTTAATAAATAAAAGGTGCAGAATAGAGCGAAAATGTTCGCATAAATACTGATTTTCGAAAATCTAATATTTAATTCGAAGCAATCGTTGCCTTTTCTATAGTTGAATTCGGATCAATCAGAAGGTGATACGATATTTCTATGCCTTTTTATCTAAAACTATTTTATTATTCATAATCCGTTATTTATAAATTTTAAAAATGTCTTCTGCAAAAGACTAACAAAGTTGAAAACAATACTGAATTAAGATTTCGAGGTATTGGGACAATTAGAAGATATAAAAGGGGGATGGGAGTTAGCTCAGTTGTTAGGGTGTCTAAATTGCATTTTTGTGTACCTAGCAAGGAGAGTTCGCGTCTTATCTACCACAAAATAATATTTCAATTTTAATTACCTCAAACGTGGTTCGGATTCCATTACAAGCTGTAGGGACTCGTCTTCTTTACTCGGTTAAACATGTTTTAAAAACACATTTTCAAACTGAATGAGATACTGATTTTCAGGACAGTGTTTCAACTTTAAAAAAAAATCTAGATAAATACTTTTTGTAAATAAATAAATGTAAGAGTTTTTTGTTCTCTTAGGTGAACTGATTCAGTTAATAGAACAATAATGCAATTTAAATATCATGTTTTAATAGATATATTAGATTTTTCATGGTAGTGTTTTCTAGGAACATATTTTGTTAATGTAATAAATAAAGTATCATGTATAGTAATTAATATTATGCAAATTGTTATCTTTTATGTTACAGAGTATTAAAAAAATTTGATTAATTTTTATCAATAATTATTAGGAATTTTGCAATATCAATCAATTAATTTTGTCATTCGACTTTATCAATGTTTTTATTTATTCTCCATAAGTGCTTCATCTTGTTAATTATTATATTTACGTTAATCATAATAATTGAGGAAAAAATACCCATTAACAGTGAGTTATATTTTATTTTATGGTTGATACGAAAGGGTAACTTGATTTGGGTAACATTCGTTTATTGGTGCATTGTTTTAGAATGGACCTAATTATTCTATAAATAACAATATTTATCTTTATTTTATTTAGAAAAAATATTAGAATATAAACTGATATCAACGCACCAAGAGGTTATCGATATTCGATGCCAATTTAAAAAAAATCGTGCAAAATATCGATTTTTATTTATTCCTCGTCCACACTCATCCGAAAATAGTGACAAATTCAGCCTGGGTAAGTCGTCGCATATATCTTTATTTAAATTCGCAATAAATTTCGAAATTCAAATTGCCCGACTCGGTAGTGACGTCTAATCAGATTATCGTTTGTTTTATTTTTGTTGTTTTTTTATCCCTGCCGAGCCACCCCCTTTATTCGATTTAATTATGACGAATACATCTTAGGGGTCTTGGAAAACAAAAGATCCATTCTTATGTCGGGTATTAAAACAAATTAAGATCCTGTGCGATATCCCCAAGAGTGTCATCCCTATAGATTGAATCAAAATGGCAGACATTGGCAATGCCACGCATAATTGGTTCGTCGAGCTTTAAATCTAGAATTAAACGGGGTTTCGCAAGGTGAAATACGTAGTTATACTTCGGGTAATGTTTATAATTTGGGTGAAGCTGGAAACGCTCGATATTAAAATTTACTAATGCCGATCTGGATATCAAGAAGATATTCGTTAATATCTGAATTTATTTCGTATCTGATCGCAAGCCTAGAAAATTAAAGAAACCGCAAGTTTAAAATTGTTTAAAAATACCTGCCAGATATCTCTAAATCGGCCAATCAATGTGTATACAAGAATACACAAACTGTCTATAAAGGAACTGAGGGATGGATGAAACTAGTGTGATTCGATGACGGAGAAATTGCGGCATTTCTGTTTTGTGTGGAATAATAGCCCAACACCCAGAGAAAAAACAAGTTAACCATTATACTCTTCGCTGATTTATTGCACTTTTTATATAATTATTGCACTATTTTTGTAAATAATATTAGTTTTAGACATTTTTTGTTTAATTACAAAACAAAACAAAAATTGCAGTACTCCGCAGTTTTATATAGTAAACATGGGTTTCAGTCTATTCTTCTGAAACTTGGGGAAAATGTTCTCCTGGTCCCCCTGATTAAAATTCTCTTTGACCACCAGTCCGACCGAATTCGATTTTTTGATCTAGATGCGATTGAAACTGTGAACATCTGCGAAGGTCAGTTTAAATGTTTCATAAAAATTCTGAAAATATTCAGACTCATTTTATGGGGGAAAATAAGCATCTTTTGTCTCTTGGTGTTTTTTTTTAAGTGCGTCCTTCTCCCGGAAAAAAATAACAAACAAAATTATTTTTTTTGTAATTTTTTTTTTACGAGAAAGGAAGCACTGCAGAAAAAGTTGGGGGGGGGGGCATAAGGTGATTATTTTTACCTAAAGAATATGCCTGAATATTTTGAGTGAAAGAAGCGTTTTAGAGAAAAACGCCAGGAGTCAAAAGTTGATTATTTTTGTTCAAAGGACACGCCTGCTAGTTTTAAGAATTTCTTAGACAAAAATAATTTCGATCAAGAATTTCCCTAGATTTTTACTTTTTTCTACTTCAGAAAGATCCCAAAATATTCAGGCATATTCTTTAGGTAAAAATAATCAACTTATGCCCCTCCCCTCAACTTTTTCTTCAAAGTGCTTCCTCTTCCCGTAAAGAAATGACAAAAAATGTTTTTCTTGTTTGTTATTTTTTCCGGGAGAAGGAAGCACCAAGAGACAAAAGATGCTTATTTTTCTCCAAAAAATGAGATTGAATATTTCCAGAATTTTTATGGAACATTTAACCAGATCTTCGCAGATGATTACAGTTTCAATCGCCTCTAGATCAAAAAATCGAATTCGGTCGGACTGGTGGTCAAAGAGAATTTGAATCAGGGTGCTCAGGAGAACATTTTCCCCAAGTTTCAGAACAATCGACTGAAACCCATTTTTACTATAAAAAACTGCGAGGTCCTTTAAATAGGTAGGTAACAACTTTTTATTTATGGGTCGGTATTTTGTAGTAGGCTTTTGCCCTTTTACTGTCGAAATTTCAATACAATCGGACTTTTCGTTCTTAAGTTGTGCTTACAAGAGACGTGACAGACAGACGGACGGACGGACATTTTGAAAGTTGTTCAGAATTCGATCAGCAACATAATGATATGAAATTTTTTTCTCTATGGGCAATATTACCGGTTTTAGAAATATGCCGATCGAATGCAATATACTCTTTTTTGTATTCCGTATGTGAAATTTAGCGTACTGTGCGTTTTCGACGTTCAAAATTATTTAAAAAATGTTATCGAGGTTGCAATATAAAAGAAAATGTGGTCAAACTACCAAAAAAGCGATTTTTTGAAAATAACTTTTAGAACACGCAATGTGCGTACAGGTGAAAAGTAAATAGCACAAACGTTCCTTGTTAAAATGACGACATACCTACAAAAGTTCTCGCGCAAAAACAAATATATAAAAACAGTGAGTGTTAATGGCACAGCTGGGGAGGTCAGTAATCTACTGAGATCACTGACAATATCTTGACGACCTGTAGGTATTCTGAGTCGCTGAATTCAAATCCGCCAGGTTACTTTGCCCAATATATGACCAATTTTCGTTATTAACAGACATGATGTTGCGCGCGCCTCAGATGACTTTGGAGAAGCTCCCCCAAGTTTGATTTCTTTACTTTTGGTCGAAGTTTTATTCGTAGTAATTTTATGCCTCCACCGCTACATAAAATTTCAATACATACCCTGCAATCGAAAGGATGAATATTTATATTTCATTCGCTAAGGTCACAATTAAAAGTACTGTGAGTATTACTGAAAATACATTTATAAAAGAAATAACATGATTAAGATAGATGCGCTCTATTGCAAATTGCTGTTTATTGCTAATTTTAATGAAATAATGAACATTTCTAATTAAAAATAGATACACTTAGCTTTAATTTCATATTTTTCTCCAGTTTCAATGTTCATTTTTCATCAAAATTAAGTATATTCCTGAAATTAGAACGATTACAACGATGAATTTTGTGTCAAGAGCATATGAACATTTTTGGGTACAATGATATCGAAAAATAAGAATGAAGATTCCAAAATCAAATGGACTTGTTACATTAACGAGTATATTCCAAGATATAGATAGTAGTAGGTTTTAAAAATTAAAAGAAAGTTCGAATTTATTTCGGTTCAAAATTTATGATATTTAAAGCTATACCACTCTACTCCTTGGAAATGTGTTTTGCGATTCGATAATTTTTTCAAAATTATTAAGGTATTTGTGAAGAAGCGCACGGAATAAGTCTAATTTTGGCATTCACGCATTGGCTCGCGACTCCATATCTTTGATTCATGTTTTATGCAAAATATTCTGTTCGAACATTTTTGTAAGGTATTAACTTATCTTTTCCAATTTGACTACGTTACTCCTCCGATAGAATATTGTGAAAAAGTTGTAGGCTATTGTATGGTGCTTAATTAGTGAAAAAGCATCAATTTTTGTTGTTGTTTCATGAAGAGATCAACTGAAAATATCATTAATGAATTGTCTTGAGTAGATGTATAATATATATGAACAAATTGGTTCACTTGATTGAGAAAAAAAAAATTCGGACTTTCGAAAAGTTTTTGAAGTCAAAACTTTTTATGGTAGTATCTTACGCAAAGTTACATCACTGAAAGGAACCTCATGCAAAAAGCTAGCAAAAGCACGGACACTTAGCTTAACCTGCCATGGCCTTTGAACCAAATCCGTTAATATTAACAGGTGCCTCCGAGAGAATAAAGTTGAAGGAAGAAAGACATTTTTTTGTAGAATTGCGGTAGAATCATGAAAATGTAGTGAAATCAAAATCGCTCACAAGTCTCCTCGCCAGAATTGTCCAGAATTAATGGGTCATATTCAAAGTGAAAGCCCATAAAATCCTTTTTGTGGGATCTCAAAGATAGAGAATCGCGTGTTTTTGTCGTTTATTATTGGTTATTTGGGATTTTTTTGCACAAATTATTTTTAAACAATCAGATTTTTGTTTATGTTAACATTTTAATGTTTTTTTAAATTGTATAAACAAATATAATTTATTTAAACAACTGTATTTAGTATACATGTGTAATTTTCATTTGTTTAATTTCGCAGGTTGAAAAAAAATTCATATCACTGTGTTCGTCATCAAATTCTGAACAACTTTCAAAATGTCCTCTCGTCTGTCTGTCCGTCCGTCCGTCCGTCCGTCCGTCCGTCACGTCTCTTGTAAGCACGATAACTAAAGAATGAAACGTCCGATTGTATTGAAATTTGGACAGTAAGGTCGTGTTAGTTAGAAGAAGACCCATTTCTGAACAAAGTTTATCAATAAACAAAATGTTTAATTTTTTTATGTTTTGTAATTAGACAAAAACTATTGCTGAAACAATATATTTACAAAAAAGTAGTATTCTATTATAGAATGTGCAATAATTATATAAAATGTGCAGTAAATTTGCCACTATTTTTCAGGATGAAGCTAAACAGTTGTAGTTTTTTAAAAATGTTCAACTATTCCTGCCCGTTACTCATATTTGGAAAATGCAGAACATTTTTTTAAACATTCTATAATTCTTTTAACGATTGGCAGATTCCATTGACACACTTTTCATCAACAAAATTAAACTTGTGAAATTTAAACAAATTAAAATTTTACAAAATACCTATGATTAATTAATATATTCTTGTAAAAATCGTAAATAAACAACAATAAATGCAAGAGATCTTTTTTTACAGTTTATGCAGTTTTCGTTAATTTTGTTCATTTCAAGTTCCCGGTATACAGGTCCAATTTGAAATCTCTTTAAAGAATATTGAAGTCAATTAATAATCAATACGCGTAATTTATGTTTAACAAAGATGATAATAATGAAAAGACAACAAAAAAAGAATTTAATATCAAAATCACGATAAACAACTGTTTTATTCAGTGATGTCAATAATGTTAACCACGAATGATTAAGATAAACAAGAGTAAGAAGATTACTCAGAAAGTCTTACATTACGTGTAAGATGCCTTAGTTCATATCGTAATTCTCTTTCCGACAATACATTTTTTTAATTTCATTTTTTAATTATTCTCCCCGTTGGCAGTTTTACTATATCCCTTTCTGAATATTTATATGCGATACTACCCCAGCACGTTGTCGTTTCTAATCATACATTATAGAATAGTAATGAAAGTAAATTTTTCTAAACTGATTTACGACGTGCCGGGGAAAAACAAGCGAGAATCTTTAATTGAACATGTTTTATGTGCACTTTCAACAGCCCAGAAAAAAATAGTAGGGTGGCTGTGGGAAAATGCGTTCCACTAATTTATATTTTTATTGGGCAGTGACTCCATAATGTCTTTATATCGTGAATATTTCATTATAACATGAATACATTATATAATAGCTACGGATTTTAGTAAATGTGTGTTTAATAAAATTTATTGCAAATGGTGCAAACTGGCTTTCAATACCCAGAACAAATAAGTGGGGTGGCTAAAGGAGAAGACGTTCAACTAATTACTTCCACATCCACGTTGAGGAGAAATAATAATAATAATAATAATTGAGTAATATTTTTACAGTGTGTTGTTTTTTTTTTCAATTGTTATACAGTTGTTTTATAGCTTCACTCGTTCTCCACCAGTAGCCACCCTGCAAACACGTCCTCTGACATTTTTTAACAAAAAGTGGTACGCCACTGACATTCTTCCATGTTGATATTTTTCTGATTAACCTGGTCAATTTTACATGACAACGGTCTCTTGCGTTTTTCTCGTCAGACGCACAGTTCTCGATTAAAACTATTGAATTCAAATTGAAACTAATCATATTGTTATTAACACATTGTTTCAATCAAGAACTGTGTGTCTGACGAGAAAAATGCAAGAAGTCGTTTTCATTTAGAATTAACCACGCTAATCAGAAAAAATATCGACATGAAAAAATGTCAGTGGCGTACCATTTTTTTCAGTTATTGGATTTATCTCCTAAACGGCTTAAGTAAGATAAAAATTTGTGAAGACCTTTTTTATAGAGAAAGAGACGAAATAAGTAAAGCAAGTTGGTAAGAGTACAGAAACTTGGAATTTGGTGTATATACTAGCAGCCAAGGCCTCTGATTTTTTATAGCAATTTTTAACACCTCCACTATTAAAGAGGCTGATAAATAAAATTGAGATATTCACTTGAAATTTGGTAAACGTATGTGTTTTTAATAACATTTATTACAAATGGAGTTAACTAGTGTTCAACAGTCCAGAAGAAATAAGTGGGGTGGTTGTGGGAAAAGACGTTCCACTAATTTTTATTAGGTAGTGACTCTATAGTGTCTTTATAGTCGTAAATATTTCATTGTTGTGTATAAATTATACAATAAATACGAGTTTTAATAAATATGTGGTTAATTAAATTTATTACAAATGGTGTTAACTGGCTTAGTTAAACAAATAATAATTCCATGAAATTTATCTAAATATAGGTAAAGTATCATATTTCTTAATTATTTACTCTTGTATTATCCGTAATTTTAATGAACAAAAAAATTTAATTATTTACATTGAATATATAAAGAGATTAAAGTGTTACAATAGATCCTCAAATAATGGTATTATAAATTAAGATTAGATGCTCAATTTATTTTCAATTTTTCACTTACAAAGAAAAGGTTGCTCAACTGATATTATATACAAAAATATTACGTAACTCTTCGACTTCTAACCAAAGGAAATGGAATTAAATAATAAATAATATAGCAGGTCACACATGTTTACATATTACAATCTGATAACGATTAGCAAATGGTTTTATTTAATAATGAGTGCTCTAATTTACTTCCGGTATTGTCAGGTATACCTCAAGGATCGGTAATTGGGCTGCTACTGTTTTCTATATATACAACATATATATTAAGAAAAACTAAGTATTGTAAGGTACATGCCTACGCAGCTGATACTCAGATATATATCAGTTCTCCTCCTTGACAAGTGCAGCCTGTACAGAATCAGACTTAGTAAATATTAGGAAATTGTCACTTGACCATAATTTGCATCTTAATCCATCTAAGTGTAGACTAATAATTTTTGGGCCTGGAAGGCAGCTGCAGAACATGTCAACCGATCATAATGTTTCCAATAATAATGTACCTCAGTCAGTCGTAAACAGTACAAAAAACCTTGGAATTGTATTTGATAATCGCCTAAAGTATACGGATCATGTAAGCTCTTAATTGTGTAAGGCTTATTGTGCTCTAAAACTTTTATATGCCAGTGACATATTTTGGAACCTAACCTGAAGAAGATTTATGTGAAACATTAGTCGTATCGCGTTTTAGTTACTGTGATGTTGTTTAAGGGTTTTGCTTAGACTCTACTGACAAAAACAGAATCCAAAAATTCAAAATACTTGCATTAGATTTATTTTTAACCTAAGAAAATATGACATACTTACGGAGATTTACATTGGTTAAACATGAAAAACTGTAGGAAATTGCTTTCTTAGATTTTGTCTATCCTTTTCTTATATGCGTGGGTGTGGGTTTGCGTATGTGTATGTTTAGTGTATGTACAATGTAATATGTGTGGTGCGTGTATGTCTTTTATGTGTGCTTATTTATCTCCATGTGTACATATAAAATGTAGGTGTGTTAATACTTTAGTGAAAGATAATTAGGGGTTTGGTTAGTATATAGTTTAAGATATTAATTATTACCAATGTCACATTAAATACTATAAATTATATTGAGAAAAGATTTTTCTTTCGTCTCATGGGGTTGTGTAAGAATGGCCTAGGCAAAACTTCGCCCCGAACTTTGTATAAGCTCTTTATTATATATTGATCAATAAAGACGTTTATTATTATTATTAAAATAGACATTGGAAAAACATTTTTTGCTCTAGTTCAAATCGCCAGTATTACAATAAAAATCATCTGTGTCAAATTTTAAAATTCTTGATCTAACCGTAACCGACACGAGGCTATACCACGTGACGTCAGCTTCTAGACAGAGATGCATCGTTAGCTAACGTAATATAACGTACTGTAAATATTTGTTTATGTTACGCGGTAAAGTTGGATAGTATGGAACAAAATGCCAGGAAGAAAGAGTAAGAGTAAATCTTGAAATATAGTTCTAAAAGAAATAGGGGAATACCTCAGTATACGACTCTCTCTTTTAAAAAAGATTCATTTTAGTAGTTTTTTCGTAGCCCTCCAAACAACGGGAATATCTGGCTTAGGCGTATTTTGAATTTTCGGAATATTCCGTTATAACACTTGAAGTAGGTCATGTATTTCAAACATCTTTAATCCACCCGTAAAAATTGGCTCAATTTTTGTATAACCAATTTTTTTCTACAAGAATGATATTGCGCGAGATATCTTCAAGGGTCCTGATAAAATGGACAGCCTGTATATAAAAATGTTCGCGACTGTTTACCGCTAAATATGTATTTTTTCTGTTACATAAGGACCAGAACAACTACTTTACATAGCTTATCCAGTGTCAGTTCGAAAATCATAAAGAAGACCGACAAGGGAATACTTCATAATACGAAAGATGTCATGAGCGCCCACCGACAATTTTAAGAATCACTTTAATTCTTGTAAATATTGTTTTACTACTTTATAGTAATTTATGGGCATGTTATAAACTATTTATTTCTAATACATTATTTATTTATATAAATAATATTAGTTTAATGATTCAATAAAAGTAAATAAATATCATTTTACCTACGGCTATGCTACCGGCAATATTAAGAATGAACCAAGAGCTTATATAAGGGAATTTTAATGGTGAGCCAGGTAAACAATCGACGACTTTCGTTTGAGGTAAGCGCATAATATATCTGGTGAACTATATCCGTATACGGATATCGTTTGGAATATTCAAGTATGCGGTGTCGGATGTTATTATATCACAAATAGGCTTTGTAATGACTTGTCCTGATAGCAACGCTTTAGACTGAATTTACAAATTAATAATAGAAATACTATACCATCGCTTTTGTCGGGAGGGGCAAACAAAACCGTTTTTAACATTATATGAACTAATGAAATAAAATATTCATAATATAGAATATTTTGTTATTTTTTCGGGATATCCTTGGATTTGGATTTCTGAATTGAGAAATTAGGTAATCACAATATCAACGTAAAATATGTATTACTATCCTTTTCTTACTGTTATCGTCGGTAGAAATGCCTAAAAACATATTACCGTCATTAAATCAGAAGGGAGATCGGTGGTCCAGGGGTGGGATTTTTGTAAATAAAAGAAAAGGCAAAAATGCCATTCGTCATTCCGCTGACCATACGATGCGAATAAGGGTTAAGGGAAAGTAAGGCATAATATTCAGAACCGAACGTATCTAATTTAAATATTAGATCTCGCTCGTATTTTATCCCCAATCAGTCAGACATCCCCGAAGCACCGAAAGGGGTGAGTTTCCATATAGCTTAATCACCATGCCCCTTTCCCCCCTAGCGTACATCTAAGCTCGATAATCAATAATTATACTCTCAAATATAAAGAGAAAAGAGCCAAGTGAAATGCCGATTTCAGTGTGCTAATGAGAGGGAGAGAGAGATGTCAGTGTGTCAGAGAGAGACGCACCGTGTTTCGCCTTATACTTCCTACAGTACGAATACAGTGTATAGCCATCAGTTATATGTTTTGATCTGCGAGCCGAATTCGAAGCATGCAAACCCGTTATTATTCATTATTACAAACATCGATTGTTCGGAGGCCAGCATTTCACCTTAAAATAGTCTCAGATCGCAAAAAATCGCTTGGCGATATTTAGCACAAGAAAACCCAAGAAACAACTTTTCTATCGAATGGGAAACTAACAATTGTATCCTATTCTTTTAGCCGTTTTTTTTATTTATTGTCCTCTCACACAGCCAACAACATACTTTGGCTCTCTGCAAATATAAAAAAATTGAAAAAAAATAACCTCGATTGAAAAAACGGTCACTAAAATTGTTTATACAAAATATTCACAGTTGCGCCGTTTGGCTTGTTGGGCCTGATTACCACTTATTGATATTACCGTCGGTTAAAAATACTTCGACTTTGTTGTTTGTTCATTTTTAACCAAGTTTACCCCTGGCGACTTCGCCAAAATCTTGAAAATTCTTTAATAGAAGAAACTTGTTTCCACTTTCTGTTCAATTTACACTAGACACAGCTTGATGAAACTAATGTGGGACCACCGCTGAGCCATACTTTACAGAAAAAAAATCCCATAGACATCGTTAAGCCATTTCAGAGGTGATTGAACAAACATAAAAAATCATACATACAGTATGACCAATTTGAAAGCGGAGCACCTTTTTAACTTTTTTCTTTTGTGTCCGACTTGAACCAAATTTTACCAAAAGATAGAACAAATTAGGATCTACTTATGACCAAAAAAACATCCGCGTCTTACAAATCCAAAGCCACCTGCGGTACCAAAATAAATGGAAAAAAATAAATAAATCATATTAGGCATTTTTTTTATCGAAAAACTTTATTAATGAAAGTTGTTCAAAATTGTCCAAACACCTAAAGTCCAAAATTTCAGCAATATTAAAAAATATTGAATTTTGTTTAAAACAATATCCGAATCCGAAAATATCATTTTAATTGTTTTTTTTTGTTTAGAAAATTGCGCTATGGTAATTTTGTTTGGAATTAAACGTAAGCTGCCAGGCAGTTGTCAAGTGATTTGTATTTTTTTTTTTATTTTGTCGAAATTTTGGACTTCAAAACAAAATTCAATATTTTTTAATATTGCTGAAATTTTGGACTCTAGGTTTTTGGACAATTCTGAACAACTTTCATTAATAAAGTTTTTCGATAAAAAAAAATGCCCAATGATTTCTTTATTTTTTCCATTTATTTTGGTACCACAGGTGGCTTTGCATTTGTAAGACGCGAAATTTTTTTGGTCATAAGTAGATCCTAATTTGTTCTATCTTTTGGTAAAATTTGGTTCAAGTCAGACAAAAAAGAAAAAGGTTATAAAGGTGCTCCGCTTTCAAATGGGTTTCTGTATGAGCAGACCTTCTCCAAAACACAATGCTTAGTGCTTGTATAAATGAATATTCGAATTACTTTAGTGCGCGGGAATTTCGGATTTTTTTTCAAAAAGTTATTGCAAATTCCGAGATACAAAAAAAAATAATTGCACCTCTATAAGTCGGAGTTACAAATATGAAAAATGATCACATTTTAAATCGATACAAGCAATACAAGTGTGTAAATGTGTGACATTTTTCATACTTGAAAAAACTTCGAACTTACAAGCCAAAATGTATTTGCTTTAAAGGGCTTAGTGATCGGTAGCTATGAACACCTTTTTTCAGTGCTAGACACAGCTTTGCATACGGGTCCAACTGGAACCTTTTCATTTTTTAAAACGTTTAAAATCTATTAAAAATAAATAATTTGTAGGTTTCCCGAGTTCAAAGTATTAGGTCCATTTTAACAATTTGCAGACCACGACTGGAAAAAAGTCTTGGTACCGTGTATTTAATTTTACCTTAATTTCATTGTTATAGAAATAAAATCTTAACTTACAGCTTATAATAGAAATGTAAATTAAATTTACAATGTTTCAACGACGAGTGTTTATAAAAATCATCAATTTAATAAATCAGGATCAGAAGTGGGATTTCTAATTTCGGAAGTGCGTCCTATCTTAAACCTTTTTAATCAATGGCACAGCGAATGAGTCATTTGAATAATTGATTATAGATATGTGGCCGCGTTTAAAAACCCTTTCCGTGACTGAAGGGGTAGAGGGAAGGGATGAAAAAGCGTTGCATAGCGGGCGGCGGTGGCGGAGAGATACACATTATCTTGAAGGGAGATATTTAGAATAGGTAGAAATGAATAATCGTACGAGAAAGACGAATAAATGTCAATCACTGGTTGAAAAGAGACAGTAAATAATCAATCGATATTTGCTTCAGACTTAGTTGGTATCACACTAATTGTCAGATAAGGGGTCGGGAGGGGTGGAATATTGAGAAGGAAAACCGAAATATAGTATAGATTCAGACATATATCTCATTTACATTGAGCTTTATTCTCAAATGAATTGATCCGATTTTCACACAAAAACTCCATTAGATAAATGTTTACCCGGAATAATAAAATATACTGAATATCACTCGCAAATTAAGAATGCATAAAATCTGCTCCAAAAAAATAAACATTATTAATTACTTGCTTATTTCCTATCATTTTAATTAGGAACGTGAGCATAATAATACACGCACTATTTGGATTACATAATTTAAAAATCAAATTAGATACAAATGTGCCGAATTTCGCTCTCTCAATTTTTCTAATAACCTACTAAGTTAATTTTGGAACAAAACAAAATGAACTCTACCTTTAAATTTATTCGTTCATGGTAATATGTTGTCTTTATAATAACGATTTTATACATTTTTGAGACAGGAAATCGTTAATTTCATATCTCATCCAAATATAATTTATAATCAAGGTCGCTATTCAGAATCTGTTTCTGGAAATCCGGTTTTCATTCGAAAAAAAATATTATAGTCCAATATATATGATCAATTATATAAGTAGCTTTTCTTTGTCCGACATGCCCGATTCCTATTTCTCTCCTTTTAAAGCCCACATGAGTACTTTCTGAATAATGCTCGTCACGCTTTGGCGGATCTTAACAATAGCTCGAAAAACACATACGTACAAACAATTTCTGTCCGCAGTTTACTACTATTGGCTGATAATTTAATTTTACACAATTTTTTGGTACTTAAATCGGCTAACAACACGCAACTACTGCCCAGGGGGACATCGAAAGCTTCACATACCGTAGGTTTTATTAATAAAAATACATCACCCCATGCAATCCATTTAAGTGACTATTAGATTCCGTTTTAATATATCGTAGGAGATTTTTTTAATCGCGATATCGGATGAGAAAAAAGCATTCAGAATAACGGTACGTTTGGGACCGATTCTAATTAGTAAAATGGCATCCCATTCTCTTTTCTGATGTACCATTTGGCCCTTAATGTAAAATCCAATCATAGAGCATATAGAGGGGAGGGACAATCTTACCGATTCCAGTTTAAAACAAATGAACGTTACATCGTACAAATCTCTTCTCTCACTGGGTCGTATATTAGGGATGCGCATCGATACTCGATATTCTTCAAACATCGATGTTAGGTTAAAATATATCGATATTACAATATCGATAGCTAGATTGCGATATTATAACAGATATCGATTTTTAAGTTACAACATTCAGAAATGTTATTAATTTAGATCTTAACATGTACTTAGCTATTTAAAATATTTTCAAATATTTGCAATATTTCTAATACGGCTAATGTTGCAAAACTCTTACTTATTGAGAGGTTTGTGTCTTGACCAGAACTACACGTCATTTACACAAAAAAGAAATCTGTTTTTGTTATGCTCCTGCAGTTCGCTGTTTAGATGGAATTTCATCTTTAAAGTGTAAAGATCCTATTGCGGTGGCGTTAGAAAAATCCGTTTTAGATGAATGCACAAAGATATTTGGAAAAATTGAAAAGGTTAATTTTCTTGCACTTTTCTATACATTACTGGACCCCAGGTTCAAGAAAATTTGTTTTCGATATGCCTTGGCCTGATCAATGGCTGTGAGAATTCTGAAAAAACTTGCTGAACGGCAAAATTCTGATGTATGTGAAAAAGAATCCTTAATGTCAAAGGTATTAAATATTGTTATGCTCTATATGACATTGTAAAACAAAATGACTTATTTCTTATAGATCCCTCTGATACTGATGTGATGGAAAAAGAACCAAAACAATTTTCTTTATGGTCACAGCATGAAAAACTCGTGAAACAACAAGAAACTTCGCAATCAGGCTCATACGACGACGAAATCTCCACATATTTGAAGAGACCTGTAAATAAACGTAAAGACAATCCATTAGAAATATGGAAACACTTGACTTTTCAATTTCCACAACTCAGTAAACTGGCAAAAAAATATTTGGCAACAGTGGCGACGTCTGTTCCGTCCGATCGGCTTTTTTCTAAAGCAGGCCAAGCCCTCACAGAGCAGCGCAACAGACTAACGGGGAGAAAATTATCAAAATTGCTGTTTTTACAGACAATAGCAAAAAAATATTGGGATTTGAAGCTTTAAAGTTTTCTGTTTCTTAAGATTTAAGTACTTACATAGACAAATTTTAAGAACGCAATCTCTCACACCGACGCCTTGGCCCCCTCTCCCTGGTCACCATCCCTTAAAGTCTTTTCATGTACGTACTTAATACTGTGTATATAATATATTATCTACCTATTAGAATGTTATAAATGTTACTTAAGTTGTATAATGTATAATAAATAACCATATATGTATTATTCTTTTACTTTTATACATTATATCCCCAATAAAGCATTAAAACAATAATATATCGATATTTAATAAATATCGATATTTCTCTTACGATATATCGGTCACATCGATGGTGTCCGACGATATTCGCCATCGATCTTAATATCGATATTTTCCATTCGATGCGCATCCCTACGTATATTATCCGGTGTGAAGTTGTTCTATGCAACATGGAATCCTGCAAAAGCCTCGTCCGTTAAACTTTTCAGAAATAGTTTTACGATATAAGGGTATCTGACAAAAATTTGGTTTTGAAAATTTCGTAGAATTTTTTTAACAACTAGTCTATCAATGTTACGAATACATAATCAGTAATGATTATCTTCAAATTGATATATGCAAAGGAAAAGGTGAAACTGGAAATAGTTTATTAAAAAAAATTGAAAAAAATTGAATCACTTGTGGAAAAATGTCACAAAAAAATGATAACACAAAATTTCACCTTCACTCCGTTATAGATCCTTATTACCTGACATCAACAGACCTACTGTTACGAATTCCTTCGACTTCGTTATTAGTTATTTTTAAACCAGCCTCGATGGCCAAATTAGGTAATAAGTAATAACAATCAATTAACTGATCGAGGGTGAAATATTATTTAATAAATTTTAATGAGTTTTGAAGGCGGTTCAATTTCGTTGAAAAAAAAATGTTCACCCGTTTAGTGGCCTCTTATGAAGTTTCTACAAAGTAAAAGAAAATATCCGTCGTTCTGAATTTTACCATCAGATTAGTTTTCGGAGAATTCTCATATCTCCATATACCAAATTTCATGCAAATCTGTTTGCAATTATGGCACAGCCCGATTGGATTCGCCATTTTGGATTTTTAACTTTTAAAATTTGATTTATACCATATATTGCTTGACGAAATTAATACGGAACCACCGACAAGCCATCTGCAGGTTGCAGGATTTCATAAAAATCACTGAAGCTATTTCAGGGTACTGAATGCACAAATGTAAAACAAAAACAAAATCTTACATAAGAACTTGAGAACATTCCTCCATTTAAAATATTTTTTCTACACCTATTTAATTATATGGCAATTATTAGTATTTTTTGGTGAAAAATCGTACGTACTGTAGTTAATTATCGATTCGTAATTCACTGTATCCGGCCAATCACAATTACAAATTCAAAAATCACTGTTTCGCTGATTCAATGATATTTTAAATTGATCGCCATCAACAGACCCGTAGAGGGGGGAAGGCCGGGGGTGTTTCGTTATCGTGTTTACAAGAAACGTGACGGACGGACGGACAGACAGACAAACAGACGGACGATCACGAACACAGTGATATGAACATTTTTACTGATTTTTCGCCTACTAAATAATACAGTGGGATAGTGCCGGCATCCAAATGGGCACTAGAAGTCACGATTCCAGGAAAAATTTCGATATCCGGTGCCTTAAGAATTAATTGTCTTTTAAACAAGATTAATGTATGACTTTTAGAGAAAGCTTGTTCGAGATACTCGTACTACGACATTTCTTCGGTTCAATCTTTGACGATATGTTCTTGTCGCTTACTTAAAAATTCAAAATGGCTGCGTTAACATGGCGGGAAAATTTTATCATTTATGGTCCGATTCGACTGAAAATTGGTATCTGATTGTGACTCAAAAGTACAAAATGGTGGTGTCAACATGGCGGTCTAGTTATATCATTTATGGTCTGATTCGACTGAAAATGTATATCTGAGAATAATCAAAATCTCATATTATGAGATCGAAACTCAAGATCTCAAAATGACATCAATATGGCTGGCGTACAAGTGTTATCATTCATCGTCTGATTCGACTGAAAATTGGTACCTGAGGGTTATCGAGGTCACAGACTACAAATATGCGATAGAAACTCAAAAATATGAAAAACTGCGAAACTGAAAACATGAAAATTTGAAAAACTAAAAAAAGATGAGGAACGAGTAACTGAAAAACTGAAAACTTAAAATTGAAAACTGAAACCTAAAAAACTGTAAATCTAAAAACTAAATGCGGAGCAACTGAAAAACTGAAAAATCTGAAAACTGAAAAACTTGAAAACTATAAACTGAAAAACTGGATAACGAAAAAGTTAAAAGCTAAAAATCTGAAAACTGAAAAACTGAAAAACGAAAAACTGAGAACTGGACAACTGAAAAGCGAAAAAGCTGGAAATTTAAAAAGTGAAAAACTAAAACTGAAAAACTGAATGCTGAAAAACTGAAGAAGCAAAATACTGAAAACAAAAAAATTAAAACTTAAATATAAGGTGCCCAAATGTAATTAACACTGAATTCCACGCGTTCAACTAGTACAATATCTAAAATGCAATATAAATATGAATACGTAAGTAAATAAAATACCAAAGTACTTCAATATATTTCCTCTAAATATTCTGACGAACTATCTGCTGTTCCTACATTAATAATAATAGGTTCCTAGTGATTTCAATACAATTGTCTGGTTCTCACATTTTCATCTCTTCTTTTAGTACATGATTTATAGAATTATGCCAAATTACCAAGAGCAAAACTAAGAAATTGAAATAATTAAATTAATTAATTTAGTATTTAATTTTCGGTATAATTTTCTTAAATTTGAAGGGTAATAGTAGTACGCCCATAGTTGACCATTCTCTGAGTAATTTATTATTCTCTCCTGTTCCCAAACAGAGTATACGCTCTCCCCCTGCATTATATTATTATTGTTACGTAAAAGTCGTCTCTGAAAATCATTGCCTCCCGATTTATCGTGATACCAGATTCTTACCTCTATTCATTAATCAAAAAATTGTCTTTCTCTGAAAAAGAGCACATATATGGAAGAGTGATAAAATTAACACTGGGTAGGGAACGTTCTATGTATATGAGTCTAGAACAGAACGATGTTAGGCTCATTTGAAACGTGTGCATCATTCATATGTGAACAATGGTATGAAGTAAAAAAAAATAAAACACTCAGCGAACCAGTCAAGGGTAACCATGCATTACAGAAACATTGTTAATCACTTTGGAGACGCGCAACCTGTATATATAGTACCTAAATTAGCGTTTACTTTTGTTATTCACTTCTGGAATACCACCATAGAAATGTCATCGTAAGAAATTTTAACAAAGGAAAATTACAGTCCGTCAATTTTCTTACGGGAAAATAGTCAAACGGAGGCACATAACATTTACGATGGCAACTACTAATGATAATTATACCGTGCTTACTCGTTTCAATTTTTCCGTAAAATCCACACCTTTCACCTTATTAATCTTGAATGGTTATTTGCAATAAATTTTGTGAAAGTGGCTGGAATTATATTTGTAATATACATAGTGTACTTCAATGATGCGCACACACAAACAGTCAATGTTTTACTAAAAATTCTTTCATTTTGATTCTTCTTATTCCTGCGTAAAAGATTGTCTATGTGTTTTTTACAACACTCAGTAGGAAGTAATAATTCCGTTTCTCAGTAAATAAAACTATAGTAAAATGGTGAAATGAAGAACAAACAATTATGATTTGCTAAAATAATTTGTATAAAGAGGTAATAGGCAATCTAAACTCCGTTTTTGTATTACGCACGAACTACATAAAAACTCTTTTTAAAAACACGCTTTTATCAAAAATCTTCCAAAAACGACTTATCGAGAGGGCAAAAGAATATTACGAATTTATGAACCTTTACCTCATGGACCACTTTAAGACTTTTGACGATATAAAAGGGAGCAAGCTGTAGCCTGTATAATTAAAAGTGGGAATACCCATTCATCTGATCTTTTATAATAGTAGGCTATGACGGAAACTCCGCATTGGTGACAGTTGACAACACTAATTCCGACAAATGTTAAGATGGCAAGACAAGGCTGCGAAAATAAGTTCGGTGGGGCCGTGCACCTAACAGCCAACCACGACGAATGGCTTGAGGCTGTCGGTCGTGGTATAAAGCAAGGAAATGCCAACTAGAACATTGTGTAAATCATCAAACCTCTGTTCAGACGTTGTGAATAAAAAGCAGAAGGCCCACTGTAATTGATGAAGTCGTACAGGTGACTAGACGCTGTCAGAAGCGACATACAGTAGAGGGACGCCAACTAGATTATATATGTTATGAATATGAAAGCTGTTAAAAATGGAAGCAATAACATAGTTATGTTTTGTCGCATCTGTTATACCCGAATCGGAATATTCGCTTCACGAGAAAGGCAATTCTTGACTCTGAGTTGGAAGCATGAGAACTCGTTTCGTCAATCAAGTTGACAGCATCTCGTAATTATTAAGGCTGTTTAAATTATCTCTAGACGACGTCAAATTTGTTATTGAAGCGAGTGTTCACTATTTTAGTTGTTAGTATTTCAGTGATGGGCCTCTTCAGTAGATGTTAAAATCTAAAATCAAGTATATTTATTTGAAAGACATTTTGAGCTATTAGGCTTCGTATAAAATTGTTGCTTCGTTTTAGAAAAAGATGTTTATTTATAAACGAGCGCATGATTTTCACTTAGACTGCACAGTAAATTTAAGCTACCTGTGTTGACTACAATAATTATGACCATTTGACAAGTGATGAAGTGACAGTTGATTTTTGTCTTCATGGCTGAAAATGTTCCCAGTTATAGATAGGTACTTTATTTTCTACTTTTATCACTTTAAACCACAATGTTCTTCTATTTTCCCCTTGGAGTTGGTAAAGGAATATTTTATTTGAGGTAATAACATCATTATTTGAATAACTCGGTATGAAACACTCGTTAAACATTTTGTTTTAGCTGATAAACACAATCCTAACCTCACATTTTTACAGCTGATAAAAAATGGCAACTGACAAACAGAGCAATGAGAAACTAACAATCGAGACAGCAACTTTGTAAAATAAAAATAGTTGTTCGGACGTCATCCAAATCGGCCTTTAAAAGGCGCGTTAAATTTCATACATTTCATATTATTTTTCTCTGTGAATTAATGCTGTATTTTTTTAATAATTCATTAATTCAATGAGTATTTAAAATGTAATAAAAAATTCTTGCTGAAGTAGCCCATTCTAAGGGTTAAGCCATTACAGTTCCAGCCACAATTACGACACCCGGTATAATTCAACCAAATTAACTGGTTAAGTTAAATATTAAAATCAATATTCCGCTTTCCCAATCACCGAAATAATTAATCTTTCGATTTCCAACAAGTTCCAACTTTTCAGATACTCATTAACAGTGAAATTGACAGCAAAACCGATAGCTCTAATTTTTGCAAAACTACACGAAAACTCTTACAATGTACAGGCGCACGTCTCTCTCGCACTCCCGCGAACGCGAGAGAGACCTCCCGATTTCCCTGCTCCCAATTTGATCGAAATATCTTCTTAAGTAATTAAGGGATTGACAGAAATGATTCTATAAAACCAATTTGGAATATTCGGTTTTAAAAGGATTATTCCGAAATGACAATTTATAAATCTGATATTTTTATGAAACGTGTCAATTTCGAGCTTTGCAGAGTTCGTAGTACCGCCCACACATATTATCCCTCGACTGAGAGATAGCATGACGGTAAGACACTCGTAATATACAACGTTATAAAGATCTGTGCAGTTAAATTGTTGGTTTGATATGTATATCTTCTTTTACACTCGTCTGACTGCTGATAAAGCGATAGTTGGTTAGTCTTTAACTACTGCACGTAATTAAAAATATTTTGCTTTCGCGATAAACGCTGTGGTTTACGAGGATATGGATTTTTATTTTACATGTTTGATTTATACAATTCCACGGCAAGAATCATGTTAGAAAAATATTTTCAATTTTTTCAATAATTTTTTACTACTAATTGATCTCATGAAATATGAATAGAAAACCACGAGGTTAAAAATTAATACTTTCCAATATCAGTTGCGTGTGATTTTTCGATGATGTTTTTATTTTAAAACCGTAGGGCATTCGACCTCGCAAGCTATTCTTAAAGTCGTGAATGACATAGTTTAGGGTCGAGGTAGGTCGCCATACAGCTGTCACTCTGTATGATCTCTCCAAAGCCTTTAACTGTGTCTCTTATGACTTACTATTAGAAAAGATGCAATAATCTGGTATTAGAGGACTACCACTTAGCCCTCTTGAGTCATATTTATCAAGCTGCAAGTGTCTATAGCAATAATTCTGTTTTTCTAAACGTCATACGTGGCGTACCTCAAGGATCTGTTTTGGACCCTCTATTGTGTATAATTTATATAAATGATATTTCTCAATGTATAAAACTCAATAAGTCGATCATGTTGGCTGATCACACCACTCTTCTCTGCTCGGATAAAAACATCAATAATTAAATAAACTAAAACTCAACCAAGAAAAATACAAAAGCTTATTGTATCCTCCAAAAAGTGTGTAACTTGTGAGTCGGTACTTTCATCTATAGTTAGCGACATTTATTCTGCAGAATAAGTCTTATCTAGAAGATAAGCAAAAAATCGGTATTTTCACCTACAAATAGTGATATCAGTCAGATAAATATGCTTATTCCTAGGATAAACTATTCGGCGCCCAAACCGATGAATAAGGCTTCTATCTACCGGATAAATGAAGCCACGCCTACGCAGTTGCGCTCTGATTGGCAATGCTATTCTATTTTCTAACTTAAATTTTGAAAAGTTATTTGTTGTTTTGTGTTTAACAATACTTTAGATAAGATTTGGACAGTGATAAGTTTTATATAACTGGGTGATATTACGGACTTTCACAAGCCACGGCGGGAAGAATAATTAAAAAATGTAATAACTGCTATTTATGTATTTCCTCAATTTATCCAAAAACATCACATGAAACACGGTTTTATTTTATATATACCATTTAAAAATATGCAGAAAGAAAATCGCACAATGAAAGCTATTGTAAACACTATAGTGACAATGACAAATTGACAAACAACTATGAGAATAAAAATGACTCAACTGTTATAAACAGGCAAGCAATGGGGATTATTTCTATCTTTATTTGAAGTACATAGCTTCTGTATACATTTCTCTTGTTTTACCACATCTTAAGTTGGCAACGTTTACTTTGAGAAGTATCTAAAATCTTATCCTTCGAATTGTTATTCGCCGGATAAAGTATATTTATACTTAGGTGAAAGTACCGGGCCTTAGGGATTTATCTGGACGATAACCTTAGCTGATCAAAGCATATTGAACATTTAAATTTGAAGCTTTCCAACACTATTTTTCATCTCGGAAAACTAGAAGCTTTTATTTATTTGAATATACTAGAAAATAAGTACTTACTTTTCTGTCTTCCACTCAAAACTGTGTTACGGAGTTGTTCTGTGGAGAAATTCGCACCGTTCATTAAAAACTTTTCGTTTACAAAAAAAATTGTAGGCATTCTCGTAAACGTTAACTTTAAAAAACACTGTCAACCTATATTTATTGAGCGAGGTATTATGCTTCGTCCGGCGATTTATATATGCTTTAGTTTGATCAAAATTCGTCGGGATGTCTGCAACTTCTCTACTCACTCTGACTACCACGAACATAACATCCTTTCTGCAGGACCCATATGGAGAATGGTTTGTATAAGCAGTTGCGAAAATATCCAGAAAGGTTTTTCCAGTACCTTAGGATAAGAATGGAAACATTTGATTTATTACTGAGCAAAGTTAAGCATGGCATCTTGCCATAGAACAGGTCTACTTTGAACTCCTGAAATTAAAAACTTCCATAAAACAAAACATTGCATCATGTGTTACAGTTGACAATACAAAACTAAATAAAAATCGCTCAAAAATCGAACCAAATTCAATTTAAAACGACACACTTAATCGCTAAGCGATTTCTCGCTAAACAATTTGTGCTAATGTGGCTACTATAATTAACTTTAATGAGTTTGAAATATCGTAATAAATTATATCTTCTATTGTTTAAAAACCACAAATCTTCTAAAAATTGTACAAATTGTTTCATTCTTATCTGCAATCTTTAGACCAGCACCTAGATTAATCGAAATAACGGGCCAAAAGGCCATCTGATGGTCAGTTTTATTACTGGTTCTTCATATCACTTTGATTTTCAAGTAGATAATATTTTTACCATATTCCTAAAATAATAAAGCATTAAAATAATGAGAAATCAAAGAGGTTCTAATAAGTAATCAGTACCCGGAAGTCTTTGTTTATAAATTTTCGTAAACACTGAAAAATTGACTTAACAGGCAGGTACTACAAAACCTAAACATCGTTATATTACATCAATACCTACATCATGTACTTATATGGATTATCTGAAAAACCACGCCTAAAATGATAAATTTGATCTTAGGACGGTATTTCAAACTAGCCCTCTGATAAGAAATTTTGACAAAATCAAAACCGGTGGACCATGAGCAAAATTCAACAAAAGATATTTATTATGTGATAATGTAAGAAATATATGGGTGATAGTACAGGCAAATTAACAATTTAGGGTAACAAAAATTAATAAAAGAATCATCTCTGGGATTTAAGTAGAAAATAACCTGGAGAATGAGATGATGCATTCTTTGCACTTCCAAGATCCACGGAAATTCCAAAAAATTTGGAAAAACTTTTTGATTTTCGGTTTTTTTGCTCTAGCGGAGAAGATAATGAAAATAGAGAATGAAAAGTTGTAGCTCGTCTTTTTCTCTACAAAAAAGGTCTTTACAAATTTTTGTCTTAATTAAGCCGTTTAGAAGATAAATCGAGTTTTCCACTTATAGTTTTAAGTCACTTCGAAATGCGCGAGAAATGAGAATTCTCCAGTTTGGTACGATCGGGCTCTTCGATCGATAATTCTTACTATTCAGAGACCCTAAAAAAAATTAAAGTAACAAAATGTAGAGAAAAGTCTCAGCTTTAATGTAAAACTAATCACAAAATTCATAAAAAATTTTATCAAGAAGAGAAAGTGTCAGAAGATGGCTTAGTGAACTTTGTACAGTTGATCCACATATTTATTCATATCTTTGCCGGGAGTCGTTAGAATGATCATTCATTTTGCTTATATATTCTTATATAATGATATATCTAATTACTAATTTATTGCAATTAGGTACCTTTGTTTAAAAAATATGCCTTGCGATCAAAGTAGAGGGTATATTTCTCATCGATCAATCACCTCCAAATTTTGGAGTTCAACTCGCTATGAAATTTTCACGAAGTATAGATTAAAGTGCGTGGAATCGAATCCATGCAGTGAAAGAGCACCCATTGTTACGGGAGAAATAGGCAGGATGCATAAAACTCAAAGATGTGAATAAATCAACTGTATAAAGTTTACTAAGCCATCTTCTAACGCTTTTTTCTCTATGATAAAAATTTGTTTCAATTTTGTGATTAGTTCCACATTAAAGCTGAGACTTTTCTCTACATTTTACGTTGCTTTCATTTTTTTTAGCGGCTCTGAATAGTAATAATTATATAGATCGATATGTCCGGTCGTACGAAACTCCCAGAGAATTTTCATTTTCCGCGCATTTCGGAGCGGATCAAAACTATAAGTGGAAAAGTGGATTTATCTCCTTAACGGCTTAAGTAAGACAAAAATTGGTAAAGACCTATCTTTTAGAGAAAGAGACGCGCTACAAATTTTGTTGAAAACTTTTTTCTGTATTTTCATTATTTTAGGTGTTAGATCAAAAAAAATAGAAATCAAAAAGTTTTTCCAAATTTTTTTGAATTTTCCCGGAACTTGGAACTGCAAAGAATGCATTATTCCATTCTACAGGTTATTAACTACTTAAATCCCAGAGTTGATTCTTTTATTAATTTTTGCAAGGTTTTTACAACATTTTGCCTCCAGTGCCTGTACTATGAGTCATCCAGGTCGTATTGTTAGACTGGGTGAACACAAAAATTGCATTAAGAAGAACGAAGTTTGAACATGCTTGTGAAAGTGGCGAAAGTGTTAACAAAGGCAGATGCAAGGAAGAAAAAATAAAGAATAGCATAAGATTATTAAATGACGAGAGTCACATGTCGAACTGTTCTGTAGATTTTTGTGAAACCTGGATACCAACGCTAAAAAGGACTTTCTTACTTTTTGTTGGGTACTTTGCCACTGAAAAACATTTATTTTTAATATCATTTATTTTATTATTAGTATTTAGGTCAACGGCAGTAATTCCATATATACATGATTTATCGAATAAATTACGAAAAATTGGGAATAGGTTTTCCGTACGGACAGTTTTTTAAATGGGCTCCACACTAAGATCGGTTTTTATCAAAAACCAAACCTCTGAATATTGTTCAAAATACAAAAAATTGTATTTATAGTATTCCTTGTGAATCATCTAGACCTTTCAACGTAAGGCTTGGTGAACATAGAAGAGGAAGGGGAGAATTTGAAAAATCCAAAATTTGGGAACACGCGTGGGATAATAATCACAAGATTCAATGGAACTCGGCGAAGGTTTTGGAAACAAAGAGCAACGGAACTAAAAGAAAACTTAAAGAATCCGCGATTATTTTATTAAACGAGGATAGATGCGTTTCAAATTATTCAATAGAATTTTGCACTAGTTGGTTGCCCATCCTTAGAGACGAAGTAAGTAAAAATAAGATAAATATAATTTAATGTGTCACGTGACTATGGAAATACATAAACAAAGGACTGTCATGGTTGACGGACAAAAGTTTTGAGAACGGAAGTAGATTCTCTTCCGAAACATTAACTGCTCATAGCTTTCATTTTCATTTTTTAGTTTATAGCATTGTTCTATTTTACATATTTTTGGGTGAGAGACTTTTTGAAACAATCAAGTATTGAAGAACCAACCTCTGTCTGATCCGTTTGGCGCAGAGGTTTTTTCATTAAAATTTTTAAATATTTTTCAGTGGCAAAATGCCCAACAAAAAGTAAGAAAATCTGAATGTGCCACAAATAAACAATTATAGACAACAGCTAAAGAGGACCCTCTATCTGTTCTTTTGGTGTAAAACTAGCAGGCGTTGATGTAATTCTCCAGAAATATTTTAGTTCAAAAAGCAAAAATAGAAATTAAGAGACCATCATACAATATTTTTTGATATACTGAAGCTTTTAGCAATCATGCTTCATCTTTAAAAGTATCGTGTATGCTAACTTATATTTCGGACGTAGTTTTTCAGGTAAATGCGATGAAATAATATTTGTAGTAGATTGTTCATTACGTGAAGAAACACTTAAATCTGAAACGCTCATATTTTCATATTTTGGCGTGTACATTCACAAAACATATATCTATCATCATACCAATGTGACAATAATACCAATTGTTTGGTTAGTTGACATGAATGACAGGTTTATGCTGTGAATAGCATGAAAACTGGTCGGCGACCGATTAACAGCATAAACCGCAACGTATCTTTATCCTAGACTTTTCGTTTCAATTTCCGTTACGAATATATTTGCAAATTGAGACACCTTGTACCTTTCGTACGTTATAGGTGTCATGTAGAAACTATTTATAAGTTTCCTATTGCAAGGGGTAATAAAGCCGGTCTATTATTTGCTTTATTTGTGTAATTATATTAAGGCGCCATTGCTCTTTATCTCGGTTTTATAAAACCCTTATCTATATTAATTATTATTCTCGATTTTTTAATGATTTATTTTACAATACATTAACAGGTTATTACAATATTTACAAATGTTTTTTCTTTATTTTCTAGAAAGATATCAGATATGAATATGATATTGTTGACAATATTTATCATAATTTTGTTTGCTCAAATTATAAATTATAATATAGCATAATTTATTTATAATATATCTCATAGTATGGAGATTTGATGATAATTAGTTCAGTTATCTCAATATTGTTCGAGATGAAACAGTGCACCTTAAGCTGAGAACGATATGTCTCAACAAAAACGAGTGAGTGTTAGCAAATCTCAAATATTTACCGAACCATTAGGCAACCTATTTATTTTTCACAAAAACAATAAACATTTTGACACCGAAAAATTCTAAATCACCTCATTCAGGCGCATCAAACTCCAATAAAAACATGTTTTATTCCCGATAAAGCGCGCACCAATACTTTTTAATTAAGCATCAACACAAAAGTGCGAAATGATACAAAACAATCATAAAAAACGGCATAGCTTCGGTCGGTAACTTCTGAAAAAATCGCCTTCCACTCACCCCAAACGCGGCTGACCAATAAAGTACTCCTTAACCATCAGAAATTAAACCGATAAAACTTACCCGGTCCAACGTAAATATAGGATTTTTTGTTTTGAACGCCAATAAATTCACTTTGTTATCGCGGACTTGTACCGTGCCGATCTACGACTTACGTCATTGATTTTACGCATACAATTTTAGGGTTAAGCCGCGCGAAGTATGTCCGTGATTAATCACCGCAAGCGGAGATATGCAAAAACCTCTACCCTTGTAAGGTATCGGTTTGAATTATTGTTTTAAATATATCACCCCAAATTTCCCCTTCTGTTCGATTTTATTTTTTACTTTTAATAGCCCGGATTATAAAACTAAGGGTTTCGAGCTAAAAAACAAATGAAATATGTCTTAGAACGGGACGGAATAATTTTTTACCACTTCCGATTATCATCCCACTTCTGAATCAGGCGCAAGAGGATTATCTCTGATTTGACAAATGTCGCAAGACAATCGGAAAGCGTTCGGTGCTTTGTCTTTAAAATATTAACATTATTATTATTTCCAATTAATTTTCTTATCTTCTACTTTCATTACTTTACAAAACTATTTAAAAACTGTAATATTAGGGGCACCATACAACTTATTTGTCAAGTTATTTAGAAAAGATGGGAAAGAGTCGCCAAATACGTCACAAAATTGCTGAAAGACTCATCGTTGTAAGTATGGGAAATATCGCATGCTAAAATTTTTGTTCTGCGAAGGAAGATAATGTTTATATGACCTTGTTATAACATTAGGAACGCCATAGTCGAGTGAAATTAAGTTTTTACCTCGCAATCCACTTATAATGAATGGATTTTCTTGATTGTTTTTTGCACTGAGTTTCTAATACCGAGTACAAAAAAGTTTGCTCTCTATAAATTACCGTTTTTTACTTGGGCTGGTTTCCACCCCCCAGGACAAAAAAGTAAACTAGTAACCACCGAATCTGATATTGCAAGAGAAAAAAGTGACTTACAAGTTATATAGACTTGAAGATTACGATTTTAGCTTTAAAAAATTGGTATCTTGAGACTTTTTTCGTAAATAACTCAAAAGTGTAACAACTAAATGTCTGTTGGAAATGTTATTTAATTACTGTTTCTTAATAAATGTTACCAAAAAGTGTCAAATATTTACTTGTACTGATGACCAATGACTGTCCCTGCCTTGACAGGAAAGTGAACACTTTCCTGCCAAGGCATTGTCCACTTTCCTGCCTAGGCAGGGAGAGTGATACTTTGCTGATTGACATTAGTCAGAAAAATTGGTACTTTGCTGTCAATCGGCGAAAAAAATCCTTCTTTTTGTAAATAACTCCAAAACAATTGCATTAAAGGAAAATATGACAATTTGTTTTTTAAAATATTTGTAGAATTAATAGTTCCGGAAATATGACGGTACAAATGTGGGGCTGGAACTTTTAGTGACAAAGAAATACATTTAAATCTCATATTTCTTCAAAACTTTTGATAAATTGAAGCTCTCACAATCAGAGCATGCTGGTAATACTATATATTAATAAATTCTGATACAGATTTTTGGAGTTTCTATTCTATGGCCAATGACAGCAGAAAAATCCAAAATTTTTTATTTAAAAAAATTACAAAACATTCATGGTTTTGCACATAACATCGTTATTTTTCAAGCTGTACACATAGAAACACATAGAAAAAAAAATCACATGAAAGAGTACTTCAAGCCTTTTTTCTATTATATCTATTTATAACATCATATTGATTGTCATATCTCGACTGATAAACGCTCGAACACCATTTTCGAACTCATATTTTTAACTAGAAAATAAAACAGTTGTAATTTCACAATCCTATTTTTTGTTATCTTACCACTTTTCCATAAATGTAAGATTTCTTAGTTATTTACGAAAAACAGCCTCAAGGTAAAAAAAATTTAAAGCTAAAGTCGTAATCTTGAAATCGTTACAACTTGGAAAATATAAATTTTCATGAAAAATTGTAAACCACCGTTCTCTTATAATATGATTCTATATCAGATTCGGTGGTTTAGTTCTTTGCCAACCCCTCTAGATCATATGGTTATGATTAACAATAAGCAAATTGGGTGATGTTATTTAACTGAAAATGAGCGTAACTTGTACATAAATCAATTCTACAGGGTTGTTGAAGAAAATTTTTGGCTAAAAATCTAAATCTTCACTTGGCGCTTTATCCTCCTTCCCCTACAATCTTAGCTCACTCTTAACTCGTTTATTCTGATAAGTATAAGTCATAATTTTCAATTTTTGGTTGTTAAATGGTAAACAGTTATTACTGACCACTCGAATATTTTACTAATGTCGCAATTATCCTAAGCATGTTTATATCATCAGCGAATACTAGTATTTCAGAGTTTTTTACAGAGTCGACAGTATCATTTACAAATAGCAAAAACAAAAGAGGCCCCAGATTTGAACCCTGATGGACACCCGAATCAGTTTCATAATTATTAGCTCTCATAAATTGTTTTCTGTTTGAGCAGTATAAGAAAACGAACTGTATTAAATCACTGGAAAAATAAAATAACATAATGATCAACTTTGTCAAATGCCTTGACAAAATCGGTGTAGATAACATCCACCTGATTATTATCTGCCAACACATGCATTGTCTATCAGTCTATACTCGCAATATATGGCTATGGCTGCAAACTCATTCGAACAATACCAGCGTTCATTGTAAAATCAACGAAACTAGTTAAACTACCACATATTCACCGATTGCTCCTGGACTCGGATTGAGACCCACATAATTTACCTTCCACATGTGTCTTTATATTTGATAGATAATAATTTTGTCAAACACCTTAGATATAATCCAAAATTAACTTCTCATGTAGGTATCCCTTTACAGCATAATGTGTATATTCTTCAAGACTCACGTTGAAAGATTTACATAACTCACCTACATGTTTACGCACTCGCAAGGGGTACACTGTAAAAGCAATTATTATCGGCCTCATTTTCGATAAAACGGATCTTAATGTGGCGCCTGTTTGAAAATTCTGTCGTACACAAATCTATTTGCGATTCTTCATAATCATAATTGCATCGACAAACCATGTATACACGTGAACGAGGTAACACTTTTCTACACCACAGACTCGTACATTAATGCTAAGAAATCGTTGTATGAAATATCTTCGACTTAATAGACTAAAGGGGTTTATTTTACCCTATAAAATTAATCAATGCATCTGTATATACCACCTTATAGGGGTTCTGGATTAATATAATGTCTTCATTTTCTAAAGCGATTGATTGATTTTAGTGCTACGTCATCAGAAATTCTAACTTTGTCTGAATTAATTGGTGTGTGGCAAAATTCATTAGAAAATTGTATTAAGATGAGAAATGGGCTCCTATCGATTATATTGTGATATATTTTATATACACTAAATAAATACACTGCTTGCCGCAACAAATCGATACGCTGCTCGACACAAACTAAGGTGTTATGTTTTTGCAGATAAATCAATTATTAGAAGAAGTCCAGAGGCTTCAAGGGTGTATAGCGAAGCTGCAGGAATCTTCTATGTCACAAATCACTCGACTAGAGGACCAATTAGAACAAAAGAGGCAACACATTTTACGGCTCGAGAATAAATTAGATTCGCAAAAAGACTATGACGATTTAAAGCGAGAAGTCAGGTATAGTATGGCATTTTTTCCTATTCACGTCACGCTATTTTAATCACACAAAATTGTTTGGTAATAATTTAAACATATTTCTTATCTTCTGTTTGAGTGGTATTATAATTTATTATATTATTTATAATAATGGAAAGAGGCTGAATTTATATTATTACTAAATATTTGCTATAATCAGTCATTTACTTTTTATCTTTGGATTTGTTTGACGTTTTCTGTCTCTGTTTTTCAGTATATTAAGGTCGGATCTTGCCAACAATCCGGACGGGAAGAATATAGAATTGTTATTGGAAAAAACGAAAAGCTTGGCGCAAGAGAACAGAGAGAAGTCGCCTTCGAGAGACAGTGAAGGTACGCACTTCATTTTGTTTTCAATTTTATTTATCACACTGTGCTCCTCATCCTTTCCAATTTCACACGCAATGAACTTATTTAGCAATAATAATGGAATTATTTACCAGTTTAGTACCCAGTGGGTTATGTTCCATTATGGGTCATTTTTCCAGATCCTAGTTTTGCTGATAAAAATAATTTTTAATTGGATAATTCTGGATGAAATCGATTTTAATTATAGCTTTTTAAAAAAGTAAGATGCTACTCTAAAAGATGGTACCATTTTTATTTATATTGATTTCAGCCTTAATTAAGTTCTAAATTGCTATTGAAAATTGGAAAAGGGCTCCGGTGGCGATATTTGGGCGGTCGGAGAGGCTCTACAACTTGAAATCCTTAGCGACTACACTTGAATTTCGATTTAATCGCTTGGTCCGCCATTAAAAGAGAACCCTATTGAAATCCATATGGTTCTCGAGTTGTTATATTATTAAAAATAATTATTTAACACCGCGTTTATGAACCACTTTACTCCTCCTTCATGTGTTCGAATAATAATAGTAATTAAACATAGAATAAGAAAATTACTTTTCAGTTTAACTCACTCTAACTCAAAAACGAAGCAAGTGGTTTCAAACTTATACCGTGTTTCACAATAAATTTGCTAACAAAATGTTAATGTAGAAGGTCAAATGACACTAAGTGTAGAAAATATTAATTTTTTTCTAAGGCATGTCAATAAAATATTAAAATTTGCAAGTTTAATAAATACAGCAACGGGAAACTTTTTTTATCTTACGAAATAGATACCAAGATAGAAGGATAAAAGCGGGCGGCAAAATTATTTTTCTATAAGTACTTTATTTTCTGGGATTAGCAATTTTCGAGAAAACTGCTTTAAAAAAAATAACTAATGAATAAATATTTGAGCATAGTGTGTATAATACGGTTAAAAATTTGGTGTAATAGTTTATTATTAGATCAGCCTATAAGGGGCATGTGTATCGAATACATTTCTGATGCTGTTTCTACCGATTATAAAAATCCATATTACAGGCGGTAACCTGGTCTGATATTGTTTAAATCAAATTTGTTTATAACAAAAAGAAATATTAAATTTTTTCAATCAAACAAATGTTTTTAATATCTTTTGACCGATAGGTGGAAAGAAATAGGGGCCTGGCAGTGCGTTTTTGTGGCCATTTTGGTAAATATCTGTTCATTTAAACATTAGTTTTTGCAAAAACTTTAATTAATGCGTTTATAAATGATAAAATTGTTTTTAATTTGTTTTTTATTTGTTTCTTGAATTTCTTTTTTTTTTTGTAAATTCGCGCTTTTATCCAGAGAAGAAATACTGTACCTACTTATAGTTAAATAGCTCCAAACGTATTGATTATATCAAAAAGTATACCTTATAGGTTTTTAGATCTTTTGAAATTAACTTTACTTTTTTTGTTGTAAAAATGAGTCATATTATGACTGGTAAATGTGGAATATACAAATAAGTACCTTAAATAATACTTATTAAACAAGAAAATCTGTCCAGTATACTCGTTCAGTTATTATAGTATATTTAAAGTAAACTACGAATAGCAGAAAAAAATAACTATCTATGAGAACTAAAAGAAAAGCTATATGTGAAAATATTAAAGTCTTTGCATTCTTTCGATAACCTGAATTCTGGTTATGCTAGCAAATTAAAATCCTAAAATAAATGTTTAGAATTTTTTATTTGAAAATTTTCATTCAACAACTGGCATCCATACAGTCCCGGCCATGCAGATTAAATTGGCATCTACATAACCCCCTACGGTAATGAAGACTCATCACTCAGACTCAGTCAGTCTGTTTTTGGAAATGCTTTTGAAACGTTTTCGTCCTTATTCTGGGCTCATCAGAAAGGCACAAAGCCACTCATAAAGATGTTCCATGCAAAACCAAAACAATTTCTATGAATAAGTATGAAAAAATATATTTCACTTTGACTGCTAAAAACAACAGATCAATGTCAAATATAATTTTTCATACTTATTCAGAGAAATTGTCTCGGCTTTGCGTGGAACATCTTTATGAGTGGCTTTGTGCATTTCTGATGAGCCCAGAATAAGGGCGAAACACGTTTCAAAGGCTAAGCATTTCCAAAAACAGAATGATAGATTTCATGAAAATGTAATCCATTAGAATAAAAAAAATAGGTAAATATTTTATTTTAGGCCTTCGTTCTCATTCTTACGTTCTTCATTATCGTAGGGGGTTATACAGATGCTAGTTTAATCTGCATGGTCGTAGGGGACTGTGTGGATGCTAGTTGTTGAATGAGAATTTTGAAATAAGAAATTATACAAATTTATTTTAGGATTTTAATTTGCTAGCATAACCAGAATTCAGGTTATCGAAAGAATGCTAAGACTACAATAATATTTTTACACATAGCTTTTCATTTAGTTCTCATAGATTTTTCCTGCTGTTTGCAAAATCCTGTAACGAATATGTTTCAATACAATTAAGCAAACAAATAATAATTCACTTTTAAATAAACTACGAATTTCTTCTAAAAAAAATTTTCAGACCCATTTAAAGAACATTAAGGTAAGGTGGGGCAAGTGCACCCCCAAATTTGATTAGTAACGCTTTACAATATCACAACTAGTTGGTTTTTCAGCAAAATTACTTAAATAATTTTTTGCATGCCTTTTGGAATATTTCCGTGTTATAATACCAATACCAAACTAGTATTTGCAGATTTAAAATTCTCGTCATTTTTAAAATTTTTATAGTCACAAAAACGCACTTGCCCCGTCAATTGGGGCAAGTGCGTCTTTGGCTGTGAGAGAAGTATCTAAGTTGATATTAAGAATTTCTGGGGCAAGACCGCTTGACTATTATACTTTGATTTTTCTTTTTCTGTTAACAGTGTTTAATCGTCTCCTCCCATTTAAGAGTAAGAAACTTTTTTGTGAAATCAAATGAAAATGGCGTAATCTTGAAAATATCTTTATTATCTTGATGACCACATACTATAATGTGAGTGTGGAGGCATTTGGACCATTACCCGCTGTTACCAAGAGTTGTGTCAAAATCATGAATCACGGAAACTCAGAAAATAACGGTATTTGCAATTTCTGGGGGTCGAGGACGCACTTGCCCCAAATTCGCACTTGCCCCACCTTACCTTACATTTTCTCATGTACGTCATAGAAATCCGTGTCAATTTTGCCATGCACACTGCTATTGGCATCGTTTGGTATAACTGCCTTCAATTTAACTTTAGGAGGTTTTAAAATTTAATAAAATAATAATAATAAAAATATTTTATAGAGTAAAAACCCAAATGGCCATTAACCGAAGCCCTACGGCCTTACCTTTAACAATAACTTCATAAATTTTATAATATAAATTATGGATAACAGACAGATAGTAAAATTTAGATATGTGAAAAAAAATTCACGCAAATATATATGTTGCAATGTTATGATAATTATTGGCTGATTATTATGTGGTACTTATTTCGTTAATCTGTTCTCACAGGGTATTTTTATGGAAACTGCCTGTTACTGGGTCTTTCATGATTTCTAATTTTGCATAGAAGTCGAAGTATTTCTATGTTGTGGTCAGTCTTGACGAGCTTAGTGGATAATTCAGATAGTTTCTGCGGAACTGGATCTGTATTTGTTATATGATAAAGAAGAGCATTTGGTGGAATGTGCATAGGATTTCTTGGGAGTCGATATTTAGTGACGACTCTGAGTGCTGATGTTTCTGTGACATGAATTTTTTCTACTGCTGGTTTTCTGGCATTTGGGTAAAGGGGATGGCTGTAGTCTAATATTGGCCTGCATATTCACATGTAGATGTGAGCGGCTGTCTATTTGCTGATTCCCTCATTTTTGTAGCGAAAATATTTACAGAGATGCACTTCTATTTTATGGATTTGGTGTGGTGGTTGAAGTTTAACTTGTGATTTAAGCTTATCTCACTTGTTTGTGTGGTTGGAATGTGATGGTTAACAGTAACTGTTGCGAAATTGTTGTCCAGTGCATGATTAAAAATAATGTAGAGATTTTATTGGGTTGGGTTTCAATCTTCACCTGTTGAACCATATCATTGTTCTGTTCATTAGGCCTTGCCGTTCAGCAGCGGTTTTTTCTAGGGATAACTGATCATACATTTTTAAATTTTACAATCTATGAATTTTTTTACTATTTCTTATTTCAGTTAATGCGGTGTTTTTAGACGGTTCTTGTCACAAAACAGGCAGTTTTTATTTAAAAAATATTAAAGCAAAAAGCATATTGAAGGTATTTTCATAACCTACAGAAAGAGTAATATTTCTTGATAAAAGAATATTAGGCCAGATAAATGAAGGGAAAACAGACAGAATTTTTAAATAAACTGCGTTTTGGTTTTACCACTACCGATTTTATCATACGCTCAATTAATTTTTCTTTATTTATAAAGGTACTCTCAAATCACCATCAACAAATTTTAAGAACTTTAGTTCCATAAATTGTTCATTGCAACTTTTCTATCATCACTTAAAGAGCTTGGACTGCTCTATGAGGGTTACAAAAAATAACCTAAAATCCAATAGCTCGTTATTAAAAAGCTACTCTCTTAAATCAGAGAGAATTCAGAATATTTTACTTTACTATTTTCTTCGAAAGATCACATCCTTGTTAATTTGTATCGTAGAGAAACAAAGAATCAAAGTAAAGGTAACCTTTTCAATTTTATTTTTAGTATCATGACTTTTATCATAATTTCCATCTTTTGAAATATTCGCAAAGGACTGATTGTTGCGGACATTTTTCAAAATGGCGTCTTGAACAAGCGCGCTACCGACCATGCATTCTCGCACAATAAAAGTAGATTCGTATGAAAAACAATTTAAGAAGTTGCTGCTTAACTTTTTGTTAATTTACTCGGCTAATGCGTCTTTCGTAGATTTGAGAGTCTATAAAACATAAGACAGATTGCTAATTGTGTTCTTCTGTTCTTGGGGATTGGATAATGTGTCGATAAATGTTACGTGAAACTTATTATAAATATTTCCAAACCATATGTAACGCTTTTAATATTTTAACATATTTTAAAATGTTTATTACCTTAAGCAACATATTTATTACTGCCATGTTTTATGAAATAGCGTTTTTTATTGTTTTTATTAACAATTGTATGAATTTCGTCACTGTGGGAACCAGTTAATTATGATTTTTACGAAATTTGGACTGGTTTCTTTTACACTACAATAATTGGAATTGTTTTATCAGTTATTTGAGCGTTTGAAGAAAGCAATTCTAACAATTTCTAGTCTTTTAATACCTTTCATGGCTCTATGAAGAGTAAATTATTCCAATCTACTTAAAAAATCAAGTTGATTTTGACGTATTACTTCCTTCTTTACGCTTAAGAGCACCTAATTTATACCTATTCTAATTAAAAATACGGATAATTATTGTATTATGCTCATGAATTATGTTGAATTATTTTTTGGGAATTTTTATACTCGGTCACAGTAATAACAATAAGATCTTATCGTAGGCCACGTTAATCCTTTTGATACATTTAAATTATTATAAAATTATAGTCGTAAAAATCATCCTTGTTTAAGATTTGAAGTACAACTCATTCCCATGAAAAACATCGGCCGATAACTGTACTTTTTACTTCATACACACTATTACTCATTAAAAATTACAATGTTTATTTTATTTATTTATTTCCTGCGGAATTCCGTGTTATTTTTAGAAAATACATCTATTAAATCTATTTTAATTCGCACTTGTCTGCAAGATCATTTCAACTTAAGAATTATAGCAATTTTATAGATTTCTAAGTTGCGGGACATTTTATACTTATATTAACACTTGAATTATACCAATAAATCCACAATAATTAGGATTGTAAACTTTTAGTGCCTTCTTTTTGTTAAAAAACCTCCCTTCATTATTATTCCATTATACCTTCATAATCATTATAGTGACAAGACAATTTGTCCCCGAAAACAGTAATAATAACATATTAAAGATTTTAAAAATTTGACTAAATTGTGATCCAAAATTAATGACTATGTGATCTCTTTCCTCGGCATTTATTTAAACATCTATCATATCACATATTAAATATATTTGAAAAATGTATATTATAAGAAAGATATAATCGACACGATTTTCCAACGATGCATTTTTCGGAATGAAATATTAATTAAAATGAAAATTTTTCTTGCAAACCAACCAAGGTGATGTTTAAAATTCTTCTGTGTCATCTCTAAATAATCTTGACAAAAATGGTCACCGTACCAAAAAGTTGTAATTATACAAGTGACCCAAAATGATTGACAGAAATTACAATACCTTTTTACCTCGACATTTATGTAAGCCTTTTTTTCCACATGACATATTAAATAGAACAGAAAAATATTCAATTTCGATATAGATGATATATTTCTGGGAATTGAATATTAATTAAAATAAAACTGTTTTTTGCAAATCAATCAAGATTCTCTTTAACAGTACACTAATTCCCTGTATTGTCTCTAAAAAATCTTGAACAAAATGGTACCGAAGAGCTACAATTCTACAAGTGATCCAAAATTATTGACTGAGAAATTACATTACCTTTTTTCTCGTCATTTGTTTCAGACTCTTTCCTACGCCACATTAAAGGGATTAGACATATTTGTCAAAACGAAATATTAATTAAAGTGAATTTTGTTTTAATCTACCAAAGCGCTCTTTAAAATTGCACCAACGCAACGTCTCTGTCACCATATGAATAAAAATTGTATCCTATATTAATCGAACCCCCCTAGTATTTAAAATCAATGAATTTCCAACTGTCATGATTGTGCGTACGGTACGAAATAAAATATGCATAAGAATTTGATATTATTGTTTACTTATAAATTAACAACTTAAAGAATGATCTACTTTAATGCTAGATAAAGACATTAAAACAATAGAATGTGTTTCTTATATCTAAAGTGTTATTGTTTAAAATACCTTATTGTTGATACTAAATACTTAATTTTAAACTAGACCATGAATTGTCAAAAAACCGCCAATTTCACCGCTAAAAGACTTGACATAAAATATACACACAACAGGTTGCTACGTGACTCCTAACATAAAAGTTTAATGTTTCCCTAAACTCCTAATCTCGAATGACAGCTTGACATGCAAAATACCATCTTTCTTCTGCACCTCCATTTTAACTCTTCTTTACCTTTTTTTTCTAGGGGTTGACCAACACCAAACACAACCCCCCACCCTTTCGATCACTCCTCCCAACAAACTTCCTCCTCCCTTCCAAAACGTAGACGCGTTTGGTAGTTTACTTGGCGAAGAAATCGTTTCTTCGTGGAGAAGGAACATAGAACAAAATAGAATAACACCAAAATCACCTTCTGCTTCTCTAGATGGCCCAGTAAAGAGTACCACGCCGGTTAATGCGGATTCTACCGCGGAACAAAGCTCGGCATCCACTCCACAACCTTCCGAACAAACTTGCCAGCAATCGCCCATCGAAAACTTGGTCAACGGCAACCCGAAAAGTCCCCAAGAGGACAACAACAATCACCATGTCAGCAACAACAACATTCCCCTTACCGCCACGATGTGCGCCGTCAATAATTTCCTAAGAAACGACGACTCGCTGAAAAGCCCGTACCGATTCGACGAACATAGATCTCCATTTAAGTTCGCGGAGGAATTGGGCATGGCTCCTGGCTCGATGGTAGGCAGACTGGGGGAGAGTTTGATACCTAAAGGAGACCCCATGGAGGCCAGACTGCAAGAGATGTTGAGATACAACATGGACAAATATGCATCACAAAACTTAGGTGGGTGCCTGCTGTACAATATAACTACTGTACATTTGAACTACCTTACGCATAAACTGCTGTTTAAACGCGTTTTTCTGTTACAGATACTCTTCACATAGCGAGGCGGGTTAGAGAGCTATTATCAATCCATAATATCGGTCAGAGGCTGTTTGCGAAGTATGTTCTGGGTTTGTCGCAGGGCACTGTTTCGGAATTACTGTCGAAACCTAAGCCTTGGGATAAACTGACTGAGAAAGGAAGGGATAGTTATAGGAAAATGCACGCTTGGGCGTGTGACGAGAACGCCATTTTATTGTTGAAATCTCTGATACCAAAGAAAGGTAGGTGTTTATTGGTGTCTGTGTTGTAGATTAGATATAGATAGCAGCTATAGGCGTAATAGGTTTTGTCATATTTATAGTAACGATAAAGGTTATATCTCACCACAATATTACGTCAAAACTTATAAATAGATTAAGATAATGTACTAATAATGGCTTCCAATAATTGTTACGACGTAAGTCTAGGGTCTTTACGATGGTCAGGATTCCTTGCCCCGTATACCTACTATAAACATATACAGGGCGAGTCAGAAAATGGAACATGGAGTGACTGGGGACTCTTTGGCTCAAAATATGAAGACTTGTTGCTAAACGTTCTCAAGCAAAATATCTAACTGACGAGATTCATGATGTTTAAGTATTTGTTAAAGATTTTTTGGTGGGGTTCGAAAACAACTTGACGTATCAAACTCAAAATCGATACGGTAGTGCATTTAAACAGAAATACTTTGAATTTCACGGATTTGAAGAAAACGTTTTGCAATGTACTTTTAAAATGATAGTACAGGCAATGAAAGCAACATTTTGTAAAAACCTCACAAAAATTAATAAAATGATCATCTCCAGGATTTAAGTAGGTAATAACCCTGTAGAATGGAATGATGCATTCTTTGCACTTTCAAGTTCCGGAAAAGTTCAAAAAAATTTGGAAAAACTTTGATTTTCGGTTTTTTTGCTCTAGCGGCTAAAATAATGAAAATACAGAAAAAAGTTTTCGGCAAAATTTGTGGCTCGTCTCTGTCTCTACAAAAAAAGTCTTTACAAATGTTCGTCTTACTTAAGCCGTTTACGAGATAAATGCAGTTTTCCACTTATCGTATTGAGCCGCTCAGAAATGCGCGGTAAACGAGAATTCTCTAGGAGTTTCGTACGACCGGACACATCGATCGATAATTCATACTATTCAGAGCCGCTGAAAAAATTAAAGCAACATAAAATGTAGAGAAAAATCTCAGCTTTAATGTGGAACTAATCACAAAATTCATAAAAAATTTATCATAGAGAAAAAAGTGTTAGAAGATGGCTTAGTAAACTTTATACAGTTGATTTATTCATATCTTTGAGTTTATGCATCCTGTCTATTTCTCCCGTAACAATGGGTGCTTTTTCACTGCATGAATTCGATTCCACGCGCTTTAGCGCGTTGTGAAAATTTCATTGAAGAATGTTAAGAAACAAATAAGTTGTATATGTTTTACAGTATGATTGTGCATTTTCTGAACGTGTATAAATAATGGAGACAAATTCAAAAAGTACTGCATGCATTTAAACAACTCTTAAGTCATTCGAAAGAATATGTTTTATTGTAACTATAATCCAAAAATTAAGACTGTGAAAAGCGCAATTTTTTTAACTAAAAAAATCCACATTTTATTTTTTTTAAATAAACTAATAACGACAACAACTAAGTGATGAAATTATGGAAAAAAATCAAACAGGGGTTTGTGAGGTTGCTGTTTACGATTTTGATTCAAAATGGCTGATTAAATAATATACTATTACTGAAATATGTTTAGTTAAATATTTAAATTTTAAGTTAAAAAATCTCCAGTTGCTTTGATTCATTCTTATGTCTCATCTTGTATTAAAATAAATTTTGTACACTTGTGCCATTTCGAAAACTTAATTTCAAATAGTTACGACGTTTTGTTTTAAAAGTATAGCCAGACGTAAATAAAGAAAAAGTTATCTGGTCTAACATTCATAGCTACTAAGTTAACTTTGCTAAATATACGAGGTAAGAAGGTCTTTAAAGTGTGACCGCTAAATGTGTTTATATTTAAAATTCTAGTTAAAGACGTTAAAAATATATAATTAAGATAAATTATATGAATTTGGTTGGCCGACGCATCTGGGAATGAAATTAGTGATTGTATTGTTTTTATCGAAAAAAATATGGGGCCAATTATAAATACACAATAATAAATAATTCATAAAATGGCAATTATATCTATAGACCGTGTATTATTTATTATTTCATGTTAAAAATAATTTTAGATTAGTTGAATTCATGAATCATTTCCTGTGATTCAATAAAACTAAATTGGTTTTAAGAAGAGAGCCAGTAATTATGGAAAAAAAATGGCCAAATTGTATTTTATTCTATTGATAGTAAGAAGTAATTTTATAATTTACTGCCCAACATGTACTTAACTCTAGCAATTGGCTAATAAATGTTTTATTGTTCTATTTAGTATTTTAAAATACGTTGCGACAAAAATTACAACCTATCTGCTAGTAGTTTCAAAACGATTGTTCGCGTATTCCCACGAATTGCAAAATTTCAACCTTATAATAATTTGTAATGTATGCCGAATAGATTTATTTATTTTCTCTTAACTTTTCATCTATCTCGATTTGCTCTAAAAAGCTTCTAATTTTAATGTAAAATAATACGAGCATATAAAATATATAACAATAAGCAATTAAAGACGAAATTATCTCAACAATCGAAGAGTTAAAACTATGTATTTATTAGTCGCACACTTAAAAAGTGGAATGTGCATGATCCACTTTTACTTCGTTATTTTTGTTCAACGTAAAAATGATCACATGCTAGCTAATAGACAAAAAAGCACCGAAACAAGAAAAAAATCGGTACTATATGCTATTTGATAAAACAATTTACTTTTGTATAAAATTATTTTTTTAATTGTGTTAACAACAATATCTTTTAGAAATGACTACTGATGCAAGGTACAGTAGTGGCCATATAAATTGGGCCATTACTTATAGCTGATTTTAACGAATTCAAAGTTTACAGCGATCTTAGCCTTGGTGTTAGTGTAGTGTAGATAATGTTTTGCAGGAGCTACAAAAATGGAAAAGAACACTCGAACAGAATGATGGCAAAAAATTATGACACAAAATCTCACCATGGCCCGGTTAATAGGTTAACCGATATTGACGTCCATTAAAATATTTCATTTTGTTTATTTTTACACCATTTTACACAAATCTTATGTAATTCTGCAAAAGCTTCGCTAACTATGAAAGTCCTGCTGGAATCTCAATTTATAATTTTTAACTTTTTACATCAGATTCAGTATCAGTTGCTCCGAAAATACCTAACTACCAAATAATGCAATTACGACGAAATTGATTTAGTGATAACAAAAATCGATTTCGTCGCTTCCAAATCTTCGATTAAATACTATGTTGCTCACTCTAAACTAGAAATCGCTTGATAAAACTATATGCTGTACAGATTGCAAAAGATTTAATAGAAATCCCTTAAACCATTTGACAGCAATGGTTGGGCAAATATACGGGTGAAATTGCAAACCTCCTCCTTTAAAAAATTTTTAATGGCAGTGAAAAAAGTAGATAAACTGGTCTCATTTACTTGGCATCTAATGAAATACCAGATCTGATTGCAGCAAATAAAATTAAATAAAAATGCTGACCAGGTACGCAAATTAAATATTACATGTGCAGGCATAATTTGACATACATCCGCATATAGAATCAAATGAGACACACTCATTCTGTGAAGATATACGCTAAAAATGTACTTACGATAATCCATCAAAAAGTAACAACTCATTAATACTTCTGGAAATTAAAACTATGTACTGTACATTACAATTCGTTGTCGTTATTCGACCTTTCAAAAACTTCATTCTACTTAAATCAAATAACCTTAACTATTTTTTTTATTTTTTAAATTAAAATTAGCGTTAAATTGCTTAATATATGTATCAATGAACACTAATCAAAATAATAATTCTTGCTTTACACCCATTTTTATCCTCATTCATTTTTTTATATGAATACATATACCTTTTACTTCCATATCCACGTAGTGGACCGGCCTTAGGGACCCTCCTCCTTTGAGCGGAACAAAATTTGTCTGTCGGTCTGTCTATTCGTAACTTTTTTTGTGCACACTTTTTCTCCGGAGAAACATAAGATATTGAAGAAATTGAAAGCACGTGTGTATTACAACGAGCAAAATAAGTAGAGCAAGCTAATACGAGACCGAAAGCTTTATTTTTGGCGTATATGCTAGAAACCAGTGCCTCAATTTTTTTATGACATCTGCCTCAAATGTTATTAAAATTTTGACCAATTATTTCTACATACTCGAGTACAAATATAGCCAAGATGATTTCCTTTAAAGACACTTCTATAAAAATCTGGATACAGAAGTAGTGGTTCCTTAGGCAGCGGTTTTTAATCAGGTTTCTTGGAACTACATTTACGTAGTTAGAATTAGAACTGAACATTCCATTATTTGGAGATTTTTTTACGTCTTTTTCAAACAAGAATTACGACCGAGTTAAAATACCCAAATATTGGGTAAACAGAAAATATCTTATCCTAAAGACTGAAATAATATGCATACACAATCTCACATGTTATTGTCCTATATTATCTCCCTCCTAAAAAAAAAATTGCGGACGCCTATGTCGTCTTACTTCAGTTTTCATTCCACAGAAGAAAATAAATGAAACATTGATTTCTTATAAGCACATGGTGGAAATTATGTGTTCTCAAAAGAATATGTTGGTACAATAATATTTAAATTAGAAAATCTGAATAAATCCTTCGTAAACGTCACGTGAACGAAAGAGATGGACTTATATCGAAGCAGTCGGACTTGGAACAAGGGACTGGCGTACGTATATAGAAAAACAATTTAAATCGAACTGATTCATAGTATTCGCGTGCTAAGTGTTGCATGTGTAAAAACTGAAAATGCCGTAAAAACTTTTTTATAATACGCCGATACAATCGAAGGTGCCATGAAACAGCTACAAAGTTTATATTCATCGGGAAAATAACGATTTTCCATAGATTTATGCTACACACAACACAAAATAAAGTTGTATCTAGGGATTTTACAACTATATTCGAACAGATAATAAACAAGATTTACGATAATAAGACTTTGTGTTTTGTATGTTAATTATTTTTATTACCGCCAGATTAGAATATGCAGAAATCCACTATAATTCCACGTCAGTCTATTTGCATAAAATTTTTGTGTAATTTCCTCGATATTAGCTATTTTCGGATATGATTCAGAACCTTTTTTTCAGTCTGCGGTTCGCCAATTTCGTTTCCTGTTAAATCAAACAAAATGCAATTATTAGTTTATCTTTTATTAATCAGGAATAAATAATTTCGTTTTTATATCCAAAACTTTTATTATTACAACGTTATTGCTTTTAAGTTAAATTGGATGTGTTCCAAAATGTAACATGGAAACTATTTAAAATAACATATAATTCTGTAACAGCAACAACTGATATTTTATATTGTTTCACTAAAGAATGAATGAATGGATACCTATATGTTAATAAAATGACTCACAAATCGAACAAGCAACGCAATATTTTATTATATAGAGTAATTCCAGGTTGCTAATTCTGAGCGGACATCGGTGACAAGCTAGAACCTAGTTCCTCTTTAAACTGAAATTCTGCATCAGATTTACTAATAATGTAAACCTCGGGTTAAAGTGACTTTTAAACCCTCTTCCGTTTATCCACTACATTTTAAGGTGTGGGTTAGGAAACTCTTGACCACCAGATATTGGTAACACTTACTGCAAAGTTACCAGCTGTAAGGTTGATTGTAATTGGTCGAAATATCACTAATGTCATCTGTCGGCTGTCATCTGTCTGCTGTCAAATAGATAAGTGTAGGATACTCTTCGCAGTATTTTTGTAAATAATATTGGTTTTAGAAATTTTTTGTTTAATTACAAAACATGCAATTTTTTTCTTTTAATAATTAATAACTTTTTTATTTATTTATCGATATTGTTGAAAACCAATAAGGTTCTTCCTCTAGCTAACACTAACTTACTGCCCAAATTTCAATACAATCGGAATTTTCGTTGTTAAGTTATAGTGCTTACAAGATATGTGACGGAGGGACAGACAGACAGACAGGCAGGTGGATGGACCTTTTGAAAGTTGTTCAAAATCCGATCACCAACATAGTCATATGATTTTTTTTCTCTACGAGCAATATTACCGGTTTTAAAAATGTGCCGATCGAATGCAATATACTCTTCGTTTTGTATTTGTGAAGAGTATAATAATCTTTATTCCACAACATTATATACATTTACAAACATATAAACAATACGTATAATTACATATTGTAGAAGAGGCGGAGGAGTTCAATTATTTTGGATATATTATCCAACAGTATTTAATTAAAAGGGATTTTTACACAGTAATTTAATTAATTTATGTGTTTTATAAATAAGTATTTTGTAAACACTAAACGGCCCAAAACTCCCCTTTTTAAACGACACTCTGTACATTTTTTACGTTCTTTTCGTAGAGATTTAAATTAGCTGTCCAACGCCATTTTCAAATTTAAAATCGATCCATACATGAATGTGAAACTACAGTTTGAGGTTGGAGATGTCATATGAGGATTTAGCATTTTTGTCAGTAATTAACTACAAGCATAGTTAATATTTTAGAATGTCATTTCTGATTTTGAAAAAAACGTTGTAAAGGTAATACAAACCGCTATCAGATAAGATCAAAAAATACATAGAGCGGTATTTGGCATAAGAAAGTTGTAGTACTTACGGTAAATCGGAAGCGAATTCGTGGGTCAGGTTATGTCAAAAAATGTATTTTTGTGTTAAACATCCTGAACCCTAGTTTCTAATTTGTATCTTGAAAAATATAGTAAAAAGTGGGGGCATACCCGATCTCGTGGGCGCCCTAGGGGCAGCAGTACATATTTCTTTGAATATTAATTTTTACAAAAAATATAAAGAATATATTTTTTTGTAGCTAGTAATCTTTAATTTGTATTTGTGGTTGTTTCTCCACGATAGACGTTGACAGACATAAAAAATTTGGCAAATTATTATTATTAACCGAATAAGAAATATCATCAAGTATAGTTAGTAGTATAGTATTTATTTATTTAGCTATTTAGCTATTTTAGTACACGAAATGCAAGCAAACAAAAAATAGTTATATAAATGTGTATATAAAGATAAAAGTAAGAATATTATTAGGTAGTTGAATAATCACATGTCAAATATTTACATACATTTTTAACAAAAGCATTCACACAGGGAGGGAGCCTCTTTTATATCATTGGGCAAAGCATTGAAAAGACGAAGTCCTTCCTGATATATAGAACCTTGCAGAAATGATTTTTTAACTAATCCAATGTCATAATTATTTTTTGATCTTACATTATAACCAAGTATATCTAAGCGTTTCTTTAATATTTGTAACTAAGGGGGAATTTTGCCATTCATTGTTTTATACATTAGAACTAAATTCACCTTTTTTATACTCTGCTCCGCCGACAACCAATTAAGAACACATAACATAAGCTTTACCGAAGTACAAATACTACAATTTAGTGCAATTCCCATTGCTTTATTTTGCAATAGTTGCAACCTTCTGATTTCTTGGTTATTGCCTGCTATTAAAAGAGACGCGCAGTAAGTAAAATGAGGATATATTGTGGTGTTGTATATAAGTAATTTGCTTCACTGAGACAAGTTAGTAGCAATTCTACGAAAGAAACCTATTTTTTCCCAATTTTCTTGTACATGTCATTAACTTGATTACTAAATATAAGTTGTGGGTCCAACATAACACCTAAATACTTAATTTGGTCCACTTTTTCCATAACACACTCATTTATTTTAATTATATAATTGCTACCTAGGAATTTGTTACATAGAGATTTTTAGCCTATAACCATAAGCTTGGTTTTATCCGAATTTAGTTTTAACTTATTACCACAGCGCCAGTCGTACAAAATATCAAGTTCGTTATTAAGAGTGTTTGTTATACTATTGAAATCTTTTCCAGTTACAGTGATTACAGTATCATCAGCAAACAAAATGTATGAATTTTTCAAAACACAATGTATATCATTCACAGAAATAGAAGATAATAAATAGAAGAAGCCCCAGGATAACTCCTTGGGGGAATACCGTACGGACTCTCAAACGTACTTGACATTTTGTTTCTAATTTTCGTCCTGTGATACCTATCACACAAGTAATCTTCTAATCATTTTAAAACAGTACTTTCAGTACCATATTTACATAATTTTTTCACTAACAACCGTCTATCTATAGTCTCAAAAGCTCGCTTCAAATCCACAAACACACTGAGAACTACATTTTCCTAACTTATTTCCTTCCTCCATTTAGCGCAAATACGCTGGAGAGCCGTTTCATACGAATGGTATTCTCGAAAACCAATTTGAACTATTTTCAACATTTTCACCCAGCTGATCACTCACTATAATTTCCAATATCGTATCTACAACTGACAATAAATTAATTGATCGGCATTGCTCGGGTTTCGTGGAGGATGCTACTTTTGAAATCGGTTTATTGCACTAATTAAAACAATGACGACACACGCCCTGCCTCCAATAATCTATTAATGATATTTAATAATAATAATAACTATAGTTCAACCTCTTAGAAAATATTGATTATTTTCGGAAAGGTTTTTTAATGCTTTTAAAATTATATAAAATTTCTTCTTATACGCATTTATCATATTATGGCTAATAAATGGTGTGAAGTAACTTCAATAGTACATAAAAAATAGATAATAAAATTTACTTTTTTATATTTTTAAACAAAATATTATTTCTTATATTTAATAAATGTTTTATCTATAACATAATTGAGAGTTTGGTAGTTGACAGCTGTCAGTATTCATAAAGACGATCAAAATAAACAAAAATAATTTATGCGATTATGATAGCCATTATTCACAAAGACGATGTTTGAGCCCACGAGCCGTAGGCGGGTGGCACAAATCTTCTGAGTGAATAATGGTCATAATCCCAAATGTAATAGTATGCTTTTTCTACACCTGTTAAACAAATAATTTGAAATTTGATAGCATTAATCGGTACCTACTAGTAAGAAGTGCAAAACCTAAACGAACAATATGGCGATAACCTTGGTTATCACTATAATCGAGTTGACTGTAGGCTGCAGCAAGAGTTAATCGCAGTCGATTTAAAATATCATTGGATCACCGAAACCGTGATTTTTGTATTTCTGATTGGCCGGATGCAGTGAATTATGAATCCATAATTCACTACAGTGAATTATAGGTACGATTTTTCACCAATAAAATGCTAATAATTGTCATATAATTAAGTAAGCGTAGAAAAAACTTAAGAAATCATACCTATGTAAAATTTTCTATTTGAAAAAATACTCTGTCCAACTAAAGTGACGGTGAATTATAATATAGAAGGAAATATTTTAAAAACCAGTCGGCTAATACGAATTATAAGGGTATTTCGCCATTACGTCGAGGCTTTGGGCTAATTATTTTAATATTCTGTCTTGAGATCGGTGTAAAATGAACAAATAACAAAATTGAACATATTTTAACTGACCTCTATATCGGTATTAGGTAATAAGGTTCAATCAACCGAACGACGCACGGCCGAAATTTTGTTTCATAATTTTTGGAGACCGTTCTTTAAAATCGTTTTAATTTTTTTTTAATTTCCACACAGCTATCTTTAACGTAGAATTCAACGGTACCAAAAAAATCCACAATTAGTGATGTTTTGCATGGTTCTCAAAGTATTTTTCTGACTTCACAACCTAGCCAGTATTCGTAAACTTGGGATTATTTCTCATCCAAATATAGTGTATTATTCAGCGAGCACATAATGATGGCTGGTGGCCATTATATGCGAGGAAAATACTATACTTTGTCCATGACTTTGAAATATTTAATATTAATTTAATTCATTTTCATTTCTCCAATTTAAGAAAGATTCATACGTCAGAGGTAGAGGTGGCGGTGTCAAAGAAATCACGTTTTCACTGTCAGTATCCATTTATTTAATTATATTACTCTTTTTGGGTAATATGTAAAATTATTGTAAATAATGTTGACGTTTAAATCACACAAATCTTGACGTTTCAAATCAATAACAAAATTAAGGTTTTACACATTGTCATGGCTTATTAATAAAATAATACAGTTTGTAGGCACCTAAGGTAAATAGTTTCAAAAACAATGTTTGAGATTGCCGCGTGTTGCTAATAGATGATGCTTTTAAAAAACTTACTAATGTAGTTGGGTATTCATTAAAGTACATCTTCGACACGTACCATTTGAGTGCTTCCTAGAGAACTTAGAGAGACAGCACTTGTCTTTTGGTTGCTGCAATTTTGACATTTAAATTTTTTTTAGTAAAAAGTCACTAACGTGATTTTATATAAACAACTAACTTTTCTCATTATTCACTGTTGATTAATGAAATCGTTAGTCATTGCAGGGAATAATGAATAGCATTATGCTTGAGGAAACATATACATAATGAGTACATTATTTTCTAATCGTGTACAAAAAGGATTTAAACAAAAAAAATCTTGAAATAGTTTCCTTACTGAGGCAATAACAATTTCGTAGCCCATGCGTTACATCTACCCTTCCTTAGCTATTCGTCCGTGACACTTAAGGCACACCTTGTATACGCTGGAAATGCCAATCGATTAAATTTTATTAATATCCCATTATTCCTACGTAAAACATTACCTGCAAATGCGATTTGTGCAACATCTGTTACAACACAGATTTTGTTGTATAATTTTAAATTAAGTGTTAGGTTGTTCCTCTCCGATCGCCATCATCATCGAGAGTTCTAATTTATTCAACAGCCAAAGGTTACCTTTATTCTGTTAACATTATTAACAACAACCGATAATTACCTAATAATGATGAGATTTAAATTACATCCCATTGGGATCGACGGCATTTTTTCAGCTTATGTGAATATGGAATTGATTATAGGTAATTTTTAAACGTAATTATTTTCTCGTTACCACCGGCAGATCCGCGTCATCGGTAACAATTTTCAATCCTTATTGCTATTTAATTGATAATTTTTGATAGGTAGTGTTATTTTAAGATTACTAATAGTGGAGTAAAACTAAGAGTCTACATTTTTTAAAGGAATTATCTTAACTATAACATTTTTTTTGCTGAAATTTATTGTAAACTTACAAGAAGTGTAGTAGAAAGTTTTGGTGTGGTGTGGTGGAAAGCATTTGTTTAAACACAGGGCCGTCGAAAGAAAATCGGGGCCCGGGGGTAGTAACATACGACTCCCACTAATCTTTAATATAAATTTCGAAGAGCGGGGGATGATATTCCTTATTATAGAATTAAATATTTATCGCAAAGAACATTTTGTTAACATGTCATTCAAAAATATACCTCTCCCGTTTGACCTAATGCAAATGCAAATCTCCAACTGCAGGTAAAGCCCGGGCCCCCTCAAAAATCACCTGGCCCGGGGGGAATCATCTCCACCCCCTCTCGACGGGCCTGTTTAAACAAAATAATGTTCAAAATTGTGTTTCATTGTAGTTTTGCTTAAATATCTCTAGTTGTATAGTCTGTATCGCAAGAAACAAATTTCGTGCTGCCATGAAATTACGAAGAAAACTAGATTAGTCGAAAATTTTTGGTTTTGTCAAGTTGCAAAACATAAAAACATTTGAGAGACAGCATTCCTAAACAATTGATGATAACTTGAACAATAATGTACATTTGTTAACTTTTAAGGAAACTCTAGAAAAGTACACTCCTTGTGGGGCTAAACCGGAGGTCAAGTTTCAAGTTAAAATGTTTCTAATAACACCTAAAAAAACAATTGCAAAGTCGAAAATTGAATCGTCGATTGTTTAGAGGCATCAAGTCGTATAACTATTTTTTTTTTATTTCTGATTGCAGTATTTTTTTGTACTTTTCGTTGATACGACTTGACGCTACTAAACATTCGACGATTCAATAATCGACTCTTTTAAGGCATTATTGTACTCTTCGCAACTAGAAAACAAAGAGTATATTGCATTCGATCGGCACATTTCAAAGTGTCCGTCCGTCGGTCTGTCCGTCTGTCTGTCTGTCCGTCCGTCACGTTTCTCATAAGCACGATAACTTAAGAACGAAAAGTCCGAATGTATTGAAATTTGGGCGGTAAGTTAGTGTGAGACAGAGGAAGAACCCTTTTGTTTTTGAACAAAATCAATCGTTAAATAATAAAGTTATTAGCTTTTTAAATAAGAAAAAAAAATTGTGTTTTGTAATTAGACTAAAAATGTCTAAAACTAACATTATTCACAAAAAAAACTGCGAAGAGTATCCTATAAAATGTGCAACAATTATATAAAAGTGTAGTAAATCGGCGAAAAGTATAATGGTTAGCTTGTTTTAAAATGGCAATGGTTTAGCCCCACAAGGGATATATTCTTCTAAAGTTTCGTTAAAATATGTTAATAGGCTTGTTCCATGATATTATTTTTATATGGTTTTTATACGTTTCTACATAGTACTCGACATTCTTATTATGCACTTAAATTCTCATATTATTAACTTTTTCCGTTCTCCAGATATAAGGGGTTGAAATTAATGATTGCAAAAACAGTGCGCTTGTTTGTGAAGTCACTATTTATATGCAAGTTTGAACTCGGAAATCTACCGCGACCACTAATAACCGTTCAGTACTAAGTAAATGTGGAGTTGAAGGCCGCTTTAGGTGTCTATGGAAAGAGAAAGAGTGGCGTTTTGTTATGATACCAAAGTGAATGGGCAAAACCGGAAATCCGACTTGGCACGGACGAACGAAAGATGGCTTTTCTATTAAAAATTTAAAAATATCGAATTTCAAAAATTCATAACTAAGTAAATACGTGGAATGGAAGTCCGTTCTAGGTCTCTATGAATAAACAAGATTGGCCCTTTTTCCTGATACCAAATTTTACAGGGAAATTCGGAAATTCGGCTCTACAAGAGCGAGAAAATAAATTCTTTAGAAGTATTAAAACGTAACCTAAAAAATTCAAAAACATCAAATCTTTAAACACTTGTATATACATCAATACTTGTAGTGGAGGATCGATTTTGGTCTCCATTTAAAAAAGAAGATTGACATTTTATCTACATCGTAAGTAGTGTCACAGTGGAAATCGGAATTTCGGCTAGGTTTGTGCGAAAGAAAAATGGCTACTTTCTTAAAAATCGAAAATTCGACCCGGGGCGCAGATCAACAAGATAAGTATACAGATAATAACAAGCTAACCATTGTACTCTTCGCCGATTTACTACACTTGTTATATAGTTGTTGCACATTCTACAGGATATTCTTCCTAGTTTTTTTGTAAATGATATTAGTTTCAAACATTTTTTGTTTAGTTACAAAACATTTTTTTTATTTCTAAAATTAATAACTTGTTTATTTATTGATCGATTTTGTTTAAAGACAATAGGGTTCTTCCTCTAGCTAACACTAACTCACTGCCCGAATTTCAATACAATCGGACTTTTCGTTCTTAAGTTATCGTGCTTACAAGATAAGTGACAGGCGGACGATGGACAGACAGACATTTTGAAAGTTGTTGAATTGGATCACCAACACAGTGATATGAATTTTTTGTTCTACGAGCAATATACTGGTTTTAGAAATGTGCCGATCGAATGCAATATACTCTTCGTTTTGTATTTGCAAAGAGTATAACAAGTAAACTGTATCGAGTCGACAGAGATCGCCGAGTCTATGCGTATAGTGACGTAGCGCCTGGCTATGCCCCATTTTCGCGAGATGAAGGTTTGTAATTGTTTTTAAGACACTAAACGCGAATAAAATTCTGATTTTTTGCAGATCCATTATTTTATATTCATACTTTTGATTGGTGAAATTAAAAAAATGCCGAACAAGCCCATTATTGTTCAAGTTATCAATTGTTTAAAAATGGTCTCTCTCAAATGTTTCTTGTTTTGCTATTTGACCAAGAAGTTCGGAAAGTCTAGTTTTCTTCTCAATTTCGTTGTGATTAAAGTTGTTTTTTTTTCCTCGTTACGATGCAGGCTATAAAACCAGAGATATTTAAGAAAAACTGCGAAAAAACACATTTTTGAACATTCTTTTGTTTAAGCAAAATCTTTCCGCCACTCGGATTTAATGCAAAACTTTTTGCTGTATTTCTTGTAATGTTTATTACAAATTTCAGCAAAAAAATTGCTATAGCAATACAATTTTTTACAAATCTTAGTTTTACTCCACTATAATGGGTGATCATCGACTTGAAACTCTAAAATTTGTCCGTTGGAACAATGATTCAAGTTTTGAGCGGCTGCCAGAGAATTTTCTTCATTAAAATTGTTTTGCTGATTGCTTTTGTTGCAGCGCATCTTTTCCAATCTGCCTCATTAATTTTGAACTATAAATTTTCTCAGATGACACTTAGATTCGAATAAACATAACATTTTTTCTTTAGTCGTCGTATAGTTATAGCCAGCTATTTACGAGTATCCATAGGCTCATTATCTATTGCGTGTCTGTGTTTGTACCTAGTTGCACCTTTTTATATGAATAATTATGAAACATATATATATCTTGAGGGATAATTATAGATTCGGAATTATCAAAAATGTTTCGATCTGGACACGATATCACAACTTTCGTGTGTACATCCCACTTGTGTGTTGTTCTAGAATAATTTCCTGTGCCTGTTATTAAAACAAAATTACTCTTGAGATTAGAAACTGTTCATTTAATTGTGAGACAATATTTTCTTCAGATGACATTTTAATATTTGTATTTATCCGTCTGTCTCTGTATTTCTATAATAATCAACATTTATACGACATCTTGGTTACAATGTAATTACTTTTTCATGGGAACGTGCACAAAGCATATTGTCAACAACTTGTATATCATTATTTGATCTCAGAAGCGCGTAGAGGTATCAATTTTAGTCCAGTTAACCTAAAAGTGTAGGTATTCCGTATAAATAATACCTAATTTTACGTTTTCTAAAAATTCTGTCAGCTCCATTGTTAGCTTTCTAGATCTCCGCTATTCAACTTTTGTATTATTCACCGTAACAATAATGCATGATTTTAATGGACCACTTTGAAGTACTCATACGAAAATGTGTCGTGAAATTGTTACTACATTCCCAGTAAATTTAAATTTAATGAAATCAAAGTCTACGCCAGTAGTAATGAACGAATAATTTAGTTAAAAACCAAATGCAACGAATGCAAACTGTAATTACTTCCACATCTACGTAGTGGAGTGGAAGTATGGTAATTGTAAAAAAAAAAAATTTTTGTTAAAATAGGTTTAGAATATTGTCTATAATTGTTTATTTATGGCATATTCAGATTTTCTTACTTTTTACTTTCCTCGCATACCGAATGGACGTATTGTATTAGAGAAAAAATCACCCTCCGAGATTTTTACGGATTTTCACGTTTCGCATCACGTAGATTACAAAAATATAGGTCTTTCAATTCCGTCAGTCTATCTGTCTGTCTCTGTCTGTCTGTCTGTTGGTGCATTAATTAAAAAAACTACTTGACGGAGAACAGTCAAATTTGGTAAGTAGCTGACGCTACTGTCAGCGAAGAAATGGTTAAACTTTCACTGGAAAATATACAGGGTGGACCGTCTAAAGGGAATAAATAATGGAAAAAATTTCCTTTGCTCAAATTTTAAATTTCCACGATTCATGACATTCTAAACCTATTTCCGAAAAAAAAAATTTGAAAGTTCTTACCACGAATAGATGGAAAAAAATTTGCTTGCTCAAATTTAAAATTTCCACGTTTCATGGATGGCATTCTAAACCTATTTAAGAAAAAAATTGAAAATTTTTTAACCAACATTTTTGAATTTTTTTTTACCACTAGAATAGATGGAGAAACATGTTTTGCTCAAATTTAAAATTTCCACTTTTGGTAGCATTCTGAATCTATTAAAAAATAATTTTTTTTCGAAAAAATTTGTAATCTTTTTTTACCACCATGGAAAAGTTTGTTTTGCCCAAATTTAAAACTTCCACAATTCATGGCATTCTAAGCCTATTACAGAAGCAAACAATTTTCGAAAATTTTTTACCACTAGAATAGACGGAAACAATTTTTTTTTGCTCAAATTTAAAATTTTCACGTTTCATGGCATTCTTCTTTTTTACCACTGCCATAGAATGTATGGAAAAATGATTTTCTAACTCAAATTTAAAATTTCCACGTCTCGTGACATTCCTAACTTTTAAAAATAAAAAAGGAATAAAAAATTTGTAAATTTTTGCCCACGACAAAATAGATGATGGAAATAATTTGTTTTTGCTCGAATTTAAAATTTTCACGTGTCATGACATTCTAAAACTATTTTAAAAAAATCTAAAAAAAGATGAAAAAAATTTTTATCACTGGCTTACATGAAAAAATATTTTGTTTGCTCAAATTTAAAATTTCCACGATTCATAACATTCTAAACCTATTTCCGAAAAAAAAAATTTGGAAAAGTTTTTACCACGAATAGATGAAAAAAATTTGTTTTGCTCAAATTTTAAATTTCCACGTTTCATGGCATTTAACCCTATTAAAAAAAAATGAAAATTTTTTTACCAACATTTTTGAAAAAAAATTTACCATTAGAATAGATGGAAAAACCTGTTTTGCTCAAATTTAAAATTTCCACATTTCATGGCATTCTAAACCTATTAAAATATATATATATATTTTTTTACCAGTTTTGACAATTTTTCTACCACCAGAGTAGATTGTAAAAACTGTTTTTGCTCAAATTTAAAATTTCCACGTTTCATAGCATTCTAAATCTATTTAAGAAAAAATTTCTTTCGAAATTTTTTTTTTTTTCCACTATTGAATAGATGGAAAAGTTTGTTTTGCCCAAATTTAAAACTTTCACGTTTCATGGCATTCTAAGCCTATTACAGAAGAAACCAATTTTCGAAAATTTTTTACGAGTATTTTTGAACAATTTTTTACCACTAGAATAGATGGAAACAATTTTTTTTTGCTCAAATTTAAAATTTCCACGTCTCGTGACATTCTGAGCCTATTCCAGAAACTTTTGAAAATAAAAAATGAATAAAACATTTGCAAATTTTTGCCCACGACAAAATACAAAATAGATGATGGAAAATTATTTCCATCAAAACAAATTATTGTTTTGCTCAAATTTACGTGTCATGACATTCTAAAACTATTAAAAAAAAATCTAAAACAAAAATTGTTGAAAATATCTTAACCACTATTATAGAATAGATGATGAAACAATTTTTTATCACTAGATTACATGAAAAAATATTTAGTTTGCTCAAATTTGAAATTTCCACGATTCACAACATTCTAAATAACATATTTAAAAAAAAATTAATTTTTTAACCACTACTTCCGCTCCACTACGTGAATGTGGGACTGAAAATGTCACAGATGGCAATAATATTTGGCATATGCACCTATTACAGTTTTATTGAAAAATGTACAGGGTGGTCATCCCAAGAAATAATTCAACCATATTGAACTTTTGTAAAGGTATTTGCGCAAGCTTTCCATATTTGGCACCTGTTATTTAGTATCGAATTTTGCTGTCGGATGACCATTCCTTATATTTTTTTGACCAAAAGTTATCATGTTTTCTTTGTAATAATTGTGATAACTACATATTTTTTAGCAAGACCGCCATGCACAAATAAAGAGGGAAGTTCTGTGTACCGATTTTTGTTGAGTATTTTGCCACTGAAAAATATTTCACAATTTTAATGAAAACACCTCCGCTCCAAACGGATCAGACAGAGGTTGGCTCTTGAATACCTGATTGTTTCAAAAAGTCTCACCTAAATATATATAAACTAGAATAAAATTATAAACTAAAAAATGAAAATGAAAGCTATAGGCAGTTAACGTTTCGGAAGAAAATCTACTTCCGTTCTCATTAAATTATATTTATCTTATTTTTACTTACTTCGTCTTTAAGGATGAGCAACCAACTAGTACAAAAATCTATTGAATAATTTGAAACGCATCTATCCTCTTTTAAGAAAATAATCGCGGATTCTTTAAGTTCTCTTTTAGTTCCGTTGCTCTCTTTTTCCAAAATCTTCGCCGAGTTCCACTGAATCCTGTGATTATTATCCCACGCGTGTTCACAAATTTTGGATTTTTTAAATTCTCCCCTTCTAGCATAATTTCTATGTTCACCAAGCCTTACGTTGAAAGGTCTAGATGATTCACCTACGTAATGTTTTCCGCACCCACACGGAATAATATTTAGAGGTTTGGTTTTTGATAAAACCGATCTTAGCGTGGAGCCCGTTTGAAAAACAGTTCGTACGGAAAACCTATTCCCAATTTTTCGTGATTTATCCGATATATAGAGACGAAGTAAGTAAAAATAAGATAAATATAATTTAAAGTCTCACGTGACTATGGAAATATATAAACAACGAACTTTCATAGTTGACGGCCAAAAACTATTTGAAAGCGGAAGTAGATTTTCTTCCGAAAAGTTCACTGCCTATAGCTTTCATTTTCATTTTTTAGTTTATAACTTTGTTCTAGTTTATATATTTTTAGGTGTGAGACTTTTTGAAACAATCAGGTATTCAAGAACCAACTGATCCGTTTGGCGCAGAGGTTTTTTCATTAAAATTTTTAAATATTTTTCAGTGGCAAAATATCCAACAAAAAGTGAGAAAAGGTTTAGAATGTCATGAAACGTCGAGATTTTAAATTTGAGCGAAAAAACCATTTCTGTCGGTCGGTCTACCTGTAACTTTTTTGTGATTCGTCATTTTGAATTTTCTATTTTTGACATCAGATTCAATATCATTTACTTCGGAAATACGTAACTACCCATTTTAATGAAGTTTGATTTTGGTTAGTTTTGCGAGTCATTGTGCACTGGTCGCAACTTAACATATACTTACCAGACATCATCAATTGTAAAAGAGATTTCCAAAAAATGTATTGTGATTTTGAAATCATTGAAAGTTTTTTTTACAAAATAAAATCTCTTCTTTCAGAATGCCCATGCCCAGGAAATGTTTATTGATTTTTTCGGCTATTTTATGCCAAAATAATTTTTATAATTAAAATATATTTCAAAAAACGCGAAAAATGCTATTTTTTGAACTTTTTGTTATTATTTTTCCAATAATACAGGGTCAGACAACTTCAGACTCCCTCGGACATTAAGTTACATGTGTAATTAATTATATTACCATATTTGCTCTCGTAGACACCTCGATTCTCTCTTTTGACACTCTTGACACATTTACTAATTTAAATTATAATTACACTCCCTCCTAGACACCAGCCTCCTAGACTTCATTTCTTCATCGAAACAAGGCATGTTCTATATCGAGAAAACAGTGTATACTTAACCACTAACTCCAGAGAGGCGAATTAATGTTATTATGTGTTCAAATGTCTGCTAATCCGATTTACAAAGCCTACTGCACATTTTTATGGCTATTCAACTTGTCATTTACAATGTATCGTCGATTATATTTCTTCCATTGAACGATTTCACAAAAAATGCACGCAACCTTAACAAATGCAGTTGCATCGGTATTTAGAATGTATTGTGATCAATTCATGAAATACGTTTTCTGCGTGAAAACATTAGCAAGTAACTGTACAGTCGGTGGCAGAATTTTCATTATAGAAGGGTGAGATATAACTGTTGAATATGTGCTTGCATTCATAAAAGTAGATTCTTATTTCTAGCTGTAGTATTTTTTTCGTTTTTTGCTAATCACGTTAGCAAAAACATAATAACTAAGATGTTAAAATTACCCTTACAGACCATTTTTCGTCAACAGGCAAATCAGAAACAGGAATGCCAACATTTGGAAGACCTGAGGCTGACCTTACTGAAGAGAGATTGGCGCATATATTAAACGAAGCGAACCAATTTCAACATATTAAGCAGCAACATCAGCCTGAAGACAGCCACAGCAATGAGGACTCAAAGTCGCCTCACGGTTGCAGTAGTCCATTTTCGAGGGATTCCTCGCTGAATAAGAGACTGAAAAAGTATGAAAATGACGATATTTCCCAAGAGAAAGTAGTTAGAATTTACCAAGAGGAATTAGCGAAACTCATGGGACGAAGAATCGAAGACATGCGCAATCCTCGAGAAGGTGGCTTCCCTGGGTAAGTTTCAAAATATGTTTCTCCTTTGTTCTTAGTTAACTAATAACCCCTTTCCTTAATTTACTTGAAAATAGGACAGTGCTAAACTAATATAAAGTATTTTCCTGCCTCAACTATTTAGCGGCAACACAATGGACAGAACCCAGGATGACATCCGCATAGCTCTAGATGCCTACCACCGCGAATTGGCCAAACTGAACCAGGGTCAAACAACCACTCAAATGCCTCTGAGCCTTCTAGCAATTCAACAACAAGCACTGGCACATCATCATCAGCAACAACAACAGCAACATCAACACAATCAAAGCTCCAATGGCGGTGTACAGGACTTATCCATACCGAAAGATAAAATGAAAATGATGAACGGAGTAATGGACGACAAGGAGAAGGATGATGACGCCATGTCGCGCCATTCCGGGTCCGCGTTTAGTCTAGTGAGGCCCAAAATCGAACCAGGCACCCAACAAAATACAGGCTCAACTGCGTCAAGTCCTTTAGGCAACTCCATTTTACCTCCGATGACCCCTAATGACGATTTTTCCGGGTCCGCAGCTGCTTCACCTTTACAAAGAATGGCGAGCATAACGAACTCGCTTATATCACAACCTCCTACACAGCCGCATCACACCACCAACAACAGGCCCCTAAAAGCAGTATTACCTCCTATAACTCAGCAGCAGTTCGATCTGTACAACAACCTCAATACAGAAGACATTGTAAAAAAAGTTAAGGAGCAACTAAGTCAATACTCCATAAGCCAAAGACTCTTCGGTGAGAGCGTACTAGGTTTATCCCAAGGCTCCGTCAGTGACCTTTTAGCAAGACCCAAGCCATGGCACATGTTGACGCAGAAAGGACGAGAACCATTCATTAGGATGAAAATGTTTTTAGAAGACGACAATGCCGTTCACAAGCTGGTAGCGAGTCAATATAAAATAGCACCTGAAAAGCTCATGCGAACAGGAGGCTATGGAGGAGGTAAGATTATTTCTATTTCGGTTATTTAAGCAAGTTTTAACTGGCTCAGAATTCTGTTTTACAGCATGTTCGTCCATTGGGAAACCAATGCCCCCTACTACAAAAATGTTGTCTGAAGCGGCTGGTCTACTCAACAAGATGCAAGAATCACAGAATATATTACCGCCCTCGCTCCAGCTGGGACCACCGCAGAGTTCAAACCCCCAGCCCCCACCGCCGCCTATGCTTTTGACCCCACCGGGACTACCGCCCCATCACGCCATCAGTTTGCAAAATCCTGAGCATCTATTAAAAAAATCCAACCAGAGTCCACATGGCATTCCACATTCCCCGATGCAGCAACACGCCTCTCTGAGAAACATGCATCAACATATGTCACCCAGCGTTTACGAGATGGCGGCGCTGACCCAAGATTTAGACACCCAAGTCATCACAACTAAAATTAAGGAAGCTTTGTTAGCTAACAACATAGGACAAAAGGTAAGTTACCTGATTGTTAATGACATTTCCATATCTATTCTAGAATTGTTTGCAGATCTTTGGCGAAGCCGTTCTAGGACTTTCCCAAGGTTCAGTTAGTGAACTCTTATCCAAGCCCAAACCGTGGCATATGCTAAGCATCAAAGGTAGGGAACCCTTCATTAGGATGCAGTTGTGGTTGAATGATGCCCACAACGTCGACCGATTGCAAGCCTTGAAGAACGAGAGACGCGAAGCGAATAAAAGAAGGCGCTCTTCCGGCCCCGGAGCCCACGACAACAGTAGCGATACCTCTTCCAACGATACCTCAGAGTTTTATCACTCCAACTCCCCAGGTCCCGGACCTCCGTCCGCCAAAAAGCAAAGGGTGCTCTTCAGCGAAGAACAAAAGGAAGCCTTAAGACTGGCATTTGCGTTGGATCCTTATCCGAACGTCGCCACTATTGAATTCCTGGCAGGAGAGCTCGGTTTATCATCTAGAACCATCACTAACTGGTTCCACAATCACAGAATGCGACTTAAGCAACAAGTACCGCACGGCATGGCCTCTGACTTACCGCCTCGGGATCAAAGTGGAAATCAGCAGCCTTTTGACCCTGTCCAATTTAGATTACTGTTAAACCAAAGATTACTCGAACTTTCAAAGGAACGGATGGGTCTAAGTGGAGTACCGTTGCCTTACCCTCCTTACCTTGCTGCAAATACCAACTTAGCAGCTTTAATAAGTCGCGGACTGTTACCTACTGGTGATATGGACCTGTCTGCCTTGAACAACGCTGTTAAAGAGCAGATGAGCGGCCTGGATCTTTCCATGACATCTTTGAAGAGAGAGCCCGGTGATTTCGACGACGAGGACGATGTAGAAAGTAACGTAGGATCGGAAGACTCCAACATGTCCGGCGGAAGTCTACATGGAGAAGTCAAAGTTGAACCTAAAGAAGTACCTGCAAGTCAAGGTAGGTCGTCGCGGCGGAAGCCGGCAGCGCCTCAGTGGGTAAATCCAAACTGGGAGGAGGAAAAAGAGAAACCTAGCACAGGGGATGAAGTTATAATTAACGGTGTTTGTGTGATGCAAACCGGGGAGGACTACGGACGGAGGAATTCAGAAGAGACGGTTCGTGTTGAGCCACAGGCAGTTATGGATCGGTTCGACGACGATCAGAGCGATGCATCCTCGATAAGTAACGAGAACGAGCAGCACGATAAAAGTGATGATAAGTGCGATGACGAGCAGGAGGAGAACAACGAAGAAAGTGAGTTAAAAAACGATGATAGTGAGAGTAAAATTGTTAAACACGAGAACGAGGATGAAAGGTGGGAGTACTGAATCTAAAAGAAACGATCTAGTAACTTTCGGTATTGTTTTAGTTGTTAATAAATAGTGTTAATTTATTGGACGACCGAAAATATAGACTTCTGTTTTGAAGCAAATTCATTGGTTGATGAATTGTTGTAAGATAAAAATAAAGTGCAATCACGAAATCGAAAAATTACCCCCAAGATTATTATAAATATTTATTAATTCATTATTGTGATTACAAAGTATTGGATTGACAAAAATATTGGATGTTTTAATGGTATTTTAAACAGCCGAAAACTTCCAATATTTTTGAACGACCACTATACCAGTTTTTGTTGAAAATGCACAAGGTGTTGGCTGTATTCTGGTGCGATTACCGTTTGGGTGAACACATTGTGTGGCGGTACAATTCTTGCCAATTTTTAACTTTTGACTTATTGGCATTATTTTGTTCTCTTTTTTAATTTGTATTTATGTAGTTATTAAATAAGACTGTTACCGTTATTATATTATATAATGTTTAGCCCGTTTTGGGCTAAAAAAGCAAAGAAAAATGTTTTAAACATTTTGTGATATACACTATAATTGTTTATTTTTTATTATTATTGAAAAACTGTGCTTTCCAATTTTTTAAAAAGAACGAATGGCCAAAAATGCAATATTCTAAGTACTAAGGGTCGTTTAGTGGCTTGGAATTTTTTAAATCGAAATAAGTTATTTAAATTATACCTTAATAAGTTATTTAGAAGTAATGTTTCGTACTTTTTAATTTTTAGCAACCTTCCAAAGTTTTGTATATAAAAGCACTATTATGTATATTTTAAAAATTCTTTCAAATAAAAATAATGAATAATTTTAATTTCGAAATTTTTTTCTGTCAACGTTTGTTTTGTCTAGTCTTTCCATAGGGGCATCAAAGCTAAAACCATTTTTTAACAAGGCCAGTACTGATTTAATTTATTTTTCAGAAAAAAAATGTCAACAAAACCCTGCCAGACAATGTACTTGACAAACAAATGACTTGGTTCGATTTACCACCTGTGAAATATAAGAAATTAATCAAAACCCTCTCAAATTGATTTTTTGCTAAAATCGGACATATTTGTCATCTGTTTGTGTATAGTGATCTGGCAAATTAATTTATATTCAGTTTTTTAGATCTCAATATAACTGGAAAATCTTCATATAGCTTTAATTTCCAAATAATTAGAATAATGTTACAAATGCATATCGTTAATATTAAGTAACTTAAAAAAAAATAAAAGAATCCACCCATAGAAAGAATTTATAAGAGTATGCCATAGTTTTTGTTTGTTTTCTTTCCAATACTACGATAAAATATAGCACAAAAGCAGTGTTATTTAAAAAAAATTCAAAGTGCAATATTTTAACGTTCAGAAAAAAATGTATATTTTTGCGATATACAAAAAAATTGTATTTCTTCCAGAGTGTACTCAATGTATTGACATTGTAAAAAATTACAAATACGTAAAAGTTCTGTCTTAAAATAAAAAAATTGAGGCATAAATTTAGCAAAAAATGTATTATAAATGCACATTTTTAAATAAATAAAATGCATGTAGTTATATAGCATAGATTTTTTTTGCTGTAGACGAAAATATTGAAGAATTTTTTTGTTATTAAAATAAATTTTCTGTACCAAAACACACACTAAAATACGTAAACATGTTTTTTTGGTTAATGATACTGAAAATATATTAATAAACATATGGTACAAGAAGATTTGTTTTATTTTTTATTATATTTTATAATTATTATAGAACATCCAAGAACAATGCTTAGGAGGATCATAGATCTATTTTATTCTTTTTTACTGTAAATATTTATATCATATCATCCCTTGAAAATTTCTAAATTAAAATTTTCTCTGTATTTATATATGGCTTTCATTCAACACCTCTTATACCTCTCAAAAAAAAATCTGCAGTTACTGGAAGCGACTGAAACTGCCCCACCCAGTGGATTATTGAAGCCGAAAAGAGCACTAAATTGTCTGCCATAACGGCACTAAACGTAATCCGATCTCAACCATAACCCTTTCAAATCTCTTGGAGCACTAAACACTAAAGAAACCCCCATGCAAACCTCTGCACTTTTTTCTCACCTGCAACACATAATATCAACATGTTGAAATTTATTAATTGCTGTTCTTCTCTTCTGTTTCGGGACAGGGATTGCACTGCATGTATAATGGATGCGAGTAGAAACTGTACTTTGTCCACGGCTATTAAATATTTAGTATTTATTTAATTCATTTTCATTTGATTTCTCCAATTTAAGAAAGATTCACATATAATTTTCTCGAGTTTTCGGGCAGCAAATTTAATGGAGCGATTTTTGTAGTTTCCCTTATCTCTGGAGGTGTCAAAGAAATCTCGTTTTCACTGTCAGTTGTGACCAGCGTTGCTAATACAAATTTTTAAATTGCCCCATTATCTAATTCAAAATGCTCCGTTTCGCTCCCACATACGTTCAGAATCCTCTCAATAATCCTCGCACAAGCATCAGGGCCGTCAAGAGAAAATCGGGATCCGGGCGTTGCAACATACGACTCCCACCAATCCTCAATATACATTTCGAAGAGCGGGGGGGGGGCATTCCTCACAATATTTTTCTCGGCCGAAATTTGAAAAGCGGGGAGGTGATATTCCTTTAAGCTTAAAATGCTCCCAATTGCTCCCCAAATAAATTTCGGTCCGCCTATGAATGAAATGCTCATAATGGGAGCGTTTTCGCTCGCATTGGCAACACTGGTTGTGACGTGCTTTCTTCCGGTTGCCTAGCGCATAGACAAGCGGAAGCGTCACTTTAGCGCCGAGCCAAAGATTAGGGAATTAACAAGATAGGACAGCCGGCGGAAAACCCTTCATCCTTTAGCAATGGCGCCATTGATCTCGACATTTGAATTGGAGTACTCGCGCAGTTGCCACAATGTGACAATCAGACGGAGAAGGTAACATTAGAAAGAGAGGCCAATAGTGAAAAATGGACAACACTGTACGTCCTGATAGAACGACCGAACTCGGCTGACTCAGTAGCCAAGGTCACTAAAAGAAACAGGTTGCTTTGTAATATATGTCACATGAAGTATTTCTATGTTTATATGTAAGGTATCTATTTGGTTAGAATTGTACATTGAAAGAACAATTTCGAAACTTTTTTCTATAAAATGAGAAAAAAAAACAGCCACACGCAGCTGTCATCGAGGTCCATACGAGACGTAGCACTTGTCGATTTTAATGAGGTAACCTATCTTTTAGGAAGCTTGGTCAAATTCGTTTAATGCCTAACCGACAAATCCCGAAACTGTTTCCGCTGGATGTCGTGTCCTTTTAAATTGGAGTACACAACTGTCTTCGTCTTCTCCGTCTGACTGCCCTATCTTGTTAGTTCTCTAATCTTTGGCTGATCTATCTTTCGGTTATATTCATGGTACAAATATATACATTTGTACCATGGTTATATTCGGTTATCTCGAATGCCACCTTTGCAATTTTTACCTGGGACAAAGGTCCCACATTAGCCTCCTAACGCAGCCTGTTGAAGTAGGGCTGGGATAGCTACAGTAGACAGCAGATTAGACTTTCACTCACATTCAACAGTCAAAGCAGATGTCCGTAAATAACAAAGTTTTTTAACATATAGTAAAATTTACAACAGCAAAATAAAACGATCAGGTATCAAAATAAAAACTTAAGATATGTCTTTTTAGTTTAATTTGATTTAATTAGGTCCCTGTTCAGGCGCCCTTTTGTGACGTACGGTGAACCAGGCGGTGAGAAGCTAGCTAACTATTAGTTACTACTATTAGTTCGGAAGCAAGCGGTGGGAAACAAGCAAACAGTAAGAGAGGTACAAAAAAATAACATCGGTAAAAAAACAGTAAGCGGAAAAAAACGGTAAGTGGTAAGAAACAACATCACAGTAAGTAATAAAACAGGCAGTATGCCTTGACAGATTTGACATTTCATTGAAATTTAGACTGTTTACATTTTACACCTAGTTTTATTCCTCGACCAAAATTTTAAATTGCAATTTTCAAAAATTTCTATTAATTATTTTTATGTGAAACTTGTTTATTTAGGCTCGATAATTATGCCTTAAAGTAATCTAAATCTTACCAACTACCACAATTAATATATAGCCCATATATGTTCGGATATCCTCTATGAGCATGTTATGAACGTCCAATAGATGCAGATTTTTGTGGCTTCTGGACATCCATCGGACGTCCATGTTATGCCGAGTATGTCCTGTACTTCGAAGCAGGTAAGAGTACTTCGATATTTTATTACAGACATAAGCGGTGTGATTTTCCCATGATAATTTAGGGTCTAAAATGACCCCAAGAAATTTTATGGAATCTGGGTTGTTAATTTCTCGAAGGCTGCGCAAGCTAAATATCATGATCTCTGTCTTGGATGCATTTAAACATAAATTGTTTGAGGCAAACCAGTTTTGGGCCTCTAGCTCATTGTTACGTATTTCATGTAGCAAATTCATAATATCACTGTTGGAGATAGTTAAACTGGTGTCATTAGCAAATAACATATGGCTAGGATATTGTTTCTAAGTGCCATGGGTAAGTAATTTATATAGATGAGGAAAAGTATAGGCCCGAGGACGGATCCTTGTGGAACACCATGTTTCAATTTTTTAAGATAGAAATCTGAACCTTTCACATATTACTCTAGAAGCTATTTATAAAAATAGCCGATGAATAATTGTTTAACAAAAGTTATTAACGTTTATTTTACCCTTAGTTTCACGAATTTTGGAACAAAGAATTTTTTTCTTTTGTTTTCGTAAAATAAAGAGGATTAATTCTATTTTTAAGGTAAATCCCCTTGAAGCATCTTAAAGTACACATTTGAAGCTTTAAAAATCGCAACTACAGGAATCTAATAACACCAGTGTAATAGATGGCTAAAGTTAGTTATACATATCAAATTTTATCACTTTCTCAAGGTTTTGAAATTTTAGAAGTGTACAAAAATAAATTTTTGAGATTTTTTTCCACTCATCGAATGTTTTTATACATATTACTTCAAGAGTAATATATGAAAGTTTCAGGTTTATATCTTAAAAATTGTAGAAATGGTAGAGCTTTTATCGATTTCATCGTAAATCTATGTTCCGACTTCATATATATATGCTATTTCTACATACATTCATTTTTATATTAGAAATTATAATAATAATCCAATATTCACATGTTTTCTTTCCCCACACAGCACATGACATCCCTAGGATATCCTCATATTTAGTCCCGTATATCCAAATCGAGGACAACATTCCTCAGGATATCCTTAGGATATCCCAATAAAATATATACAACCTAAGAATATCTCAAATTGGGATATCCTAGACAAATCCTGGCAGGATGTCCTAGTAATATCCTGCAAAGGTATTAAAAGCCTAACAAAATATCCACTGTGGGAATATCCTGGGCAAGTCCTAGAGTCGTCCTATTATAGGTAATATTATTTAGCAGATTTCAACAACAAAAATAATGAAAAGTATATATATATTATTTTGAGGCTATTTATTTATAGTGTCTTTTATTGGTTTCTAAAAACTTATTTGTTTGTTCTATTTGATAATCCCCTCCAGTACAAATAATTCATTAAAAATGTATATTATTTAAATAGCAATTATTTATAATTTGGTTTTAATACATTTACTATGTTTTGAATTAGCCGCCTTTTTGTGATGAGTCGAAAGTTCTAAGAAATCCGCCCGGCGTCGATATCTGTTCCACGTTCATTTTAAAGTTCTTTCGACAAATAAGATTACGTTAAATATTTCATAAATATAATGTTATATCTTTGTATTTATTATATTGTCTAAAAGGGGAAAATGTGATTGGTTATTGTCCGCATATGTTATTGTCAGATACGTAATCCTTTATATTTTTCTGAGTGAATAGAGTTTATTTTAAATTCATTATAACTTTTCAGCACACTACGATTTTTTAAAGTTGTACATATCATCCCTTGTAACTTCTAACCACCCTAAACTCTGTTGATTTTAATAGTACCAAAAAAGGGCAAGAGATCATTTTTATGTAATATTTCATACTTTTACAATTTTTATTTGAAACTTGTTTTACTATCTTTTACACATTTTGAGTAATTTTGAAAAAAAAACATATTCTTTCCCACCCCAAAATTTCTTTCATTAATCGTGCTCAAATACTTCAAAGTAACATATCAAAAATTCAAGTATTTTCCTTAAAATTTTGATTTGTTGACCTATTTCATTGGCCTATATATAACCTCTATTAATTTGGTAGATTTACTTTTAAAGCGATATAAACCAATTGATAGATACAAATATGTGTATGGAGTTGTACATATATGTATCACATTTTTATTAGTCATTTTACCTCTGCCATTATATAAACTTGTATTCCTTTGTCTTCACTTATTGGCTCAGTTTAAAAGTAATGATCTTATAAAATAATATGTATTTTTTGCTGTCTTTAGAAATATCCAATAAACCGTAAAAGAACTGGGGATGTCCTATATAAATTCCAATCAATGTCCTCAGGTTGTTCATAGTAAAGCCCAGGCATAACCCATATAAGAGCTGATGATGTCCTGTACACACCCGAACTGATGTCCTGAGGGCGTCATCAGCAAAGCCCGAACTGTCCCATTTGGATATCCTACGGACATCCTAAGGTGATAATGGGATCTTCCCAGGATATCCCATATGTCCTGAAAAGTTGTCCCCAGTATGTTCTGAGGATGCCCTTGTGCTGTATGGGTCATTTAAGCTTTGTTGAGCTCAATTTCATTAATAGGTTCAAAAGTTACAACAAATTTACTGTAGCGCGTTCGGGACCGCGCACGCATCGCGCTCCGTACTTATGTTTCGCCACGTTCCATTCTCGTGCGTTAAACAAAAAAATCTGGAGCCTACAATTTTAATCGTACAAAAAAACTTCTTATACGTTTTTGATGTAAAATTTCCCACTCTATCGCCTAGTACTATTAGTTTTTTTATACATTTTTTTTATTTTTCGAATTATTGGCCAAAAACCGAATTTCGGCCAATATTTTCGATTTTCTTAGGGGTCGCCGGCACCCTACAGCTGTAAACTTTCTTTTATCGTATTCTTAAAAAAGAAACATCCTAAAAAATTCAGTCATAATATAACATTTAGTGACGCCTTAAGACCCCTGACGACTGGGCTATATATTAGTTATTTAATCTAGTCCAGAAAAATTCAGTATGCGCCGGTCTCCCTATATATTAGCTCGATTGGCAGCTTTGAGTTTTTTATTTGCAGTAAAAATATGGAGTGAATTTTCACTGGAAAATATACAGCGTGAACCGTCTAAAGGGAATAGACAATGAAAAACATTATTTTTCGGTCAGATTTAGAATTTCCACGTTTCATGAAAACAAAATTGAAATTTTTTTAACCTCAACTATATTTCCATTCCACTAAGTGGATGTGCAACTAGAAATGTGACATAATAATAATAATAATAATAATAATATTTGGCATATAGTTAACACAATTATTGGCAAGGAAAACACCTCTTACAGTTTTGTTGAAAAATATACTGGGTGTTTAAAAATGAATTATTATTTGTTTGCTTATAATTAGGTGTTTTTACTATGTGCAAATTTGCTTTTTTGATATTATTAAAATGAAGCACTTGTTATACTAAGGCACTTATTGATATTTAAATAACATTCTATCGTCCATCAAATTAAAATTTCAACAAATAAATAACATAAAGTTTTGGTAATTGAACGAGTACGCAAAACACGCGGTGACGTCATCGGTTATATTAGTTTCTTAAATCGCGTTTAAAAATTGTTAAACACAACATTGTATTCACTTTATTTACGTTTTACATGTGATTAGATAAGAAATGCCTACCTAATATGGAATTTGTAAAAGCTACTTTAGGAAATTTATCTGCAAAATAACATGTTTATAACACAAAATGACACTGACAATATAACTGATGTCGTGATGAGTGCGTAGTGAATTGATGTAGTGTTTTTGGCGAAAACATTTCAATACAAAATTAAAATCGCTTATTTTAAGGTATTATTCGACTGTTTATCAAAATTCAAGTATTTTTAACTATAATAAAGCATTATCTTCACAGTGAAAGTAACTTTAAAATTTGTGAAAACACCTAATTGTATCGAAACATATTCTTTATAGGATTTTGCAAACAGCAGAAAAAAATAACTATCTATAACTAAAAGAAAAAGTATGTGTAAATTCCCAGTTAGCACCAAAACATCCACAAAACGTCCAGAAGATGTCCGTTGATGACATTCAGGACGGACGAAGGATGTCCGTTTTAGGTCGTCAGACGTATGGTGGGGCGTTCAGAGGAGGTACCGTGTTACAAATTTGGACTTCCTCAGAACTTCCGATTTAGGATCATTGTAGGTCCAGACGAGGACGTTCAGTGGACACACACACAGGCTTTTCAATTCAGACCTTTATAGTCTTAAGAGATGGTAAATGATTTGTTCAAGATACTTTATATTGACTGAAATTTAATAGATAGTTCTTTCGTACCTGAAAAAGGTATCGACTATCTTGCTAACCACCCAGGTCTGAAGTCTACCCCTATTTTTTTTTAAATTAGTGGTACATTTCGGGTTTTCAGGTTTTTTTCTTTTTTTATAAAATTTCAGTTTGCTTAAAGTACTTTGAACAAATTGTTGACCAGCTCTGTGGCTATTGCTGTACATTTTGGTAAAGCTGCAATGGTATTTTTATAATTGTACACTGTCATAGTGGCATATGGAATATAAGAATACTAATTTGAATTATTTTCATTCTTTCGCTTCTATAGGTTTTATTAAATTTACCTATCATTTAGTTGAGAAATAATTAGAAAATTTAGAAATATTGCAGCAAAATAAGTTATTAATCTTTCTCTGGTACTAAATGATAAGTTTAATGATGAGCTAGGAAAAATCAAGACATATGGAAAAAACATTAATTCTTTGGGGAAGCAGCGAAGCAGGGCAGTTTATTTATTAGCTTTGAGAAGGTGTTAATCAAACTTTACTCAAGGAGGATTGTTATTATTAAATTATTTAAGAATGACGAAATATTTATGTTATTAAATATTGTACTCATATTTATAAAAATTTTATTTAGTCTGAAGTAAAATTATGTCGCTGATACATCATTTACTACCATAAGTATTTCTTGTTCTTATTAGCTATTTTCTTCCGTGCTGAACAAAGGGAACACAATCAGAAAGCAACCAAAATAGAGATCAAGAATTCTAAAAATACCTTGATTTAATTGGCTGTTTAGTGATTGCAATCAGCTGGTTCAGCACGAAAGAAAATAGCTATTGTGGTATCAAAAACTTTTGTATATATAAAAATTCTCAGGACATTTCTGCATACTTTCTTTTCACCGTATTTAGCTACACTACACGATTTTTTAACCAGTTATCAAGTTTTATTATTCCTTTCCTTCTGAATTTTTTAACGGCACCACATTTTTAATTTGTTGCATTCGTGACAAAATTAATCTTGGTAGGTCAACGTGCGACCTAAAATGGACATCCACAGAACGTTAATTCATTGTATCCTAAAAACATCCGAAAATAGACGTCTTATGAACGTTCGTTTCACGTCGTCGGACGTTCGGACCAAGAGAGGACCTAAAACGGACATCCTCCGGAAGTTTGGTGCTATTTGGGTTATTAATGAAATCTATCTTTGCATTCTTTCGATAACCTGAATTCTGGTTATGCTAGCAAACAGGGTGGTTATCCTAAAAAATAATTCAAATTGGAAATTTGTAAAAGTATTTACGCAAGCCTTACATATTTGGCGTCTTTTATTTAATATTGAATTTTTGCTGTCGGATGACCACTCTGTATGTCTCTTATGTTCTTTTTTTTGGTTGAGCTTTTAACTAGCGTTCCAACGCAATTTTCAAATTTAAAACTGATCCATAAACGAATGTGAAACTACAGTTTGAAATTGGATGTGATACAATGAGGCTTTAGCATTTTTATCAGCAATTAACAACAGACATAATATTTAGAAGATCATTTCTAATTCAATTTTAATTCTGAAAAAAGAATTATAAAGGTCATTCAAACATCCGTCAGATAAGATAAAAAAAAGTCAGTAGTACTTCCGGGTATTTTTGGGCCCAATTAAGTAAAATATTGTATTTTTGGGTCAAATATCCTGTACTCTAATTTCAAATTTTTATCTCGAAAAAGAAACAAAAAAGTGAGGGTGTACCTGATCTCTTGGGCGCCCGGTATATACCAAACAGTTTCAGTAGATAATAGTTTCAACTATATTTCGAATATTATTTTAATTAACATTATTAAAATAATTAGAAAACGACGGAGGACAAGAACATATATCTAGAATGTAGTATTTACTCAAAACTTGGTGGAAATAGTGGAAATCTGTGAAGATACCTTTACAAATTTACTCGTCTCCATTTGTTTAATGCACATAAAAAAGACCATAAATATCGGCTGTCAACATATATCAAAGTCGGCACAATTACTGCTTACAAGAGTAGTACAGAGCCGTACTTTGCGTATTAGAATAATATTAGAGATTTAAAAATCGGCAGAAACATAATGGCGTTTCTGATAAATTAAAAAATTTACTCTGTTTTTCGTCAAAATAGGAATATCTTATGCATTGGTGGACGCATTGCCTGTCCTTCGCGACAGTGGCAGATACATTCAAAGTACGGCTCTGTTTATCTGTTCCCTGGTTATGAGGAGATTTGCGTAACTGTACCACAAGAGGTAGAAATCTAAATTAAAAGAAACGTGTTTCCGTCTATTTCTTATCTTAATCATGCCAGAATGTTCTTTATATAAGATTAAGGATGTTTTAAATATTAAATAATACATTATATTTAGTATTTAATAAAGTATAGAAAAATAAAGCATGCCCCAGTCTCCCCTTATATTGGTTCGGTCTGTAGCTTTGAGTTTTCTGTGTGCCGTGTAAATATGGAGTGAACTATACTTTAGTTATCTCCCGATGATGCTAATGGGGTTAGCGAAACGCGCGTTGAGTATTGGTATTTTGATGTGATACGGAATTGCGTTATATAAAACGGCAGCTAAATAAATGAAAGACGATTCGTATTTTTTTGGAGCTATGACTTGGGATATTTAATGTAGTGTCTACGGAACGTAGACAAGAGCTATGCTTGGAACCCCGAAAAATTAATTTCTTACCAAGATATTTAGGCTCCTGATATATTAATATGTTGTGCACAAGACATACCAGATATAGTTGCCATTTGAATTGAAAATTAAGCCAATTAAATTTCTTATAAAAAGGAGTGATATTATCACGCTTAGGTATCACTATAGAGAAACTTAAGCTTGAGTTTTGGGACTTTTGCAAAATACATTGTTCTGCAACAGCAAGACAGGGTCCATGAATGCAGGGGCGGACTGGCAACAGTTTAGCGGCGCTGGATCTTAGAACTCGCAGACCACTTGTTACTTATTATTATTATTACCATTATTATACCTATATGATAGTTAAAGTAGGTTTATATTAGCACACAAATCGTTTTATAGCGGTTTTTAATTTTAAACGCAGCATACTTTTAGAAAGCGACAAGCTTTTTGTTTGAACAATAGATAAATATTTAAATAATTAACACCTGTAACAAACTTCCACTTATTTAAATTTAATAAAGATAATTCCCTCCTCAGCAAACTGCTTTCCTCGGATATTTGGTCAATTATTTTATCACTATGTAGGTTATTCAACACATCTTTTTCTACCACCAACAGAAATGCTTCCAAGTGATTGTCGCTAAGGAGTACATCCTTAATCTGGTTTTCACAAATTTTAGGGTCGAGAAACACCTTTCATAAGCTACTCGTGTTGTGGGTAATATCAACAAATACTGGTAAGCCAGTGTTAATAACTATATGATTTACTATATAAGTTATATTTTATAAGATCACTGTAACAGCATACTGCGCATTTCTTACAAGCTTTCGTTTTACAGAATTTAAAATTTCACATTCTTCCAGATAATCTTCTTTTTGTTCTGCATCATTTTCAACTTATAATATTGTTTAAAAAATGTATTTTCTGTTAAGAGTGGCCGACTAAAAATCAAAAATAAATTAGTCTAAAATGCCGCACATATTTTGAAAAAATTTGCTATTAATTAATAAGATTTGTTTTAATTAGCAGTAAATTGCGAGATTTTATGATTTTTTAAAAAATATTTAGAATCAAAATATGAGAAAAAGGACTCGATACAAACCTTCACTCATGTTTTCTGTGTATCGTACTATTTTTATTTGACCAAAAAACATAATAATTTTTGCAAAAACATGTATAGCACAGAACCGTGCAAACGCACATTTTGCAACAAATGTTACACTAATACGAGCTCCCTCTGGATTTATTATAGTTTAAGCTCCGCCCTTCACCCAGAATTATTTTGTGAATGAGAAAATATAACGAGGGAACGAAATAAGAAATTAAACCGAACCATTTCTAATATGCTTTTATTGAGTCTTTATATTTTTAATGTTTTTTTGTATTTTTAACATTTTTTATATTATATTGTAATACTCTTATATTTTATATTATTATATCATAAACTATAATATGTCAGTTCCAACTTTATATTTTTGACTTATCTTATCTACTATCATTGTAGCCACAAAGATCAATAAATGTACCTATCTATCAAATAACACATCCCGCCCAATAAAATACCAAATTCCATTAATTTACTATTATACTTAACAGGTAGGTACTCTACTCTTTGATTATATTACAAGTACCGAATTATAACAATATTGTAACTAGTATATGTAGTCACTCATACACTAACAATAATGTTTAATTTTATTTCAATTCTTCTTTTTAAAATGGTGGTATGCTGATATATCTGAAAACATTTATTGGGCAATACAATTGATATTAATTTTCAAAGATGTCTTCTTTTCGTAAACACATGAATATATAATTATAAGGGGCAATGCGATTTGCAATGAAAGGAGTTAGAAACACAAAAGTAAAGCGCACATTTTTCCCATTTTTTCATCAAGTCACACGCATCAGTTTGTTGCATTAACAAACCAAGCGCCAGACGAAAACAGACCTAATTGCGTCAAATTGAGGTAGAAGGCTGCTAGATACCATAATTCTGAATAAGTACCTACAGCCAAGAGAATTTTGAAAAATCAGGTTTTTCTGTAATAACTTTTATTTCGTGGAAAAATAGAAAGAAATTTTTGGGATAAAAACTGTGGACAGTAAAGTTATCTATCGATCTGTCAAAATAATGAAATCTAGGCTCAAAATTTAAAAAGAAGCAGAGAAACCAACTTACTCCTTTAAACCCGAAAATATTTTCAAGAAAAAAGCAACTTTCGTGAAAATTTAACAAATCAGAGCTAAAAGTATTGTCCAGAAGGTGATGTGGGCCGATTTTGAAAATATTTTCTTTTTGAGATTGCGCACCAAAGTAGACGTTCTAAGGCTCAAGTTGCAGGTTTTTATCTCTGCTTTCAAAGTTTGTAGAGAACACATTTTTGAATACAAATTTTAGCCATCTTCTTTTGCTCTGAAAATTTTACAAGTTTTTAGAATCGTTCTGACATTCGTGTTTTTAAAAAATGCACTATTATAGTTCATTGAAACCAATAATTGAGGCTTTGGATTTTTAAAATCTGACCAGTAAAACCAGAGATAGCCATATTTTTGAGAAATAACCTATTATATCTAAATGATATTTTGATGCGGGGTTTAGTGTAAAACATCCATTAAACTCTTGCCTATTATAAAAGCAAATTAGAAGTTCTCCCCCATCCATGTATTTTTTAAGAAAATATGAATAATAATTGGTAAAACTAAAAGTGTACACCAGGGAAGTTATTTTATATAATATGTGCTAAGTATATAGTACTAGTTCATTAGTCAAATCCCTTGATATGTGATTTTGTCGAGAACTACTACTTCTAGAAAGTAAATTTTCAAATAAAAGGTTTCCTCTATCCTTGATCTTTATTTATTCTTGATATATCTACTTACTTGTTACTGACTTCGAAAAATTGGCATTTGCTTGCTACATTTACGTCTGCAAATTTCCGTTCAGGATTGTAAAGAAATTCTTATTTTATACCATATACTATCAAAACAGTATACCACTTGTAGAAATTACACGAACCGCCGAGACTACCTTGCCTGCATAACTCCAACCAGACGCACTTGCGGAGCTTTCAATTATATTACCGCCACTGCCATGGCTGCCGACAGCCTGCCTAAAATTCGGAGAACGAGTGCCGACGGTGGTTTACCTCTTCATAGACAACTAGTGAATTTCATAATAATCCGTTGAATAGTTTAATGATTATATAATTACTTATCACTGACTTTCTGCGAACCATTTCTCTTATTCTCGGCGTCTATTGGATGCATAACAATAATAATTAGAAAACAATTTTTTTTTTTGTTTAACTTGCCATAATTCAAAAAACAAAAACAATGGATCTCAATTTTACTATGTTATCACTACATATTTATTAATGAACTGTGGTAATATGAAGGTCAAATTTTAATAATTGTGAAAAATACGATTTTTTCTCAAAAACCAACGTGAACATTTGCAGGGGTCAGTTAACGAACGGAAAACCGTTTAAGTGTATGCTGAGAAGAAATAAAGATAGAGAGACATCTTTTTTATTTGAAACTTTAACAGTTTTTTAAGAAAATCGTGTATAGACAAATTCGATCAATAAATCACTAATACTATTCGCATAACACTATTGGATAAAACAACTTGCGTGGTGTATGTTTTTGGTTTTAACAATGGTTGCTAATTTTTGTTTATTGGTAAACTAGCATTATTTGAGGAAGACTACAAAATAAAAATTCAAGAAGTCCTGAGGAATCCCCTGACGATCCAAGAGTTTAATTTTGATTTGTTTAATGATGTGACAGCTAAAGCTTTAAGCTTTACACATACGAAAACTAAACAACATTAAAATGTTAAGTTTTCTATTTAGTTATAAATAAGAACTAGTGCTATACCCCCAATAGCAAACAAGACTGCAGCTACGGCCAAGTATTTCCGAGTTATTGCTTTTCATATATGGCACATGAGGTACGAAGGTACAAAATAGAGTTCCTACAATGTGCTGAGTTTTCCTTCCTTTGTTGGTCTTGCTTTTCATATAACAATATTATTTATGCTATGCTACGCTGTTGAGGAGCAATAACTCTGAAACGTGTGTCCGTAGCTGAAATCTTGCATACCACTAATTTTTGTTTATAATTTTTATCGGACCTCATCAACGTACTCTTACATTCTTTTTATTTAATATTATTATTTCCTTATTGATGATTATTATTAATCAATGCAGATTACTAATTATTGAATATCTTTTCCATCATGAAAACATATAGATATACGTATACTCCATATTACAAATTAAAATTCTAGGGAAGTACCTAGCCGCTTAAATTATAAATACCTACTGTATTTATTGAAGGAATAATACGTTAAAAACGCATTTAGATATGTCGGCATAACCTTTGAGCTTTGGCTGGTAGAATTATATACAACTCATGAACTAATTACGAGCTTATACGTAAGTTGAATCACGGCTCCATGTATGTAGCGTTACAAACGTGATCGCTCCAGAAAAATACCGCGATTGTATACTATAATTATGACAAATTTTCATTAAAAGACAGACTTAATTATGACAAAATATAAATACACAGATAAGGCAGGAAAGAAATTTTCTCAAATATATTTTTTTGTATTGTTAGGCACCACATTTCTATGCTCAAGTAAATAATTTTGTTTCATAATGACTTTCTTGCTGTTTCCATATTACATCAAATACAATGCTATGTAATAATTACATAACTTCTCTGGAACAACAATTTATTCTTAAAAGCAAAATTGTCACAAATCGACCTTTAATTCAACTGTTTTATAAGATGATAAGAAATAACTATAAAATAATTTCAATGTATATTTATAACGATGTTAAAAATGCTGCTGAATGTTACTAAAAAATCGTTATAAAATAATTTAGTTTTATAAGCCGAAATGTTTTATAACAAGTCATAGAAACATTTATAAAATAATTTCTTTATTGAATTATAAGATATTTTATAATTTTGCTGTAGAAACGTTTTAATGATAAATTTATAAAATATTTCAGTTGCAGACAAAATAGTATTTTCTGAAATTCTAATATAAACAGTTAGCAGTTAGAAGCATTAATAACATAACAATAAAACAAAATAATCATAGAAAATTTGAATTATAAAATAAATTTGCTGGTTGGGTAAACTTTTTTAAAATTAATGACAGTATGAATGTCTGCAAAAATAAATAAAATAAATTTCTTAAATCAAATTTTTATTCGGTGGATGAATTCTTCGAATATCAGTAATGTTCTTTAACTATTTTTAATAATGTGTTTGTATTAAGCTTTAATGTTTCTTTTTTCTTTTAATGATTTGTTCTTGAAACGATTTGAGTTGAAATGCCTGTAGTGTTAACTTTTTATGATGAATAAATTATTATTACTATTATAACACAAAAAAAATGCACCAAATAAAACTCCAGATAACATTTCTACCTATGTTTTATTAACATTTGTGTACAATTTCATTTTTACAATGTTACATACATACGGATTTAAACTAGAGAATGCATTTTTTAACTTAACCTACTGTACTTTAACTTTACACAAAAAAATTCCCCAACATTTACAAAATTTTCAAGATTATTGATCACTGTTACAGGATTAAACATAGGTCAAAAATTCATGAGAAATAAGTCATCTGTTGCATGTTTAAGTGAAAAAGTAATATGCAGGGCGAGAAACACTTACTAATAAACGATAGCATCAAACATGTCTATATGAATTAAAGCACCCTGCACTCTCCTAAAAATACAATATATACAATGTACAAGCAAAGGTAACAAAATTATGAGAAATTATATCAATCTAAATAAGACGTAACAAAAATAAGTTACTATTAAATATGTTGTTAGTCGTTAGCTATTATTAAAATTGACTTCAAATTTGAAATACGGCTATTATGTTAGAAATGTTTTACTTTTATGATGAAACTGGACATATAATCAATTAAATCACCTGTTTCGTTCCACATGCTTCAAATGTCCCGCATGTCCTGCTAACGTAAACGTCAGATATGCTGCAATTTAAACAATAATGGGGTTAAGTAGAGGTACCTGCAATCAACAGGTCTCTCAGATTGGCAGATACTGTATTCTTTACAGAAAATATATATCATCTCAATACAGCACAGCAAACTCTACCTAAAAGGTCTCGAAAAGTAAACTTGCTCGCTGATAATAAAAACTAACAGCATACTTTTGTCAAAACATTTACTGTACTCTAAACCCGAATTTTACAAAGGCAAAAACTATTTATTACACCATCGAAGTACTGATGAATCCTGATAAACCTAATTTTAGGAACCATTTTGGCAAATAAAGCCACCGCCAGCCTCATTTGTAATAAAAAAATGTTTAAGCAGCTTCCGGTGACTTCAAAAAGTACTAATTATGACTAGAGAGACATTTAAACTTCCTTACAATATTACTTATATTGTCTGCGTGTTCCCAAAATCTAACGATAATTTAACGACTAACCTCTAACATTTATACAATATTCAAGAGGAATTATACGACTTTGACAAAATGGCTCCTTTTCTGATTGTTAATCAGAAATGTGCATAATTACTGTCAAAAATTACCGGCTGATAAGTAGCTAAAGTAAATTTTTACTTAAAAATTGATACTCATTTTTGACTCCAGATCTGTAGACACATTCAAATGACAGAACCTTAGCATTATTAAACTTATATGACCATACAATTACTTAAACACTGAATATTTCCATCTCACTTGCAGTAAAAGCCTGTTTAAAAAAAAGTGTAACATAACAAGTTACAATTGCCTAAATTTGAGATAATTATTATCTTACTTAAAAGTGAGTCCTAATCAACATCAATACAATATCAAAATTGATTAACCGAAAGATATCATCTACAAAAAGTCACATCAAATTAACTGAAGGTAAAAATGAGAGAATCATTCAATTTTGATCGTTCAACAGCTCTTGGCAGCAAAAATGTGGTAAATAACTAGTGAATAGAAGTTATTCTTGAAGTAACAACAGAGTCAATCATTTTTTATCACACTGCATGAAAGTAATTTTAATGCAAACGGGTCCTTAGATTCCTAAATTTTATATATAATTTAGAAGTTTTTTACTTATGTTAATTTTGTAGTTACTACCGTTTAAATTTCGGAAGAGGCTGCAACAAATTTAATTTATTTAACATGATACCACAGAAAAAGGGGAACTATACAGAAATGAAAACTTGCTGTGGTACCTTTGATATCACAGGGACTGATGTATGTGACCTTGAAGTGATAGTAATTGTGAGAAAATTGAGAGAAATGACTCCTACAGACAAAATTCAACTGTACTATAGTCTGTTTTTAAACCAGGAGGAGTAAACATGGAAATTCCAATCATACCATGAAAGTAACCGGAAAATACAATATAACCTTTTTGGCATAATGCATCAACCTCTATTAGACCTCTATGTATTTTATACAGCATCCATACCATTTACACAATATAAAGGCACCAAATAATTAGCCACTTATACCTTCAGATTTATATAAAAGGGATTAAAAACTGATATAAAACTGATAAAACAGAAATTAAAGCAAAATAATTTACGATATGAAATTAAAATTTTTACAATATGTCAAAATTTACGACTATTGCCTTGTGTAAAACTGACGAAAGTATATCCAATCACAGAGTATGAATTAGTGCGGTAAATTTGAAACACTTCTCCTGGTTCAAAAATAGACTATAGACATTCAGTACCCAATACACTGAGAGAACAATCATCAATTGACTCGTTTTGATAGATATATGGATTATCACCATGGCGACTATGAACAAATTAGATTCCGCCCTCCGCAAAGGCTAGCTTTCGCTCCCTTCTATGATGATACTAAAAAATTGCACGCATGTTATGTAAGGTTGCTATGATTTAATAAAATGGATAGTTCCAGAGAAGTGCAAACTTGGACCAATGATTTCCAGTTCCTATTTGTGTCCATAGGGCAGAGAATTATAGAAGCTGAACTGTGTACTAGTTAAAAGACCACACTTACTTTTCCTAAATACCGAAGTATTGCAAGACTGTATGTTCGTATGGCGAGGAGAGGTGTCCATGAGAACTTTTTTTATAAGTTAAATATGACAGCATACAAATGGAAGACTTACGAACTAGAGAAATCTAGATAAATGACAGCAGTAACAGGTAATCACGACTTTTGGTCGTTTGAACGAAATCGGTATCAAGGTCGTTTAAATAAGAAAACGGCTACGACCCAACCAGCATATTGTTTTTACAGAGTATATAAGCAAATCCTGGATTCCTTTATTTTGCGCTCATCTCATTAAAGTTAGAGGATGCCTCCAGAGACTTCCTTTTGGAATAGAGGAAATAATTCAAAATTGCTCCAGAAATCGTTCAAATGTACCAAGCACAATATTTAGACTATACGAATCTTCATTTCAGTTATAGGGCAGCTAATTTTGGTGCTGAACAATATGAGGTGTTGTTCATTTTGAAATTAGCACAAGGTACGTTTGACCTACTGCAAATCAGTGATGTCATAGCTACCTACACTATATGTTTTGGTGGCTAGTGACAATCACAGCTGTGATAAATATTTAAAATTCTGATTAAATAGCGTAATAAGTGGCAATTATTTTGCAAATTCCACAGCACCATTATTTATATAATTAAACCATTAATTATATAACAGGGATACCTTTTCATATCCACAATTCCTCGATTTCGTACTATTTCTACTACAATTACATTACACTGTATCATGTAAATATTCCATCTGACAAAAATTATTTAATTTCTTTTTTGTGAAGGATGAAACGGTAAAAACCAAAAAGAGTAATGGAAAATGTTTAAATACCAAGGAGTTCATAGACTTTTCATTTAAAAAGTAGAAGAATCGTGCACCGAGTACCATAGAAAGACCTGGATATGCAGCAGACCGGAATGAAGTGGATTAAGAGCGCAAAGTGCTTCATCGCTGCTTGACAGTATGTTGACGTGAGAGGCGAAGCAGAGTGTTAAGGTATTTTAACACTCACCATCATGGGAGACGAGAGGTAAAGTGAAATTATTCATAAATCCTCAGAAAACGTCAAGTTTTTAGCAAAAAAGGCTACTTTATCTATTGATCGTAAATCGAAGTAATTATTTAACATTTAAGCCAGACTTTCTTCCTGCATGTAATCTGAAGAGTTATATGAAATTGGAATTTTCACGACATTTCTTTAGAACACACTAATTTGGGAACATGAATCTAATAGTTTTTAATGCAAACAGTTAAAAAAATATTTTTTCTTTTGCGCTTTTCATCAATTTAATACTAAAAACATCTTAAATTTCTTCTCTTACAGAGGTCATACATAGGTACCACGTTGTAAGGTTGAGTTGAGAGTTTAAAACATAATAAAAACAAAACATTACCACTAAATTTCTCGTTTAATAAGCACATGTGTTCTTCTGGCCGTTTCTAGAGTATGTTGATTTCAATTCAGATCTGGAGTTTAAAATTCAGTCCCTTGAACATCGTTCCATTATTTGAGCATATTTTTTTAAAAATAGCATGGGGACACTATTACACTACCATTCCTTTTTTTCCCCAAGGGACCATCCATTAATTACGTCACACAAATGCCATGGTTTTTTTTCTACCCCTCCCTCCCGCTATGTCACAGATTGTCACATTGAGTCGATCCCTTCCCCCCCGTTGTGACGTCTCACATTTTAAATTTTGAGTTAGAATTTTCTGATTTTGTTTTTTTTTTAAATTACATTCAATTAAAACAATGGTATACGTAGATGTAAATAATGTGATGTCACAAAAGTTTGACCGCCTCCTCCCCTCTTTCACACTCTGTCACACTTTATGGACCCCCTGCTCCCCTCTCAAAGTGTAACCTAATTAATGGATGGCCCCCAACAGAATGTTTGTATTGTTTCCAAATTTACTTTAGCCTCTATGATTATGGATGACAAGAACAAAAATGTGTTATCTATTCTCTACAAGTCATACTTCTTAAGAAAATTAAAAGGAATGGGTTATGCTGAAGAAAAATAATGAAAACAGTTTTAGTAAAAAATGCAAATAAAAGCAATAAATGTATAAAATAAACTTTCATTTAAATAATATTAACACAATATAAAAATTCTGAATAGTTACAAAAAAATTAATAAAAGTTTTTCATTATTTTTCCCTAACTCTACTCTCGATTGGAACACTTAATTATTAACTTTTTTTTCTATAACAACAGGCCGTTCAGAACTGCCTGGAAAAAACACCATTTATAAAAAAAAATGTGGTAACTACGTTAAATATAAAATTACTGTATCTTTTAATTATAAGAGCACTAATAAATGCATTGTAAACAATTAAAATAAATTAAAAACCGTTTATACTTAAAAATACTGAGTTTTAGATGGTGGCGTCCCATAAGAAAAGCTTTTCTGACCAAATAAAGTCTCTCTAATGTGCACCACCAGTGCTAGTTGTTATTTCAGACAGCTCTCCATAATATTTTGGTGTAATTTTAAGTTGTTATAAATTAAAATTAGCTAGTTGTGTTTTTATTGGCTTTTTAATCAGTATCTGCCTTCATTCCCCGAACTTCTCCTTTCTGGCGTAGAGATTCCAGTTCTTCTTTTGTTTTATCTTCTATTGCTCGGATGTCTGCCATTGTCAGACCGTACCAGCGATCAATCGAACAGAAAACTTGCCTAAAATTATAAATAATACATTCTACATGTTCCTGATCTTTAGTAATTATTATATTAAAATAAAATAAGTTAATTTAAAGGCGTACTTCTTAAGGGCAGAGTATTTAGTAAACTAAATATTTCTGTCAAGCTCCTCTATGAAAGCTTATTTCCATAATAGTCAGGGAGTTAGGGGCAGATTTCATTGCCTTATTTGCTCATCAATCAGAGTATGCTGTGGTCTTTAATTTATGTGTACATTATCAAAAGAGACTGTTTACAACTAGATAGCGGGGCAACGCCGAAAGCATTTGTAACATGTAATAAACAATTATAAACATCATTTTTTAAACGTTCGTAAGTAAATAAATACGTCGAGTGTGAGGTCGCATCAAAGAGGATGATAGATGTTTTATCGGCATTGTAAATTGCACCAACGAAATCGCAAATTGAATAAGTGTTATTTTTTTATGTTTCTCCAAATCGATTTCACTTCTTTCTCGGTACTCCCCTTTATTCTCCCCTCGGATGGTTGTCCAGCGAAAAGATGGCTGACTTTCGCGAATTAATAATAAAAAAAAAACTCGGAATAATACCTACACAAACTATAGCCTATTGTATAAAGAATTCCGTCCCGATCCGACCCGTACCAGTCCGGAGGCGAAAAAAAATCCCATTCGAAAGCCCTAGTTAGCGCTATTTCGGAAAAACAGAGGGGCCGAGACCTGTAAGATTTTAAGCTGTCTTTCCGCATTAAAACGACGGAAACGCCCCTGAAATAACTGTAGAACTAGACAAACTTGTACAGTCCCCATCAGAAATATCGTCAGAGTATTTTCTATGTATTTCTATAATTTTTATTCAGGGAATTCAGTTATGTTCACCGCACATGGATTTTTGCAGTGGTAACTTTGACGACTGCTTAAAATGACTGTCCTACAATAGTCCGGTCGTCGTAATCTTTTTTTGATCAGAAATTTTAAACAGCAATTTTATTGACAATTGTGCTGAACACGAGTGACATTAAAACAATTATAAAACACATTAAAAACAATGGTTTTTAGAGAAAATTATCATTTTTGGATGTTTTTTGACTTTTTAACGAAAACGTTTGTTGGTCAAAAAAAGTCAATATATAAAATGAAAATTTTATCAATATGCGTCGTTTGAGACTTGTAGCGATCTCTCATCTTTGAACGTTCAATTGTTATAAACAAATTAAGGGTTCTAAATTAACAATTTTTTTCTGTTCAACAAAAGGTCATACACATATTTTATTGTGTTCGAAATGCTGCATTTCCTAGAATTTACAGTTTTTGTTTATGTCGATGTCTCGCGTATTTTGCAACTGCTTAAACAAATAAGCCAAAATGTTTATTAAGGATTTGCGACTCACGTTGTACGGCATTTATACATTAATTGCTATAAAAGCAAAAAATTTAGGAAAAAACCAATGGATTTTTGAGACTGGTTAGTTTATAATATACTAACTTTCTGTTGTCACAAGATTTTTTTCATAAAATTGATTAATAAACAATTGGCAATCGTAAACGCAAAATGGTCTATACCTTCCGATTCTAGTTAACGAATCAAGGTCTATTTAGGCTCAAAATTTTCCTTTTTTTATTATCTTTCATTTGCCGACATTTCGATACTACATTCCTGAGCCGAGATATTTCATTTGTTTACTAAGCAATTTTTATTAAAACATTGGCGAGAGGGTAAAAAAATAGAAAAAAGGGGCAAGATTGCCATGGGTGGAGAGTGCAAAAAATGACATGGAAAGTCGCATATACTTAATAAACAAATTAGCTTATTTGTTTAAACAATTGCAAAATACGCTAGATATCGAGACAAACAACTGTAAATTCTATGAACAAAATGCAACATTTTCACCATAATAAAGTATCCATATGACCTTTTGTTGAACAGAAAAAAATTGTTAATTTAGAACCCACAATTTGTTTATAACAATTGAGCAGTCAAAGATAAAAGGTCGCTACAAGTCTCAAACGACGCGCATCGATAAAATCTTCATTTTTTATATCTTGACTTTTTTCGTTAAAAAGTCAAAAAACATAAAAAATTGAGTATTTACGCTGAAATTCATTGTTTTTAATAATGCCTGTGTTATAAAAAAAATTTTAATGTCACCATCACGTTTTGCGCAATTTTTCCTATAATAGTCAATAAAAATGCCATTCTAAATTTCTGGCCAAAATCAATGATTTTGACTTTACAACGACCAGCCTATAAATCGATTGTGAACACAAGCTCATTTTAATAACTTAGTTTTTCATAACCATGTTAAATTTCAGATACGAGCACATTGATCCAATTTCGAAAAATGTTTTTTGCATTTTTCCATGCTTGTAAATATTTTTATTCCAATAATTTTTTGCATGTTATCAACGCTCCTACAACAAAGTCCTAGAGGTGCACGCGATCCCTTTTCATGACACACATAACAAAATTGAAATAAAAAATAGTATATGAACGACAAGCAGTTTGCCATTTTTTTGCTGTCTCCAGCTCCCCTACTATAAGATTAATAACCGGATTGCATGGAAGCATGCTCTAGCCCTAGAAGCATACGTTTGGACTAACATGCCCATGTCAGGTTATTGCTTCAATTGCAATGAATCGACTACTAGATCGAGGTTCCTCCCATCTCGTAGTCTCATGACTTCAAAATATTTATAAGGTGGAAGTTCCAAGCTAGTCGTTACAGATCTACCTTGAACTGACCAGAGACAACAGCTCAATACTGCAATCCGCAAGCGGTCCGGAATGGCTGGCACGAGAGTTCTTTTAATTGGAATTAAATCCTTTGGCTGGTGTTTGTTGCAATCAAAACCAAGCATTTTGTGGTAAAATTTAATTTTTTAACATACAGTCCAGAGAATTGATTTGCAATTTGGTTATTACCGTTGTGAAAATAAGGTTTCATAGAGGAGCTTGACAGAAATATTTCGTTTAGTATATAAGTTAACATTTGATATTATTTCGGGATATAATTTTGACATATACCAACAAGATGTGATATGTCACATTAATAAAGCAATAAAATTAATTCTTGCTCTTAAATAAGTCTCACTATCTTCTCTCCTGAAACTTTGTAATGTTTTAAAAGTGAAAAAAATCAGTTCCTTTGCTATATTTGTGGTTATGTTACATCATGAGGTAATTATTCTGCCTTCTGCCCTTCAAAATCCATTTTGAATTTTTCCAATATCTTTTTCTCTCTCGCAGAAGTCATTACAAAATTTAATATTAAATATGCAAATTTATGTGCAATAAATGTTGAATATTATTAGTCTTATTACTCAACCTATGCATATTTGAAAAATTCGATGAGAATACATAAAGCAAGATGATGAATATATTCTAATATTTGAGTCAATATTTTTTCATTATAAGGTGGATATTCAGGTATTTGTAATTTGATTCTTCTATCTTCTGAAGTCTTCACCTGATGCTACTCAATTTCCGAATACCCATTAATATGCCAAACTCATAACTTTCAACTACCGATTTCTAGGAGAAAATAAGATATTGGAAAATTCAAAACTGATTTTGAAGGGGAAGATGCCGTAATGAGTTTTGAGAAAAATTACCTTATGATGTAAAATATCCTCCTCGGCACTTGATCAGCGAAACTAAGCAACATTGGTTGCGTCCGACGGTTGGATGGGAAACGAAGTATCTCGTCGGAAACCCCAGTCCATATGCTAAGCCATCGTAAAGACTGCTTGACGAAAACAAAACCCAGGAATGATAGCTATACCAAGGAGCCTTTATCAACAGACTATGAAGTTTAGTATAAGAGACCAAGTTCGGATAAGGAGCTCTAAGAAAGAACAAACAGGAGTACCACAATAGACCCATAGAGGTTGGGGTGATCAAGGCCAATAAGCTAGCTTCTTTGAATTAATCCTTAATTTAACATATCCTCAAAAACCGGGATTTCTCTATTTTTAGGTTAGAATCTCTCGAAAACCTGAAGTGATGAAGCAACTCTGAGATTGGATTTGCAAAAACCTTCAGAAAAAGTATAGTCTGGTTTCAGGTCTAGAAGGTCGGTTCAATTTTGTCGGCAATTCAATGAAATAAGTTAAAATAAATATATACATATACATTACTTTTACTAAAACACTTAGTTAAGGAATTTTGAAATAAAAACATTGTATTTTAATTAAACAAGCTATAATATATTCATTTGTATTTCACATACACCATGCCACATACTTATTCACAGTATTGCTGTACATATTCTTTTCGAATGCAAGATGTTAGACCGCATTAAGCCAAAGTACCTAGAAAAGGTGGAATTATCGCCCAAAGATATAGGGAAATTAGTTTCCAGGAAAATCATATGAATTGTAAAAAGCATCATGGGCAACAACTAATTGTAAGATAATTCATAGAATTATATAAAATGTTGATCTGCTTGTATTCAATGAAGTGTGTCCAACTTTTCACGGTAACATCTGTGTAACTCCGATATTAATAAACGTAATAAGATTTTAATATATTAATAGATATGGCCATTTGGGTTTTTACTCAATAAAGTACTTTTATTATTATTATTATTATTAATAAATCTATTTATTTTAAACTAGGTTAAGTTGTACACCTCTTCAAGGTAACTGAAAGCACATATACACTTTATCCCCAACCTATTGTTGGTATAAGAAATGTCGAGATCTTTGTTCTTTACCACACTATCAAGGGCATCAACATTTTTTATACCTAGGATAAGTCTGAGATAAACTATATGTATTTAATTTATTTCATAGAAGCCCTAATTGGGGGAGTCAAAATTGTGTCAAACATAAGGCTTCTTTTTTTTAAAGAACCACATATAAAATGGTGGTAATGGTCATGGGAATCTTCTAAATCTCTGTGTCAATTTTCTAAAATTTATTTTAAAAATTCTTAAGTAATGATGGAGGTAAACTACAAAGCCTTAAGTTTCCATTAATTTCAAATTTGTAGAAAAAATGTCCAATCCGAGTTAAAGGACATTAATTCTTGACAAAACGTTTACCAATTTATAACTCTAAAACTACACACAAGATAGTGGTAATATTTTTTTTTATAAAATAAATCCTAAGCTCGTTCGGCATTTTTTTTTTATTTCATAAATCGAAAGTACCAGAATAAAATAATGGACCTGCAAAAAATCAGATTTTTATTCACACGATTAGTGTCATAAAAACAATTACAAACGTCCACCCCGCGAAAATGGGGCGTGGCCAGGCACTACATCACTATACGCACAGGCTCGGAGATCTCCATCGGCTCGATGCTATTTAGTTGTTACTATCTATATACTTATCGTGTTGATCTGTGCCCCTCTAAAACTGCGGACCGGATCTATCAAAAGCATTTCGTGGGAGCGGTTTTTCGGGATGCAGTCGGTGTTATTCGATTCAGGAATTAATTTTACATTGTTTAGGATTGATTCGGAGGCGCTCTTTTTAGTGGTTTTTGAGTAATTAACTCGCAAAAGTCGGCTATCTCTGTTGTCTCTTAAATATAGGAACGGGCAATCGAGATATTGTAGGGGAATACATGATTTGGCGAAATGTTACCAAATGTCAAAAATGACAATTTTCTTTCGCTTCTGTCGGGCCGAATTTTCGATCTTTAAGAAAATAGCCATTTTTCTTTCGCACAGATCAAGCCGAAATTCCGATTTCCACTGTGACGCTTACGATGTCGATAGAATACAAATCTTCTTTTTTAAATATAGACCAAGACCAAAATTGATCCTCTACTACAAGTATTAACTTATATACGAGCATTTAAAAATTTGATGTTTTTGAATTTTTTAGGTTACGTTTTAATACTTCTAAAGAAGGCATTATTTTCTCGCTCCTGCAGACCTGAATTTCCGAATTTTTCTGTACAATTTGGTATCAGGAGAAAGGGCCAATCTTGTTCTTTCCATTCCACGTATTTACTAAGTTATGATCTTTTTTGTTAAATTCAATGTTTTTAAATTTTTAATAGAAAAGCCATCTTTCGTTCGTCCGTGCCAAGGCAGATTTCCAATTTTGCCCATTCACTTTGGTATCAGTACAAAATGCCACTCTTCCTCTTTCCATAGACACGTAAAACGGCCTTCAACTCCATGTATTTATTTAGTATTTAATGGCTGTTAGTGGTCGCGGTAGATCTCCAAGTTCAAAGTTGCGTATAGTAACGTCACAAACAAGCGCACTGTTTTTGCAACTATTACTAATTGCAACCCCTTATATCTCGAGAACGGAAAAAGTTAATAACATGAAATTTTAAGTGCATAATAAGAATGTTGAGTACTAAATAAAAACGTATAAAAACCATATAAAAATAATATCATGGAACAAGCCTATTTACCTAAAAATTGACTCCAGTTTCACCCCCCTAACTCATACATCTATGGAATAAATTGAATAGGTATAAGTGCTTTTAGTTACCACAAAGAGGTGTACAAATTGCCCAAGTTTAAAATAAACTGATTTATTAATAACTAAATTACAAAGGTGTTACACACTGTATTTAGTTGAATATTTATGTTCTAGAACTTACCTATGGAAATTGGTAAAAAGCCGCCTCTCGGACTTTTGAATAAAACTTTCTATCCTCGTCTGAAATTAAATATAAATTATCAGTAGGTGGTAAAAGTATATTTTTGGTGAAATAAAAAAACTTGACGATTTTAAACATCATTCTGCATGCTTTTAGTAATTAAGTCTATTACTGTGGATGAATTTTGCACTCTTAATTATATATTTTATTTATGTCTATGCTTTACAGTTTTAGAAATCTAGATGTAATGGAGTCTGTTGTAACTATTAGTAATTGACTAATATACAATTCAATTGTATTGACACCTCACTTTAACAGCACATACAGGGTTCAGACTTTGGGAAGTTGAAAAAATTCCCTGAATTTTCCAGGTTTTCCATAACCAAAAATAGTAACTTTCATATATTTTTTAGGGAAGTAATTTTTTATTAGATATAAAATAATTTCTTGAACTGGATTGAATCAGTGAAAATTCTTAAAAATTCTATGGTTTTCCATATCAAGACGCAAAATTCCCTGATTTTTTTATTTAATTTATAAAATTCCCTGATATTTCCAGGTTTTTTAAAGATTTTTAAATTCCCTGAGTTTTCCAGGTACTCCAGGTTTTCCATACGAGTCCGAACCCTGACATATCTCAGAAACGGAGGAGCGGAAAAAATTGAAGAAGTTTAATGTAGATTCGACAGTTTTGAAGTTTTGCTAAGTTATATTGAAAAACGTCCTACTTTTTAAGGAAATTTTGACCATACCAGTGTTAAATCCATTATATCTTGGAAAATATGCCTTATGTAAATAATATTTTAGATACCAATAACGCACAGCACTTTTTGTACGAGGAAATATTTTGATAATTTTTTATTCTTCTTTATTTATTTTTTGTTCTAGAATTGGTATATATCAGATATTAATTTAGCTATCAGGTACAATAGATAATATTACTGAAAACTTGCAATAATATTATCTATTGCGCTTGATAACTAAATTAATATTTCATATATACCAATTCTTTTGTCTGAAAATGCTAACATTTTATATAATTAATTATTTAATCAAACATTTTTTAAATACATTGATAAATAACTGAATAAACATGACGTCACGTTTTTGAGAATTACTGCAAAATTTTAGAAAAAGTTATGAAAAAATTTCCTCGTACAAAAAATGCCTTGCTTAATTAATTGGTATCTAAAATATTATTTACATAGTAGGCATAGTTGCCAAAATATAATGGATTTAAAACTGGTATGGTCAAAATTTCCTTAAAAAGTATTTTTCTATATCACTTCTATAGAACTTCAAAATTGTCCAATGCACATTATTCAAATTTGAGCGAATGATTTAGAATAGACACATAATGAACACATAATTTTTTCAATTTTGTCCGCTCCTCCATTTCTGAGATATTCACGGTCAAAGTGAGGGGTCAATACATTTGAATCGTATATTAGTTTAATAAGTCTCCTGTGTAAACTTTTAAAGGTGAGTTAAATCTCTGTCTCTACTATATCGCCGAAATTTCTGGGACTACTCTATAGGTGCTCTAATTCTAAAGCATTCCCACTGTTTGTCAATACTTGTAGTGTTCATTCCACACTTTCTCTTATTACATACAAAATTATATATTTTATTAAAGTACATTTTTTCAACAGATCATAGAAATAACATTAGATAGGTTATTATTGATAAACATTTGGCACTTTAATCATTAAATTATTTTTACTACAAATCAGATTTGGCATTTACTATTTAGAAAAACATCAGAAACATGCACCGACTTAAACTTTACCTGTAATCCGAACCATTTAAATTCTACGGTAACTAATTTGTAACACGTCATCACAGGCTTCACATTTTCTTTCCAGTCAGGTCCGATGAGTGGTCCCCGACCTGTCTTTTCGGATTTGAATTTAATTGGATCTTCTTCATCCTTGTAATCACTCGCAGAAACAGGGTCGTTTGCGATATCAATAAAAACCACTTCTCTCTGTTTCAATTTATCACTTGTTAATTCGTGTGCCTAAAACAAGTATGTACAGAGTATCACAAAATAAATTTAGTATGTGTGTAAATAGTGTAAAATAGTTTTTAAAAGGTCAGTGTACGTGTTGGGGATATTAGTAGTAAGCAGAGAAAAAGTTGAAAAAGGTTAGTGCAAAACAGCATTATGGTTGTAATATATAATCTAGGCAAATCAGGCCATAAAACGGCCCTAATCATGCATTGAGGATGTATTGATACTTGGCGACATTATTGGGGCCAACATCCATCATAGCATGCTAAAAGTTCACTTCAGTCAGGGGCGAGCTGAATCCATCAAAGGACGCAGAAGTTGTCTAAAAACTAGAATTTTTGAAAATATCTCTTTATTTATTGCTTCAGTAGAAATTTTTTTTTTTAGCCATGAAAACTGTCAAAGGGCTTTTCTAATTTATTTTAAGAAAGTTATGGCATTTTTGTTAAGTGAAAAAAATATATTAAAGTTCCAGTACCTCAAAAACCAGTGATTTTCCAAAAATTTTTCGTAACATAAATGTTAATAATAATGTAAGGTCTCATCATATGCATCTATTGCAGTGAATGGTGCCTAAATGCTACGAAAACGACAGCGATTCTCTGGTATCTGACAAGACATGCAGAAACTTCAGAAACTGTAGCTCCGACTTACGATTCACACAGAAAGTTAAACGAGACTTCACCCAACGATAGATGTACAAGGTCTACATTTTCATATTCCAAATGACTTAAGCTTAATTAAATTTCGTACCGCTAAGAGAGCGTGGAAACAGATATATGATATATAACAAGTTCAATAGCACAAATTCACGTGATGTGCAACAACCTCTTCAAGGAGAAAAATATATATTATGTTCTTTGTAGTGAATTTTATGCTCTACAATAATCAACGAAATATTTATCTAGAAGTAATAGGAAAAAAGATATTTTAAAACTAATTTCTGACAACTTCTGTTTCTCCTGACTGATGCGGTCTTTTGATATGTTACTACAAATGTACTTCTGATAAGTATTAAAATGTCTATAATAGTTGCGTGATTAGAATCTAATAAGAATGTCAAAAATATAACCTCAAATTTAATATGAATCTAAAAAATAAAGGCATTACACATAATTGCAATGTGTTGTCTAAAATTTTTCAATTTCGAGAGTATTTTCTTAATGAATAGATACAATCATAAACATAGGGAACATGCTCAAATACATCTACCTAATTTAATCAACAGAGTCGAGTAAACTTTTACTTGTCTTGTGTATGAGTTAATAAGTGCGTGAATGACTTCATTTTCTCCTGCACCCAAAGTTAAACCAATATAGTCGAGTGCAATTAGGCTTTTACCTCTGAAGCCAGTTTTAATGAATAGATTATCATGATTTTTTTTGCATTTAGTTTCTAATAATACCCAATACAAAAAGTTTACCAATTAAAAATTGCCGCTTTTACTTGGGGGTGGTTCCCAACCACCCCCTCTAGAGGGGTGGACAAAAAAGTAAAGTAATAACCACCGAATTTGATATAGAAAAAAATCATATCAAAGAGTACTTCAAGCCCTTCAATTTCTATTATATGTATTTTTAACACCATACTGATTGTTTCTGATATATTTCAGATTTAAACATTATATCTCAACTGATAAACGTTCGAGCGCCATTTTTGAACTATAATATTTTTTGAACATACAGAAATAAATAAAAAACCACCTTTTTCTCTTACAATATGATTCTATATCAGATTGGGTGGTTACTATTTTACCTTTTTGCTCACCCCTATAAAGAGGGGTGGGACCAAGTAAAATGCGGCAATTTTTAAAGGGTAAACTTTTTGTACTCAGTAATAGAAACTCAATGCAAAAAAAAAATCATGAAAATCCATTCATTATAACTGGGTTCTGTCATTTTTACTTTTTATGTTTGACTGCACTCGACTAATAGCCTGGAAACATTTAGTAGTCCCGCATATGTACTTTCGTGGGCTTGGAGTAATTGAAGCAAGGGACCAATTGCACCTGTTAGTACATATAATATTGAATATTAAACCACTTCTTGGCCGGCTCAAACACGCGTCGTTTACCCCCTGCACCTCGCCGAAGGGTGAAATTTTCAAATGACTGTATCTCAGTAACCGTTTGAGATATCACGTCCATTCAAACGTCATACTGTTTGTATTTAAGAAGTGATTAATAATGGTCATTACACTATATTTTTAGTATTTAGTGAAATCTTTTTAAAAAACTAATCTTTTTAGAACAACCCCTTTAAATATTATCGAATAACTTGAAAACGAACAGCTCTAATAGAAATATGCATCGAATAAAAATTATTGCCTATACTTTTAGCTTTATTTTGGTGTAGACATATCTGCACTTGCAGTCATCCAAGGTGGTTTAAATAATACATATAACAGAGAACCGCACGCTCGGACGCATGTTTGCAGGTCTACTAATATAATATAATATGTTGGAATTAAGTGTAGCTGTGCAAGTGTACATTATAATTACTAGCTATTGAGTCGGCGCGGTCCTCTCTGGACTTGTATGAACAGTGTCGATTAGTTCTTGTGAAGTATCCTACGACATCTGGATGCCGGAGAGACCTATACATACCTGGGTGTACATCAACACCACATCCAGGATGTAATACAGATTAAAGAATTTCTCCGTGACAAGTACAGACACCGGCTTCGACAAATTTGGTCGCCCAAACTGTCAGGGAAGAACAGGGTATCTGCAACGAATATGCTTGCGGTCCCGATCCTGCTCTACTCCTTTGGAGCAGTCAAGTGGAATAGGGAAGAGCTGCACCAATTAGATAGAGAAACCAGCAAGATGATGCACATTCATGGTAGCATTCATCCAAGATCGTCCGTTCCTCGGGTGTGCCTCCCACGACAAAGAGGAGGCCGAGGACTCTTGAGTCTGGAGTGCATGCACGGCAGAGTATCATTAAGTATGTGAGAGATCACGAGATCGCAGGAGTGGGCGCAGGATTATTCAAGGCAGCTAAACGGGCCGTAGATGAACTCGGTCTGGTATTTAACTACAGACGAGGAGGTCGGTGAGGTGCTAACGCAGAGTCAGTAACTGAGCTTACACCAAATCGTCTGACAGCCCAGACACCTGCACGGTGTATTCTAGAATAACATAGAAGCATTGGGTTTATAGAAAAAACTGACCTTTGCCTTTTTAAGGTCAGCTGGGCTTAAGTCAGACCGAGGGATTTATTGTGGCCTGCCAAGATGGTGTAATAAACACCTTGGTCTATCGAAGTCACGTAATGGATCTAGAGGTCCCTGACACCAATTGCAGGATCTGCCATCAGGCGCTGGAATCGCTCACGCATCTGTTATCTGTGTGTCCCGTGAATGTGAGTTCGGCCTACATCCACAGACACAATGCAGCATTACGGGTGCTGTATTATCGTTTACGACACTCGTATGAGATAGACCAAACGTCAGTTCTGCCTTACATCCCCAGAGATATTGAGCCCGTAGTCGAGAACGAGAAATGCCGAATCTATTGGAATTACTCGTTCCCGACGGTCAGGCAAATCCAAGTCAATAAGCCTGATATAGTACTCCTCGACCACGAAAACAAGGTGATATATGTCATCGAATTCTCCGCACCCGCGGAGAGAAATATCATCTTGAACGAGGAGGGAAAAGCGGACAAAATATCGAGATCTCTGGTATGAGCTCCGAGTGCTATACCCAGGGTACTCTGTCAAGATGGTCGTCTTCATTATTGGTGTACTCGAGGGAATGAAGCCCACGCTGCTCTCAGAACTAAAGGCCATTCCGGCCTGCCGTAAATCGGCCGAGTGGTCGGCAGTTCAAATGCAGAAAGCGGTCATCTTAGGGTCCCTCCGTGTACTTAGGGCAATCGATTTTGGAACAGATGGTCGCTGACCTTGCAGGAAGTAGGGAGTGACCACTGGTAATAGCTGGCGCTCCTCCTGTGTGATTGTCATTGGAGACCACAGGAAGACTGTCCAGCATCCGACAACGGAAAAAAAAAAATAATTTTTTTGTTGGTTGTTATAAGGGATACATATTGTTTTGTTCAATTAAACAAAATATACAAATGCGGTTTTCAGATTGTTTGAGTAATTTATTATACGCAGCAGACATGTGTGTGTCCCTCCTATAATACACAGAGTTGTTAAGTTAACTATTACTATTTAAATTATTTTAACCACTTTGGATGACTGTAAGTGCAGATATGTCAACACCAAAATAAAGCTAAAAGTATAGGCAATAATTTTTATTTGATACATATTTCTATTAGGACTGTCCATTTTGAAGTTATTCGATAACATTTAAAGGGGTTGTTCTAAAAATATTAGTTTTTTTTTAATATCTTGCTAAATACTAAAAAATGTGTATATATTGTAATGAACATTTTTAATCACTTCTTAAATACAAACAGTCTGGCGTTTGAACGGACACGCTATCTCAAATAGTTACCGAGATACAGTCACTTGAAGATTTCACCCTTCGGCGGGGTGCAGGGGGTAAACGACGTGTCTGAGTCGGCCAAGAAGTGGTTCAATGATCCATATTAGATGTACTAACAGATGAAATGCGTCGCTTGCTTCAATCATTCCAAGCCCATGACTGCCTTATTTTGAACATATGCGGGACTACTAATTGTTCATGTATGTCAACAATGCTTCATTCAGCTGAAGAAGCGACCTTTTGGACCGGTATACTAGACTATATCTGTGTTAAGCATATCAAGTCTTTAAGGTTTTGCTAATTTTACTAATACAATGGAAAGGAAGACTGAATTGACTTATTTCTAAGGAGTAATGTGCTGATGTTGCCATTACTGCTTGTGGACAAGGTAGTAATTGCTTCAACTTATTTCAACAGTATGGAGTCTGATAATCAATCATTTTTGTGGCCTTGAGATAGTTCTAAAATTAAGATAGTAAAAGTCAGATCTTCTGCTATTACTAAATAGCAGAAGATCTGACACGAATCATGGCCAAGAATTGCCACCACCTTCTATTTAAAAACAATGTATTTAAAAGTTATTGAGGTGAAGATTAGTAAAAGCAATATTTATCCCCAGATGATGATTACAGGTCTTCTTTTCTTTTGATTGTACAGTTTCGAAGGGTAGGTACTGTTTTTATATTTTTACGAATGCTGCGCGTTAATTGTTGTAAAGAGATAAATTGATAATATAGATGTAACTTACATTCATCCTAGGGAAAAAAAACTCAAAAATAATTCATGCACTCAAAATAATCGATTTTTTTCCAAATCATCAGAAGCTAAGAAGAAAAAATAAAAACTGTTACGATACAATATACTAGTGGCTATGACTTTTGTGGGAGTACCCTACTTCGTGGTAATGTAAAGACCTTCTAAAGCAACATGGCGCATTAATATACCCTAGTAACTGGTATATCCACAATAAATTGACCGGCAAGAAGGCCAAATTTAATCCCTTAAATCAGTTGAACCTAATGAGAAGTTTAAGTCGAGTAACAGCCACTTTAAATGATTCCTCAAAGACTTAGAGATAGATTCGAGAAGAAACTGAGATAGAGATCAGAAATCTACCTTGAGAATGGCACGTTGACGTGAAGCCGTTACTGGTGTTAGTGGTGGAAAAAATGTGCAAGTCACACATAAAACCTCTAGAGAAACATACTGTACACCAACTTTGTCAGGAACTGTTTAAAATTCAAGAAAACATTAATTTTCAGCAATTATGTGTTAATTCTGTGGCAAAATGTGTTACAACATAATATAGTGTATGGATATAACTCCCACCCTGTAATTAGATACCTTTGGGTGGTTGCATCTAAATAAAGGAATAAATAAAGGAAGAAGAAGTTATTTTGAGCTGGCACAAAGCTAGATGTATATAGTTTTATTCACTTCTTTGGATTTGATGTAGTTTGGAAAATTAAAAATTTGTCCATCTAGTAGAAACATAAGATCAATTTTGTTAACTGTAGCAAAAAGAGAATCAATACAAATTCAGTATGAAATAAAAAACTATCGATCTCTAAAACCAAATGAATTATATTGTTTGTCTCAACTTCCATAAACATTTAAAGAACATTATTGATTTCAAAATGGATATTAGTGGATCTTCACATAAGTAAAAGCCCAATTCTGTAAAAAAATACTCTTTTCTATGAAAAAAAAAAAACAAATAAAACTATTCTCCAAATGACCATGGTAAACAGAAATCCTCAAGTCTCATTTCTTTTTAACCTTGTTTTTGAGATATCCAACCATAATACCACTTTAGAGGCCTGTGTGGTAAAATGAATGGTCGAATTTTGATTTACAAACCACATCGATCTCTATAAGCTTAATTTCTAATCCTCGGCCTTTCCACTGAAATAGTGTATTTGAAAAAGTTAAATATAAACATGATTGAGTTAAATTATATATAAAATAACTTCAGATTTAAGGTAAAATAAGAATTATGCCTAGCAAGGAGTTAAATTATTGATGTCACATGATTGCATAAAAGATAAACAGCAGGCTGTATTAAAAAATTAAATGTATATCATTTTATTCAACATACAACAAAACATTGCATGTTATTAAACAATTAAAATATAAATACAATAATTAAAAAACTGGCCTAAAGTGGCTAAAAATAAATGAGGAAATTAGTTAATTACTTTTATGCAAATAATTTTAAGAAACCCAGCAAAATTAATGTTGAGAAAAATATTTTACAAAAAATGAAAAGCTTGGAAATAAGCAACAAACGGCCTCATTCAACCCACAAATTAGATATGATTAAAAGCAGCAATAGATTACTCTTCTCATTTAACAGAATCACTGATCACACCAAACAAAAACTAGTATATCATTTTTAAAGCTAGTTGCATTAGCAGGTTCAACTCTTGATTATAAATAGGTATATTATCCTCTCAATCTATTAATAATTTAGTAAACCAATGAGTATTTCTTTATCACTTCAAATAAATAACATTTTCGCCATAATTAAGCGAAAAAAGAAAGCAAAGGGGATGAAGTGGAAAATCGCGACATAGGCAAATTCACTACTTTTGCCTCGCCAATTTACAGATAAAGTTGTGTTAGATAATGTGATACAATTAATAAATAGTCAAATACACAAAATCTTTTCCCATGTAGTAGTGTGATATTGCTAAAATATACAGGGTGCTTGGCGGATGAATTGCCAAACAAAAAAAAGTGGATATGTGAGGCCATTTGGAACGTATTTAACCCTAATGATCTATATACAAAGTCTCATCGTTTTCGAGATATCATTTTTTTTTGTAATTTTTGAAAATTTCCAGAAATGCTAAAGCACTTGAAGATTATTGTTGGAATCGCTTCGATCTAGGGTGTAGTTGAACACCCTAAATTTGCTTACAAATTTTTTATAATTAAGAATTAGTGAGTAAAATAGGCCCTTTTCTATTTTTCTTTAAATATCTCCATTCCAGCTAACTTTTAGCATAACATATGCATTAGGAAAATTGTTCGTTATGAAATTCTCAAAAAAATGAGCACTGATAGAGGTCGCTAGGTGTAATTGTCAACTTGCAGATGGCTTCCAAAGCTCTCAAACCACGTTATTTCCACTATTTCTTTGCTCGAAAATAACTGCACATAGAGGGCTAAAAACTATTGAAGATGGTGTCTATGTTGCCCCGATAATGTACAAAAAATTATAGCAAGATCGGTTTTTTATTTTTTGAGTACTTAACGATCTATTTTTTTCGCGCATAAAAAGGTTCACGCGTAGGAAACCACATAAAACGGCTACGATTTTTCAAACATTCCAATGGGATATCATTCTATAGTTTTTTTCAATGGGCTTGGAAATGTTTTTAAAAGTCTCGTTTTTTTTAAAACAATCAATACGAATCATTATTATAATTGCAGTAGCGTTTAAATCAAGTCAATACGATTATTAATTACAGAGATATAAGCTTTTAAAATCTGCAAATAACGATACGGCTTGCTGCAATGCCCGAAACTCGAGCTGGCCGGCTGTGACGTAATCGGCGCCGATGTCGCACGCCACTCGCCTTATTTGAATGAATTTATATAAGTGAAACAGTCTTATTTTGAGTTCCTAAGTAGTTGTGACAATAATGGAGCAGGGATTTGAATTATTTTAATAAGAGCAATATTTTATTTATTTTTTTTTATCTTATTTTAATGCCTTATTTTTATTAACGTCCTGGCGGAGTTCAGCTATTGCTGCTCTACCACTCAACCAGGACACGTACACATAGACATCAACACAACAACCATTCCCTGCGATATTGCCATCTACCGCAGCTGAGACTCGAACTCAGGAGGGATAACAGCGACTAGACATGTTGTGCCACCCAACAGCGGTCTAAATCACTGCTACCGTCTCGGTAACACATGAAAAACGCCACCAACATCCATACCCTGGCCAGGATTCGAACCCGGAACTCCGTGGTCGCAAGCCAAACATTTTTTTCCATTTAAATATAATGTTATTAATTAAAATATTACATTGTATGAAGCTTATTTCTAAAGGTATATATATGAATATCACATATAAAAGTAGGTACGTACATTACATTATTTGTCACGTCCTAAAACTACACAAAAAGTATAATATAGAACATGACACAGCCGATGGTATGGCTGGAGACTTTAGAAAAACACGGCTCTTTTTATTTTTATGTTTTATCTTGATATTTCTTTATCAATTTATATCAATTATAATCAATGTGTTGCCTTGGCTTTAATCGAGCTTAAAGCTCATTAGTTCGAGAGTTTCTTGGCGGAACGAAAATAGCTCAATTAACAAATGCAGGAAAAAATGTAGAATTAAAAACCTGCTTCAGATAATATTGTCAAGATATAAAAATGATGATTATGTGTGAGCATTTACTTATAAAAAAATAAAATTATAAGGTATCAACGGGTAGGGGGCAGGGGTAAGTGGTGGGGATTTGGGGAGGGGAGTTTGTTGTTTTGTCGGGTAGTGTGTCTTTTCGGGTTAGCAAGCCAAACACCTTCAGCATTGCGCCACCAAGCTGGCTGGGATATATGACTGATACACTGTTGGGACACCCTGTATGTGAGTGCTGGATAATGTAAGTATTGGATTATGTAGGTAGAGATAACTATTACAATTTTAAGTTAACTTCGAAATGGTCTTCACAACAAAACCGATTACTTGTACTCGAAAAGGTGATATTATTATTTTTATCTCTCTTTATTGCATCACACCATTGTTTTCGTATTTTTTCACCTTTTGGCATACTTATAAATAATTTGTTTGGCGTAGTGATTGTTGTATTGGTACATCGAGGCACAACACAGTATTTGTAACGAATATTTTGTGTAGCCATCTCTATAACATCGCAGCAAAGCATCGGTACTATGATCACTACGGGGTAAATGGGCGTCGATGACGTAGTGCACTCAGTCGAGCTGCTACTAGGAAAGATGAGGGCGTGGACTAATTGCTCGAACTTCAACAATTAATTGTAAAGCCATTTTAAGTGCTAGAGAAATAAATTAAATTGCAATGTTTAAGTTACAACGTGCACATTTTTATAAAAATATATAAAAAATAACGTTTTTAAGCCCATCATCTAAATGAGTTTCCCCATGTATTATAAATGGATTTTACAAAAAATGGCACAATTGTTAATTAAGGATAAAAAAAAGTGACTGTTAATTACTCACAAAGTAATAAACCGATCTTGCTGATATTTTTTGTACATTATCGGGACAACATAGACACCATCTTTTAGCCTTCTATATGTGCAGTTGTTTTCGAGTAAAGGAAAATCTTGGTAGCAGACTGCCATTCTATTGTTTTTTTTAGTCCTATTAATTTTCACGCAATGTAGCTCACACTTCATTGTAACAAGTAGAGGTGTTTCAGAATCTCATGAGCCGCGAAATGCGCAAAAGGTAAAGTTTAATCTGAGTTATAAGTATGTTTTTGAAGACACTGGAGGCTGCCTTGCTGTATAAACAAACAAGAGCTCGGGATAAATTGTAAACAATAAATATAATATTTTTAAGAAGTGTAACTGAGTCAACAGGACGGATTATGTCTCTGCGCATATGAAGGTCACAGCTCATGAGGTTTTAAAACACCTCTATCACCAATTCTCTCAGAATATTTAAACGTTTGTATGGAATGTTACAAAGGCCATAAACCATAAAGCATTTTAAAAGCATTTGAACATTTTGATTGTTTCTATTTCTTTTAATGCAATGCAAATTTTTATTCTAAAAAAATGTCTACCCATGACTTTGTCAGTTCATTTTTTTTTCTTTATCATCGTTAATTATCTATTTCACTGGAACAAAGATACATTGAGCAGAGGGAGGAAATTTAAATTTTGCTATTAGAACCATAACACCCGAAAAAGCTGAATTTTGGGAAATTTTCAAAAATAAAAAAGGATATTAATAACTCGAAAACCGTGAAACTTTGCATAGAGGTTATTGGAGTTAAGTATGTTCCAAATGATCTTACCTATCTACCCTTTCCATTTGGCAAAACATTCGCCAAACACCCTATATAATGTAAAAGTTATAGTCGATGATGTCACAGCCGCTACTTCTAATAACGCAACACAATATCGGATGTAACATCTGTGCATGAAGCTCTAGTACTTCTATAAAGTGAATAATTATATTCATTTTATGAATTAGGGTTTCTGTAATATAAGTTTTAGTTTTGAAGTTCAACACCTGTTAAAATAAATTTGTTACGTCATTAAATTCATATAACTTATGGGAAACAAAAAAAGTTGAAGTTGGCAAAATTGTAATATTTCCTTTAGAGCACAGTGAATTTATCAAAAACATACTTTATTTGAAGGCAAACACCCCATTACAATTAACTACTATTGACGTGTATTTTCTAATCATGAACTGCAAATATATAAAGAAAAAAAAAAAAGGTTCAACTAAGGTCAAAATTAATGTTTACAGTAGTTTTTAAATCGAGTTTAAAAATTGAACTATACTGTCTATTCAACTCGCCCTTTTGAGGTTTTCAAAGGCACCACAAACAGAAATTTAAAAAAAAATACCTAACAGAACATACAAGATCCATTTCGTTAATTGAAGAAAACTGTCAATCAATAAGGTGCCTAAATGTGTAACTAGTATAGCTAATTACTATCATTGCTAAGCATGATGCACATTAAATAAAGCGTCTTCGAAAGAAAGCATATCATATACCAAATGACTAACAGGAATGAAAATATCACTTCCAGTTAAACCGGTAGTGACATCAACTTTTTTTCTTAAATGGAATGACTATATTTTTTTTATGGTTTATCATTAAGCATAAACTTCTAAGTGCAACAGTTTTTTCAGATGTAAAAAATTCCAAAAAATAAGTGAGATACGAACAATTTTTTAATTTTTTCAAAATGGCCGCGTCAGATGAATGCGATGTAAGAAAATTACTAAGTAGGCTATGGAAATTATTACTAAGGTTGTAGACTTGTCTATAAAGCAGAAAATAGTTGGTTGAATTACTGATAGGTGCCAGCATTTTTAGTGATTTAAAAAAAAAACGGAATTTCATTTTCATTTCTGTAGAGGTCCTATGGAATTTCTTTCAATGGAACTGTGCTATTTCTTTTTAATAATCAGAAATAATGATTCATAAACTATAATTTTTTCGCCATTAATCATTTCTTAACGATATTCTTCGTAATAATAGAAGTATTTTTAAAAAGTAAACACAAATTAAACGAGAAATAATTTTAATAGGTATAACGTTACAACCATGAATAAATTACCAAGAATAACAACACTATTTAAAACCTAAATTATAATAAACCATTTTAAAAATTGTTCAAACTGTTCACAGTTATGATTAATACACAGAGTAGCGCAACTTATCGTTGCACGTCTAACATTCTGTAATTGTTGAGGTGTTATTTGTGCAATTTCGTGTCGAACTCTTTCTTCCAGATCTTGCCTTGTGGTTGGAGCAGTCATGTAGACTCTATTTTTCAAATGCGCCCAAGTAAAAAAATCGAATGGGGTTAAGTCAGGCGATCTTGCAGGCCATCTGACTGGATCATGGGTCCCAATCCAACGATCTGGAAATAATTGATTTAAGTAATCCCTAACAATAATAGCATTGTGTGGTCCATCTCCATCTTGTTGGAAGTAAACCTCGTCAATATTGGTACTGGGAATTTGATTAATCTGTGGAACTATTTTATTTTGGAGAAATTCTAGATATCTTGGTCCAGTTAGAGTTTCGTTAAAAATTATTGGACCTACGATGTGGTCGCCCAGTACGCTTAACCAAACATTGAAGCCAAACCGCTCCTGAAACCGCCCCTGTCTCATAATGTGAGGATTATCAATTGCCCAATATCGAGTGTTGTTTCATCAGGGAACAAAATGTTTTTGATAAATTTCTCATTTCTTAATTGGCGTAACTGTAACCAATTACAAAAGGTTATTCTTCGTTGATAATCATTCTCATACAAAAATTGATGCAACTGATATTTATAAGAACGATAGCCGTGTTTCTTTAAAATTTTTCTGGCTCATTCTTTGGAAACTGGTTATTCGTGTTCAATCTGTCTTATCGAAATGGTTGGGTCCACATGCACTAAAGCTAATACTTTAATTTCCGTTTCTTCATCCACAATAAATCTTTCTTCAATTTCTACATTAGGTTTAGTTCTAAATTGTTGCTCCAACCGGGCGAAATAGTTTCTCGGAGGTTGTCTTCTTTCTGGATATCTCCGACCATACAGACTTTGTGCTCTAGTTGCATTACGTCGAGTCTCTCCATAAATAATGATCATGTCAACTTTTCCATCTCTTGAATAATTTTCAGCCATTTTATATTAATTTTCTTGTTTATAACAACTTTAATACACTTGCTTCAGAAAATTAGTGAGTAAGTCAAGACTAATTCAATTGTTGCGAATGTCTGCCATTTTCATGGCTATCTGCAATTTTGGATTTAAATGTAGATAGGCACCTTATTAAAATGATTTGTTGGCGCTTACTTTAAAAAAATACTTCTATTATTACAAAGGATATCGTTAAGAAATGATTAATGGCGAAAAAATTGTAGTTTATGAATCGTTATTTCTGATTAATAAAAGAAATAGCACAGTTCCATTGAAAAAAATTCCATAGGACCCCTACGGAAATGAAAATGAAATTCAGGTTTTTTGAAAAAAAAAACTAAAAATACTGGTACTTATCAGTAATTCAAACAACTATTTTCATCTTTACAGACAAGTCTACAACCTTATTAATAATTTCCATAGCCTACTTAGTAATTTTCTTACATTGTATTCATCTGACGCGGCCATTTTCAAAAAATTAAAAAATTGTTCGTATCTCACTTATTTTTTGGAATTTTTTACATCTGAAAAAACTGTTGCACTTAGAAATTTATGCTTAATGAGAAACCATCAAAAAAATATAGTCACTCCATTTAAGAAAAAAAAGTTGATGTCACCTCCGTTTCAACCGGAAGTGATATTTTCATTCCTGTTAGTCTAAAAGTAGCCTATTATTGTCTAATTTATGTGTACCAAAAACCAAATTTTTAAATACAAAAACAAACAACATATTGGGGGCGTACATTGAGTCGTGGCCACCCGGAATACATATCCAAATGGTGAAATAATGAACGATTAAAAATATATAAAAGTGTTCTGCAAGTAAATGGATACAGGAAACTATGTGTAGATCAGGTCAAAATATGACAATTTCACTTAGCTTATCATAATATCCAAGTTATAACCCTGAGGAGACATAGGCCTTTAAAATCACCACTATAATTAAAAAAAAAAAAACCGTAGATACAGTTTTACTAACAAGATTCCAATTTGACACAGAATTTCTATTTCTCATAGATCACTTTTTCTACTGTTTGCCAAAGCCTATAAAGAATATGTTTTATTACAATTCGGGTACGTAAAAAAACCTTAACCAATACTAATAGACCAGAGAATTTCTCCTGTTTCCGACCATCAAGTACCCAGACTTTTTACTACATGTTTATTTTAGTTATGGGGAGCTTTATATGCAAGCGAACAGTAGAAAGTTAGTTTTTTGGGTTTAGTTTGTAAGTAAATGATATAACGTCAAAATAAAAATCAATACAAAAGTGGCTGCAAATATATATATTTTTTTTTTTCGAAATACAGAGAAGATAAATCAGATAAGAATATTTTGACCTGATGTACATGTAGTTGCTATAAGTCCAGAAGTCACGAAACACCCTATATACAGGGTACCTCATAATAAAGTGCAAAATCTGGAACTGTCAATTCCTTGTCGAAAATTATGATGTGTTCTTGATATAAAAATGAAATAAAAATTGCACGCAAAAAGATATTTCGAGAAATGTCAGGGGGAATGTTGATTTTATCTGTAAGCGAACGAGGTGGATGAAAAAACTTCCTCAAATGCTTCATTATAGTAAAAGTTGTGTCAAGTTTGGTTTTGACATTCGCGGTATTTTGATAAAAAAAAATATTAAAAATTGTTTTTTGGAATATCCCTTTAAGGAAGTGAGCTGGACACAGAATGCTTATTTTGAAAAACTGTATATGAAGAAACTATCTTTTTTCTCGTCAGTTTAATTTGTTTGCACTTTATTACGGGACATCCTGTATGTATGAAATATACAAACAACTACTATACTATATCCGTAAAAGGACGATAGTGATGACGTTGAATGGGCGTGTAACTGCCAAAATTAAAACTTAAAAGTTACTTAACTATCATGTCGAAGATGTAAGAAAACAATGTGATTTGATAAGCCTTAGTTTAAAGTACACATTCCCGCCAAATTCAAAAGCCAATTGATCTCGTTGCACACATTCATCACATCCATTTATTATCATCATCTTACGGATTTAGTATAGTACTAGGTAGGCGAGTTAGGATCCATCTGCGACAAAATTAGTACTGAATTTTTCTTTCATATGATTCTCAAATACCATTTTTATAGATTCCCAAACAGAGAAGTGAGTGTGTTCACTAGGTGGCTCAAATTTATACTTGTCTAAAACAAATTTCGAATTTTTTTGTCTCACTCCCAAAACTTCGCAATTCCAAATAAGTTATCTCCAAATTTGGGCAAAACCGGTTGATTTAAAGGAAATTTGGGATTCAGAGAAATGTTCTGAAATTTTCATATACCTACAGTGTCCGCCTGTAAAACTGATTTTCATCTTTCATGAGTACACCCTTATATCTCTGGAATTAAATCAATAGTCCATAAGACCCCATAGTGACACCATGGGGTCATTTTGGGGCCCTATAAAAGGATTTTATAAGGGTTTAATTTAGAAAGTAATTATTAATTCGTATTTTCTGTAGAAAGAACTGGTGTGCGATTTCTCACTACATATTAATGATTTTATGGCACGAAAAAATGTTTCTTACTCAAAGAAATACAAGAGAAACTTCATGGTGTTGGAGACACGTGTTAATATCCGACTTTGCTAAAATTTGGAGATATATTTTTCTTTTTGGGGATTTGGAACTAGAGAAAAATGTTTAACTTGATTTCTTTGAGCCACCCTGGACTAACCCTAAACTAAGTGCAGAAGGGTGGTTAGAGTTTAAAATACATAACAAATAACGTTAGCATAAGAATAGTAGGAAAGAAGATAATGTGCACTAAAGGTGGGATGAGTAGATTTTTGTAATTCTTTTTGATAAAATAGACTGCTTAACTTTTGATCCTGTATTTGATTTGACATTAACTAAACGTCTCAGTCATTAATTTAGGACAGTATATTATAAACATGAGAGAGTGGTTTCTTAAATGGCATATCATAGTATTAAACAATGAACTGCAGATTCCATTGCAGGTAAATAATTTTAGCGTGCAATTTGAAAAACAAAAGTTGAGGGCGGTTTCTTAAGGGAACAACCCCAACAATAATTCATTGATATTACACTTAAAATCAGCGAATAAAGGAAATAAATTATAATATTATGTCCATTGGGGTTATGCACTCTCAGGGGCAACCTTTAAGGAACGAAAAAGTTCCCAATGCGCAAGGGGTAGTTTGCCCCAAAAACCACCATTAAGGGCAAAAAATCATCGCCTGTCGGCGGATTTTATGCATTTTTCCATGGTATGGTTAGTCCCATCGAAATATTATACTCACTGAAAATATCCTACATAAAATTTACTACAAATAGAGCATTATGAGTATTAATAGATGCAATGATTTTCGAACAATGGGCGATCAAACTAAGGAGTTGTGACTCAATCGGTGCGCGCTTCACGTATTCCTATCAAAGTGTGGCCTACGAGCAATAGTGTACAGGACTGAAATTGTACACCAATGTTTTATCCTCATCTGTTTTTGCAAACTGCGGCATTTCAACTCAAGGCATAAGTTCATCTCCACAGCACCTTTGACGTGGAACTCCGGTCGGATTTTTTTTTTAAATGGTTCCCTCAATAGTCTTAAACATGCGAAGTGTGCACTCAACCTGTTACTTTGATCACCTGGCTAGAAAATCATTGAGCCTATTATTCTAGGACCAAGTGAAAAATTTATAAAACTACTAACGTATTTCATCGTAATCAAACCACTAGGTTCTTCAGTTTGACTATAGTTGTAGGTGAAAGGATTGCATTGAGACAATCGGCGAGAGTTTTCTCATTGAGCGTTGAGGTACGCGCACTCAGGAAAAAAAAAACCGAATCGCATTGTAATCAAACCGGCCAAAGTTTGTGGCAAATGTTTTCGATTGTCCAAAAAATGAAAGAAATACAATTGGCGGGAATTTTGAAAGAGGGGAGGAAGAGTCATTGGGGCAAATTATAAGCATAAAATCCAGGTTTACACTGTAAATGTCATCAAACAAGGAAGTCAAGCTAAAAAACTATCGCCTAAATTTCTGCATACTTCAAATATCCTATAAAACATTATATTATCATCGGCGAGAATTTTTATTGAAATAACCCCCCCCCCCCAAAACTACCCCATTGGGGGTGAATCGTAGTAACTTTAACTATATTGCCATCTATTGCAATTTCGAGCATTTTTTTGAGCAGAAATCTCTAGTGTCATTTTATTCTTGATTATTCAACGGTATTTACCCTCAAAAAACGCTGAAACCGCCCCTACAAGGGTGAAAACGAAAATCCTCGCTACAAACTGATTGATTTTAATCAAAATACCATTCGTCCTGTGGATTAGTTTATGATTACACGTTTTTGAAGGCATGATGATGCAACGGTTATTCATTCCTTTCTTCTACACAGGGGGTGGGGGGTGAGGGGTAAATTAATCCCTTAAATTTTAATAAAAGTTAATTTCGGATAACAACGAAAAAAAATTTCTACAGCGCTGGGAACGATGAATATGTACAAGGAAGGGTTTTGACTCTCTCAAAACTGTTCTTTTCATTATTATCCAAAAAACTTTACATATTCCGATTTTCTTCATAAAATCGCCAATATCTCATAAAATATACGTTTTGAAGTAAAACATCAAATAAGTAAAAAGAAAAATGGAAAACCGAATGAAAATTATAATTTTCAAACTTCGTATACATAATAAAACTGACTTCAAGTACATAGGAAAACTGGCAGTTCGAATATTTAGATACAAAGCGTGTCGTTACAATTTTCTAACATAAACTCTTATACGTGGAAAAATTGGTTAATACGTTTTCTTGAGCATACCGTTGGAAAATATGAGTATACGACTAGAAAATTTCGATAAGAATTTTCTCGACTTTTCTTTTTACCTATTTGATGTTTTACTTCAAAACGCATATTTTATGAGATATTGGCAATTTTATGAAAAAAAAATCGGAATGTATAAAATTTTTTGGATTGGAAAGGGGTACTTCCCCCGCCCAATAAAATGGGGATGAAAGAGTAGTTTCGAGGGAGTCAAAATCCTTCTTTGTACATATTCGTTCCCATCGTTGTAGAAAAAATTTTTCGGTTTCATTCGAAATTAACTTTTATTAAAATTTAAGGGATGAATTTACCCCTCACCCCCATCCCGTGTGTAGAAGAAAGGGATGGATAACCGTTGCATCATCATGTATTCAAAAACATGTAATCATAAACTAATTTACAGGACGAATGTTATTTTGATTAAAAGCAATCAGTTTGCAGTGAAGATTCTCGTTTTCACCCCTTGTAGGGGCGGTTTCAGCGTTCTTTGAGGGTAAATACCGTTGAATAATCAAGAATAAACTGACGCTAGAGATTTCTGCCCAAAAAAAGTGCTCGAAATTGTAATAGACGGCAATATAGTTAACGTTACTACGATTCACCCCCAATGGAGTAGTTTTCTAGTGTTTTAATAAAAATTCGCCAATGATATGTTTTATAGGGTGGTTGGAGTATGTAAAAACGTAGGCGATAGTTTTTAACTTGAATTTCTTGTTTGACGACATCTGCCATGTAAATCTGGATTTTATGCTCATAATTATTGCCCCAATAACTTTTCCTCCCCTCTTTCAAAATTCCCGCCAATTGTATTTCTTTAATTTTTTGGAGAATTGAAAACATTTGCCACAAACTTTGGCCGGTTTTTGATTACAATGCGATTCGGGTTTTCTTTTTCGCTCAATGAGAAAACTCTCGCCGACCGTATCAATGTAATCCTTTCACCTACAACTATACAGTCAAACCGAAGAACCTAGTGGTTTGATTACGATGAAATACGTGCAATTTTTCACAGGCCCGCACTATAAATGGCCGACCGTAAGGCCCATATTCACAAGAGACAAGTTTGCTTGTTTGGACGAATACTACCAAACCACTTCGGTTAGTGGTTTGATAATTTTTTCACTTTTCGACACTAAGCTCCTAGAATATATCGGAAATGTGTATAAGACCTTATTTGTAGCAAATCTTATATAGAAAATTAGCAACGAATATAACATTTTCTGTAGAACCAACTATTTCGAGGAAAAAAGAGAAAAACCGGTGTTAGGGATGGTTTTTAAGGATAAAGCTACCTCCTGCGTCCTGAGAACTCTTGCCTCTGAAAACTAGCCATCTTGCGTGTGAAATCAAATGGCAACAGATTATAATTTATTTCCGCTATTTTTCTTAGTATCGATGGATTAAGAAGTTTTCAAAAGTGGAATCAGATGTCGTTCCCAATCCCCTTTACTCACTCTTTTATCTTTGCTAATGATGAAGATATGATTTGTTAACGTAATTATGCATAGAAGTAGAGCTAATCAACAATTTTTGATCGCAACCTAATTTTCTGATGTACAAAACTCGATATTCATTATTATGGTCACAAAATATTGCTCTATCAGAAACAAATGAGCACTATAGACCAGTTGTGTGACAGACATCAACATCGTCAAAAGTTAAGCAGTATTTCAAATGAATTGTATCTAAAAAGGGGCAATCCGAAAAAGGAAGCATTACATTCATCTACTTACATTGTCCTTATTGCCTGTATCAGCGATGTGCATACTCTCGATGCAAATAACAAAATTCTCCTTCATATAACCAGGATTCTTAACATTTTGTTAATTTTCAATTACAACATACGATAAAATCACCAAAGTTCATTTTTCACAATGCATATTTACAACAGTATTTTGATGAGCATGAAATGTATCCCATTACCATTTTATGAATGTACCAAGAACATAAAAAGAGAAATAAATAAATCAGTACTTACATTTTCTCTATCACCTCTGTCAGGAGCATGCAAAGTCTCTATTACTAATCTGAATTTCTCTTTCATATAGACTGGGTTCTGAAAAAGTTGCCGAGAGCAGGTTTATCATGATTTTCTGGATTAAAAAATCGTACAATTAACAATTATCAAACTACTGGACATGTTATTACATTACATAAGTACTCACGAATTACATGAGTTATATTTATGTGCAGGAAACAGTTTCAATCGGATCAAATTTACGTAAAACTGATTTTTGCATTTTAGTTCATTCACACTGAGTACAGGTAATAAAGCTAAATATTTGGTGTAATACTATATTAGTATGTGGTTGGTTAAAGCATTGTAATCGTGTAGGTAATAACGTATTCTTTACGAGAAATAAAATTATCCTCACAGCGCTACACGATATCTGTGAAATGTTGGTCCCTCGAGCGGGATCTGTGTGGCATGGCGTCCGCCTCTTTGGCGCTTTCCACAAGTTGTAGACGTTCTAGTTAAATGTGGTGACCTGGCTTGGACTGTCCGTGTTTGGGTCAACTCTATTTGTAGGTTAATTTATATTTGACTCTATTAAGGCTGGCTCTGGGTTAGTTTATTTAAATTATGGTGCTTTGGTTATAAATGCACAAGTTATGGCTATCTTTTACAATGATGTTACTATGGTTAATCTGTTGATGCCTCCTTCACAGTCGAATCTTTTTATTGACAAACCGATGTTACGTAGTACTTATTTCTAAAAAATTGGGAGCTACACGACATCAACACAACACATGCAAGTGATATGTCGCCTCGATGTTGCGGTATTCAAATCACTGAGTTAGAAGGCAGGAAGAAGCAGTCACGTGATTAAAAGTGGCATTACTTCGCCATCTTGTTGCTACTTTTCCATCAAATAGTAACAAAATGTTATCCGTCCGATTTATAGGAATTATTTCCGACAGTTCGTTAAATTTGAGACCATATACACTAAAAGAAGTTTCCTCTTCTAAAGATCCTGCTGATGAAAAATTTAAGTAAATAACATTTTATAGGTTATAGTAAGGGATGCAAAGCTTTAAAAATTGAAATGACCCATTCCAAGAAGGTAAATCATTTTTGGGAACGAATTCAGAAAAAGAGTCCTCAAGGCAAACAGAAATGTCTTGTTGAACTTTTGTTGGCGATTGCACAACTTCTCCACAAGAAAAAAACTTGGCGGAATGTTATTTCAAGAATTCATGTTTTTAAACGTTCACATCTTGCTAAAAAATTAGCTACTTGCGATATTGACCTGATTTTTTATATGAATGTACTACAGACATGAACGCATCTATATGTAGTAATAGTCCAATAATTATAAAGATTCCCATAACAAAAAAGGTTATCTGAGATTTTCCTCCAGTAACTGTTAGTGGAGGAATTATACATCACAAAACCACAAAAATTAGTTCTGGGGGTACCTCGCAACCCCCCAAAAAAACACCCCTTCGGCGAAAAAAAAAATTATTTTACTGATAACTCGTTAACCGTAATACGAATTTCCGTTTATTTGAAATTTTTTGCGCGCGGCCTATAGAGAAAATTGAATTGCTCGAAAACCAAACATGCTAGGAAGAAAAATCAAGGGGATATAAAATACTCTTTTGTGTTTCCCTTTTTGATGTCTATTGATATATATTAGTATAAAAAAATACAATATAGTTACCTCTTGATTTTTTGCACTTTTACCTATTCACAGGCCCATGAAAAATAACTGACTTTAATATAAGTTATATAAATGAATTATCTTTTAGTTCAAGATAGTACTTCAATGTAGAAAAACTTAGGAATAAAAATATTCGCATTTACAAATTTACCAGCATGTTGAAGTTAGCCAAATTTTGGTCAATGTTTTATTGTTTCCTAAAAATAAAAAAAGACCCAAACATCTTGAAAGTTTAGCTCAATTTTTTTCTTTTCATTATATATCATATAACTATTGTTTCTAATCATTTAATAGTTAAAAATAAATTGTATTATAAAAATATCATAAAAAAATTGAATATGGAGCCTTTTTGGATTTTTTTGGCTAACTTTAACATGCTGATACATTTGTAAATGTGAATATTTTTATTCCTAACTTTTTCTGCACTGAAGTACTACTTTGAACTAAAAGATAATGCTTTTATAACTTATATTATAGTCAGTTATTTTTTATGGATCTGTGAATAGTTGGATGGATAAAAAATCAAGAGATACCTATATTATATTGTTATTTTTATATACTAACAAATGTCAATAACCCTCAAAATGGCAACACAAGAGAGTATTTTATATCCCCTTTAAAACCCATTTTGATTTTTCTTAGCTTGTTTGGTTTTCGAGCAATTCAATATTTTCTATAGGCCGCGCGCAAAAAATTTCAAAAAAACAAAAATTCAGGCGCATTAAAAATACAAACTTTGCAATTTTTGTCAATATCGCTTTTCTCAAAAACCATGGCATATACAAGAAAATTACAAGAGGACTTTTGTCTAGGCAATTAGTCAAGCTTTTTTTTTTAAGAATGATAGGGACCTGAAATTTTAGGTGGATGTGGGGAAAATATAAAGCCTAATTCTAATCAAGGAGGGAAGTTGGTGGGAGAATGGGGGGGGGGGGGTGGACGGTAAAAATTTTTGGAGCTACGTAACTTCACCCAAAATCTCGACAAAGTGGTGGGCTTTTGCTCATTGTGTGAAAATTCCATCAACTTCCATAGGTTAAAACGATTTTTTAAAAAAATTGCCAAGCTACACCCGAAAAACGATTTTGCATTTTTTTCAAATCGCGTTTTTGCATACTATTTTCAATTTTAGTCTGTGTCAATAGAATACAGAGCCACATACTTTAATTAGAAAAGTTATTTCATAGCTCCACCAACAGTTTTTATACATAATTTTATTTTTTACTTTTTAGAACACTTATTTTACAGGCAAACGGAGAGACAAAACCCTTTCCTTTGATACCCATGTCAACGGAGTATGAGGAAAAAGGCAATCCGCTATCCTAGGGCGTCCGCCATATTGAATTTAGAATGACGTTATCGTACTTTACTCGTCAAACTCATGTCAAGAGGGGTCGTGAAGAAAAAGGTGATATGCCATCTTGGGGCGTCCCCCATATTGGGTTTAGAGTGACATCACATAATTTACGGTATTTTACTCGTCTAGCCACTTGATACATTGGGTTGATTCTACGGTTGGTTCCTTGTGAAACATTCTTCAATAATTCAAATATACAGGAAATTATGCTTTTTAATGTTTCAAAAAGTTGTATTAAAACTCTACAGGTGTTTCGGCTTATTAGGCCTTTATCAAGAGTAATATCGTGTACTCTTAATAAAGGCCTAATAAGCCGAAACACGTGTAGAGTTTTAATAAAACTTTTTGAAACATTAAAAAGCATAATTTCCTGTATATTTAAATTACTTCATTTGATACTCATGTCATGGGGGTTGTGGAGAAAAAGGTAATCCGCCATACTGCTATTGAATTTAGAACGCCACATAGTTTATCGTATTTTACTCATCAAACCCTTCAATTTAACATCCAGATCAAAGGGGTCGTGAAGAAAAAGACGATACACCATTTTGGGACGTCAGCCATATTGGATTTGGAATATTAAATATATTATATTGTATTGTCACAGGACTTATACATATGTGCAAAATTTCAAAGCTGTAGCTTAATTAGAACTAGACGAAGATTCGATTGCACGTCCGCCATATTGGATTTAGAACGAAATTAGATATAATATATTGCATTGTCTTCGGACTTATATACACGTGGGCAAAATTTCACCTAAACAAACAAATGGGTTAAATTAAATAAAAGCTGTTAAAAATGTATAGTACCTATGTAACGAAACTACTCTCACAGACCAAATAAAAATAAGCACACCCAACAAGAATTAACTTTACGCAAATGTGTTCCGCTTGAAACTATTTTCTGCTATTCATTAGAATAGGTATTTGGTATTGTCAATACTCATAATATATTGATTGCCTATTAAGCATTATCAATATTACATTAATTTTTTAGTACCGTTTACTTTAGATCGTTTCATATTAAAGCAATGTTGATATTCAAAGATTTTATTACGTATTTCTGAACATTGTCACTTATCAAATATTTATGGAAATAAAAGGCTAAGCCTGCCAGGTATCAGATAAGATTACATATTTTCTGGATTAAGTAAGATTTCACTTGGGATTTCGCATTTCACATTGTGGCGTGCATGCTGCTAAACATACTGATAAACCGAGTAGAACTGTCGTATCCTTGGGATACAGCATACATAAGTCACCAACAAGTTTGTAATTTTTTCATATTCGTTTGTACAGAATTAAATTTTATAAAAATGTATTAGTCCAATGCATTTAGATTGTTGTTTTGAAAATTCTGTGAACTCGCTGAAAGTTTGAGAGCATATTCTCAAAAATAGTACAAATAATAATCCGTTTACCTACTTAATAGTCCAGGGGTTCGTGACAGTCACCGCGGATTTTAAAAATTGTAGTGAATTTTTTTTCAAAGTTCTAATAACCAATTAAATCTCGTTATTTCTTGTCATGTGACACAAATTACACCCAATCATTTTAACACTACACTGATAATTTTTTACCAAATGTATTAACCAATAAAAATTTTGCATTTCAAGTCGTGTGTCAAAATTCATCCAATCAGTAAAAGATTACAGCAATAACACGCATACATGCGGTGTTGTCGGCCAAGGCACAAATGATATGTTCAAATGTCATATTGAAATTCAACAAATGTCAAATTAAAAATCAATTTAGAAAAATGTCACAAAGATTTGGTAATGTTTCAAACGATTCAATTAATCAAATTGTATTAGAAAATAGACCATTAAAAGTAAAAATCATACGTGGAAAATGTTTTTAGAATTTTGTAGTAAAAAATTATCTTACCGAATACACCTCGAACACTGATAAATACTCAAAATTTTGTTGTAGAGAATGCTTTAAGCGTGTTGCTTAAAGGTAATAGCCCTCGGCCTAGGGCCTCGGGCTATTTATTACCAAGCAACACGCTTTCAGCAGTCTCTATGACAAAATTATCTAGGCATTATCAATGCTCTAGGTGTATATAAGTGATATAGGTGATAACACCATCCAGTGAAGTTTTCAATCACTACGACAACAAAATTATTTAACTTTGACATCTTCATAATAACTGCCAAATGAATTTCAAAATGTCACGTTTTGGAAATTCTCAATCTATAAACACGCTAATAGTCCAATAATCATAAAGATTTCCATAACAAAAAATGTTATCTGAGATGTTATTTCAGTAACTGTTAGTGGAGGGATTTTACATCACAAAACCACAAAAATCAGTTCTGGCTAACTTTAACATGATGCTAAATTTGTAAATGTGAATATTTCAATTTCCAACTTTTTCTGCATTGAAGTACTACGTTGAACTAAAATATAACGCATTTATAACTTATACTATAGTCAGTTATTTTTTATGGGCCTATGAATAGTTAGATGCACAAAAAATCAAGAGATAACTATATTGTATAGTTATTCAATAGCCCTCAAAAATGGCAACACAAGAGAATATTTTATATCCCCTTTGAAACCCACTTTGATTTTTCTTGCTACCTTGTTTGGTTTTCGAGCAATTCAATTTTTTCTATAGGCCGCGCGCAAAAAATTTCAAATAAACGAAAATTCGCGCGCATTAAAAATACAAATTTTGCAATTTTTCTCAATATCGATTTTTTCGAAAACCATCACATATACAAGAAAATTACAAGAGGACTTTTTTTTAGGAAATTAATCAAGCTTTCTTTTATGATGAGCATTTTTTTATATCTTCAACGGTTAACGAGTTATCAGTAAAGTAAGGCTTTCTTCACCGAAGGGGTGTTTTTTTTGGGGGGGTTGCGCGGCACTCACAGAATTGATTTTTTGTGGTTTTGTGATGTTAATCCTCGCACTAACAGTTAAGGAAGGCAAATCTCAGATAACATTTTTTGCGAGCTTCTGGTGTGTTTTTCACTTTATCCACTGGACTATAATCAAAGAAAAAATTCCAATAAATACCACAAAAAGTCACAAATATACATGGGGAATATAAATAATTGTTTTATTGTGTTGCGACTTTTTGATTTAATTTTTTCAAAAAATTTTCTGACCGAATATCCCTCTGACATTGACAAATGCCTTGTAATAATGGTAATATTATTACCAAGCAACGTGCTTTCGATTGTCACAAAATTATCTCGTACATTATCAATGTCCTAGGAATATTATAGCTGAAAATTGACTGTAGAAAACCATACGAACAAAATGAGCCCGGTAGACGATGCGAGGTTTTTCTTTCCGGAAGTATTTTTAAATTATCATTAAAAAAAAATTGTTTTACCGTTCTCGCGGAAACTGATTTCAATTAGATAAATTTTTTTTAGGAAGAAACACCTGGTATGACAACCTCTACTCTTCCGGAAATACCTGTCATACCGGTTCATTGCATAGTTTTGACACTCGGAATTAAAAAAAGTAGCGAATTAAATTTGGTTTTCGAACCTATCTTTCTTGTAAGATTATTTCCTATCTATATCAGTCCAAAATTAAAAGACGCATTGGTTACTTTTCTGCATGAACATTGGACGGACAATTCGTTTAGCTCCATTCTGCAGGATAAAAAAGTTTTTCTGACAGTTGAAGAGGAGGATACGAGGATTTTTTTTTTCATTTAATACTATGTCCACAGAACTCAAAAATCCTGATCAAATCAGTAGACACCGACGTAGAAATATGCACAAATTCAAGGATTTAGAAATATGGATGACCACTAAGAGCAATAACGAAATTGAACAGATCTTGCAAAACAACTAGGCTCATCACTTTGTCAAATTTTGCCAGCCTTCTATGCCTTTACAAGTAATAACTATACAGCAGCTTTTGTTCATAAAGGAAAAAACCGCTGCCTAAGGAATCACTACTTCCACATCCAGATTGTTCATCCCAGTTAAAGAAAACATTTTGACTATATTTGCACTCTAGTATGTGGAAATTATTGGTCATAGAATTTTAATAATATTTTGGGAAGTTGTCATAGAAAAATATTAGAAAGAAATCCAAGAACATGGTTGCTAGCATATACACTATATCCCAAGTATCTGTACTCTTACAGCATGCTTTACTTCTTTTTCACCATTTACCTCTACTTACCCGTCACTCCTTCAAGGGAATCGTTTCAAAATACAATCTACTTTCAGATGTCGTTACAATACATACGTCTACCAAATTTCAAGTCAGTATCTCAATTTTATTTTATCAATCCCTTTAATAATGGAGGGTTGAAAAATATTCAAGTTGCTGTACTCTTACTAGCTTGCTTTACTTATTTCCCCCTATTTACCCCGTAACCCTTCACCGGATATGTTCAAAAAACACTCCAGTTCCAGATCTCACTATAATGTATACGTGTACAAAATTTCAAGTCAATATCTTAACCCGTTCCGGAGAAAACGTGCGAACAAAAAAGTTACAGACCGACCGACAGACAGACAGAAAAAAAATTTCTTTCGCTCAAATTTAAAATCTAGACGTTTCATGACATTCTAAACCTCTTTCAGGAAAACAAATTCTGAATTTTTTTTTTACAATTACTATACTTCCAATCCACTACGTGGATGTAGAAGTAATTAGACCATATAATCTCATCCAAAATGAAGAATATCGGAATATTTTTCAACGTCTTACAAATCCAGAAGACATTTTTAATAATATAATCTAAAAATTTACCAATGAAATGTACAAAATAAAAAATTGTAGTGTTAATAGTGCAAAACTTGAAGCATTAAAAAAAATTGCGAGTACAAGTGACAACGATGCATTTTATAAAGGCGTGATACACTTTAATTCCAATAATATTTCTCCATGCTGGAAAAGTTTATCACAAAAAATTCTTCGGAACATATTTGTAAATGCAATGTGGCAAAATGCGATGCAAAAAATCAGTATTTTATATGAGCCAAGAGAGTGTGGATGGCAACTTAATGAAGAAAATAGACTTGACCCATCATTATGGTATGTTGGTCAAGCAGCTCCACTAAAAGTCTAAGAAATTATTAGTAATAATGAAAATGAAGACAACAGTGAAGAATCAGAGGACGAGACATTATGATTGTGATGATATTAACTTTGTTGATTGTTAATAAATACTATTTCTCAAAAGTGAACAGTTATTAATTATATAACCTTCATTTTACCTCTTGTTAGCATAAAGCCCTGATTTTTCTTATAGCCCAGTGAAATTAGACTTTTCTGATCTAACAAAATATATCCTTCATTTTTTTATTTTAAATCGATTTATTCTGATGTTTTAAAGAAAATATTAAAAGTTGAGAACGAGATCACTATGGCATAAAAAATTATTCAAGGCCAAATTTCGGAAAAACCGTTTTTTTGCGAATATCGCGCTTTTTATGGCTCGGATGCCAATTGAGGTTGTAATGAAAATGAAAGATAATGAATTTCCGCACAAAAATGATCTCTTCCATTTTTTATGTACAACGAACGGTTGAGGCAAAAATTTGCTCCAAAGTTTCCGCGCAAGGCATAATATGCTCTATTTCATATGGTAAATGCATAGAACATGTGCTTGTTCTATGTATAGTATTTATTAGCTGATCGATATATAAAATAAAATACATATATATGTTAACTATTATATAGTATGTCTCACTTTTCATGACTCCTATATCACAGCACTCTTATTTATAATGTGATTTTTATAAAATTTGGGTGGAAGGTACTTATTCATCAGGAGATTGTATCAGGGTCAAATATTTTAAAATCCACCAGTGGCGTTCGTCGTTATGAAGAAAAATGTACCTAATTTTCCACAGAAAGAATTAGGCAGTTTTAACAAAACAATCTCATCTTATTCGTTGCCATCAAAAACTCACTAAAACCGAATTTTAATAACATAGTGTACTTGGTGTCCACGTAATAGGAAAACAAAACTTCCCTTGCGCGGAAATTTCGAAGCATATTTTTGCCTAAACCGTTCGTTGTACATTTTCGTGCGGAATTTCATTATCTTTCATTTTATAATAACCTCATTTGGTCTCCGAGCCATAGAAAGCGCGAATAATTTTTTATGCCATAGTGATCCTGTTCTCGATTTTTAATATTTTTATGAAAACACCAAAATAAATCGATTAAAAGAAAAAAAATGAAGGATATATTTTGTTAGATCAGAAGCCAAATTTTTGTCTAAAGTGAGTGACTGGAGTATTATTCTTGAAATTAATTTTTATTATTGATATAATATTTCTCGAATGATTAGTTCAAAAACTTAAACCTTACAACACAAACAATATGATGAAATAAAATTTTCCGTACCTCTCTATTATAACAAAAATATTTGACTTACAAAATTTTGCTACACGGCCCTGTAGACCCTATTTTTTAGGCTCAAGAAACGGTCCTATCAAGTTTACTCCAAAATCCGTGATTAGGAGCATTTCACCTATCTTTTCCTTTATCAATTTCTCAACATCTGTAACATTTACACACACAAAAATCGGATCTTGTAGTTGAAGGTTTCCTCTTTCCAAGACTATATTTATTATTATCAGTTTAAAGACGCCAAATAGCCGGTATTACTTTTCAATTTGATAATGTACGTGTAATTAAATATATTATCGTAACAACAATATGCACTTTATATACATAATATAATAAAGATAATATGAAGGACTTCGGTCGATGGCCTTTGGTATTTCGAATAAAGACAATTTCACCCATTTGTTTGCAAACATAATATAAACCTACAACGTTCTTGTTTGACTATGAAACATAAGAAATAAGTATAGTTTGTTTCTCAGTGAGACAACTAAATAGTACACGGCAATTAGAATTTGACCTGGAGAAAATTAGTAAAAATCAGAATTTTTGCACAGAGACGTTTTTTTAGGCGTCCCGGATTCAAATCCACATAATCCCAACATGGCTACCCAAAATATTGAAGGTCAAAGTTTTTTGCAAATATCTCGCGTCCTATGTATTGGATGCTCAAGAGGTCGGTGTGAATGTTGTAGAGAATTAAATTATGTATATGTTGTCTTCCCTTTTCGAGATATTCAAGGTCAAAGCTTCAAAAACATGATTTGTCGTGAATATCTTGCTCCACAAAAAATTAGACAGCAATAAGATTAACATGAAAGTTGTAGAAAATTCAATCATGTTTTGTATTTTTCCCAAAACCTCGCCCTTTTCGAAATATTCAAGGTCAAAGTTTTAAAAAAAGACCTAATATCTCGAAAAGGGCGAGGTTTTGGGGGAAAATGCAAAATCTTGTGGATAACTGAATTCTCTACAACGTACATGTTAACTTTATTGCTAGCTGAATTTTTGGCGCGAGATATTCGCGAAAAAACATGTTGTTAAAACGTTGACCTTGATTATCTCGAAAGGGGGGGTTAAAATATAAAAAAGACAACTTGTAGATAATTTAATTGTCTATACCTTTCACATTGACCTCATTCTCATGGGCATCCGATGCATAGGAGGCGAAATATTTGCAAAAAACTTTTACCTTCAATATCTTGGAGGATCGTGTTGAGATTTTTGTGATTTTGAATATCTCGAAAAGGGCGAGGTTTTGGGGGAAAATGCAAAATCTTGTGGATAACTGAATTCTTTACAACGTACATGTTAACTTTATTGCTAGCTGATTTTTGGAGCGAGATATTCGCGAAAAAACATGTTGTTAAAACGTTGACCTTGATTATCTCGAAAGGGGGGGGGGTAAAAAATAAAAAAGACAACTTGTAGATAATTTAATTGTCTATAACATTCACATTGACCTCATTGTCATGGGCATCCGATGCATAGGACGCGAAATATTTACAAAAAACTTTTACCTTCAATATCTTGGGTGATCATGTTGAGATTTTTGTGATTTTGAATATCTCGAAAAGGGCAAGGTTTTGGGGGGGAATGCAAAATCTTGTGGATAACTGAATTCTCTACAACGTACATGTTAACTTTATTGCTAGTTGATTTTTTGGCGCGAGATATTCGCGAAAAAACATGTTGTTAAAACTTTGACCTTGATTATCTCGAAAAATAGGGAGGGTGGCAAAACGTAAAAAAGACAACTTGTAGATAATTTAATTGTCTATAACTTTCACATTAACCTCATTGTCATGGGCATCCGATGCATAGGACGCGAAATATTTACAAAAAACTTTTACCTTCAATATCTTGGGTGATCATGTTGAGATTTTTGTGATTTTGAATATCTCGAAAAGGGCAAGGCTTTGGGGGGAAATGCAAAATGTTGTGGATAACTGAATTCTCTACAACGTACATGTTAACTTTATTGCTAGTTGATTTTTTGGCGCGAGATATTCGCGAAAAAACATGCTGTTAAAACTTTGACCTTGATTATCTCGAAAAATAGGGGGGGTGGCAAAAAACAAAAAAGACAACTTGTAGATAATTTAATTGTCTATAACTTTCACATTAACCTCATTGTCATGGGCACCCGATGCATAGGACGCGAAATATTTGCAAAAAACTTTTATCTTCAATATCTTGGGTGATCATGTTGAGATTTTTGTGATTTTGAATATCTCGAAAAGGGCAAGGCTTTGGGGGGAAATGCAAAATGTTGTGGATAACTGAATTCTCTACAACGTACATGTTAACTTTATTGCTAGTTGATTTTTTGGCGCGAGATATTCGCGAAAAAACATGTTGTTAAAACTTTGACCTTGATTATCTCGAAAAATAGGGGGGGTGGTAAAAAATAAAAGAGACAACTTGTAGATAATTTAATTGTCTATAACTTTCACATTAACCTCATTGTCATGGGCATCCGATGCATAGGACGCGAAATATTTACAAAAAACTTTTACCTTTAATATCTTGGGTGATCATGTTGAGATTTTTGTGGGTTTGGGATACCTCAAAGAAGGTGTGCAAAAATTGAGATTTTTACTAATTTTGTTCAGGTTGCCTCCGTGTTTTGGTTAATTTCCGTGATAAACAGAAATGTTAGAAAAGCACTCTACAATTTCGACATTAACCATGTCACATATATCGCTTATAGTACGGGAACTGGGTAGCTTTTTCGGCACATCAGCGTTTAATTCACTATTAGATATTTGTATCGTTTTATAAATAATAGCGATTCGCAAAATCAACTTCTGGCGGGGCACCTCCCGTCCGGTACGTCACGAGTTATCAAGGTTGTAGAAAAATTGTGTTTAGCACGTAATCGTTACAAGATTTTTTTTAGATTTAAAATATTTATTCAAACATTTTCAACACAGAAAAATATTCCCAAAAAGCAACTCAGTTGATTAGAAAGAAACAACAATGTTCTCAAATTTAGAAAAAATCAGATTTTCATGTTTTATCTCAGGCTTCTAACCTCTACACTCATGTTACAATAGTTACAATTTCTTTTCTTGTTTGAAGCGTAAATATCTAAAAACCTCCCCAAAAAGTGATAGTTGTAAACAAAAATACTAGACATTTCTAAATGTAGAGAAATTTAACATTTTCCGCTAAGTTGAGTTTCTACCGCATCTCAGTTGTATTTATTCATTACACAGGCACACAAAAAAAAACAAAGTCCTGATACAGAAAGGTGAAGTACTTTCTGGTACGTTTTTCGGTGTGCTAAACGCGAATCTCAGGTCAGAACTGACCCATCACCCTTAGATTTCACCCCAGCACACCCTAGCACCCCCCAAAATGGTCAAAGTTTCCCATCATATAAAATTTCAAAATAAATATCTCATTCTACGTTTTTCGGTGTGCTAAGAACGAATCTGAGGTCATAATTTACCCGTCACACTTAGATTTTGCCCCAGCACCCTCCAGAACCCCCCAAAGGGTGAAAATATTAATTTATATAAAAATTGAAAATAAATATCTCATTTACGTTTTTCGGTGTGCCAAGAACGAATCTGGGGTCATGATTTACCCATGACCCTTAGATTTCGCCCCAGCACCCCCTAGCACCCTCCCAAATGGTCAAATTTTTACATTGTATAAAAATTCAAAATAAGTATCTCATTCTACGTTTTTCAATATAATTTCATAGCTTTAATCTTGCTATATCTCCCCATCCCCCCTTCGCCATATGGTGATATTTTGACCTTTGTAACGTTGTACCAGTATTAGGATAAGACAATTTTTCATTTCCATGCGATGAAATCAGGCAACAGAACCATTCCTAGAAAAAAATGCTTCTATATTAAAACACATAAATAAATTTAAAATGTTTGGAAGATATACTGTATTAACGGTGTCAATATGTAGGTAATTACCTACGGTCACATATTGACACCGCTAATACAGTATATCTTCCAAGCATTTTAAATTTATTTATGTGTTTTAATATAGAAGCATTTCTTTCTAGGAATGATTCTGTTGCCTGATTTCATCGCATGGAAATGAAAAATTGTCATATCCTAATACTGGTACAACGTTACAAGGGTCAAAATATAACCATATGGTGAAGGGGGTGGGGAGATGTAGCAAAATTAAAACTATTAAATTGCATTGAAAAAATTTGACCATTTGGGAGGGTGCTAGGGGGTGCTGGGGCGAAATCTAAGGGTCATGGGTAGATCATGACCCCAGATTCGTTCTTAGCACACCGAAAAACGTAGAATGAGATATTTATTTTCAATTTTTATATAAACTAACATTTTCAGCCTTTGGAGGGGTTCTGAGGGGGACTGGGGCGAAATCTAAGGGTGATGGGTAAATTATGACCTCACATTCGTTCTTAGCACACCGAAAAACGTAGAATGAGATATTTATTTTGAATTTTTATATGATGTGAAAATTTGACCATTTGGGGGGAGTGCTTTCTGGGGTGAAATCTAAGGGTGATGGGTCAGTTCTGACCTGACATTCGTTTTTAGCACACCAAAAACGTAGAAAGAGATATTTATTTTGAATTTTTATACGATGTAGAAATTTGACCATTTGGGGGGTGCTAGGGTGTGCTGGGGTGAAATCTAAGGGTGATGGGTCAGTTCTGACTTGAGATTCGTTTTTAGCACATCGAAAAACGTACCAATAGGTACTTCACCTTTCAGTATCAGGACTTTTTTTTGTGTGACTGTGTTATTAAAACGCCATTTTCTTATTTTCAATAATTTGATGTTTTCTGAATAAAAATGTAGGCAACTCAACACTAAATTCCCATCAGAACAATTTCTACACGTATTTAAAAAGGAGAAATTGTATGATTATAAGAGGGAAAAATCTATAAACTATGGCCAAACTGACCGGCCGAATGTATATTTTATTGTAATTTATGTAACTCACATAAAGTGAATGTAAAGGTAAGCTTCCAAGAAGGCCATTTAGCTCCCAGACTATTACCATACTTTTCGTTTAAACAAAAAATTAATATTGATACAACAACCATTCCGGCGACAAAGAATAAATATGGAATTATTTTGATTAATGCACAGAAATAAAACGTACAAAGTGCTATGCAGTTCGGGCCAATCTAAATCAATTAAACTGCTAGTTTTAATTATCGTATCACATGAATAAAGTAAATTAAACCGTTTATTTGTCACACGATAAAGATATATGAAATCAAATAATTCAATAGTAACTTTAAATAAAACGTTGTCTTATCAACTAATGCCAAGGGGCGGAAATCTTTTATAATAAATTATTTAGTTCGTTAGCGGTTAACTAAACTGACTAGAAACTATTGTTGATTAGTTAAAACATTTTCAATGGCGCTTTCAATAATTTATCGGAAATATTGCATATTTAATGATATTACAACAAGTGTGATACGGAAGTTGAAATTTCATCGGCGACAGCTTTCTTTTCAAAAATATGGATTCTGCTTTGATGGTGTGTTGTATCTCAAACCGTTAGAGAGACATCGATTTCTTTGTTACACTAAACCCATTACACTATTTAAAATTCAGGATAGGTCAATGATTAGAATTCAATAAGCGTATATATTTTACTTCCACATCCACGTAGTGGATTGGAAGTATAGTAATCGCAAAGAAATTTTCAAAATATTTTTCCTTGAAATGGGTTTAGAATGTCATGAAACGTCGAGATTTTAAATTTGAGCGAAAAAAAATTTTCTGTCTATCTGTCTGTGTATGTCTGTAACTTTTTTTGCCCGCACGTTTTCTCTGGAACGGTTTAAGATATTAACTTCAAATTTTGTACACGTATATTATTATAACGCGATCTGGAATTGGATTGTTTTTTGAAGAAATCCGGTGAAGGGTTGGGGGGTAAATGGGGGTAAATAGGGAGAAATATGTAAAGCAAGCTGGTAAGAGTACAGAAACTTGAAATTTGATGTATCTACTACAAGACAAGGCCTCAACATTTTTTATAATATTTTTCATCCCCCCACCCCTTTCAATTCATTATTAAAGGGGTTGATAAAATAAAATTGAGATATTCACTTGAAATTTGGTACACGTATAGATAATAATGACATCAGGAAGTAGATTATATTTTGGGATTATTCTGATGAAGGGTTGGGGCTTAAATAGGGGTAAATAGGGAAAATAAGTAAAGCAAGCTGGTAAGAGTACAGAAACTTGAAATTAGGTGTATGTACTAGAAGCCAAGGCTTCAGATTTTTACTTCCCTCGCATACCGAAGGGAAGTATTGTATTCGAGAAAAAATCACCCTCCGAGATTTTTTCGGATTCTGACGTTTCAGAACACGTAGATTCCGAAAATATAGGTTTTTCAATTCCGTCTGTCTGTCTGTCTGTCTGTTGGTGCATTTACTAAAAAACTACTAGACGGAGAGCAGTCAAATTTGGTAGGTAGTTAACCCTACTGTCAGCGAAGAACTGGTAGAATTTTCACTGAAAAATATACAGGGTGGACCGTCTAAACGGAATAAATAGTAAAAAAAATTTTTTTTTGCTCAAATTTAAAATTTCCACGTTTCATGACGCGCTAAACGTGTTTCAGGAAAAAAAATTTTTTGAAAATTTTTTTCAAACATTTTTGAAAAAAATTTTACCAAGATGAAAAAAATTTTTTTTTGCTCAAATTTAAAATTTCCACGTTTCATGACGCGCTAAACCTATTTCAGGAAAAAAAAATTTTTGAAAATTTTCTTCATTTTTGAAAAATTTTTTACCAAGTTGAAAAAAATTTTTTTTTGCTCAAATTTAAAATTTCCACGTTTCACGACGCGCTAACCTATTTCAGAAAAAAAAAAATTGAAAATTTTTTTCAAACATTTTTGAAAAATTTTTTACCAAGATGAAAAAAATTTGTTTTTGCTCAAATTTAAAATTTCTACGTTTCATGACACGCTTAACCTATTTCAGGAAAAAAAAATTTGAAAATTTTTTTCACCAATATTTTTGAAAAAATTTTTACCACTAAAATGAATTTTTTTTTCTTTCTTCAAATTTAAAATTTTCACGTTTCATGGCATTCTAAGCCTGATTAAAAAAAAAAGTTTTTTGAAATTTTATCACTAAGATAGAATTTTTCTTTCTTTGTGCAGATTTTAACTATCCACGTTTCCATGACATTCTAAAACTATTCAAACAAATTTAAAAATGTTTTTGAAGAATTTTTTTAAAAATTTGAAAACATTTTTAATCCATTTATGTATCACTACTATAGAACAGACGAAAAAATTTTTTTTGCTCAAATTTAAAATTTTCACGTTTCATGATATTCCAAACCAATTTCGGAAAAAAAAATTTGCAACATTTTGTTATCAGTTTGGAAAAAAAATTTAACACCAGAATGCTCAAATTTAAATGACATTCTAAACCTAGGTATTTCAGAAAAAAAATGAAAATTTTTTTCACCAACATTTTTCAAAAAATTTTTACCACTAAAATAGATCGAATTTTTTTTTATTTGCTCAAATTTAAAATTTTCACGTTTCATAGCATTCTAAATCTATTTTAAAAATACATCATTTTTAATTTTTAAACTTTTTTTTGCACTACTATAGAACAGAAGGAAACTTTCCTTTTTGCTCTAATTTAAAATTTCTACCTTTGACATTTTAAACCTATTTCAGAAGAAAAAAATTTGAAAATTATTTTACCATCTTTTGAAAAATTTTAAAAAAATTAAATTTTTTAACCACCACTATACTTCCACTCCATTACGTGAATGTTGGATTGAAAATGTGACAGATGGCAATAACATCTGGCATATGCTATTATACTTTTATTGAAAAATGTACAGGGTGGTCATCCCAAGAAATAATTCAGTCATGGTGGACATTTGTAAAGGTATTTGCGCAAGCCTGCCATATGTGGCACCTGCTATTTAGTATTGAACTTTTGCTGTTGGATGAGCAATCTGTATATTTTTTTGACCAAAACTTATCAAGTTTTCTTTGTAATAATAGCAATAACTCTACTCCGATTATTATTCTCAATGTCATTTCGTAATTATTATTTTTTTAGAGAGACTGCCATGAACGAGGGAAGTTCTGTGTAAATACCTTTACCGATTTTTTAATAATATTTTTTAACCCCCCATCACCCCTACTCCATAATTGAAGGGCTTGGTACAATAAAATTGAGATATTCACTTGAAATTTGGTACACGTATGTATAATGTATAACGACATCTGGAACTAGATTATATTTTGAGATGTTTCCGTTGAAGGGTTGGGGGTTAAATAGGGGTAAATAGGAGAAAATAAATAAAGCAAGTTGGTAGGAGTACAGTAACTTAAAATTCGGTGCATGTAGCCAAAGCCTCCGATTTTTTAAAAATATTTTGCACCCCCGACCACCCCTACTCCATTATTAAAGGGATTAATAAAATAAAATTGAGATATTCATTTGAAATTTGATACACGTATGTATTATAACGACATCTCGAACTAGACTGTATTTTGAGATGATTCAGTTGAAGGGTTGGGGGTTAAATAGGGGTAAATGGGGCAAAATAGGTAAAGCAAGCTGGTAAGAGTACAGAAACTTGAAATTCGGTGTATGTACTAGAAGCCAAGATATCAAATTATTTATAATATTTTTCAACCCCCCACAACCCCTACGCCAATATTAAAGGGGTTGATAAAGTAAAATTGAGATATTCACTTGAAATTTGGTACACGTATGCATTATAACGATATCTGAAACTAAATTATATTTTGACATGATTGTGTTGAAGGAGTGGGGGGTAAGTAAAGGTAAATATGGGAAAAAAGTAAAGCGAGCTGGTAAGAGTACAGAAACATGATATTCGGTGTATGTCCTAGAAGTCAAGGTCTCAGATTTTTAATATTTTTTAACCACCCACCACCCTTACTCTATTATTAAAGGGGTTGATAAAATAAAATTGAGATATTAACTTGAAATATGGTAGACGTATAGATTATAACGACATCTGGAACTAGATTATATTTTGAGATAATTCCTTTGAAGTGTTGGGAGTTAAATATGATTATATAGGGGAAAATAAGTAAATCAAGTTGGTAAGAGTACAGAAATTTGGGATTTGGTGTATATACTAGAAACCAAGGTCTCAGATTTCTTTCTAATATTTTTCAAACCCCGCCATCTCCGCTCCATTATTAATGGGATTGATAACATAGAATTGAGATATTCACTTGAAAGTTAGGACAATTATTATGTATTGTAATGATATCAAATTGAGATGATTCCATTGAAGGGGTGGGATGTGGCAGGTTGTGAATAGGGGAAAATAAGTAGGGTAAACTAGAAATGTCATTTTTATCGTATATAGTGGAAACCAACGCCTCAAACTTTTCTATAAGATCTGCCCCGTACTAGAGTGCAAATCTAGTCAAGATGTTTCCTTTTAAGTGACTTGAATGAAAAATCTGGATGTGGAAGTAGTGATTCCTTAGGCAGCGGTTTTTTAAAATTCGAACTACTTATACTCGTATCTGGAGTAGCAGATTTTTTTTCTCTATGGACCCTACTGCCTTAGCATAGTTCCAGCAGGTAGTAAGAAGCATTCTATGAGTGGTTTTAGTGGTCAGGGTAAACCATGACCATTACCCGACCGTCTCACGTGCGACGATGTCATAGAACTGCCAAACATATTTGAAATCTTACATTTTGAGATCCGCTTAGTTCAACTTAGATTTTGGTAGAAATCAAAAGTTTACAGATTTAACACTTGCAAGCGGAAAGATTTGCGCACCATTGTAAAACGCACTTCTGGCGTCCTCCAATATAAAAATATTGACGTGTTCCTCAGGCATATTGCGAAAATCATCCACAATAACACAATAAAGATTAGAGACCAATTCATTGGCCCATTTTCGAGTTACGAGTTAAGCGAGAGTATATTTGTTTTCTTGTTATTTTTAATTATTTATCCAACGAGACGGTAAGACGAGAGAAGTGGTTCGTGAAAGCAATGTTTAATAGTCATTTATAATAACTAAACTACTGTTACTTCTATTCTGATGGTACACGAAGTGGTTAAAGAAAATTCAAGGATTGTCACCAGTTAGTAGAGCGGGGCGTGCGCGTAAGTGTATGATTTTAGGCCAGCCATCTTGATTCAGGTATTTTGAAGTTATATCAAAATCGTAATCAGCGACTTCGAAAACCTCTGTTGGTTTTATCACTTGCATTGTTGCTCAATTTCAACTTAAAAAAAATAAAATAGGTATTCATTTTGTAGACTTAGAAATGAATTATTATTTGTACACTATATAAAGGGTAGACTTTAAAACTGGTCATTTTTAGGACACATTATAAACGGTTTCCTTCATTATCTCTGAAGTTTAAAGTATTTCCGAAATAAAGTACCTTATTCATCTAAATGCACTGGACTACATAGGATTGATCTGAAAGGGTATAACAGAGTAAGTAAGGTAAAATGGCCCCAGAATGGCTTTGGCCAAATTCGGCGTCAGTAGATCGACAATAGGAAGAGAAAGGTTTTCGTCGAGTTGTAGCCCCCTGTCGCCACTCGTAACTCTTGTACTCTAATAAGTATAATTTTTCGTTTTCATTCTTTATCTTTGCAAGTTGTGCGTTAATTATTATGAAAAAAAATGGAGAATGTAGATGTGATTTAAGTACACTTTAGGAAAAAAATTGTGCTGATTTTGCTGCCTCTTTCATATAAAAAAAAATATAGAAGAAATCAAATATTTATTTAACAAATTAGTGATTACACAGAATTTTTACCAAAAATACTCTGCTATGAATAGTTTATTGTCAATTTTATTCAAATTTTTAGAAGTGCCATAGCCATACTTAAAAAAAATAAACTGTTACAATGAAATGTTTGGTGGTGCTTATTACCATTGAAACTATGTATTCTTATTTCTTACGTTTTATTCTTTCGGATACTGCCATTCAGGAAGAGGATGGCAATCTCCAAAATGTTGGTCAATTAATCGTAATATAAGCATCACCACTCCATTATGGTTGTTTACCTTCTTATTCATTGGAACGTAAATTGTTGACACAAAAAATGGTACATCAATTTTTTTTTTTTTTAAATTCACTTTTACCAAGTACAACTTGTATAATTATGTTATTTACGTCGATACTAAATTATCTATGGAAATAAAAAGGAAGTTTTCGGTAAATGTAAATTTAAAACTCCCGGTGCCATTTTCTTGATAACTGAAACAGATATTTGAATTTTGTAAAAGGTGTTCACTAGAATATATGACTTCAGCTTTTAGTAAAAGTAATTTTTTCATAAATTGAGGTATAGGTGGCGTTGCGATGCAAAAACATTTTTCGGTAGCAGGAACCTTGAAAAGGGGCGCATGTCATAAAACAAATACATTCTAAGCAACTTTTGTAATAATTGTATTATATACTATTATTATCAAAATGAAACAAATGTTTAAAATTATACAGGGTGTCCCAGAATTAAGTTCCCGGACGGGAACCTGTGCTTCCTGAGTTCATATTTGGCCCGTTTAACCCAACTTACCTTAGTCCAAAATTGCATCCCTGAGGAAGTTACATTCTCTTACAATGAGATGAATGAGAATGAATTTTTTTTCCAATAATTTCCGTTATATTGAAGATAAAATCTTCAAGTTTTCATGGGACTTGGATCTCTATAAGTACTCTATGTAAGCTTGATAACAACTAAATATCTTTTGTTTCTCAAATGCGATAGGTTTCCTGTTTCACAAACACCTATGGCCAACAGAGAAAAAATGATTATTCTTGATTTTTCGTTGATATTGCACAAAATTTTAAAAGTATTCATTTGTGTACGGAAACAGGTGGATGTCATGTTGAGCTTTTTAGACTAAACTGTAGTTTTCTGTTGTTACATTTATTCTAGAATTGTAAATAAATGTTAAATACAAATGGAGGAATATAAACAATAATTCCTTGTATTTTGATTAATATTACAAAAAAATTTAAGAGTACCTTGTTGCAGCCCATCCAATGCTCTACAAAAATATTCAAGCATTCCGTAATTTTACAGGGCGATAAAGAGTATTTATAGAGATATAGCTACAACCGTGGCAATTTTACCTTCAATATAATGGAAACTATTGGAAAAAAATGGTTTTTTTCTGTCACACTTTAAGAGGATGTACTTCCTCAGGGATGCATTTTTGGACCAAGGTAAGTTGGGTTATACGGGCCCAATATAAACTCAGGAATCACAGGTTTCCATCCGGGAACTCAGTTCTAGGACGCCATGTATTTTCTCAATTTTTTCATGACAATACTTATTTTCCAAATTGTATTTCAAGAAAGCATTTTTGTTAATTAAACAATTATATTCGTATGCATTACACCCCCTATGATACGCCCATGAGTAATAGTAACGTCCTGGAAACTCGTAGAAAGAGATAGTTTCCTGGAGTGTGGAGGAAGATTTTCGATTGTGTTCTAGATTACTCTATAGGCAATTTCAGAGTATATAAGGCGAGATTCCATGGCGGGAAGAAGTTTTATTAAAGTGAAGTTTGGTAGCGAAAAGTGAGGTTACAAACATTGCAAAAGTTAGTTTAGAAGTATTGTGTAGTCAGTAAATGATTAAATAAAGTGTTAGTGGTTACCCCTTGTTAAAATTATTTGAAACCCACGAATTCATACAGGGTGTTTCCTAGAGGCGAAAACACGTAACGATATTGAAGCTCAAATATCTCGAAGCCCTCTGATATCGAAAATTGTTCGTATAATAAAAAAGTGCTTACAATGTATTGTTTACACACATGCACCTCTTTTTCAAGGTTCCTTCGATCGAAAAATTTCTTTGTACCGCATCTATACCTCAATTTGTGCAGAGATCGATTTGACTAGAAACCAAAGTCTTTTATATAATCTAGTGAAGATTTTTTACAAAATTCAAATATCCCTTTTAGTAATCGAGAAAATTGTCCCGGGAATTTTAAGTGGAACATCCTGTATATTTCTCTAAAATTTATTTTTTTATTTCCATAGATAACTTAATAGTGAAAATTTAAAAAAATTTCTTGCATGATTCTTTGTCAACAATTTACGTTTCAATGAATAATTTGACAAACAACCATAACGGGGCGGTGATGTTTATATTATGATAACTTGACCAACTTTTTGAAGATTGCCATCCTCTTCCTCAGCGGCAGTATTCGAACGAATAAAACGTAAGAAATATGGATACATAAAGTTTCAATGGTGAGCACCACCAACATTGCATTGTAAAGGCCGTTACAGAATTGCTTGACGTAAGACTTAAGACGTATGACGTATAACGTAAACGAAAACCAATATGTACTTTTAAATGTTCCATTACACAACCTGCATTAAGACGTAAAAGCTTACGCAGAAAGTTGAAAATTTCCGTATGGTGGAATTCTTACGTTGGCCGTAAAATGTTCAACCAATGAGAACCATTCTCGCTGAAATGAAAGTTTAACCTATAATAAATGAAACGTGTTGTCACTAACCACTGCCATTTAGTCGTGTCACTGGTTTAAGAATTTTGAGGCCTATTTTAAGTTGTCCACCACCTTCTATTTAACCAACGTTTTCTCCTTTTTCTGATTAAAAGAAACATCCCCATTAAATTTCCAGCCAACAATATAAGAGGTAATTCATCCATTATCGCCTCAATATTTAATGATTAAAATAAAATAATCCCTTCTTTATTACTTTGTTTTGGTATTGAAACCGTTTTTCTTCTAACCTAAAAAATTATCTCACAAAACTGACTTGTGATTGGCTTGCCGTAGAACATAAAGAAAGTATTGTGTAAAATCACTTTTTAATGTCATACGTCTTATGACTCTTAAGTCTTACGGTTAAGTATTCTGTAACGGCCTTAACAATTTATATTTTCTTTAAGTATGGCGCACCACTTCTAATTTTTTTTTAAATTGACAATAAACTACCCATAGCAGTGTATTTTTGGTAAAAATTCTGTATACGCGAACCATTATTTTCATGAACAACTAATTATTTGATTTCTTCAATATCTTTTTTACACGAAAGGGGCAGCAAAGCAAAAACAACACAATTTTGTCCTAAGGTGTACTTAAACCATATCTACATTTTCCATTTTTTTTATAATAATTAACGCATAGCTTTCAAAGACAACAAATGAAAACGAAAAATTATACATCTTATTTTATTAGGGTACAGGGGTTACCAGTGGCGATAGGGCGCTACAACTCGAGGATAATATTTCTTTTCCTATAGTCGATCTTCTGCCACCGAATTAGGTCCAAATGCTTCTGGGGCCATTTTACCTTACTTATTCTGTTACACTCTCTTTTCAGAATCGTCTAATTCTAAGCGTAGTACTTTCTGTATACCAGGTAACAACTGTTCACTAAAATACATGCCACATTTTGTTACTTTACAATAACTTCAATTTATGTTTATTTATTGAATCGATCTCTAAGGTGGACGTTACTTTCGCGAAACCCTGTATATATTAACGGTAATGATGGTTAGCAAAGTTAACAATAACAAAAACAGTTAATACTTCATGGATTCTGGCATTCTATCAAATAAAAATACTAACACCATTGCATCAGTTTGACTATTATTTACAACAAAACTAAAAATACATCAATAAACGGAGTTGCCTACGCGTATCAGAATTATGTCACGATATTTAATTTAATATCCGAGTTCCTGTGGCTGATAACAAAATCACAATGTTTGGATCTCATATCGCTTTTAATAACAAAAAAGGTAAATTGATTGTAAAATGATAATTTTTAAATTTACAAATATTAATTACACATACGGTCGTGGTGTTTTACTATTAAATCAAAAACGTTTTTAACTAATTAACAAAATTTTATTATAAACTATTATTATAATAGCTGTAGGTACGTATACTAATAGTCAAGACCCCAGACAAGAGTGCAGTGTCCAATGGTAGAGGTCGCCAAGATAACTTTGATGAAAATGATAAAAAATTACACCACCATATTAAGAATATCTTGGATATATATTTTTTAATCAGCAGGCTTTAAAAAATATCGAAAATTTGTTTGCGCAGCACGCTGCAAATCCTCATTCATGAAAAAAGTGTCACTTTACACTAAAGTTCAAATCTATACACACAAAAATAAATTTCGATTTTATTTGTATAACCCTGCAAATTCGTTCGAAATCCCAAATAAAAAATCTCATTTGAGCAACATCGGTTACTAACCCGTGCCTCTAAGACCATGAATCTTCCTATGTATTTCTTATGGGAAAGGCATTTCGAGTAACTATAATTTTATAATGAAAATAAATGGAGAAGTTCAACCCTTGTAGTAGAAATTCTACTACACGGTTGTTCTTCCATTTAACCTGAATAATGCCTTATTTAAAAAAAAAATTAGTGTATACGTATACACGTATACAAACACATGCTATTATAAATGCATGTTATTATTAAGTAAACAATTAATTATAAGATTGTAAATGATGCAAAAAAAGACTAGTATTATTAATTGATAAGCAACAGAAACATAATAAAAAAGTTGTAGTATATAGCTGCCTTAATAGAGCAACAAAAGCAAAAAAAAGAGGAAGAGACTACAAATAGCGAATAATCTAGTTCAGTTTATTTTATTTTAGTGTAACTAATAATCTTTGACTATTAAGTATAGTTCATACGATATCAATTGGGACAGCATAAAAACGAAAACTCGGAGTCCACGTGGACTTGATCCGTCTGTCACATTATGTCACATTGTGTTGGCAAAATGGCAAATCAAACTAGTTAGGCATCACAAGCGTCTAGGTAAACAGAAATGCGAAAACTTCGAGCATGCGCATTACCTTGTAAATGTGTAATAAATTCGCGCAAGTCGAGAAATTGAAATATTTAATGAAGTTATTATATAAAAAGAAGGAAAAACTAAAGAAATCCGAAAACATTTGTGAAAAAATATATTAATCGTTACAAAATTTTTAAAAAACTCGACGGACGTAGGAATTTGATCCCGGGACCCTTGGCACCATAAGCGGAAGGTAAACACTAGAGCAAAGAAGAAATAATCAGACAAATGATATCACGTTTTGCGCAAGGTTTTTACATTTCGGTTTCGCCAAACGCTTATGCTAGACATCTAATCCAGCATCCAGCCCACATTTCCATGTGACAGGCGGATCAAGTCCACGTGTACTCTGAGTTTTCGTTCTTATGCTGTCCCAATTGAGATCGTATGACGTATAATTGCTTTTTTAGTGTGGATTTGAATTGAGCAGGCTTTACTGCTTCCAATTCATTAGGTATTGAATTATATACGTGGCTTTGGTATGTATATGAGCGTATAAAAAGTTCAGCGAAACTTCGCACACAAGTTTTCTCTTTAAAAAAGAGAATATGAATTAATATTTCTTTTAACTTAATCCTGCATAAGACCCTTTTAATACAGTGATACTGACTAGTAAACGTGTTATAGGTTTTAGTCAATAGATATTGGATTAGTGGCATCTGGAATAAAACATATTCTTTATAGGATTTTGCAAATAGCAGAAAAAAATAACTATCTATAACTAAAAGAAAAAGTATGTGTAAATTATTAATGAAATCTTTGCATTCTTTCGATAACCTGAATTCTGGTTATGCTAGCAAATTAAAATCCTAAAATGAATGTGTCTAATTTCTTATTTGACAATTCTCATTCTAACACTAGCATCCACACAGTCCCCTACGGCCATGCAGATTAAACTTGTATCTATATAACCCCCTACGATCGTGAAGATTCAGTTAAAAATAAGAACAAAGGTCTAAAATGAATTTATTTATCTACCTTGTCTTACAAATTTTTCATGGTATCTGGAGTTATAATCAGGCCTGACGAGAGGAGTCGTGGGTGTTTCCACCCGGGCCCGGAGGTTTTTGAGGGGTCCCGGTGGTTTAGAGGGGGCCCGGGTTTCACTGGAACTTATAGAGAAGCATTTGCATTGGGCGTAATGAGAGATGCATACTTTTAAATGATTAGTGTGAAGGAATATCACCCTCCGCTCTTCAGAATTACGACCGAGTCAAATATCCAATCCCAAGGAATATCACCCCTTTTGCTCTTCAAAATTTCAATTAAGGCATATATTCTGTCCTAAGGAAAATCACCCCCCGTTTTTCGAAATATTTATTGAGATAAATAGTTTATTATTAGGAATGCCACTCCACGCTCTTCGAAATTTTATATCGAAGATTGGTGGGTTGTATGTTACTATGCCCCCCCACCCCCCGATTTTCTCTCGACGGTGCTGGTTATAATTTCTGAACCCACGATTTTGCAGGTGTTTCCCAAGGGGTGGAAATATTTTACAATATTTCTCTTTTTTTACGAGATGGTAACCAGATTATATTATTAATTGGCGATTTTATTTGCACAAATTATTAATTAGTCAGCTTCTAGCGTGTTAATACTGTCATTATTTTTTTTATGAATTCAATAAAATAGTCTTCATGGTACAGATAACACAGCCTCACAAAAAAAATCGGTTACAGAGACATGAGTACATAGATTTTGTGTATTATTTTATGCTGAATCCGAAACCACAGCTCAAAATCAGATTTACCAAGTAATTTTTTAGTAAAACGCAAAAACATCCCCTAAAATAGAGTGAAATGAGAATAAGGTAATGAAATGCTACGATTTGTAAATACTTTGAGAAAACATTTTAAAATAAAATTTTGATCATTAGAAATATATGAATTAAATCCATACCCACCCCACGAGGTGTTAATTCCACCCCTAAGATCAAATAACGAATGTTAGTGCAAAACAATGTGAAAAACCATAGCCTTGCAGTTTGTAATATCAAATATATAAACGTAGATTAGGGGTGAAATTAACCCCCTAGTAGGGGCGGGTGTGGATTTAATTTCCATATATTTCTTTCTAATGTTCAAAATTTTATTTTAAAATGTTTTCTCAAAGTATTTACAAATTGTTGCATTCATTTTATTTTAGGGGATGTTCTTGCGTTTTAGTAAAAAATAACCCGGTAAATCGAATTTTGGACTGCGGATTCGGATTCAGCATAAAAAAACACACAAAATTTATGTACTCATGTCTCTGGTACAGAACTATTTTTATGTGTAATTAATGTAACTTTATAAATAGAATTACATGTTTGATACTCCTCAAAATGTACATCACATTCAGCACTCTCGTCTTCTTATTCATCATATTTATCGGTAATACATCGGAATTCTCGATTTTCAATCCACTAGGATGGGAGGTTCACCTTCTTTGGGGGTAGAAGATCAATTAATTATCACTCGTCCCCCGTCCAATATCCCGATTGAAAAAAAATAACAATCTTCCATCCCTTGGTAGAGCTGTTTCAACCCCCAAGGATGTTAGATCCTTCCAAACACCTATTACCGAGCATTACCACGAAAAAACGGTTCAAAAGGTGTTTTTTCTCGTTTCGGTGGGGACAACAGCAAAAAACAGGAAGTTCTTCCGACTCATTCACTGCACTACTAGCTTTATTTTGAGGAAACATAATAATAAACAATAACAAATTATTTTAACAAATTGTCGGTTCCATTTACAAATATAATAATGTTACTTTCTAACAAAATATAATTGTAAAAATATATTTTATATGTTTAAATACTTTGAAATGAAAAACACAAAAATATTATCACAAAGTAGAATGTCACTAATTAGTAATAATTTGTGCAAAAAAATTACAAATAAACAGTAATAAAAGTAAAAAAATACGCGTTACAATAATTTTGCTCTTATGGGGTCATTCTGGGGACTTAAAAAAGGGTCGTATCAGGGTTTAACCTAAAGAGAAATTATTAGTTCGTATTCTCTAGACAATTCTGTAAGGGGATTTGTGTGCGATTTGTATTTTACTACATCCTAAAAAAAAATTAATTTCACCCACAAGAAATATGTCGGAAACTTCAAATTTGGAGACAATTTCTTTTAGGATTTTGAACAAGTTTGGAGAGCGAAACGAGAACATTTTAAACTTGATTTTTTGTCACTGCTTTACACACTTGTTGCATGAATGAATAGCTATTATGCAATAAAAAATTACTCTTTAATTTCTTCCTATTTCAACTGCTCAACGAATAGTCTAGTGGCCTATAATGGACTTTATTAATTGCGTTAGACAGCCACAAATTGAAAATATTATATGGCGTACAGTTTACCGGGTATTCGACAACGTAAAAAAATACATACTAAACATGCGAGAAAAACTTACCGTGATAACAGTCTTACAGTACGGATAAGCATTCCAAGCCTCCTCGTGGATTTCCAGACTGCCTTTTGGCGCGAGCAGCCTTATGAAGGCGGGCACTTTGCTGGCCAGGTGATATATCTTGTAGGTGTACTGTCCGCTATTATATTTACCACCCAAAAGGGGGTAGTTAGTGAAAGGTTCATTTTTCAGGACTTCTATGCCCTCCCCACCGCCGGTGTTGTCTTTGGATGCCTCAGCTACACTGAAGAGTTGAGCGACTTGATACTAATTGGACAAAGAAAACAGATTTTTAGATTTTTTTAAACTCAAAATTGAGTTACAAAGTAAGAGTAAAGTACATTTCAGTAATACATATAGGGTGAAGGGCAGTGCAGCGTCTATCGTTGATAAGTTTTTACCCCGTTTTTAGCAACACCAGTTTTAAGATATTTATATAATAATAATAATAATAATAATAAAAGGTCTTTATTTCCAATATAAATATAAAAAAATTAAATAATATACAGTTTCTGAGAAAAAAAAAATAATACAATTATTGGAAAAAGCCGAAGATCAGGTAGTCATGCGCTGCATGACTTCTGTTTTTCATCTTAAGCTGTACACTAGTAAACATATCCAGATAAGCACATACACAAATACACATACAGACATCCATTACACATACATACACACCATACATACACACCTGTAAGTAACGTATAATTATGTAACACGGAAAGGGAATAACATTGGTCCAGGGCATGCTCAGATCTATTTTCTCTATTCAACAACTCAAGGAGTTACCCTGCTCTGCTAATAACAATTGCCTATAATGACGCTTGAAGGATATAATAGACATATTTTTTATGGCCGTTGGAATCGAGTTGTATATATTAGCGATTTGGTAAGTAAATGAGGCTTTGAATAGTTCCGAACGATTAAAGGGAGGGGTGAGTGTACCTTTAGGTTATGGACGTCTGTTCTATATGTTATTTTTTTATGAAGATATGCTGCAGGTATTTTATTTTCTATAAATTTTTTAAAAAGACATGCGGAGTGCAGTTGACGTCGCCTGGACATATTTAACCAACCTACCCCTTTAAGCTTGTGTGAGATATGTTGCCCACGCCTAATACCAAATATTAGCCGTAGGCAGGAGTTCTGTATCACCTGTATTTTGCGGGCATCCTCAGCATAGATGCAGGGGCCATAAATCACACTACCGAAATTAAATTTGGATAATACTAACGACTCACATAGGATTTTTTTTTTTTTTTGTTTAGGAAAAGTCTGTTTTGGTATATAGTTTTTAAATTCATATATGCCACACGTATACAGTTATTAATATGAACTTTAAATCTCAGATGTGTGTCAAAAGTCAGTCCTAAATTTTTGGCGTGGTTAACTGGTGCAATTAGCTGTCCATTCACATTTACATAAACTTGTTGGGATACTGAGGACCGTGCATCTTGTGGACCAAAAACAAGCACAGATGTTTTATTTGCATTAATATTTAATGAGTGGCGCTTAGATATATTTACAATGGCCGCGACATCAGTGTTTAAATTATTTATTGCGTTTTCAGTTTCGGAGGGGTTAAATGATAAATATAGCTGCGTGTCGTCAGCATAAAAGTGTATGTGACAGTGCTGAAGTACTTTTACAAAATCAGACGTGTACAGAGTGTACAAAAGAGGACCTAGGATTGAACCCTGTGGTACTCCAGAAGATATTTCAAGGGGAGAAGATATGTCATTGTCGATTTTAGTTCTTTGAATTCTGTTAGAGAAATAATTAAGAAAAAAGTTAACTACGTTTCCAGTCATTCCTACATAATTTAAAACAGAGAGTAGCAGTTCGTGATTTAAGGTGTCAAATGCCTTCGAGAAGTCGATAAGCACTAACACTGTAACCTTTTTCCTATCTGTTCCCCTCAAAATATACATAATTGCTTGTGAATTGTTAAAAAGATGCATAGAATAGTTTTGCTAGCAGTTTCTGAAAATTTTCCTAGCGATACTTTCCTATATGTTCATATTAATACTTTCTAATATTATCTAGGAATAAACCATTTACGTTTGATTTTTAAAATTAATACTAAGAAGCCCATAAATATATATTTATAGAAATACAAACAGAGCATACAATGATTAACAATTATAACACACTGAACATGGGTATACAGTGTACATTTATTATGAATGAAATTTAAAAGAAAAACAGATAACAAAAATATACTCAGATATCTCGATAACTAAATATTGAAAATAAAAGATATTACAATAATTTTCTCCACTCTGTGGTTAAAGTGCTTTAACGTTCGTCGTCATGGTACACCCGCGGTAAAGTGACATTACTCATAGGTTCTCAGTAAACGTCATCTTTGTGCTGTCAAATTGATCGTAGATAAAATAACTTCGAGCCAACAGAGGTACCAAAATAATTTATTTCCAGCGGGTTGCGTCCGTCTCGTTTCTTTTAAGCATCATCTTTCAAGATAGAAAATAACTAATGTGTTGAAATTGGGAGTTAAGTTAGTGCTTTCTAGAGCAACAAGTAATAAATCAGTAATATAAAAGTTATAAAACTTTTATGAGAAAAAAGAATCTCGTGGGAAAGCTTACTTCTAATCGTCAGTTTCTTTATCTAATTTTAACGGATCATAAAAAGACATCTTAAAACACATATAAGCATCAGTTGTTTATTTTCACATTGTTATCAATTATATGAACTGTATAAGCACAGATTTTGTTCGATAAAAGCAACAACGTTTTCCTAGCACGGGAAGCCAGAAAATAAACAGTATTCGCTGATTTATTGGAAATGTTTTATAATTATTATTGCATGTTCTGTGGTTCGCTGTTTTATTATAAATAACATTAGTTTTAGACATTTTCTGGTTAATTAGAAAAAATTTAATAAATAATTCATTTATTGATCGATTTTGTTAGAAAATAGAGTTCTTCCTCTTACAAACAATACAATCGGATTTTCCATTCTTAGGTTATTGTGCTTACTACAAGAAACGTAACAGACGGACAGACAGACGGGCGGGCATTTTGAGAGTTGTTCAGAATATACTCATCGTTTTCGTATTTGCGAATTTTAAAAAGCCGCTTTCTAAGAAATCACTACTTCCACATCCAGATTTTTCATCCAAGTCGCTTTAAAGGAAACATCTTAACTACATTTGCAGGGTAGAAATCTGAGGCCTTGGATTTTAGCATATACCTCAAATCCCAAGTTTCTATACTCTTACTAGCTTGCTTTACTTATTTTTCTCTATTTACCTCTACTTACCCCCCCCCCCCCACTCCTTCAACGGAATCATGTCAAAATATAATCAAGTTTCAGACATCGTTATAATACATACTTACGTGTACCAAATTTCAGGTGAAAATCTTAATTTAAATTTATCAACTCTCGGAATGGAAAATATTATAAAAGAAACTTTAGGTCTTCTCTTCTAATATACAGGGTGATTCACGTAGGCCATTCATTAGAAGTTTTTCAACTTGCAGTTGGATTAGAAACTTGAAATTTGGTATGCAGCCATAATCGATCATGCCCGTTCTATCTAAAATATTTTCAGTCCTCCAGCTATACAGGGTGTGCCAAAAATTGGTACCAACTTTCTCATTTTAAATGGAAACCTATATTTTTCTTTACATGGTTCGATTGGTCTTCTAATTCTGAGTTTAGAGAACCTAAGTTATGTTAACTTATCTATTACAATTTTTGACATATGTCCAATTTTTTGAAAAAAATTGCCGCTGTAGTAGTTTACGAACAAATTTGTATCTCGCAAACATTTCAAAATTATGAAACCAAATTTGTGAAGCAGTTAGCTGGAAGTCCAGGCTAACTTTTGATCTCCCATCGGTGGTCCCATTTTATACCATATGGGCGCAGGCGATTTTCAAATGTCGCAATCAAAAATTGTTAAAAAGTTAATTTTTTCAAATGGCACCTACTATTTTTTTTCACACCATTCGAAAGAAAATTGAATTTTAGGGTGAGTTACTTAAGCATTCCCTATACCTAACTTCTCCCCATATCGAGTTACTCAATAAAAATCAAGAAATACCTTATCTTGCCGAGAGATTCCTTACTTCATCAAGTATGCCATGGAAACAAAAGACAGTTGTAATAATTTTTAAAGAAAAATATGGATTCTTATTTAATTACACACAACACCAACAAATTATTATTAACGAACAAGAACAATGTTGACGAAATTCTGTCAGTGAAAACGGTGCACACATTGAGCATTTGTATTAAAATAAGTATTTTGTTAATTTATTTGTTCTTATTTTGTTATTATTTATTATTGCAATACGATTTTTGAATAAAAATTAAAAAGAAATGATTGTTTCCAAAGCCTACTACCCTTGAGAAAAAAAAATAATTTTTTTTTCAAAAAATGCCAATAACTCAAAAACGACTGTAGATAGACATACACAATGTTAAAAAAAGTGGCCCTAAAATTCAATTTTGCATTGATTTCTGGCGTCAGAAATGGTAGGCGCAAAGATGTGCTACGCAGTCTGTTGAAAGTAGAATAATAGAATATTTGAACAAAAACATGTTGGTCACATTGAACATTTACGTCAGAATTTCGTCAACATTGTTCTTGTTCGTTAATAATAATTTGTTGGTGTTGTGTGTAATTAAATAAGAATCCATATTTTTCTTTAAAAATTATTACAACTGTCTTTTGTTTCCATGGCATACTTGATGAAGTAAGGAATCTCTCGGCAAGATAAGGTATTTCTTGATTTTTATTGAATAACTCGATATGGGGTGAAGTTAGGTACAGGGAATGCTTAAGTAACTCACCCTAAAATTCAATTTTCTTTCGAATGGTGTGAAAAAAATAGTAGGTGCCATTTGAAAAAATTGACTTTTTGACAATTTTTGATTGCGACATTTGAAAATCGACTGCGCCCATATGGTACAAAATGGGACCACCGATGGGACATCAAAAGTTAGCCTGGACTTCCAGCTAATTGCTTCAGAAATTTGGTTTCATAATTTTGAAAGATTTGCGAGATATAAATTTGTTCGTAAACTACTACGGCGGCAATTTTTTTTTAAAAATTGGACATATGTCAAAAATTGTAATAGATAAGTTAACATAACTTAGGTTGCCTAAACTCAGAATTAGAAGACCAATCGAACCATGTAAAGAAAAATATAGACTTCCATTTAAAATAAGAAAGTTGGTACCAATTTTTGGCACACCCTGTATAGTTGGAGGACTGAAAATATTTTAGATAGAACGGGCATGATCGATTATGGCTGCATACCAAATTTCAAGTTTCTAATCCAACTGCAAGTTGAAAAACTTCTAATGAATGACCTACGTGAATCACCCTGTATACGTGTACAAAATTTCAAGTCAATATCTTAAACCGTTCCGGAGAAACGTACGGACAAAAAAGTTACAGACAGACGGACGGACGGACAGACAGACAGACAGCCAGCCAGACCTACAGACAGACGGACGGACAGACAGACGGACGGACAGACAGACGGACGGACAGACGGACGGTCAGACGGACGGACGGACGGACAGACAGACGGGCAGACAGACCGACAAAGATTTTTTTTCTCTGTTTAAAATCTCGACGTTTCATGACATTCATTCTATTGCAAGAAATAAAATGTTCGATTTTTTTTTTACGATTCATAGGTATACTTCCGATCCACTACGTGGATGTGGAAGTAATAAGACAGTAACAGATTACATGGATATTAAAGCAACATTATCAAATTATATAGACATAACATTTCAATTTCTCTTTATTTCAGACAACACACCAGTTTATCTATTCACATCAAATATAAGGTCATTATGGGTCACATTTTGTATTTCTCTTGCTTATATACTTTAAGGGTATAGTGTGAAACGTTTTCAAATATTTTGTTTTAAGTTTATTTAGTTAGTGTTTCAAAGCGTGCATATGCTTCAGTTATGGAAGGAGCACAGGAAAAACAATTTTCAATTACATAAGATACATGGTTGACAGTCGTATATTATGGAATAGCGTAGAGTTTGCGGTAAAAAAAATATGTAACTGAATCACCTAATTGTAGGATGTGGGGGATGGACAAAACAGGGGTGCCCATGTGTTTTTGCGCTATTTAGTGAATATCTGTTTATATATTAATTTTTACAAAAAAAATGTAAATAGCACTTTGTTGTAGGTAATAAAATGATCTCTAATTAGTTTTCTTTTGTCTTTCTAAATCCATCAACATATAATTATTTGAATACACGCATGGCGGATTAACTTTAACATTAAAAAAAATGTTGTAGTTATTCGAAAATAACTCGAAAAATCATTTCTTTAACAAAAAATCTTATTCTTTATAGCCCGGAAGGTAGCGACAGTTTTCGTGAAATCATTTCTAAAGCTAGATTTTTTTCCAAAGAGAGTTTAGATAGTATCTACAATGAAGGTGCAATTCTACCAAACTCTTAGTGGTGCTTAAGTGAGTAAAAAATTAAACATGTTGCAAAAAAATAGATGGACGAAAATTTCGTTTTTCGAATTGTCACGAATTGTCAAAAAATCTTCCAATTTTCGACTTTTACTCGCGATTCACGTTGTACGGTTATCGCCGGCCTTCTCGCCATCGAGACATAGAACGGGTCTCCGATCGCTGTATTTATTCAGTTCTTACGTTTGAAAAATTTACTTGCGGTAATCGGCGACTATTTTTAAGTGGTTTCCCGAGTTCGAATTCCGCCCGGCGATACTTTTCTTTTTCGTTTTAAATTTTTTTGCAGATATTTTTGATTCTATAATTGCTATTCGCTCCGTTCTATTACATTTCTGGGAGGAGTTTTGCATTTTCCGCCGCAGAATATTTATCTGCACTATGTGGATTTAAAATCACATTCTCTACCTCCGCTACAGGGTGGCTAAATCTTCGGTAGACGTTACTGAAATCACAGGACATAATAAAACGATTTGTAACGTTCTGAATTTATATTCCGACCGCATAAAAAATTTAGTTCCCATCATTTCAATTCCTTCTTTTTATTCAATTTTCGTTAGTAAAAAACATGTATAAAAATTTCAGATGGTATAGAGGCGTTGTGGATAGAAATGTTAGAGATAATGCAATCTTATCTTGAGTGAATCGAAAGTACGTTTTTTTAATTGCACCCATTAATATTATAGTTTTGTGATATTTTCTATATCCATTAATACCACACAATATCTCAATAAAATTAATTAAATTGTCATAATTGATTATTGCACACATTAGTGCATACGAGTGATAAGAGTATAATCAAATCAACTGTCAAATTCTTCGCTACTCAAATCTGAATCTCCATATTCACTCTCGTAGTTGATTTCGTACACGAAATCTCTTTCAAGCGAAATACCATCATTTTCTTCCAAATTATTAATTTGTCTGTCAAAATATGCGGCACTACACGTTGGAGACTCCTTGTAGCTCTTCTGTCTTCAGTCTCTGCAATAAATATTAATGAATTTCTTTGAATAAGTTACGGAAAAAAAATCATGTCTTACAATGAAATTTATAAAGGATCGTGAATGTATTAGTTATTAATATGCTGCATGTATTTTTTTTGGCATTAAAAAAAAATACAAATTGAAATCGTTACCGAAACATATAATATAATGCAGTAAATAAAAGTTTATTAACAGATCTACAAAAATACTGTCAGGTCATTAAAACTAATGAGAAATATAATTGTTGTGATTTGACTACGTATTGCCGTTTTTGCAACGTCTACCAAAGATTTATCCACCCTATAGCGAAGGTAGAATGTGATTTTTAGTCGAAATAGTGCAGATTAATATTCCGCGGCGGAAAATGCAAAACTTCTCCGAGAAATTCAATAGAACGGAGCTAAATAGCAATTATACAATCAAAAACATCTGCCGAAAAATTGAAAACGAAAAAAAAAAGTATTCCCGGGCGGGATTCGAACTCGGGAAATCACCTGAAAATAGTTGCCGATTAGCACGACCGCAAGTCAATTGTTCAAACGTAAGAACTGAATAAATACGACGATCGGAGACTCGTTCTATGTCTTGATGGCGAGAAGGTCGGCAATGACCGTACAACGTGAATCGCGAGGTGAAAACCGAAAATGGAGGCCGGCAGGAACGAAGGCGAATCGTCATTTTTTGACAATTCGTGACAATTCGAAAAACGAAATTTTTGTCCATCTATTTTCTTGCGACATGTTTCATTTTTTACTCATTTATGCACCACTAAGAGTTTGTACCTTCATTATAGATACCATCTAAAGTCTCTTTGGAAAACATCTAGCTTTATAGATATTAACGCGAAAAATCTGTCGCTGCCTCCTTACCTTCAACTTGTTTTTGGTGTTACGATAAAAACTGGCTGTTTGATTACACAGTCCCACAAAAAAAATTAAACCAGTGAACCAAACCCATGTATCCCTATGTATTTTCGGTGCTGAATCCGAATCAAAGATAAAAAAATCGTACACCCCCAAAATCATTAGCTAGAGCCAAAAAATATCCCTGGAACGAGGTAAAAAGAAGATTAAGCTATGATAATAGTTGTTACATCTTAATCAATCAAATTATTCAAATTAAGGTTAAACATCAGCGTACATACGATATGCATCACACCCCCCGGGAGGGACGAAAACTACCCTCCCCCCATGCATAAAAAAAATCGATCAAAAGCAGCAATGACTGCAGAAAAAGCTCGAAATATCTATTTTGTTAAAGTGAAAAGAAACTGCATTAGATATGACCCTTATAGGGTTGAGAACAACCACTCCTACCTAAGTTTAACAGAACACGAGAAAAACAAGAAAACACGTAAAATAACAGGATTTCTATTTTCATGGATGCTAGGATTGGCTGAAAGTGTGTAGTACTCTAAAATAGAACTAGAAACTTACGTACCATCAACCTCCTACAGTGTCAACCCTCAGAGGGTGTGAAAACTACCACATATTAAAGATTTAAGTATAAAAAGTTATAGTCACTTCTATAAGAATTCGAAGTGTGGAAGTGAGACGAAACTAGACTATGTTCGAAGATGTGCTCGAAAATCACCCCACACGGGGTTGCGAGATAATATTGAGATCAATATTATAATGATAAAAAGCTAGTCGATTCATAAAAGGAAATATTTTTCTCTTAAAGATGAACTCGGGGAGTTGATTCATCGGTTGAAACACACCGTTATTTAAATATTGCCGGAAGCTACTCGGTAATGTGTGCAACTGTCATTGCCACTTACCAGTGGCGAGGAAAACTATGGAAATGAAATTAATAAACAGTATAGCTTTTTTGGTAGTCACTGACACATTTTCTTAGTCGCATCTTAACCCATTTCTGCCCCGTGCGACCATATGATCACTGGAGACGGGCATCTACAAAATTAGCATCTATTTACCAAGGACTGAACTAACAGTTAATTGATTTATTATATTGTCCACTAGATGACCTAAGGAAACGTGCCGATTCCTCAAATGTTTTGTTGAGGGTTTCTTTTTTGTTAGTGATATTTCTGTGTGAACATATTTATAGATCTGGAGAAATAATGGACATTAACTTTGAGTAAGTTTCTGAAATGCTTTCAACCTACTGAACATCTCAATTATGATGAATCAATGATTCGTTATTATGGAAGGCACAGCTGGAAACAATTTATTAGGGGCAAACCTATAAGGTTTGGCTACAAATCTTGGCGTTTGAATGCAGAAAATAGCTATCTAATAAATTTTGAAATCTACCAAGGAAAAAGCTGTCGTGCTAAATCAGATGAGTACTGTGTTAAATATGGATGATGATTATGCTTGATGAGCTACCAGTTGTTACTCTTCCATATCAACTTTTTATAGACAATCTATTTACAGGATTTACTGTACTCTCTGATCTTAAGCAGAGGGGATATGGTATCACGGGTACTTTGAGGGAAAATCGAATTCCTAAAGACTGTCCAATAACAGATAAAAAAGCAATGGCAAAGAAGGAAAGGGGCACCTCTGAATCTGCCATCTCCAAAGATGAGGGCATTATTGTAGTAAGATGGGTGGACAATGCTGTTGTTACAATAGCTTCCACAAGTTATGGAGTTCAACCAATTACTTCAGTTAAGAGATACTCCCAAGCCCAGAAAAAGATAATCAATGTTCCGCGGCCAAATTTAATTAGCTAGTATAATAAATACATGGGCGGAACAGACCGTATGGACGAGGACATTGGAAGATACAGGATAGGCATCAGAGATAAAAAATGGTATTGGCCAATTTTCACTTGATTGATAGATGTAAGCCTTCACAACGCATGGGTCTTATACAGAGAATCGTCTGTAGATAGGAAAGCCACGCCGAATATAGCATTTCGTAGAGAAATAGCACAGATTCTACTAAGAAGGCATTCGAATCCTTCAATCCGTCCCAGGAGGCCAGCCACCAACGCGAATAGTATCACAGGCAACAGAATATCTGATAATTTGAGATACGATCACATCGATCACTTAGTAGTACCTGTTCCCAACTAAAAAAGAAGATGTGCTGGTGAAGGTTGTTCGTCGGTTGGTCGTACCCAGTGCAGTAAATGTGACGTTGGACTATGTATCGATTGCTTTTTAATATTCCATACTAAGTAATTATTACTACTGTTTATTCCAGTACTGTATTTTTTTGTTTGGTTAATTTTTTGTAATAAATAATTTCTAACAAATAATGATATCATATATGCCCTGTGTTACCATATGGCCACAGCCTCTACTGGCTCTTAAAAAAAATATTTTGGGAAATAACGTATTTTCATGAAAACAGTCTTATATAAGCCCACAAATATCACGGAGGCCTGAAAATTTTAATTTTGATTAATTTGGGCAGAAATGTGTTAAATGACAGTAGTTTACATCCTTTATGGGGGTGTTAATTAATAACATTGATAGGACATAAGTTTCAAACTTAAAAAAAAACAGCCATATTCACCATTTTCTACTTAACAATTTGGTAACAAACTGAGAGATAAAGATTAACAGTATGACAAAGAATACCCTATTCACAGTCACATTTCAGACCGCTGATAGTAAACAGGCAGTTAAATGAAAGTTACCAGAAATATGTTGGTAGTTTTCTGTTGTAGCTAATGTCACAATTATTACTTAACCTAAAAACGCTGTCACAAATCTTTCTTCTCGCTCGCAGTGCTCGGAAATATTTATCTATGGTCGTAAATAAACAAATAGTCCCTTCTAATTAGGAAAATTGAGGGAAATTGTTCCTACAGCTAAGCCTCTCGTATAGAAAGTTGCCTTGGGGTTGTGTTAATATTTTTCATCAAGTGCATGAAAAAAAAGGGTTTTTTAGATATAGATATATAGGTATATGTTTTTTTGGCCATTTTGGCGGTTTTTTGCGTTTTGCTGCTAAACTATGAATTTCTGAGAAAATACGACCTGATTTGATATTGTATATCTAGCGATTCTCTACAGTTTTTGTTCTTTTCATTATTTTGAAATTTCGCTTAGTTGCGCCGCTAAAGCGCGCTGAAGTTTATGTAAATGTATAAATTTTTTTGGTGTTTGATTTAAAGCCAAATCTATTACAGCAACGATGTAAATCGCGATTTAAGTCAATGATTTTTTAAAATCATGATTTACATCAAGACAACCCTGACTATAAACTGGGGGGGGGGGGGGTATGAGCGCGCGCCCCTCTAAATCCGCGCCTGAATGTAATCTAGTTCCAGATGTTATAATACACGTATACTAAATTTCAAGTAAATATCACAATTTTATTTTATCAACACCAATAATAATAGAGTGGAGGTGGTGCAGGGGTTGTAAAATACTACAAAAAAATCTGAGGCCTTGGCTTCTAGTATATACACCAAATGCCAAATTCCTGTACTCTTATCAGCTTGCTTTCCTTACTTTTTCTTATTTACCCCTATTCAATCCCCAACCTTTAACCGGAATTAGCGCAAAATATAATCTAGTTCCAGATCTCGTCATGATAGATATGTGTACCAAATTTCAAGTCATTATCTTAAACTGTTCCTGAGAAAACGTGCGCACAAAAAAAAAGCTATAGACTGACCGACAGACAGAAATTTTTTTCGTTCAAAGGGTCTAGCCGGGTAAGCATATGAAAACTGCACTCGCGTCTGATGAAAGGTTCTTACCTTGTTTTTATTGTTCTTCATCCAAAATAGCCATAAAATTAATCTCATATCCCTAACCCCTATAGTAAGAGAATAATGGGGGTGACAACCCTTATCATAAAATTATTTTTTTTCAGTACCTATTGAAGATATCATTATGAAATTTAAACTGTATATGACTCTACATAAACTAATTATAATATATTTTTTTAAGAATTTTTGCGATATTAGAAACTTTAAAAAACGAGAAGTATACTTTTTGGGGGTGGTTTTTTATACTAACCCTCAAAGTGACACCTACCAAAAAAATATATCTTATTTGTTCATTAGTTAGTTACATGTTAAAATTATAAAAGGGTCGAATTGGTGGAACATAGCTTTAAACAATAAAAACCAATTAAGAGACGTGGATGAAATAATGTATTATAATAAATTCAATCATACGAAATATAGACATAATTAGGAATAAAGTTATTATACTGAACATTAAATTACCGTCACTATTTTCTTCAACAGTAGTAATTATATTAGTCGCATCAAACATGGAGGTCAATATTTCAGCTGGTTTTATAATTTTTGCTATATAACGAGCGAGAGTTCAATCTTTTACCAAAAGTGTTGTTTAAAAATTCAGCTAATCTGAGCAATGATTGTGACGCAGGTAAAAGCTTGTTGTCCAAAACATTATGTAATAAATGGGGTTTTTGCCAATAGTGAAATGTACATCTTCAACAGTCCAACGTGGGAACGGCTGTCGCCGCACCCTCTCGGAGTTTGGAAGGGTTTGGGGGTGTGTGACTAGTCGGAGCCCAGGGTGCCAATTGGCATCATGTGCTCCGATTTCGTCGGAAGGAAGTTTAAGGCTGTGTAGCTCAAGGATTGTGCTGACAAAATACAGACCCAATGTGTGAAGTATTTCTACAATAAGGTTGATATCTATTTAAATCTTCATTTGTAATGATACGGTTTTTCTGAGATTTATTTTACAATTAACACATTTACCATCTTTATGCGTTCAATTGTTTCCTCCATTATTTCCTATCGTAAATGTTATAATGAAATATAGAACCGCACTTAATACACAATTGGTATTCGAAACTCCCGCAAAATACTTATTTAACTTTCATTAACACAATTTTCTTTTCCCTAAATCTACGTATACGTGGCCTGCCAACTATGTTTTGACTCGCTACTTAACTTCTTATGACTTGAAAAAACTTGCATGAAAATTGAATCATCGGCGGAACAGGTCACTACATGCTCATTTTAGCGCATTATAAGATAACATTGTACCGAGTCTACATCACGAGTTTGAAATTCGTGCTCTCGAATGCCGTCAAATTCGTCAAAGTCGAGTATAGTATAGAGTAGTCATCATCGTATCCGATGAGTTACGAAATATTAATTGTTTATAGTTTATTTGTAGGTCTAGATATTTTGTTGACATTTATGAGTTATAAGAACGTATTTATGACGATAGATATAGAGATAGTTCACCGGTGTTAATACAGTTTTTGATAAAAAATTGATGCATATTTACGTATGCATAATTGTTTTTTTTATGTTCCACCAATTCGACCCTTTTCTAATTTTCACATGTAATAGCTAACTAATGAACAAATAAGATATATTTTTTTGGTAGGTGTCACTTTGAGGGTTAGTATAAAAAACCACCCCCAAAAAGTATACTTCTCGTTTTTTACAGTTTCTAATATTGTAAAAATTCCTAAAAAAATATATTATAATCAGTTTATGGAGAGTCATATACAGTTTAAATTTCATAAAGATATCTTCAATAGGTACTGAAAAAAAATAATTTTATGATAAGGGTTGTCACCCCCATTATTCTCTTACTATAGGGGTTAGGGATATGAGATTAATTTTATGGCTATTTTGGATGAAGAACAATAAAAACAAGGTAAGAACCCTTCATCAGACGCTAGTGCAGTTTTCATATGCTTACCCGGCTAGACCCTTTAAAAGCCGACGATTTATGACATTCTAAGCCTATTTCAACAAAAAAAAATTGAAATTTTTTTACGATTACTATACTTCCACCCCACTATGTGGATGTGGAAGTAATATTAGGTTTACTTAATTTTTGTAGAGTAAAATTAACACCATCATATATACCGTGTATGCTCAACCGTTTGAAGTTTGAAAAAATATCTGAGATGTAAACTGTAGATCAAGAGAGGCATTATGTTAAAATTATTTTTAAATCTACAGAGTGTTCTGCATAGTGGTGGGAGGCTAATACGTTTTAAATGGAATCCTTAAAATTCATTTATATTCGACTCGTAATTCTCTATTTAGGCATATATTATTTTTGGACTTACATTTCGGCGTTGCCATGTCATTATACTCTTCTCAAATACAAAACGAAGAGTATATTGCATTCGATCGACACATTTCTAAAACCGGTAATATTGCTAGTAGAGAAAAAAAATCGGTAAAGTTATTTACACAGAACTTCCCTCGTTATTTGTGCATGGCGGTCACTCTAAAATTATTAATTACGAAATGACATTGAGAATACATATCGAAATATAGTTATTGCTATTATTACAAAAAACCTGATAACTCAATAAAAGTATATAATAGGTGCATATGCCAAATATTATTGCCATCTGTCACATTTTCAATTCCACATTCACGTAATGGAGTGGAAGTATAGTGGTGGTTAAAAAATATAAAAAAATTTCAAAACTTTTTTTTTGAATAGATTTAGAATGTCACGAAACGCGAAAATTTTAAATTTGAGCAAACAAAAATTTTTCGCTCTATTCCAGTGTTAAATTTTTTCCAAAATGGTGAAAGGATGTGGCAAATTTTTTTATCCCAAATAGGTTTTAAATGTCATGAAACGTGGAAATTTTAAATTTGAAAAAAAAAATATTTCGTCTATTCTATAATAGTGATAAATAGATTACCTAAACATGTTTTCAAATTTTTTTTTTAATTTTTCAAAAACATTTTTAAATTTGTTTGAATAATTTTAGAATGCCATGGAAACGTGGAAATTTTAAATCTGAACAAAGAAAAAAAATTCCATCTATTTCAGTGGTAAAATTTTTTTCGAAATTTTTTAAAAAGTTTCATTTTTTACTTCCCTCGCATACCGAAGGGAAGTATTGTATTCGAGAAAAAATCACCCTCCGAGATTTTTTCGGATTCTGACGTTTCAGAACACGTAGATTCCGAAAATATAGGTTTTTCAATTCCGTCAGTCTGTCTGTCTGTCGGTCTGTCTGTCTGTCTGTCTGTCTGTCTGTCTGTCTGTCTGTCTGTCTGTTGGTGCATTTACTAAAAAACTACTTGACGGAGAGCAGTCAAATTTGGTAGGTAGTTAACCCTACTGTCAGCGAAGAACTGGTAGAATTTTCACTGAAAAATATACAGGGTGGACCGTCTAAACGGAATAAATCGTGAAAACAATTTTTTTTTGCTCAAATTTAAAATTTCCACGTTTCATGACGCGCTAAACCTGTTTCAGGAAAAAAAAATTTTTGAAAATTTTTTTCAAACATTTTTGAAAAAATTTTTACCAAGATGAAAAAATTTTTTTTTTGCTCAAATTTAAAATTTCCACGTTTCATGACGCGCTAAACCTATTTCAGGAAAAAAAATTTTTTGAAAATTTTTTTCAAACATTTTTTAAAAAATTTTTACCAAGTTGAAAAATTTTTTTTTTTGTTCAAATTTAAAATTTCCACGTTTCATGACGCGCTAAACCTATTTCAGAAAAAAAAATTTTTGAAAATTTTTTTCAAACATTTTTGAAAAATTTTTACCAAGATGAAAAAAATTTGTTTTTGCTCAAATTTAAAATTTCTACGTTTCATGACACGCTTAACCTATTTCAGGAAAAAAAAAATTTAAATTTTTTTCACCAATATTTTTGAAAAAATGTTTAAAATGAATTTTTTTTTCTTTCTTCAAATTTAAAATTTTCACGTTTCATGGCATTCTAAGCCTGATTTAAAAAAAAAGTTTTTTGAAATTTTATCACTAAGATAGAATTTTTCTGTCTTTGTTCAGATTTTAACTATCCACGTTTCCATGACATTCTAAAACTATTCAAACAAATTTAAAAATGTTTTTAAAGAATTTTTTAAAAAATTTGAAAACATTTTTAATCCATTTATGTATCACTACTATAGAACAGACGAAAAAATTTTTTTTGCTCAAATTTAAAATTTCCACGTTTCATGATATTCCAAACCAATTTCGGAAAAAAAAATTTGCAACATTTTGTTACCAGTTTGGAAAAAAAATTAACACCAGAATGCTCAAATTTAAATGACATTCTAAACCTAGGTATTTCAGAAAAAAAATTTTGAAAATTTTTTTCACCAACATTTTTCAAAAAGTTTTTACCACTAAAATAGATCGAATTTTTTTTTATTTGCTCAAATTTAAAATTTTCACGTTTCATAGCATTCTAAACCTATTTTAAAAATACATCATTTTTAATTTTTAAACTTTTTTAAGCACTACTATAGAACAGAAGGAAACTTTCCTTTTTGCTCTAATTTAAAATTTCTACCTTTGACATTTTAAACCTATTTCAGAAGAAAAAAATTTGAAAATTATTTTACCATCTTTTGAAAAATTTTAAAAAAATGAAATTTTTTAACCACTCCATTACGTGAATGTTGGATTGAAAATGTGACAGATGGCAATAACATCTGGCATATGCACCTATTATACTTTTATTGAAAAATGTACAGGTTGGTCATCCCAAGAAATAATTCAGTCATGGTGGACATTTGTAAAGGTATTTGCGCAAGCCTGCCATATGTGGCACCTGCTATTTAGTATTGAACTTTTGCTGTTGGATGAGCAATCTGTATATTTTTTTGACCAAAACTTATCAAGTTTTCTTTGTAATAATAGCAATAACTCTACTCCGATTATTATTCTCAATGTCATTTCGTAATTATTATTTTTTTAGAGAGACTGCCATGAACGAGGGAAGTTCTGTGTAAATACCTTTACCGATTTTTTTTTAAATAGATTTAGAGCGCTATGAAACGTGGAAATTTAAAATTTTAAGAAAAAAAATTCCATCTATTTTAGTGGTAAAAATTTTTTCAAAAATGTTGGTAATAAATTTTCAAACATTTTTTTCTTTTAAATAGGTTTAGAATGCCATGAAACGTGGAAAATTTAAATTTGAACAAAGAAAACAAATTTTTTTAGTGGTAAAAATTTGTTCAAAAATGGTGAAAAAAATTTTCAAAATTTTGTTTTTCAGAAATAGGTTTAGCGTGTCATGAAACGTGGAAATTTTAAATTTGAGCAAAAAAAATTTTTTTTCATCTTGGTAAAAATTTTTTCAAAAATGGTGAAAAAAATTTTCAAAATTTTTTTTTCCCGAAATAGGATTAGCGCGTCATGAAACGTGGAAATTTTAAATTTGAGCGAAAAAAAAATTTTTTCACTATTTATTCCGTTTAGACGGTCCACCCTGTATATTTTCCAGTGAAATTTCTACCATTTCTGTGCTGACAGTAGCGTCAACTACCTACCAAATTTGAGTGCTCTCCGTCAATTAGTTTTTTAGTAAATGCACCAACAGACAGACAGACAGACAGACAGACAGACTGACGGAATTGAAAAACCTATATTTTCGTAATCTCCGTTATCTGAAACGTCAGAATCCGTAAAAATCTCGGAGGGCGATTTTTTCTCGAATACAATACTTCCCTTCGGTATGCGAGGGAAGTAAAAATCATCACTGTGTTGGTGATCGAATTCGGAATAACTTTCAAAATGTCCGTCCGTCTGTCTGTTGTAACTATAAAGTACCCCGTTATCGAACTATTTGGCACTAAAGTTTCTTTATCATTTATGTGGTTTACTATGCGTCGTGATAAAAATTTAACTTTAATAACTATTACTATTATCGATTACTGATTAGAACATCTTACAATACATACATTTTCAATCGGAAGAAAATTAATTTCCACCAACCAGATGTTTACTCTTACATGAGAAAAATTTCAGATAACACTGATTAAATATTTGTTGACATGTGTGTGATTTTTGATAAGGTTATTAAGTATTATGCATTAACTATGTACTATGAAGAATTCGCATTTTTGCACTGCATATAATATCAGTTAGTGTCAATGAGAACTCGACTCTATTATTCAGAAAAATACAAAAAACAATTTGTATTATTTTTAGACAAAAGTAAATTTCTTATATCATGTTAAATTCACCCGTGCCTGGGTCCTTGAACTAATTTCATCCATACAAAGATTTCATCCTCAGTCTCTCTCACAAAATATATTAGTCCAATGGAATTAACGATTGAACATCTTTCACCTATAAGGACCAAACCGGCTGTAATCGACAGGGGAGGATACCCAAATGAAGGATCTCAAATATCCCCGGCGTATCTTTCCGGGGTTTTCAGTTATTAAACAAATACGGAAAAAAAAATTTCGATCACTCTTTTAGTCGTTATAACTCGGAAATGGTGCACTTTAGGGTATAGCTACCAATATACCTGTTTTGTTCCCGAGATATCAATCTACAACTTCCATGCAAAAAAAAATTAAATGTTTTATTGCAAAATTTTGCAAAAAGACGCGAAAAAATTGTTATTAACTTTGCCACCGAGGCACGGTCAAAGTTATTATCCGCCATTGAACTGACCACCGCCGATCAATAGGGTAAAACGTTAACCATTCATTTGCACGATTTTTGTCTACTTATATATGTTTTCATTATTTACAACAATTACAGCGGCTTTAAAAAAGGGCAAAATTGCCTTTAATAACAAATTAAATAACCGAATTTTAGTCCAAGAAATATGCGCTTGAAAAGATAGATTTAAAAAAAAAGAAAACCTCTCTAGCTCAAGTTGGGGCCGAGATATTGCCCATTTTATGTTTATTCTTCGAGCGGCCATTGTGAATTTCAAAATTCAATGGTTTTTCTACCCCTCCCTCCCCTTATGCCACAGGTTGTCACATTCGAGTGAACCCCTCCCCCCGTTGTGACGTCTCACATTTTAAATTAGTAGAATTTTTTGATGTTTTTTTTTTAATTCCATTTAATTAAAACAATGGTATACATAGATGTAAATAATGTGATGTGACAAAAGATTGGCCCCCTCCTCCCATTGTCACACTCTGTCACACTTTATGGACCCCCCCCCCCCTAAAGGTGTGACGTAATTAATGATTGGCCCCTCTAGGAAGAAATGACAAAAGCCATTTTGTCTTTAAAATACCCTTAAAAAAAACCTTGTTTTCAGGTCAAAACTGCAAATTTTGATGTTTCAATTTTTTTTTTATAAAAAATTTAAAATTTTGACCTGAAGAAAAGGTTTTTTAGGGTTTCTGGGACATTTTAAAGACAGAATGGCTATTGTCATTTTTTTTCTAAAGTCGATATTTAAAAAAAATTATTTGACAGAATTTTGAAATTCACAATCGCCGCTCAAAGAATAAACATAAAATGGGCCATATCTCGGCCCCAACTTGAGCTAGCGAGGTTTTTTTTTTAAATTTGTATCTTTTCAAGTCCTTTGCAGTTATGAAAACCGCATATTTCTTGGGCCAAAATTCGCTGAGTTATTTTATTTGTTATTAAAGGAAATTTTGCTCTTTTTTAAAACCGCTAATGAAAACATGTATAGACAAAAACCGTGCAAATGAAAGTTAACGTTTTATCCATCGATCGGCGGTGGTCCGATCAATGGCGGATAATAACTTTGACCGTGCCTGGTGGCAAAGTTAATAACAATTTCAGAGACATTTAGTGTTAAATAGAATTTTACAAAAACTATCGGGCCGAACTAATATGTGTGGGGCTTATTTTTTGGTAATCGCTCAAGCTTCAAAATGATAGGACCTAATTGACTTTTTATAAATATTTGTCAACAAATAAATGTAATTGAAAAAAGGTCTTATTCATTTTTTAGCGTCGTTTTGCTAAATTTTGCAATAAAACATTTTTTTTTAAATTTTTTACCCATGGAAGTTGTAGATTGATATCTTGGGAGCAAGAAAGGTATATTAGTATCTATACCCTAAAGTGCACCATTTCCGAGTAATAACGAATAAAAGAGTGGTCGAAATTTTGTTTGGCCGTATTTGTTTAATAACTGAAAACCCCGGATTGACATGCCGGGAATATTTGAGATCCTTTATCTGGGTACCCTCCCCTGTCGATTAGAGTCGGTTTGGTCCTTATAGGTGACACAACACATAACTCTAACTTTTTTACTTAATTCTACTGGACTATATGCTGATATGGTGAAAATTCATCTTCATGAACTTCATTAATAAAAATATTGTATACATAGTAAGTAATAAACTGCTCACTATATTTTACAATCTCCAGAATTATTTAACAGTTGAACTATTTAGTATGCATTTGCCAAAATAAAACGTTTATTTATTACAGGGAATTCTGAAGTTTTATGAGTGATAAAAGACCGTCAGGAATATCGTAAAATAACTCCACCAGAATTGCACCTTCTGGTTGTTTCTATTTCGAGAGTTGATAAAATGAATAAAAAATAGTAAATCAAAACAAATTGGTTTATTTCGTTACGATTAGTCACTGATTATATACACATTATTAGTATATAAATAGCTAATAGTAGCAATAGTAATATGTTGTAATGAAGCAGTAACCATATGGTCTATGGTGGATGTTGACTGGAGTATAGTTTGCTACATATATTTAATTACTATTTTGTACTTTGTATTTTAGTATTTTATATTTTGCATTTTGATTTTTGTACTTTGTACTTTGTATTTTTATTTCGTATTTATATTTTATAGTGCTGATTATGTATATCTTGAATGTTCTTATGCCAATATTTTTCTCCTGTCTTGTCCCATGTCATAAGTTTTATGATCACTTGGACAATAAATATTATTATTATTATTATTAATGCTAATAAAAAAATGTTGGGGTCTTTGATCTTTACCGCAAAGTCAAAGGCGCCGACATTTTTTATGTGCCTTAAATACAGGGTGTAATCAGTTTCACGTCATTAAAAAAACTGGTAATGGGGACCGACTAGACAAACAAAAAAACCTTTATGACTTTTCCCTCTAGGGGCACTTTGAAAAACACTGATCTAGGTTAACATATTTAATATTATGGTAGACAACTATTGAGAACCACTGCTTTTCTTAGTCGATGGACTTGTACTTCCCAATTATACAACTTTTAAATTGTCATAAAAAAGTGCGGCACATGCGGTGTCAAAGGATCATCGACCGCCTTTGATGTACCGCCTCAACTGAACTGAGGCAAGTATAAAGAGGTAAATAATTCGTTCTCTCTTCGTGCACAATTGCAAGCAAATAATGACCATAAAGGTTTAAACAGAGCATTTCTTTACATGTGTGTTTTTTAATTTGGAACAAAATATTGAATTGTTTATAATTTAGAAAATTTAAATGTCATTTATTAACATTTGTAACATAAATGAGTGTCCTGGGTTAAAAGCTTATTACCTACCTAAATGATTCAAAATCTCTGCATCTGTATCAATACACAGTTCGGTACGTTGAATTAAGTACATACGCACTTCGTTCAACACTAAACTATCAACTAACGTTGTCAATAAAGAAAAATAAAATAAAAACTTGGTACAAAAGCCAAAAAGGAATACAAAAAGAACGAACAAGTAAGTTGTGTCTGTACGTAATCAAGAATTTTACAACTTGAACGGTAAGTCAATAAAATAAATCTTAACTATAAATACACAATGACGCGAAAAAGTAAGTTGTGTCTGTACGTAATCAAGAATTTTACAACTTGAACGGTAAGTCAATAAAATAAATCTTAACTATAAATACACAATGACGCGAAATTTTAAAATAACAAAAACGGCGGGTTGGACGTGTGTACATAAAGAAACATCGACAGTAACTAAAATATTGCACAAGGGAGAGTTAGAGTATAGTTTTCTTCAGATCAGATCTAGATCTAAACCTACCTCAATATTCCAGTAGTTCTCAAAAATTTTTATTGAAAATTTTCGAAATTTTTGTTAATTTTTTTTTCTCCAAAACTATGGGCTTTAGACCCCATGTTATATAAGGTTTTTTTGTTTGTCTTGTCGTTCCCTACCACCAGTTTTTTTTAATGCCGTGAAACTAATTACACCCAGTATATGTAGAGAACTATAGGTACCCCCTAAATTAATGTAAATTAAAAAGGTAACTAATCTGCATTCTAAAATGATAAATTTCCATTTGTGCAAACAGCTTCATTTCTTGTTCAGAATAATGTACCGTACTAGTCTGAATTGAATTTACGACAAAATAACTATTTAAGTATTTAATAGCACGGCAAAAATTTTAATTCGTACATACCCACCAGTTTTCTAGCAAATAATTTTCAATACAGATCTAAGTAAGCCATGAAAACGAGAATTATTGCTGGTGAAAAACAAGTTAAACTTTACCATGTTATTTTTAGTTAAATTTACTTCATAGAACAATTTATTTTGTTTCTTTATTCACTTTAAATGACAAATGTGTTCCTCCCATTACTGCTAACTAGAAATTGAATTGTTTATTTTTATTTATACACTTATTTAAATTTGCTTCACAGAACTGTTTATTTTGTTTCTCTGCTCACTTTAAATGACTAATTTTTTTGTCCTATTACTGCTCTCTAGGTTGAAATTGAATTTTTATTTACTAGGTTTGTTCCAGCAGGATGTCAGAAGTGTTGGAAGCAGCTCGAAACATGTGCAAAAGGTAATTTTGTGTTCCAGCAGAGTAATTTTGCAAGTGTCAACTGTTCCAGCAGATGTGTGTAACATTTGTAACTTGTTGGCAACTACTTAAAAAAAGTTTGTCGATTTTCTTCGAACATTTTTGGACGTTTTAAATCCTAACCTGACTTTTATACTTTTCTCATCTGAGCGAGCTGTGTTTATGTTTTATCAGTGCATAAGTTTGTAGAAGATAATAGATTTGTTTGAATTCGATTATTTATATTTTATTTATATGTATATGAAAGTAAAAAAAAAAACAATACATTGATATATTGGCAAGTAGCAGTAGCTAAGATACCTTACTATTACTTTGAAAGGCAATGCAATTTTTCTTGGGAGCATGACACCGGCAAGATCAGTAGGCAGAACGTATTTCTTTTTCGTTCCAGCAGAAATTTGTTGCCAACTTTAAAACATCTGTGCCACCAACAAATTTGTTTGTTGGGTTAATGTTACCAACATGTTTCCAATATTTTGTTAGAACAAACCTATTTATATAGTTAAATACTTCACAGAAATATTATACTGTTTGTCTAGAATCTCTCTTTGAATTCTATTTTTATTTCTCTCTCTTACCGAAGGAAAGTACTGCATTCGAAAAAAAATCGCTCTCCGAGATTTTTTCGATTTCCACGTCTTTCAGTTCCATCAGTCTGTCTGCCTCTCGGTCTAATATCCGTCTGTTGGCGCTATAACTAAAAAACTACTTGACGGAGAATAGTCAAATCTGGTAAGTAGTTGACGCTAGACTTTCACTGGAAAGTATACAGGGTGGACCGTCTAAAGATAGTAGATAGTGAAAAAATTTTGTTTTCGCTCAAATTAAAATCTCCATTTTTCGTGACATGGTAAATAGATTTCAACAAAAAAATGGTTGAAGATTAATATACTCCGTGGATGTGGAAGTAAAAATGTGATACATGGCAATAATGTTTGGCATATAGTAGCCCAATCAACCTGTCACGGCCTGTTTTTAAATTTACCAAAATTCATACCCGGAAACAAAAAATACGGTTGTAACCTACAAAATTTGAAAAGTTGAAAAAACTGTTTTTTCGTAAATAAAAAAAAAACATGACTCTAATCGAAAAAAGTTGAATGAGGAAGTTGTAGGTGCTAAAAAGATCTTTCTTTTTTAAGTATTAATTGTGATAAGACTTTTCGAGATATATCGAAAAAACCGTCAAAAACAGGCTTTTCTTGTTTTCGCTGTAACTTTTTCAAATATACGTTTAGATACTTACTATTAACCGCAAGTATAGCTCGAGACAAGCCGAAAAAATACGTTTTTGACAAATTTCAAAATATCTATTATTTTTCGATATATCGGTTTTTCGAAAAAAAAAAAAGACGTTCTCGCAAATCAGATACACCTGCTCTTCGGAGGGAGAGTTCTATAGTAACGATCTTGGGCTCATTTTCTTTATAAAGAGTTGTATTGTCGTGAGCAAAAAAAAAAAATAAGACAAGTCTTATAACGTATTTTTTTCTGAAATTTAGTTGTGTACAGGGTGCCCCAAATTGCTTGATTTTGGCTGGTTTTCCTATTTTCAGACCAGGTAGAGAAAAACTGACGTATGAGTCTAGAGCTCGATTTTTGTGAAACGCCGATTGGTGAAAACCGCATTTCGATATCTCTAACCGTTTCCAAGATATCGGCAAAAATTGACATTTGGCAGATTCCGAAAAACTGTCATAACTTTTTTATTTGTGAACATTTTTTCAAACGGTAAAAACTTTCTAGAGGCACTTTTTAATGTAGAATAAGATGCAATTGTCAAAAAAAATATATCGCTTTTCCATTGTTCGATATCAAAGCTAACTTTGTTATTTCAAATGGAAACCATAGTTGGCTTTGACTTTAGAAAATGGGAAAAAAAACAAGCTTTCCAAAAATATATATGTCAAGATATGTCTAGTCATCCTTGCTGCCAATATAACACATTTCTCTTTAAAAATGACATTTTAGCAGAGTTGGCCATGGAAAACAAGAGTTTCAGTTATTCAAGTGAAAACAATAGTTTTTCTATTAAATTAATTTTATTAATTAACATATTTCATTAAGTAGGTAACAAATCTTTAACTATTGAAGTATCACAAATAGTGTTCAAATTGTCTACCATTTTGGTCGATGCACAATTGACTCTTCTTTACTGATTTCTCGGCATTTAAGAGTTGTAAAGGTGTTATCCCAGCGATTGTATTTCTCACTCGTTGCTCTAAATCTTGACGCATTTCTGGTATGGTTTGAAATGTCTGGTCTTTGACGAAACCCCAAATAAAAAAATCCAAAGGACTTAGGTCCGGAGATCTTGCAGGCCATGGTATGGGCCCCCTTGTTCCCATCCACCGATCCTCGAACATTTGATTTAGTTTGTTCCTTGTAACCGCCGCGTTATGGGCTGGTGCGCCATCTTGTTGATAAAACTTTCGTACCAAATCGGCAAGGGGCAAGTCTTTTAAATATGGTTCAACAATGTTTTCCAAAATATTAACGTACCCTTGGGCGTTAAGGTTTTCATCATAAATAAAAGGTCCAATCATTCGTTGCCCCACTATTCCAAGCCAAATATTGAAACCAAATCGTCCTTGCATATTTCTAGGTTGGAAAACATGCTCATTATGGTCCGACCAACGATGCCGATTATGTCGATTAAATATTCCGTTGCTGGTTACTCTTGCTTCGTCGGTCCAAATGACATTTCGGTGAAAATTTTCGTTTTCATTGCATTTTCTGATGAACCAGTTGCAGAAATTAATCCTGCGTTCTTGATCACCAGGGAATATTTGATGAGTGAGCCTGATTTTATAAGGTTTATATTTATATTTCTTGAGAATTCTTTGGCACGGCTTTTGCTCACACCCTTAGTTAGTTATTTCTCTGGTAGAAATTTCAGGATTTTCTAAAACCGCTCCAATTATTTCTGCCTCCACCTTCAATAGCATACTGTTTAGGTCTGGGCTTGACAAATGATCCATAATTCATCAAAGCATTTTCCAGTCTAGGAAATATTTGCTCGCTTGGCTGCTGGCGTTCAGGGTAACGTTCGAAATATAGATTTAATACATCTTCAGAATTTCAGCCTGATTCAATATAGCATATAAACATCTGGTATTTTTCAAAGTTTTCATACATTTTGGAATAATGCAGAGAGATTATAACAGATGTCAACTTTAACACTTATTTTATTTACTGTCAAACTAACTTTTAGATATGCAAAGCAACTGTTTTTGTGTGGTCAACTGGGTTAAAATGTTAAATGTTAAATAAATGTTATTTTCTAAAGTCAAAGCCAACTATGGTTTCCATTTGAAATAACAAAGTTAGCTTTGATATCGAACAATTGAAAAGCGATATATTTTTTTTTGACAAATGCATCTTATTCTACATCAAAAAGTGCCTCTAGAGACAGATTTACATTAGAAAAAAATAGTTGTCCTATTTTTTTTGCTCACGACAGTAAGTACTATCATGCTGTGAAAGAATTGTGACGGTTATATTAGTTTTAAGGGTAGATCATTTTCTTTAAAATAATAGTATTTTTTTAGGTTAGGTTTTTTTAAAAATAATTTTGCCAATTTCTGGGCTCCAGAAAGTCGTAGGCCAATTGTTTTTTTGTAAATTCGTTAAAAAATGTCAGTAATCGATTCCCGTATAAGCAATTTCTGTAAAATGGAAATTGGCAAAATAAAAAAAAAATTAATCTAAAAAAAAATGCAATTATTTTAATTGCATTTATTTACCCTTAAAATTAATAAAACGGTTACAATTCTTTCACAGCATGATAGTACAGCTCTTTATAAAGAAAATATGCCCAATATCGTTACTGTAGAACCCTCCGTGGAGCAAGTCTATTCAATTTTCGAGAAGGTCTTTTTTTCGAAAAATCGATATATCTCGAAAAATAAAAGATGTTTTTAAATTTTTCAAAAACTTTTTCGGCTTGTGAGCTATACTTACGGTTGACAGTGGAAGCGAAAACAAAAGCCGATTTTTGACGGTTTTTTCGATATATCTCGAAAAATGTTATGGCAACTGATACATAAAAAAACAGCAATCGAACTTTTTAGCAACTACAACTTTCTCATTCGACTTTTTTCGCTTAGTCATAGTTTTTTTATTTTTATTTTTTTCAACTTTTCAAAATTTTTAGGTTAAGCTCTCCACTTCAAAGCGCGTCCATCGAATCACGAATCTGTCTTAGAATATTTTTTTTATACAATTTTTGGTTTCCGGGTATGAATTTTGGTATACCCTTCTACCTATTGATTGGGACATAGTTAAAACACCATTGGCAAGGAAGACACCTATTATAGTTTGAAGCAAAATATACAGAGTGGTCAACTAAGAAATAATTCTACTATGGTGCTTTGTAAAAGCATTTACGCAAACCTTCCATATTTAGCATCTGTTATTATATTCTTCGCAAATACAAAACGAAGAGTATATTGCATTCGATCGGCACATTGTAAAACCGGTAATATTGCTCATAGGGAAAAAATTTGCATCACTGTGTTGATAATCGAATTCTGGACAACTTTCAAAATGTCCGTCTGTCCGTCCGTTTGTCTGTCACCTTTCTTGTAAGCACGATAACTTAAGACCAAAAAGTCCGATTGTATTGAAATTTGGACAGTAACTTAGTGTTGGCTAGAGGAAGAACCCTTTTGTTTTTTAACAAAATCGATCAATAAATAAAAAGTTACTAATGATTTGAATTAAAAAAAGAGCTTAATAATTAAACAAAAAATGTCTAAATCTGATATTATTTACAAAAAACTGAGAAAAGTATCCTATAATATGTGCAACAATTATATAAAGAGTGCAGTAGGTAAATCGGCGAAGAATATAATAGTTAGCTTAACACTTATTTCTGCTGTGGGATGACCACTCTGTATATTTTTCTGACCAAAAGTTATCACGTTTTCTTTGTAATAATGGTGATAACTACATTCCGATTATTATTCTCATATGGTATTTCTCCATTAATAATTTTTTAGATCGACCGCACTGTATAAATAAAAAAGGAAGTTCTGCGTAAACATTTGCTTTATTTTTTTGTTCTACCACTCCTACCCACACTCAAATTGAATTATTTATTTTGTAGAATTACTTGTTTTTTTTTTCTCATCAAATGTGTGATTTCTTTGTCCTATCCTTGCTACCTGGTTCACACTGATTTTTTAATTTTTGATCGGCGTCAAAATACTGCAATAGATTTACATTTGTAGATATAATAGACTAAGGGACAATAAGGGGCTAATTTGCAAACCATCAGGGACATAAACGGAACTATATTCGTTGTATTGCCTTTATAGTAAAGTTTTTTCCAGTTGGGCCTGGTTGATTGCGTTTAGCTGCAGCGTGGGAAGAAAGGCGCATAAAAATGACTTAAATGACGATAAAGGGCACGAAAAGAAAATTATGTTGTGAAATAGCCATTAACTTATATAAAAGAATTATGGAAAGACTGATAGACTGTCAGATAAATGATATCAAGTTTTGCGCCTGGTCGAAGCGGGATTATTTTTGTTCGCTTGGAGTGTACGCTAGTAGCCGTACTCAGCCATTAATAATTTGGATGACTGCCTTAACTTACAAAAAGATTCGTAACCAAGTATTACATGGTGTGATAAAACTAAATTGTATCTAAACATCAGCAAATGTAAATATATGACTTTTACAACTTACAAGAAAACTTAATTTAACTGAATATAGGTACATATGTTTTAAATAATGTTCACCTACATTAAGTTTTCGTGTTTACAAAAAAAAAACCATGACGGAACAGACATTTTGAAAATTGTTCAGAATTCGACCATCAACACAGTGACATGAAATTATTTTCTCTACGAGCGATATTACCAGTTTTAGAAATGTACCAATCAAATGTATCGAATGAAAAGTATCAATACTGGTATCGATACTTGATACCGAAATTGGCTAAAAAGTATCGATATCAGTATTATATCGAAAGAAAAGTATTGAGTACAAAAGTACTTGGTATCGAATAAAAAGTATCGATACTAGTATCATATCGGTAGTATCGGAAAGTCCCTAATCAAATGTAATATACTCTTCGTTTTGTATTTGGGAAGAGCATTATTAGAAATAAATTAGTGTCTATAAAGAATATGATTATACAATTATAAGCAAACAAAAAAATAATTCACTTTTAAAGGTTAGTGTCTACATATAAACAACCAAACTTGCACTTTTAATAATATATCCAAATAGATTAATATACATGTCAAGAAGTTAATTAACGGATTTTCTCACTTTCTTCGAGTTTCCATATTAAAATTTACCTTAATAGCAATTCCAAAACTATTACAACTTTGAATTGTAAAATTCGAGGGCCAAATGTAAGGTGCCCAGGCCCCATGTTTTAGGGATTTTAACATTTTTATTTAAAATTAAAACAAAAACAATAAAATTTCAAATAAACTTGCCCTGTATGAAGCATGTTAAGGGGCCATCCATTAATTACGTCATGCAAATTTCATGGTTTTTCTACCTCTCCCTCCCCCTATGTCTGACGTCTCACATTTTAAATTTTGAGGTAGAATTTTCTGATTCGCAAATATTTCAAAAAGTTGAAAACTTTAACCCTGCATAATATCAGAAAAAAGGGAATCCAATTTTACACAACTTGACGTAAAAAAATACAGAGTGTTCCATTTGACCTAAACATGTTTTCGCAGTTTGAAATTGACAAAATGTAACGCGAAAAACGGAACACTTGGTTTCAGTTGTAGAACGTAGCTCTCCTTGTGTTCTTTCTCCGTGCCAAAAAGCAAATGAGGATGTTCTACACAGAAAAAATATAATGATTCTTGCAAACCGTTGTACCTGTCAAATTTTTTATAAAATGTCAAATATCTTCGAAACTACTGGGTTTAGATATAGGGTGTGCTACACGCCTGAACTCAGAATTGTATTGTCATCTCGAAAAGTCGAAAATATATAGGGTGTTCCATTTAAAATAAGCAAGTTGGTATCGACTTCCGGTATAAATGAAATACCCCATGCTTCTAATTGTTTTAGTTGGATTGGCCACCTACTATCTAAATTTCCAAAAATTTCTGACGCGTACTTTTCTCTATATCGATCGATTCAGTTCCCGGTGAGACACCCTGTATAGATTAGTATATAATCTATAAAGATTTCTCGATAAATATTTCAACTATATAGCTATGATTTACATTTATAGCAGATATATAAATTCAGTTAAAAATAAGAACAAAGGGGATCATGTAGATACTAATTTAATCTGACTAGTCGTAGGGGACTATATTGGATGCTAGTATTATAATGAGAATGGCAAATAAGAATTTTTACTTGTTAGCATAACCAGAAGTCAGGTTATCGAAAGAAAGCAAAGATTTCATTAATATTTTTACATATAGTTTTTCTTTTAGTTCTCATAGATAGTTTTTCTTTCCGCTGTTTGCAAAATCCTATAAATATGTTTCATTACTATAAGCAAACAAGTAATAAATAATTCACTTTTAAAAATAACTTAGCAGAACTTCAAAACTGTCCAATGTACATTATTCAAATTTCAGTGCATGATTTAGAATAGATACATGATGAACACACAATTTTTTCATTTTTCTCTGCTCCTGCGTTTTTGAGGTATTCGCGGTTAAAGTGAGGGGTCAATACATTTGAATCGTATATTAATAATCTACGCATTGTGATAGTGATTCGATAAACTAAACTTTTTCTAATCTAAATCCAAAATGTATTATGGCGATAGCGAATCGATAAATGCCAACTTTATTCAGTCTACACCTTCAAACCTGTATCGTCGCTGTACCAAAAGAATATAGGCTATCTTTATCGAGTAAAGATTTTCATATAGATCCGATACAGGTTATATACAATTTGGTTATACGGGTAGTTTTATAATGCTCTTTAGACACTCTCAAAGTAAAGCTCTAGATAATTCTTTAAAACTTGAAAAATTTAATAGTTTTAAAAAGACGCGTGTAGGCTCTTCTCTAGATGGGCCCCGCCTGTACTCTTATAAAGGTTTTAAATCGACTTCATGGAGTCCTTCCAAACTATTTACGTTTATAAGTAGTCTTGGAAATAAGTTTTTAGGTTAACTTGTAGATTATAAACTACAATTGTTACTTGGGCATTCATCATCAGGTACAGCTCATGAGGCACCCTCCATGGGCTAGCGTAATGTGATATATTAACTATTGTTTCTTAGCTTAAAAAATATTTCCTTGTTGTTGATATATTGCAAAAAAAAAGAAAAAACACAGCTTTGATATCCTGTATCTTTTTCTAGAGCAACAACTTATAAGTATTTTGCTCCAATTGCTCCAAAGAACTATGGCCTATTATGAATGATCCACCCTGTATAAAAAAACTGTGCCAGAGGGAAGCAAATTATTGTCATAAGTATTTCCTAAGTGCTACAGTTCCGTGTTTTAATGAAAATTGTTTATAAAATAATCCTTGCATCAATTATACAATTACAATTTAAATAACTGTGACCTTGAAATTTTTTATGCTGCTGTTGCAATTTCTAATTAATCTTTTTTTTATAGATTTTTCACCATATATTGTATATATCATCCAGGTTATCTCGTAACAACAACAAACCAATAATTTGAAATGTAACATACCTACATATAACATACGAGTTCTTTTTAGCTTTATATGCTTTCAGTGTTTTAAACAATAATTACTTGACAGTATTGAAAAGTACTGATGATTTTGAAATTAAAAAAGAACACTATAATTTTATTATCTCTAAATTGAATTTACTACTTACTGCATTGTATTACATTGTTACAAATATCTTTATCAGTGCCATTATTAATACAACTAGAGATAAATGTGCTAACAGATCTCATCTTAGATAGATAAATAATAAGTTTTGTCATTCTACTATTTACGTTGTTTTATCTAGCCCAATCTTAATGACACTACCTAAAATTATACTGCCATTATTACGTATTCAGGATATATTTTACAACCTAGAGATAAATATATCCTTCCATATTTTGAACATTGAAACGAGACAAGATATCAAATTTAAGCATTTCTAGGTACTTATATTATGTTTCTACTAATTGTTACAACTAGGGATTCTAATATTATTTTTGCATCGTTTTGAGTAATGATATTAGATATATCTCCAGTTATTGATTTAAATACAAATAACTCCCCCAGAGCTATTGCCAAGAACCACTGATTCATGATATACCTAATTCAAGGGACCAAATTTGATATACCTTCCAACTTCTAATTTATTAACAATTGAAAATAAGCAGGTACACCAGCTTCTTTATAGTGCATGCTTGAGAGATATCATATACATATAATCAAAACCTGGTTCAGATGTGTGGAACCAAGCCCGTACTTAAAAAATATGTTCTAGGGGCTGGTAGTAAGATTCCAGGGGATGCTGGTAATTTTTTTATCACTATCAGAAGGCTTTTTCCGTCTTACTTGCCGGTGATATGGCCACTCAAACTTTCCCAGGGGGTGCTGGTCACCTCCTGGCTACAGGTCTGGGTGCAATACTTAATCGTGTGCTGGTTCATTTAATCACGGATATTTTCAAAGAATGAACAAAATATTTAGACATACTGCATAACCTTAAAACTTCTAGCAAGGAGTCCTTGAATATTACTGGCATGTTTTGTATATAAATGCACGTTTTGTTATTATACCGCTAATTAGAACCTGTACACAATAAAAATATATTCATTACTTAATTTAAAATGCATGTTGTCAATTTCTGAAGATAGTAACATGTAGTTGATTTGTGTAATTAAAAGATAATGATAACAAATTTATGTAATAACTTACCTCTTCTACGGTCAGGGGCAATGTAACACGGCTAAAAAAGAAAAAAATTGCAGTTAAAATACGTCAATATAAACTCGATGAAATCTGTTCAATGCCACTCGCAAAAATCAAGGTCTTATATTAAAAATGACTTAAATATTAAAATGTGCCAGGTTGGATGTTTCTTAAATTTCAATTACAAACAATAAAGTCTTTTGTGTTCTCTTGTTACGCCCAATATAGAAATTCGGCACCAAAATTAGGAAAATTTGACACTTTGCCGAGGGTTAAATTTCAACTGACAACTTCACTATTCATCACTTAAATGTTCAGTTAAAAAACTTGCCTATTTGTTTTTATATGTAGAAAACATTGGTACTTACTATTCTTTAATTAACATGGTGTTTTTATTGGTTTTTAACTACTAAACATATGAATTTGCTGGACAACACCGTCAGTTTAATGAATCACTACTTGTAAAAAGGGGTGGTCTTTGCGCACGCTCGGTGACGCAAAATTGTGACGTCAATTTTCTTAACTCAGTGTTGTACATACAATACAATATACATACCTCTTGATCAATATACATAAAAATCAATATTAATATTCAATTAATTCACTACTGCCACAAACCCTAGACGGATTATGAACATTCTACAAACTGTGATATTTGGAGATACCTACCAAAACCAAAACCACAGGCAATCAGATTTCAGAGGTCGAAAACTAAGGGGCCATCCATTAATTACGTCACACAAATTTTTCGGTTTTTTTACCCCACCCTGCCCCTATATGTCTCAGGTTGTCACAGTCGAGTCAACCCCTCCCCCCTGTTGTGACTTCATAGATTTTGCGTCATTAAATTTTGATTCTGATCTTTATATTTCTTTGAATTTCATTCATGTAATTTGACCCCTCCACCCCTCTTGTCGAACTTTATGGACTCCCTCTTCCCCCTCAAGTGTGGCATAATTAATGGATGACCCCTAATAGTACTTTTTACCTTCGGTAGAGTGGAGGTAGATATTGTATTCGAAAACAATTTTGAAAAATTTTTTTTTTGAAGTTCAGCATGTCACGAAACATCGAGATTTTAAATTTGAGAGGAAAAAAAGGTTTTCTGTCAACACAACAGTTCAGGGTGAGGGAACTTTTACCTGTCCTGAAGGGTTCAAATGGAGCTTTGAACATGTAAAAAAAAAACGGTCATCTCCCCTGATAACAACAAACGTCCCCAGGACGTTCACTTAGGTCCTCGTTAGGTCTGAACGTCCCGGGTTTGTGTGGTACGTCCCAAGGACGTCCGTTTGCTATCGTCCCCAAAACGTTCTGAACAAAACGTTTTAAGGACATCCTGCTAGAGTCTAGTCAAGACAAACCTAAACAGATTTATGAAATAACCTCTAGGAGTGATGTTTCTTTTGAGCAGATGAGGATATGATTAAAAAAAGAAATTAAAAACTGTAAGAATGAAATTAAAATCCTTAAAAAGTTTTACTTACTAACAAAATTTCTTTTGATAACAAAATATTTTCATATTTCATGGTCCATTTAAATTTTGTCAATTTGATTTTTCTGATTTCAGAAATCTTATACCTATTCGTTTCAACTATTTTTTTCATCTTGCGAAATCACATTAATTTGTACTTTTTGACAGTACAGTGTAGTTATTCTAGTTATTATACTACTATCCTCTATATTAGTGTGCTACTATCATTTAGTACGAAAATATCGCAATGAGAATAAATGGAAATACCTACTGGAATGAATAACAATTAAAAATATTTTAATAAGTTCCTATAAAGCTCTTTTATTTTAAAATTCCCGCCAAACGGGAGTTTCGGTTAGTTTAGTTGCTCACTGCTCAGTTGCTGTCAAACTATGGGGAATTCAATTTGGCAGCCTTATGATTATTGCATTGCATCATTTTTATTTTTTCCGCACACTGCCACTGGTCACTTTTAACGGCTACAAAAGAAAGTACCAAAAATAGGTAAGTCTATTTAATTGATTTATTAATATATAAGTATTTAGATCGATATTTTATTCTAGATAAATTTGGTGCTGCTTATTTGTAGGTTATAGCCTGCTACCACCCCCGCTCTGTTAAAATTCTATGGGAGATCACCTGTGAACCTGGGTATGTAGTTTTTAGTTGTTTATCATGGAGCGAACTTATTCACATAAAAGAAGATTGTTGGTTAAACATTATAAATACAATACTTCCCTTCGGTATGCGAGGGAAGTAAAAATTGAAAAGAAGTACCTACTCACTGTGTTAAACGAAGTGTTATATATGGTTCGACATCTCTGATGAACAAGTGGAGGTGATAAAACTTTTAATAGGTAAGGTTTGATACATCGAGTAATAAAAACATTTGCCAGAAAACATCAACAAACTTGTAAAGTATAGGTATTTAGGGATTTCAGTAAATTAATATAAGGAAAACACTAACAAAGGTACTTTTTGAGGAAAATTTACAAATTTGTAACTTATATGCTCTATTTGTTATATTTTTTCTGAAATTATGCTGTACGTACGTACAAAAACTTTTATACATAATCAATGTTCAACGTAATAAACCTGCTTCTAACCGTAAATCCTAATGCATCTTAACCCATAGCCATTTTCTTTACCTGAATTCTGTAATAATATTGGCAAAAAATATAACGTTAAACTTATAATAATGTTATTAATCTGGTAGCATTAGTCACAACATATATTTCTGCTTCTCTCGGTCTTTGGTATTATTTGTAGAATCGATCATTCATAGAAAGAGGTGTTCTTAAAATTTTTAAATGAGCAAGGGATGAACCTTTCAAATGCAAAAGTCAGTTAAACAAAAAAATGTTCACATTTAAACTGATTTTTTTTAAAATAGGACACCAAGAAAATTATAACAATTTATTTTAAATATAAGCTTGCCATCAAATGGCATATATTAGTCTTAATGTTTTTTGCCAAGATTTCATCTGAAATATTAATTTTTCTTTTATTTGCACAGGGGCTGCTGAAAGTCGTTAACGCTTCAAAGTGTTGGAAGGACAACGAAATGGCTATTGCATCGTGATTGAAGAGGGCAAAGAAAAAGAACAGAGAGGGTGTCAAAAAAGAGAGAATATAAGAAAATAATATAAACTAAGATAATTATAAAAAGACGAAGTGTGCAAAACGTTAAGAGAAGGTGAGATATACATTTATCTTACGTTTTATTGCACACTTGGCTTATTTCTTATAATATTCAATATGACTTAATGTATATATAACTATATTTTACTGTACTAAGTATTATAATATATAACTTTTAAATCCCATAAAAAATGTGTTTTTGACACTTGAATTTGTAAAGAAGTTAATTTAAAAAAAAAATACAAATGCCATAACTTATTTTTCAATAGCACAATAGAAATAAAATGTTCGCATAAATTTGTCATTTGTTGTTGATAAATAAAAATACCAAGTATTAATAAAATCAATCTATTTGAATAGGTAATTTTTCTACATGGTAATTATATATTGTCATTTTTTTAATCTTTTTGGCTTTTCTAACCACATTTATTCCCTTCGAAATAGAATCCAATCACTGGATTCTATTTCGAAAGAAATGCATGTGGTTAGAAAACCCAAAAAGGAACATAAATACCCTCTGCTGTGAATACACCTTAAAAGTGGTGGAGGGGGAGGTACCTATATGTTTTGCATAGTATGTCCCAACAACGTTTTCAGGACGTCCTCTCTAGACCTGCATTCGTCCCACATACGTCCTGGGTGGGACGTCCTCGGGACACCCCGTTTTGCTGACACGGAACGTCCCTCAAACGTCCTCGGTACGTCTTACGTCGGTAGAGTACGTCCTCGGGACGTTTTCATGTCCTGTGAGTACGTTCTTGGAACGTTTTCGGGACGTCCATGTGCTATTAGGGTCTCGGTCTTCGCAGCAAGGCAGCTTCTTTTGCCTTGTGGAGGGTACTAAATGATGGGAAAAATTAAGAACACGTGTGCAATACAAAATTGTACTCAATACTTCCTTTATGAAATTTTATTTGAAAAATATTTTTTTAATTTGACAAATTAATATTTATATACTAATTTCAAGATTAGAATTGGAAAAAAAAGTGTTTGTATAAATACTTATCTTAGTGTTGCACTTTCGTTCAGATTTTTTGGAAGAAAGTTTTTGACATCTAAATGCAAAAGAATTGCCAGAAATAGTGGAGACTAACATGGAACTGCATTTTGGGCACTTCTTATGGCACGAAACAACACCGTGTCGAAAATAAAATTTCATTAACAACTCTAGCGACGCTAATATTATAAAAAGTGGCGTAGGTGAAATTGCAATTGTCACAGGCACTGGAGTGGCACTAGATGGTGACGGCATCAAACACATAGTTTATTATATAGTAGAATGCAAATCAATTTCTATCTTTCCCCCCGTTGGCACTTTTATAGTAAAATGTATGACCTTACCAGATATGTTACTTATGCCCTGTAGATTATGAATCCACTTGTCGTCAAAAAATCGTCATGAATATAAGGGCACAAATCAAAATTTTCTAACTAACCGCATCACACGATTGAGTCAATCATGAAGTATGTTTTATCCAAAAATCATCTAATTCTCTGTAGAATTTCTATTTTTATAATAAATAAAGAAACGAACTTTTACATAGGCTTATATGGCAGCAAAAATCAAAAATCCTCATTTTCTCTGTTCGACTACGGCTGAAAATGCATTATTTTTCGTCTACTTTTCCATTCCCACGACGATATCTCTCAAACTATTATATTTATCAAAAAAATATATTCTTTATAAAATATTTGCCATATTTTCCAGATTATCAAAATATTTAATAATGTGTAGTGTGATATCAATTTTCGAAGCTTATCAGCGGCATGCGTTCCTTACAGATTCTCGCTCTCCCACTCTTTAAAACTGTTTCAACACACTCCACTTCCCACCCGCAATGGCCTGTCGTTAGATAGATTAGCGCATGGTAATTCTCGTGGTTCATGATATTAATGAAATTTATGTCTTGAAAATGATTACTATGGAATAAGTAATATAAGTATATTTGTTTAATATTAATTCAGTGTTATTTCGCCTTACAGAAAATTTTTGTGTAATAGATTAACACGTTATAAGAAACTCGGCAGTTCGCTGGTGGCAAGATACTTTCAGCTGGTATGCATTTTTTTAATAGAATTTTCTACCATACAGGTAACTGAAGAAGAAATGAAAATGGAAAGTACTACTGATAGCGGAAGTTCTGAAAGTGAGATTGAGACAAAAATAAAAATTGTATGAAACCGGGCCCTGTAAACAAAGGTTTTGATAAACCATTTGCAATATTTATTGATTGTTTAAAACTCCGTGAAAAAATAAGTAACCAAAGAGAAGACGATGTATATTCTAGAACTATGCGATTTCGAAAAATAAATCGTTTTGGCTGCTTGGTTTGGCACCGAAATCGCTATTGTAGTTTTACTGGCAAAAGAAATATGGAACATTTAAGGAGAAAAATGGAGAAAGAGAAAGAAATTAAACAGTTCAGATGGATGGAGTGCATGTCCATCAATTTCTTCAGGCGTGTCCTTGCGTAAAATCTAATTTTTTTCAATAAAATAGCTTTCTCAAGTAATGACCACAAACACAGGAAGAAAAATAAGACAATTAGCCCACCAAAATCCCATAATTTTTAAAGAATTTGTGCTAACGATTAATAGTATATTATGTAACAAGTTTTATAAACGTCATTTTAGTCACGAGTTTTATTAATCGCGAGCGACGCGTAGCGGAGCGAGTGTATAATAAAATGACTGACTAACAAGTTTATAAAACGTGTTGCATACTATACTTTTTCTACGACAGCAAATATCTAAATAAAAAATTTGGAAGTTATTTTAATATTTCATTTATTAACGTATTAATAACATGGTAACAGTAAAAAATAATAAATTACTTGTCTCTTGTCACAACGCGTCGATTTATTTTGACAGATTGATGACAAGAATTACGGAAAACTAACTTGAGTTTTGCCATTAAAATATCTAGAATTAACCTCAGCCGTGACTAATATCTCGTTGCTAAGTTCAGCCTGTGACTAAAATGCACGAAGTCACGGTTTGTCGAAAGCGTGTTTAAAGGATTATTTAGCGTCATAGAAACGTATACGATAAACGCCATTTTAAAGATGGAAATGGAAAAAATGCTATAGGGACAAAATATCATGTTTAATGTTTTCTATAGTCACAATAGAAAATGCAAAGTTTCATGTCTCGTTTTCTGTTGGAATTAGAACATATTTTTCGTTTCTTTTTGTAGATTTAACAATTTCGACTTCTTTGTCGGTAAATGTATTTATAAGTAGTCTACTGATCTCTCTTTTAGACTTATATCTATCCATTCTAGATACTTCTCATAATAAATTGACGACATACCATACCCTTTTTGCTTTAAAAACCGTTTCTCAAGAATTTTACATATTTTAGTAGAATTCCGTTTAATTGTTGTCTGTCCGTTTTCCACTTTTACTTTTATTGTTAGATAGACCTCTGTATTTTATATAGCGACTTTAGAAATATGAAATATGATAATAAATTTCCATAGGCATTAAATTGCTAGAACAAATTATTTCGAAAATTATGGGATTCTGATGGGCCAGTAGTCTTATTTTTCTTTCTGGGTCAGTGGTCATTACTTGAGAAAGCTTTATTGTTGATGCTTTTGACAAAAATACATTTCTCTATTAAAAAAAATTATTTTACGAAAATACACATCGGAAGAAGTTGATGGAGAGGCATTTGACCCATCTGAACTATTCAATTTCTTTCTTTATTTCTCTCCTTAAATGTTCTATTTTTCTTTGGCTAGTAAAACTAAAATAGCAATTTCGGTGCCAAACCAGTCAAAATTGTTTGTTTTTTGAATGACATAGAATAGAATAGAATAGTACTTTATTTCAAAAAATTTAGTCTTACACAGATCTAAACAGAATGAAAGGGCGTTATATTAGAAGTTGTGATTAAAATGAGCAATAACTGCTATTTCACAATTAATGTATATATATGACATGAACAGTATTCAACACTAAAACAGTTTACACATTAAAACATACGGTAAAAATCCAAATATAAAATGTTATAACAATTACACAGATTTATTACAAGGTATACAATTAACATTTAATTCGAATATTGCATATATTCCCTCACCGTGTAAGGTTCCATCTCTAATAAATATTTATAAATAGCTTTCTTGAAACTCTTAAAGTTAATAGAATTTTTTATTTTATCAGGCAGTACATTGTAGAATTTAATACACGAGTAAACTGGAGATTTTTCTGTCAGAGTAAGTCTATGCTGGGGAAAATTATAGTTTAATGTTCTCGTTTGATAATTATGAACATGTTTATATTCGTCAAATATTTCTTTATTTTTATTTAGGAAGAGCAAGCATTCATAAATATATATTCCCGTGACTGTTAGGACACCAGTTTCTTTAAATTTTCCACGACAGGACTCCTTATACCCAAGATTTAGTATTGTTCTTATTGTTCTTTTTTGTATCACGAAAACTTCATCAATATTGGAACAATTTCCCCAAAACATTACACCGTATCTTAATACTGAATGAAAATTTGCATAGTAAATTGTTTTTAAGACTTCAAAATTTATATATTGTTTTAACACTCTAAGTGTGTAGTTTACACCATTTAATTTTTTGCATATATATTGAATTTCATCCGACCATGTTAGATTTTTATCTATATAGATTCCCAAGAATTTGGTGTTGTCATTTAATTTAATGATTTCACTCAAATCTAGGTTTGCTTGTTTAGTTTGAAATTGTACATACTTTGTTTTATTTTCATTTAATATTAATTTATTTCTGGAAAACCATTCAGTTATATTTGTTAATGCTAAATTTTTATTATCTATTATGTTTGCATGGGAGTTTCCACACACTAGCAGATTGGTATCGTCTGCATAACTTACTAGGTTAGTGTTTAGATTTATCAACACATGGAAAAGATCGTTGACATATATAATAAATAATAAAGGGCCAGCAACACTGCCCTGCGGAATTCCAACTCTTATCCTTCTTTCGTTAGAGATATACGTATCAGTCTTTTTCAATGGTCACTTTTTGAGTTCTATCTGAGAGGTAGGACCGAATCCACTGTAGGGGTACTCCTCATATTCCATATAGTTCTAACTTATTTAACAGTATATTATGATCTAAACAGTCATAGGCTCTAGACAGATCTAGGAATATTCCCAGGGTAAGTTGTTTGTTTTCAATATTTTTTATAATTTGTTCTACAAAATTAAACACTGCAGTTTCAATGGACCTACTTCTTATGAAACCGTGTTGATGTTTACTGAGGAGATCTTGTGATTGGAGGAATTTTAATAGTCTATTACACATTGCTATCTCAAAGATCTTTGAAAAGGATGGTAGGAGGCTTATTGGTCTGTAATTTTTTTTAAGTGAAGGGTCTCCCTTTTTATATATTGGCTTTACTATCGCTAATTTAAGACGGTCTGGAAAAATTTCTTGATGAAAGGAGTTATTGATTATATAACTTAGAGGGTGAGACAATTTCATATACACAGTACCGTATAATACTTGTGGGTATTTGATCACATCCACCACTCATTTTATTTTTTAAGTTTTTTATGATATCAGTTATTTCTTCTGGAGTTACGGGATCTACATACATAGAGTTAGTATTTTTAACAATATTACTATGGAACTTTACATTTTCAAGATTTTTTTGCAAATTTGGAGCTGCATTGACGAGATACTCATTAATTTCATTGCATATTATATTAGGGTTGCCTTCTATTTCAAATTCCTTGGATTTATTTTTATTTCCTTTGATAGAATTTACGATTTTCCAAACACATTTTGACTTATTGTCGCTATTCTCAATTTGATTTGAGTAAAATAATTTCCTGGACTGCTCTAATAAACCGTCATATTTCTTTTTAATTAATTTATAGGATTCTTTATATCTCTCATCGGAATTACTTAGGACTAACATTAAATCTAACTGTTTTTTACAATCTGCCAATTCTGGATCGTAATATATAGATTTTTTTTGCCAACTCTTATTGGCATTATAGGGAAACATTCATTAAAAATGGGTAATATTATCGATGAAATTGTTCCACTGAGCATTTACATCTGTCTCCGAGCAGCTGTATACGCTAAACCAATTTTGTTGTGATAATGTATGTTTGAATAGATTTTTGTTTTCATCGTTAAATATTCTCTTATTGCTAATGTTTCTCTGATTATTTCTCTTAATGTTAAACACAACTTTTCGAGCTGTATGGTCCGAGATATGAGTATTTAGTACTTCCAATGTATATTGGTTACCATAATTAGTGAATATGTTGTCAATGCAGCTTTTCGATCTGCAGTTTACTCGTGTATAATCTAAGATAGTAGGAGATATTTGAAATGAGTTTAGCAGCGATACAAACTCTATAGCATTTTTTACTTCAGATTTAATGTCTATATTGAAATCACCTGCAATGAAGATTATGTTGTTTTCAGATTGAGCTTTTATTAAAAGTTATTCCAATTTTGATATAAATATCTCTATGTCTGCACTAGGTGGACGATACACAGAAACTATTATCACTTTCCCTATGTTCATTTTTACTTCCACTGCTGCACATTCCAATGTGTTGGTAATTGAGAGTTTACACAAATCGTCTCTAACTTTCCACTTTACATTCTTTCTGCAGAAAATTGCTGCTCCACCGTGAGCGCCTTCTGTCCTGCAGAAAGACGATGCCAAATTAAAATTTTCTAGATTGTATGATTTTAACTGCGTTTTTGATTTCCAATGCTCTGTTATACATAAGAAACTACATTCTTCGTGCTCATTCATTAATATTTGCACTCTGTCCAGGCAGTTTCCAATTGATTGTAAGTTTTGATGTATTATACTACACTTCTCTGTCGGTAACAGTTTCTTTGGTTTACAGCAACCTATAGGCTTTGGCTCAGCTATAAGAACTGTTGGCATTAAACTCAATTCACTTTTCTTAGTCTTTTCACCGTTTTTATGTATATTATTCCTAACTTGGTGTTTGATTTTTGTTCGATTTCTTAATGTGGCGTATTGATTTCTTTTATTCTTGGAGTATAGCTGAGTGGTTGAAGCAAACTGCTAGGATATAGATCATCTCCTTGGTTACTTATTTTTTCACAGATTTTAAACAATCAATAAATGTTGCAAACGATTTCTCAAAACCTTTGATTATAGGGCCCGGTTTCATACAAATTAAGCTAATATGTTACGAATCTGCTTTACATTAAATTGTATTTTTCTCAATCTCACTTTCAGAACTTGTGCTATCAGTAGCACTTTTCATTTTAATTTCTTCTAAAAAGCATATACATCAGTTACCTATATGGAAATTTAAACACATACCAGCTGAAAGTATCTTGCAAATAGTGAACTATGGGGATTTTCTTATAACGTGTTAATCTATTACACAATAATTTTAGACAGGCCATAATTTTTATGTAAATCCATGTAACACTGAATTAATATTCTACAAATATACTTAACATTTATTTCATAGTAATAATAATTTTCAAGGTATAAATTTCAAAATATTATGAACCACGAGAGTTACTATGCGCCAATGTATCTAACGATAGGCCAAAGCGGGTGCGAAGTGGGGTGTGTTGAAACAGTTTCAAAGAGTGGGAGAGCGAGAATCTGTAACAAACGCATACCGCTGATAAGCTTCGAAAATTGATATCACGCTACACATTATTAAATATTTTGGTTATTAAATTCTCAAAAAATCTGATTTAAGAACCATTGTAATCTGGAATATATGGCAAATATTTTATAAATAATATATTTTTTTTTGATAAATTTAATAGTTTGGGAGATATCGTCGTGGGAATGGAAAAGTAGACGAAAAATAATTAATTTTCAGCCGTAGTCGAACAGAGAAAATGAGGATTTTTTATTTTTACTGCCATATAAGCCTATGTAAAACTTCGTTTCTTTATTTATTTTAAAAATAGAAATTCTACAGAGAATTTAATGATTTTTTGATAAAATACACGCTTCATGATTGACTCTATCGCGTGATGTGGTTAGTTAGAAAATTTTGATTTGTGCCCTTATATTCATGACGATTTTATGACGACAAGTGGATTCGTAATCCACAGGACATATAAGTAACATATCTGACAAGGTCATATAATTTACTCTAAAAGTGCCAACAGGATCAAAAACTAAGCGACTTTTGTTAACGCGGGCACTCTACTAATAAAGAAACAAACACTTATTGGAATTATTAAAATAACGACAATTTTGACAACTTATTGGAAATTTTAAAATAATGACAACTTTGACAACCGAATGCCTTCAGTATTTTGATGGGACTAAGTGTCAATATGAATTTTAAATATTTAATTAAATGTGTTTATAATCATTTGTGCAACATATAATGGTGTAGAATTTGTTTCTGGAGTTCTGTATAGAGTATGTAAGTATCTTCATATTAGCTGTAACTGAGAAGTCGCTAAAGTAAAAAATGACCGTGTAGAGTACTACAGTACGGTACTGTATTGGCAGACATTTCTATCAGTTGGTTTTTAAGCAATTTGCCATCAAAGTGGCGAAAAATTAACCAAAACTTGAAACTTTGACAAAAAAGATTTAAAATTGAAACAAATGTCTGCCAGGCGAGCTTATCGTTCACAGGGCACTAAATCCTGGCTGGCAGATATTTTTGCCAAATTTGACCCCCCCTAACCACTCCCCTAAAGGGTTAAAATTTCTTTTCAGTTTTTTGTATCTATATTTTTCTTAGAAATATTGAGAAACTTCCTTTGAATGTTATTACGGTAGAAAATATAGAACATTTGAGCTTTGGTTCATCTTCATCCGTTCATAATTAGCAAAATTAACAAAATTAACAAAACTTCAACTTTTTTCCAAGAGGACTTTGCTCCAAATATTGCTATAATAGTACTGAAATTTTTTTGTTTCTAAAAATCGTTAAGGGAAGGAACAATGATATGCAAGTTTCATTTTCTTTTTGTTTCAATGATTTCTGTGTTTTTGATTTGACAAAAGAATGTACTTATTATGGCAGCCACAAACATTCAAGAATTTTAAAATTACATTTACTTGATGTCTTGTACATCGCCCATGTAGCAACATATACTGGCAGTTCGTTGGTAAAATATTGGTGTAATATTTGTCTATTGGGTCAATATTAGCAATTTTAAGCCAATATTGAAGTAGCATTTATTTTTGGTGTATAATAAATATTGAATTCATTATATTGCTCTAATATTAGAGAAATATTGATGATCATTTACTATTTTTTGAATATATTGATGCAATATTGGAAACAACATTAATTAATATTACTGCACAATATTCCATGTAAGCAGATGATAGGCATATATATAATGATAATAACTTAATCGTTGGTGCAATTTGGCCAAATAATTTCGTCTGTTAATTGTTCCAATTTAACAGTTTTTAGCCAATATTGAAGGAATATTTATTTTTGGTATATAATAAATATTGAATTAATTGTATTGCTCTAATATTAGAGAAATATTGATGATTATTTACTATTTTCTGGACATATGGATGCAATATTGGAAACAACATTAATTAATATTACTGCACAATATTCTATATGTAAACACATTAATAATTTTAAACCAGTAATAAACAATAATTATTTTGCCACATAATAACAAATACTGAATTCAATATATTACTCCAACATTGGAAAAATATTGGTGACCATACAACATACATTTTTTATATTACTTTGCGATATTTTTCGAAGACAAAAAGACATATGATCTCTGTAATCTATTGAGCAAAGTTGTTTTGTAATTTATTAATTAATTTGGCTTGTTTAGCCCTTTTTATTTTATTTGTATTATTTATTATATAATATAATAGGTGATTCTTTTTATCTGATTTATGAAATAATGTTGGATTTCTGATTTTAAAACAAAGACTTTTTATTCTATTATCGTTTATTTAATTTCAAGGTGGTTTCATTATATTTAAAGAATAGATTCATCTATATAGTTTATTTTTATTTAGTTTTACTTTAACATCTTTAATAAAATAATTACTTACATTCTTAAACAAAACTTATTCTTCATATTAGGAATTTAGATAGTGATATCACTCCCGCGCAGACATTTTATTGGCTCCGAGTTACCAGCAACGGTTTGGCATGATGCGTGCGCTTGCTCTCCGCATAACGGAGACGCCATTATGGTAAATTTACAAGTACCTAGCTGGATCATAAAAGAACAGAAATTGGGCTGTGTTCGATTATTAGCAACAATTATTGTGACCTGTGTGTGTGTTATCTTGTGCACAATGTAAGTACATAATACTATATTATACTTTTTATCTGTTGATTGTTTGACAGTGTTCTGTAAATGTGAATTTGCTGCCATTCACATTTTCTATCTGTAAAAGTACGATAATAATGTATTGGGAAACAATAAAATTATTCATTCACATTGTGTAAGTACGTGAGCTGTGCCCAGATAACACCTTGACTAGGTACCCGTCGTTATCTTTATTTGGTAATTTGAAAATATAGGTACTACATACTGGTACCTACCAATAACCAACCAATACTGAACCAATATTGCAATATTATAGTTATAGATATAATTTAATTATTACCATTATTTAACTTTTGTTTTATACTGCTACATACTTATTTTATTGCCTCAAGCAAGAAGTATTGAAATGAGCAAAAATAGACTTTCCGAAATAATAAATAACAATTTTGAAAAATATTCAAGTTTACATGTTGTAGAATGTTTGTAATATGCGGGGTGTACAGAATCGCGCTAATACTTACGGGCCGTAATTCTTAGGTAATTTTAAGAAAAAAGTTTATACGTATCAACACAAGCTCGCAACTGTTTTATTTTTGAGATACAGAGGGTGTTAATTTTTTTTTTAAATGTTTAAAAGAAAAACTTCTACCAGTATGCGCGTAGGTTTTGCACTTGACCGCTTTTTATTTCTAGTTTTTATATACCTAGCTCCTTTTTGTGAATCTAATGGTATGTAATTTGGTATACCTACATTTAACTTCCTGTTTAACTGGAAATTGGTTTTATTAAAGTTTTTCATTTAATTAGATATATGTTTTAACGTATACACATGATAAAGAGTACCGAGTACCATTAATTAATAAAAACCAAACTTTCAGATTACTTCAGAATGAGTTCATCAGTACTGTCTAAAAAATCCATGTTTATAAAAAGGCAGCTGAACAAGGATTCAAGCGATGAAAATAACTACAATTATTTTCAGGGTGGTAACCACGAATTCAATTTAAGTTTGTCTTCCGACGAAGATAATGATGGAATAAATGAGTGCCAAGATGTGTCAATGGGGTGTCAAGAAATTTGCTGGAGAACCATTATGATGTGACATCCAGTTTACTTATGAAGTTCGTGGTTTGCAATTAAATTCAAGTACATTTATTTTACGACTCATCTTTTTGATAACTTTGGTATTTAGAAAGCATATTGTAAGTTACCCTTTTGCTTAAAATTATATTAATATTTATTATATAGTATACTTGTTATTTTATCTTGTTTGATTTATATTATTTTTGACTGACTCATTATTTGTAAATTTAAAATTGTTACAAATTTTAAATGTATTGTTAATGCTATAAATAAATATTTTATTTTTGCAACATATTTATAATTTATTGTAATATACACGGTGTTCGGCGCATGGACAATCAATTTTTTTTTGTGGATCGGCGGGGTCATTTGGAAGTTTTAACATAAATGTCCCAGGTCCTAACTGTTGTAGTTATTGAGATTTTTTTTCATTTTTACATTTTACTCAAAATTTCCCAAAATTCCCCTCTAAAACTCCTACAACTTTTCATTGTTTCATACCGTTAGAAAGGACATCAACGGTAGAACTTTGAAATTGAATTGAAGAAAATGCTCTCGGTTGCTGTGAGTTTTTTTTAATGATTTTAGAAGTTCAGAATTTCTCTTTCTTTCATTTACATTTAGGAATTTGGAGCCTTGTAACTAACTTTCGTATTAAAAATGATTTATTTTGAACAAGAATACATTACAGAATAAAATTTAAAAAAACACCTACGAATACTAAAGTTTAAGTGGGGAATTTTGGGAAATTTTGAGTGAAATCTAAAAAAAATATATTTCTTAGTACTACAACAGTTAGGACCTGAGTCATTTGGGATTAAAACCTCCAAATGACCCCACCAATCCATAAAAATATTTTGACGGTCCATGCGCCGAAGGCCCTGTATTTTATATTGATTTCTAATATTGACTATCAATCCAAAGGAAATATTGTACCAATTTAAATACAATATTAGGTAAATATTATCCTAGTTGTCAAAATAAATATTGGAAATAGATATTGGAGCAATAATGTAGAACAATATTCAGTCAAGATTGATTACAATATTTTGCCAATAAATAAAAATGTTCACATTTCGATATTGAGCAAATATTGCATTTCAACATTTAGCCATTATTTATACCATAAATACCCAATATTGTACTAATATTGCCTGCTACATGGGCGTATAGATGAGTTCGGAACAACCTCCAATCGAGCCATTAAATGACATGGTATAAACTTTAACACAACTCTAGGTTTGAACAATAAAGGAACTTGCCTATACATATTGACTAATAAAACTCAAATTTAAAATGTTCACGAACATTTTATATTATATATATTTATATTTAACAGTCATTTACAACATCGTAGATGACTGTATAATTGTTGTTCACTTTTAAGATTTATAAGTTTTAAATAGCATAAATTATAAACGTATACCATAGCTATAAAACTCTGTTGCTCCTTGGGCCGTTTCAGCTTCCTCCTCAGTTCAGTAACACTGATATATATTATACTCGGTTTTCCCAGACATATGTATTGGTGGGGCATGTCCTGTGAAAAACTTGTTAATTTCCTCAATTCTGGTTTGCTGATGTCAAATAGCTCGATAACTCCTCTTCGTTCATCTTTATCCCACAGTTGAGATCCAGTGAGAGAATTTCCGTTTATTATATTTCATTTTTTGCCTTGCCTGTTGACATTTTGATATTCTATGGAATTCTTTTGTGCTCTGATAACCATTTATTGATTTTTATCAGTCGCTTCATATGCCCAGTCAAAGGCAGGGAACTTACTAGGTCATGTTTCAGGAACCGACCAACATATGATTTAGCTGAACAAGTTTTCTGCCATTATGGAATAAAAAATTCAAGTAACTTGAACCTCTAGTACTGCCTAATAGTCTCAAGGCCACATTCCACCATTGATGCACAATTAGAATGTTTTTATTTGAATTTTGTAAATGTAGCATGTATTTATGGACTTAGTTTTAGTAAAAATTTTGTCAATTTGTCCAGTTCGTATACCATCCTTCCCAAGTTCCTAAAAATAGTGTATTTAATATGGTGTGTATTCACCACTATTCACTGAGGTGATACAAAGGAAAGCTGTTTTTGTGCAAAGGCTTCGAGGCTATGAGTGTCGCCTAGCATCCTAGCAATGAAGTTATACAGGCGCTACTTTCAACAAATTTGTTCTTAATGTTATAGAAAACTAGATAATTTTTAAATTTCTTAAATATGAACATAGAAGTAAAAATTGAGCAGTGCATTCACCTTGAATTTCTTGTTAACCCATCTTATACCATTGTTGCGTTGGCGCAACATAAAATGCATAATTTTCTTTTTAAAAGGTTGATAAATATTTTATAAATGCAATGTCATAGGATGCTTATACAAACAGTCAACTAAAATAAAATTTTATTTTAACTTTACATATGCCTTTTTTATACTTAAAATAATTAAATCTTCTACGCGTTTCTTTAAGTAAATTGTGATGTAAAATATAAAAATTCTAAATCCATTCAAATCATTGACTAATGTGATTGTAGTTCAAAGCTTAGACAAAAAACATTTTAATCAAAGATATTTTCTGTGATAGCTTTCAAGAATGTGAAATAATCAAAGTGTTCTTGGGGGTGTAACATCATTGTTGCGCAAACGCAACATTGGTAATACATGGTTGCCGAGCTGAATAGTGCTGCAGACTGCAGTGCTTTTGGCACATTAGGTAATACAGAGCTTTGCTGTCGGATATTTATACTGTTTTATACAATATAATGGCAAATCAAAGAAAGGAAAATTTGGTCTTGATGGTGAAGTTGTTACGAGTCTTACATGAACTTGGAAATCTAAACAACCATAACAACGTATTTTGAGAATTTTTTCACAAGTTACGCACTTATTGCTCATCTACAGTAGGGTTTTTTGCGACTGGAACAGTTAGAGACAAAAGAATTCAAATTCTGTGGAACACAATAAATCAATGTCTGATGAAGATAATATGATCATGCAAATGATGTAAATTTAGTTCGCTGGAACGATAATTCGGTTGTGACTGCTATGAGCAATTTTGAAAGTATTGAACCTATTGCGCATGTACGTTATAACAGCAAATAAAGAAAGAGGTTCAAGTTCCTCAAACCATATATGGTACAAAAATATAACGCGTACATGGGCGAAGTTGATCTGCATGATGGTAAATGGTGTGGTAAATTCCATAATAAAAATTAGGGACAATAAACCAATTAAAGTAGGAAAATCTAAACGTAATTCCTTTTAGAAAAAAAAAAAAAAACACTAGGATCATATTCAGTACATGTGAAATATCAATTTTCAAACCAGGACATCCAAACCAAATTTGTAGAAACAAAATGGCGGACGTTTTACATACGAAAAAATTTAAGTCAGTTTTCCACGCTGATTTGTGAATGTAACTTTTTCAACAAAAAAAGCTCCAAACAATAGTTGTAGGCGTTTAAAATACCTACAAAGTAGCGCCTGCTGAATGAAAATCTGTTTGTTAGAAAAAAAACACTAGGCTCATATTCATTAAATATGAAGTATCAATTTTCAAACTAGTGCATCCAAAACAAAATTGCAGAAACAAAATGGCGGACGTTTTATGTACAAAAAAAATGTGAAAAAGTCCGTTTTTCTCGTTTATTTGTGAATGTAACTTTTTCATCGAAAAAAGTTTTAGACAATAGTTGTAGGCATTTAAAATACCTACAATGTGGCGCCCGCTGAATGAAAACCCGATTGTTAGATTTCATGGAAATTAAAAAAAACATTGAAAAATGACAAGTAAAGTCGGGTAAAATTTAAAAAGACCGTTGTATGAATTAATATTGCACATACGTTTTCACTATCTCTTGCACACAAACTTAAAGCCATAGCCTAAAGACATTGTCAATGTATGTCTACCAAGATTCTTTCCCACTTCTTTTGAGACGGAAATATGAAATGCACACTGAGGAGTGAGAAACATAGTCATAAGCTCAGCGATTCTCAAACTGTGTGATTTGACGACGAATATTATTTATTTCCGTGAACTAACACCACTCTAAATATGAAAAACGTCTTTATATGAAATATTTAAATTATTTTTAGTGGTAAATAGTGGATATTCATCCGTTAAACGAACAATATCAAACAATTAAGTCTTACAATTTTCTATTACGTACATATTACACATCTTAAAGCAGAACAAAGTAGCTAGCCTAGCCCAATCGGTAAGATGCTCGATGCAATAAATATAAATGGGGTTGGTGCGGGATCGATCCCCAACGCTCTTCTACTTTTTTTTTTTATTTAAGCTCTATTAAAAGTTAATAATTTTCGTTCTATAATTTTTATTTTATTAAACTGCGCCTCGAGTTTTGTTGAAACTATATTTCCCCAAAAACGTGTCTTTTTTTATTTTGTCAACTAGAATTTTTATTTATTACCGCTAAAAGAAAAATAATTTATTTTCGTTATTCTCATAGATTTCAGATTTTGTTTTGTTATATGAAATATTTTATTTTTACTGACATCGTTTCCCCTACTAATACTACGATCCTATCCTTTCCTGGCAAGAAATGCCCAAACCTTCCCGTGTCTCTTGCTGGACTGTAGCAATATTAGTCTTTGATTTCTTTTTCTGATTACTCATTGTTATTGACTGAATTGGGTAATTCATTTTTTGTTATCAGTTTCATCGAACCTATATACCTACAGTGTCCGTCGTAAAGTTGGCTACATATCGGAAAAATTTGTATTATTGAGATTTCTAAAAAATACTATATTGGGGGTTCGTTTCTTTTTTTACATGCAAATACCTTTATTCAACTAAAATACATACAGTTTTTGTCGAAACTAGTCAAATATTTGTGAAATAGACACAAGAGTTTATGATTTTTCATATAGTAATTAATGGTAGGGGTAAAATTTGCACTTTTTTATTTTCCTCATATCTGCTTCAAAATAGATTTTATTTTTTAGCGGAAATATTTGGTTTAAATTTTGGACCAATAATTGGACAATATTAATGGCCAATTTAATTTAATTAATTGAAAAATTTGTTATCATACACAATATGCCATAGAATTAGACGAAAATGGTTACTCTGGGGTTTTTGAAGTCGCTGATCACCAATCTGAAGTCCGATTTGGGGAATTCAAAATGGCGGACCGGAAATCGGACCATTTTCCATAAGAAATGACAATGGATATCTTGGCCTTGAAAATCTGTGCTAGGAGGTTTTCGAGGTTGCTGATCGATTACGAATCTGAGGTCTGACTTGGTAAATTCAAAATGACGGACCGGAAGTAGAGTTCATTTATCAAGAAAAACTCGTATCTTTTTCGCTTTTGGACTGAAAATGAGTACTCGGGGGTTTCTGAGGTCTCTGATAACGAATCAAAGGCCTAATTCACGAAAACAAAATGTCGGACCGGAATAACACTCTATTTCTCCTGAAAACTCGTATTATTTCCTTTTTTGGGCTGAACGTGGGGGGGGGACTCGGAGATTCTCGTTATCGCTGATAACGAATCTGATGTCCAGTTAGGGAGAATTCAAAATGGCGGACCAGAAGTAGTATATTTTTCAGGAAATACTTTTTTATTTTTCATACTTTCAGCCCGAAAAAATTAATAATACGAGGTTTTCCGAAGAGATTGACTGTTCCTCCCGTGTCCGCCATTTTGAATTTCGTAAATTGGACCTGTGATCCGTAATCAGCGACCTTAAAAACCTCTGAGTAGTCATTTTCAGCCCAAGAACGAAAAAATATGAATTTTTCCTGATAAATTGACTCTACTTCCGGTCCGCCATTTTGAATTTACCAAATCAGGCCTCGCATTCGTAATCAGGGACCCCGAAAACTCCCGAGTACAGATTTTCAAGGCCAAAATATCCATTCCCATTCTCCTTATGGAAGATGGCCCGATTTCCGGTCCGCCATTTTGAATTTCCCAAATTGGACTTCAGATTGGTGATCAGCGACCCCAGAAACCATTTTCATTTAATTATATGGCATATTGTGTATGATAACAAATTTTTCAATTAATTTAATTAAATTGGCCAATTATCGGAAAAGAAATGAAACCAAACATTTCCGCCAAAAAATAAAAGGTACTGTTTTTTTAAATGCCTTTCTGAACTCTTTGCAACAATAATTAAGTCAACTGACCCTGTACCTTTTTTTTGAGGTTTTCAGATTTTTCATGCTAAAATGACGCGACTATACGGAGTCCTTGTATTCTATATGCACTTTTTCTTCATCAAATTTTTCGATATCTTAACAATTTGACCCATTTTTCGGTACCACCGTCAACTATTTTTTACAGTCCTGCCAAACCGGTGACCGCATGACATGTGTCATGTGTCATGCATAATCAAACCCCCAATAGAGTTTTTTAGAAATGTAAAAAATACAATTTTTTCCCATATGTAGCCAACTTTATGGACACTGTATAATCAGAATTCCACTAAAATTATGAAGTTACTAAATTAATAATCTTAACATTTTATGATAGTATCTTTTATATATTTTTAATATTATTTAGCGATATCATTGCTGAGAACTGTTTGAGAACTACTGGTATTTCTTATGCTTTAAATAAAATCTTAGTTCAGACGTTTTAGCGGCCATGACACACGTCAGTTTGAATTGTACCCGACTCTATCAACAATCTCATTAAATATGCATCATAATGTGCTTAAGAAGTGACCGTAACCCAAATTCTGACGGATGAATAGTTTCTGAGAGATTCAATTTTTTATTAAAAAAGTTATTTTATAGCATTTGAACCTCTAACAACCTTCTATATCAAAAAACCCATATTGAACCTATTTTCTCCCGACTCAAAAGACTATCACAAAAATTTGCCAATAATTCACTCAACATCAAAATTATAAATCCTTTAATTCACCAAACCAATCCCAATATCCCCCCTAAAAGAATACTCCCTACACAACCAATCTATTTTTTTTGGGGGGGGGGGGAAATCCGTCATGGACACCCAGCGCTGAGTATCGAGCGCGCTGGGTAGTGTCGGACTCTTACCGACTAAAACCCCCCTGCTTAGTGATTCCACGTGCCCCGGAACTGCTTTCGCTTCACTTCAGGACACTGGTCATTTCGCTTTTCTCGATGGTAGTTATTCATCCTACGGTCTTATGTACAAGTCCTTCTCCTCCTCCTCCTTTATTTTCAGAATGGTTCTCCATGCCCCTGTTGATCTCCCTCCACCTTCCTTCCGATTGAGTGACCTCCTCCAGGAAGTTGTCCGGTGTGAGGTCCTCCATCACGGCTCTTTCTATTCTCCATCTCTGGCACTGGAATAGAGTGAGCCACGGGTCGTCTATGTCCCCGCAGTATACACATTCCCAGGTCATCTTTTTGCCAATGTCATACAGGTACTCGGCGAAACTACCATGCCCCGTCAGGGCCTGGGTAAGATGGTAGTCCACCTCCCCGTGCCTCCTCTCTACCCACTTCTTCACTTCAGGGATGAGGTGCCTGGTCCACCTCCCCTTCGTCGTCTCTTCCCACCTGTCTTGCCATCTCTGGAGCATCAGCCGCCTAGCCTCCTTCCTGTTCACCCCTGCATATACCTCTCCTCTCTCTTTGACTATCAATTCTATAGGGGGGACTCCCGCTACCACCAGCGCCGCCTCATAGGATACAGTGCGGTACGCGCTGCATATCCTTAGCACGGCGCATCGTTGAATTCTCTCCATTCTCCTTCTGGTCCTTTGGGACGACATTGCGCTTTCCCAGACTGGGGCCGCATACAACATTATTGAGTGCATGACACTGCACATCATCCTCCTCTTACTCGCCCTCGGTCCTCCTACGTTGTACATCAGCCTGGCCAAAGCGGTTGAGGTCTTCCCCGCTTTTTCCGACGTTCTCCTCATGTGCTCGTTGTACGTCAGTTTTGGGTCCACCCGTACACCGAGATACTTCAGACTTTCCTTTGGTCCCACCTCTGATACACAATCAATCTACAAGTCCCTTATATTGCTACGTAGTGACTAATATTATTAATAATTTAATTTGTTAATACGCATCTTATCATCTACTTATATATATATATGTAACTTTTTCCTTTTTTTTTTTGTAAGACTAAACACAAGTGTTATATTTGTTATAAAAATCAATATGATTGTAAAATAATGTATTGTACATAGGCTGGAAGACCTTGGTCGTTAGCCAATTGGAATTTTCAATAAAGCTTTATACTACTAACATTTGAATTCCCCAAAATGAGGCGGTCCGATTTCAATTTTGCAAAAAGCTCTCTTCAGTATAAACAAATGTACTTGCATTTTAATACTTCAACTTTCGACAGAAAAATATAAGCAATTGTTTCACCATCTTTATTGATAATAAATTCATGTTGAAGCGAGGCACTCGCACCAGCTAGTTGAGCCAGTGTGCACTGAGAGTGGGGGAGAGTCTGCAGCAGCGGTGTCTCTCCATGTCGAAAAGTTGACTCCTATGTTCAAAATGGTCTATATCTTGGTTTCTAGTTGACCTAAAAAAGATCTTTTTTGCAATATGCACAAATCTCAGTGCTTTAAGTTAAAAAATAAGTGTCTCGTAAAAAAATTATCTCGAGTCCTGAAGGTCGGAGGGAGGTAATTTTTTATTAAAATTTGTATGAAAATACCAGCTACGCGCATTTCCACTTTACATTTCGATACACGAACAATTGGCAAAGTTATTAGGCTCATTTGTTTATACCGAAGAAATATGTATAATTTTCAACAGCGTTTTTAAGCAACTTAAATGAAATATTTCACTTCGGATTTGAGCTCAGTGATAGTACAACCCATGGAGAGTAGAAAGTTTTTTGCAAAATTGAAATCGGACAGCCTCATTTTCGGAAATTCAAATGTTACTAAAATCACTTTTTTAATAAACAATTGAATTTCTCGGAAACTATTCATCCGTCGGGATTTGGGTAATGGCCACTTTTTAAGCCCATTATGACGCATATTTTCTGAGACTGTTGATAACATAAATTAATTATTGCAAAAGTTACTGCAAAGTTAAAAAATGTCATTTTTCGATGTTTTTTTTAATTTTCAAGAAATCGGGCATTCAGCGGGCGCCACATTGTAGGTACTTTAAATGCCTACAACTACTGTTTGAAACTCTTGTCGATGAAACAGTTACATTCGCAGATAAACGGGAATACAGACTTTTTCACATTTTTTTGTACGTAAAATGTCCATTTTGTTTCTGCAACTTTGTTTTGGATGTACTGGTTTGAAAATTGATATTTCACATGTACTGAATATGATCCTAGTGCCTTTTTTCCAATGGGAATTACTTCTAAAAACGATCACCTTCTGCTTAATTTGATTGGTCTACAAGAAATGGTGGTGGCTACTCTTTATATATCTAGTAGACAGTTCTGGGGTAAATGCCTGGAAACTGCACAGGTACATACACGCTGATAAGAAAATGCCACAAATTAACTTTCGGTCTGACTTAGCACAGTGCTTACTGCAAAAATCTAAATGTTATGGATGAAATCCGATCTGACAATATCAGACATGTAATTGAAAGCGATCAGAAATGTCGGAATTGATATGCAGTTTGCAAAAGTAACACCATTTATTGTTGCCAAAAATGCAAAAAACAACTGCAAGTAAATTGTTTTAATTCATATCACAAGCAAAACTAACTTTCTTACCGTTGTTGCATTTACGCAATACTATTATTATCTGTATTTCTAATAATTTTTTTATGAAATTTTAAATTCTTGTGAATATAATAATCATAATAAACATATGTTAATTAAAGAAAGTGGTTTTTTGGTCAATTCCACTAGTAAGTGGTAGAGGTGTTTCAGAATCTCATGAGCCGCGAAATGCGCAAAAAGCAAAGTTTATTTTGCGTTATAATTATTTTTTTGAAGACACTGGAGGCTGCCTTGCTGGATACATAAGCAAGAGGTCGGAATAAATTATAAACAATAAACATAATATTTTTAAGAAGTGCAACTGAGTTGGCAGGAGGGATTATGTCACTGCGCATATGAAGGTCACAGCTCATGAGATTTTAAAACACCTCTAATAGATGGATTAATATGAAAAAAACTCAGAGGAATAGTGTATTCCTTATTTATTTGTTTGCCCCTTGACTCAAAAAATAAAATGACATATAGTCAATGCACCAAAAAATTGCTTTCAGTCATTCTTCGTAGAGTAACTTAAAGGAGGATTCCCATTAAACGAGCTGATAAATCGCATTTTTTGACATTTTTATAGGGAAAACTATTAGGCAAATCATTTTCAAACTTTGGAGATGTATTTATTATACATTAAAGCAACTACATTCAAATTTTTATTTGATTATATGAACGCTTTCGAAATAAACCGGTGCCATCAGGCAAAATGTTTACAAAATTGGCACGAAATATGGGTGAAAGTGGAAGTTTTGAGAAAAAAAGAAACCTTTTTAAACCCAGAGATGAAGAATATACACTTGAGACAGGCATTTCATATTCTTCAATTCGAAGAATTCCGAGACAATAAACTGCGAACTTGTAAATTACATTTACATCGGGGCTTGCTTCCTGGACATTACGAGAGGCGTCTACATTTTGTATCATGGCTAGCAGTTGCTCAAGAAATTACTATCTTAGATCGTATCATGTGGTCAGATGAATTCCGTTTCCATAATAATGGAATATTCGATCGACATAATTACCATTATTGGCCTCAGGTGGCTTCGAGAAACTAATTTTTAAAATTAATGCATGGTACAGAATTCATAACGGACAGATTACAGGACCAAAGCTTCACAAAGGCACACTTACCAAAGATTCTACAGTTTTTAAGAGAAGTATTGTTAAATTTCATAGAAGACGTTCCAATATATATTCGGCATAACAGGATATTACAAGACGGGGCATCGCCACATAATGCTATAATTGTAAAGAACCTGCCAAATCTCCAGATCATATACCATTGGATTCTTTCTATGGCCTATGTAAATGAAAGAGTTTATACTTCTAAATGACGTCGAACATCTTAAAAATAGAATACGAATTGAATGTCGCTGATTAAATGTTGAAGTAATTGAACATGTATGTAATAAAGGCAGAGGGGGAACGGAGACCTCTTCGAATGTGTTGGTAGTTTTTTTATTGGTAATTATTATTTATTTGTAATTGCCCATAAATTAATGTCATCTCCAATTTTTCTTCATTAGTTTATATCTATTTATAAGTATAGCATAAAATAAAAACTAATAACACAATCACAAATAACAGTATTTCCAATAGAGCAGTAGCAGCTGACGTCACAATATGGCCATCACAGTTGCCTGGGTGGAAATAACCTAGTTTTGGATTTGTGTCCATGTGAAATAATTTGAGTTTTTAAAGTGTTTTAGTGCTTTTTTAAACGTTTTTCTTGTGTGAAATTAATTGTTAGTGTTCTTTGTCTATTATACATTTCGTGATTTGCCGAACTGACCTTTATCTAATGCTTTATTTATATATTCGAATAGGCATGTCATCTCGTTCACATGTCAAGTTATTTGTTCTCGATATGGTAAGTGACTTTTAACAAATATATTATTCAACATTTTAGGAGTCCCCTCATTACATTTCTATGCTGGAATATATTAATGGAGTTAATCTATATGATTTAAAAGGGGAAGATTCAAACTGCATCATTGAATAATATACCATAATATAACATAGTGTTGAATTAATGGACCATTGTGACCCTTGGAAATAAAATTGATAATATCTAAACTATAAGACTATTATTATTAATACTTACCTTTAATTATGTACAAGGTGTATTATTTAAAATATTTAATTACGGTAGATGATGCATTCAAAATGTATGTTAATAAACATAATTTTGAAGAAAGGGCATAGCCGGATAAGTAGGGTGAAGCGGCCCCCGGCCCTATCTTCATTGAGAGAAGGAATATAGTTAGCAATAAGTGAAGGGAACAATTTTGCAAAATATTAACGCAAAAGGATGGCGCGTTTCACGGGGTGACGAGGGGGATGAAATCTAAAGGACCAATTTTTTGTGCCAAAACGCAGCAACCGAAAATTTTCGAAAAAATATATGTTGGGCATGTATTGGAGAGGATTCTCAGAAAAAATTGTCGCTCAATTTGGGAATGAACTAAGGGCGAGAAGACATCGGTATACTTTTCAAATATTTCTAAGGGTAACTTCCCCTCGTTGCACCACATTCAAAATTTTTTCGTAGCATCTACTTTCATCCCCATATAACATATTTTTTTCACAGCGTAGTCGGAACATTACGTCATAGTGAAAAAAAATCACGTCTGTGGTCTTCTGAGACTAGTGGTATACATACGCGTATTAGCCGTATGATGTGAACTGTTCGCATAAAAATAGCACGTATAAGTTGAGAAAATGAGACATTTAGAACCGCAGCAACTATTTCGAAATGCTAGTTGTTAAATATACACCAGCGTAAGGAATTAAATGTAGCGCCACATTAGTGCCTTGTCGATGAGAAAGTCCTACTATTTACACGTATATACAGTTCTCACTAGTGATGTGCGTCACTGTCACGATGCTTTCAATTATTAGTCACACGATGAAACTATAATTGTTTTTACAGGCGCTAGTCTTCATCACTGTCAGCGGACCAACGCACCTCAGTCACAAAACGAGGCTCATTCGCTTCAATGGTGACTATTTGTTTTCGCTTTCCTTTAAAAAAAGGCATAAAAATTCGATACCCTTTAGCTTCTATCGACTCTTTGGCATCTCGAAATTCTCGGTCTAGGACGAAAATATCTCCTGCCTGCAGCAATCTTTGGAGACCATTAGGCGATCTGTAAACATTAGTGATATCGTGTGTGATTTGTGTCCTCTTAAATACTACAGAAAGCTAAAGACTGAAGGAGATTACGTCCAACCACAACACATCTCTACTGAAGAGCTGGAAAAAGAAAATCTTCCAGGATGTTCTTCGACTGTACAGCCACAAATAGAAGACACGTCCTCATCGTCATCAAGTGCAGGTGATGCGACCATGCAAATGCACGTTCAGTTAAAAACACAGGAGGATGTTGAGTATATGGAACTTCCCTTTAAGAGAACTGTCGCCATACAAAAATGCTGTTGTATTTGTTACAATACGAAGGCATTGATGGTAATACCTGACGAAGCCCGTATGCAATCTTTCATAAAGAGGAGAATTTATATCCCCAAAGGTAACAGATGCTGTCGTACCTATGCAATAAAAAACTACTTTTATGAAGATGATGTCAGCTCTTTGGAAGTGTATTCCAATTACACATCACTGAATGAAAGTGAAGTTAGTCAGATAATGGAGCAATCTGATACTCCAATATTCAATAGAATAGGAACGACGGGGCTTTCAGAAGAGCAAATGCGGACTTTTACGGAATTCACATGGGAAAATATACTAGAACTAGCAGATATAATGCCGTCGATGCGTAACAATTCTAGTTGGTTGGTGACGCAAGCAATTGTGGTGTTTCTGTTCAAACTTCGAGCTGGCAACTGTAATGCGATAATTGCTTCAATTCTTCTGTTGGAAGGAGAACAGCTTGTGTCAGAATATTCAGCATCAGTGTTGGCAGCATTTCAAACGGATGTACTACCCAAGCGGTTTGGCTTACACGCATTAACAAGAGCGATCTGATCGACAGACACACACCGTGATCGCAAAAGATCTGTATAATCTTGAAGATCAGTTAGTTCTCTAATATGCGACGGAACATATGCTCAACATCAAATAAGTTCCAACAATAAATATCAGCGAAAGTCAGTTTCAGGACAAAAGAAAGTGCCCCTGTGTAAACTATTTACGATTTGTACCACCGATGGGTATATCCTTGATATGCTGGGTCCATTTCTAGTCACACAGAATTATGCTTCACGTTATAGACGAACCTAATGGTCTCCAAAGATTGCTGCTGGCAGGAGGCATTTTCTTCCTAGACTGAGGATTTCGAGATGCCAAAGAGTCGCTAGAAGCTAAAAGGTATCGAATTTTTGTGTTTTCTTTTAAAGGAAAGCGAAAACAATTAACCACCAGTGAAGCGAATGAGTCTCGTTTTTGACTAAGGTGCGTTGGTCCATTGGCAATGATGAAGACTAGCGCCTGTAAAAACAATTATAGTTTGATCATATGACTATTAAATGAAAGCATCGTGACAGTGACGCTCATCACTAGTGAGAACTGTATATACGTGTAAATAGTAGGACTTTCTCATCGACAAGTCACTAATGTGGCGCTACAATTAATTCCTTACGCTGGTTTATATTTAACAACTAGCATTTCGAAATGGTCGCTGCGGCTCTAAATGTTTCATTTTCTCAACTTATACGTGCTATTTTTATGCGAACAATTCACATCATACGGTTAATACGCGTATGTATGCCACTAGTCTCAGAATACCACGGACGTGATTTTTTTTCACTATGACGTAATGTTCCGACCACGCTGTGAAAAAAATATGTTATATGGGGATGAAAGTAGACGCCACAAAAAATTTTTGAATGTGGTGCAACGAGGGGAAGTTACCCTTAGAAATATTTGAAAAGTATACCGATGTCTCCTCGCCCTTAGTTCTTTCCCAAATTGAGTGACATTTTTTTCTGAGAATCCCCTCCAATACGTGCCCAACATATATTTTTTCCAAAATTTTCAGTTGCTGGGTTTTGGCACAAGAAATTGGTCTTTTGGATTTCATCCCCCTCGTCACCCCGTGAAACGCGCCATCCTTTTGCGTTAATATTTTGCAAAATTGTTCCCTTCACTTATTGCTAGCTATATTCCTTCCCTCAATGAAGATAGGGCCGGGGGCCGTTTCACCCTACTTATCCAGCTATGCCCTTTACTTTACTCCTGTTAAAGGTGTGTTATTTTTTAAGTTCTGTCACGTTACCTTACCTTACCTTCACTGATCTTTTATTTGTGTACATTATCAATATCTTCAACATCTGTGATTTGCTTACGATTTTGATTGAATGGAAACTGAAACGGTCTCACAGTCCTATCTTTATATTAGATTTACTATGTATTACTCTTGCATTTCACAATACAAACCTCTGATTATTGTTTTATTAATGTGGTAAACACTTAAACTTATTAGAAACTTTTGAGCCTAATCAAAGTAAAATATAATCAATGAAAAGTTGACGGGACATATTTTAAATAGTCTAAGAACGTAAAATTTCCCAGCAGGTTTAGAAAACCATTAATACATGATTGATATATAGGCATAAATCAATGAATATTGTGATAACTTTTAACCTACTGTAATAATACTATCTAACCTAGATCATTGTTTAGCTGTAACTGAGCCTGCATTAATTAAAGATTATTAAAATATGTCGTGGTAATATATATGTACAAAAAAGGTCAAAAATCCAATATAGACTTTATTTTCAGTATTTTATGGGTTCACAAAGATGTCAACGTACATGGCATCCAATTTTACACTTGTAAAAAGGACACAAAACAAGTATCCATAAAATTCTTTCTCACACTAGGCTTTTAAAGAAACAATAAACATCACTATACACATCCGATATTCAGAAATCCTCCACTTTAATTTATATCGAACGAAAACTACTCAGATGTCAAATTTCGGAATTTGCCACCCAGGCAACTGACAGCAGGCAAAACTGTAACGTCATTGCTAGTGCTCTATTGGACATTACCAACAATGTCAAAATTCAACTGTTTCCATGGCTAACTATGTTGGTTCCGAAACAAAACCTATGTTGAATGAAGTTTTATCACATTTTATTAATTTTCTCGAAATTTTTCTTATGCAAGTGCATACTTTTTTTTTACACAGGTGAATGCAGAACAAGAATCTACAATTATTGGCAAAAAAAGCATAGCGTACTATTTGAAAAAAAAAGTTGACTATCGTTACTTTGACATATATGATCACAAAGACGATTTAAGGTCATTTGATAGAGCTTGACAAGCTAGGCGGAGAGCCGGCTGTACAGATTTCCTATAAATAAGATACATGAAAAACTTTGTGCGAGTGAGTAAGTACTACCACAGACATACAAGGAGCCACTCTTCATATAAGCAAATTTTACCCGTGTCATGGAATTTTGACGTCACTTCCGGTTACGATTTTTTGTGTCATCGGATAAATGAATAAAACTTACGTCAAAATGTAGGTTTTGAGGTATACAATGAGATTATAGTCGGGTACCAGGCTTAATTTGCCCGCAACCCTGAGACACCCTCGATATTAAAGTATTTTTTTTTGGGTTTTCTTAAGTCAACGAATACATGAACAATTTTTCTTAAATTAAAGTACAAGCTTTCTAGTTATTTGCAAAATTTGCGTATATGAAAAGTGGCTCCCTGTATGTCTGTGATTGTACTTACTCACTCTTACAACATTTTCATGTATCTTATTCATAGGAAATATACAAATATATACAGTTTGCCGTATATTTTTTTTTTTAATAAAAAATAAACAGGGGCTCGAATACCAAACTGAATCACCCGGTATATCAAGAACACAACTGTCTTTCTCATAAAGTACGGAAAATAAAATATATGAAAAACTTTTTTCTTATAAAAAATGTGACATTTTAAGAGAAAAAAGTTTTTTTTAAATGTCGCAGTTTCATTTTTTGAAAGAAGAAATTCTGCGTAGTTCATGCCATACCCATATTCACAAGTAAAAAGAAATTAAATTTTTTAGTGGTAGATGATCTGGTCAAAAGTAGTTGCGTCAGCCAGCAACCGAGAAATTTTGGGAGGCGTCACCTCAAGTGCCACCAAAGCCATAATTTTCATTATAATCATAATCACATAAAAATTTGAATGTAGTTGTTTTAATGTATTATAAATATATCCCCAAAGTTTGAAATTGATTTGTCTAATACTTTTCCCAATAAAAATTCCTAAAAAATGCGATTTATCAGCTCATTTAATCGATCACATGATGAATCACAAAAGAACGGGAATTACAAAAAACGTGAAATGAATAGAAATTGCTACCTATATAAGACTTTACTGATCATTTTCTAAAATAAATAAAACAAGAACTAGAAATAACGGGATATTAAAAATAAATTATCAGCAATTATATTATAAGTAATAACTAGTTTTTTAATTAATATACAATATAAACAATAATTAATATACAGCCTTTCGTTCTCACTTTATAATCAATCAATCCTCTTCTTAAAAATTAATGTTTCTTGTTTTCTGAAACGGAAAAACAAATTATTTAGTATACAGAATTTTTTTTTTTTTTGGTCAGTCTATCATAACTTATTTCAGTGGATTTCAACTACATATATGTATTTTCAATACAATAATTTTATAATTTAAATAGAAGTTTCCAGATTAGTCGTTTAAAGGAATTCTTGGACAAAATCACAGCACATAAATTGGATAAACACAGTCAACTGCTAAAAATTATGTTTTTGAGATATAGCAGATCAAAAGTGACTAAACAGACCCTTTTCCTTCGCTCTCTTACCGAGAGGAAGTATTGTGATCGTGAAAAAAAATCACACTACAAATATGATTTTCATGTTTGAAACCAGGAAGATTACGAAAACTAAGGTATTTTAATTCCTTCAGTTCGTCTGTCGGTGCTATATCTGCAAAATTAATTGACAAGGAAAATTGATGTTTGGAAAATGATATTGTCAACGAAAAAATGGGATATACTTTTTAGAAAAACAATTACTGGAAAAAAAGGGGTAGGGCAAAATAATATTTGGGACGTAATTAACACAACTGCCAAGGATGAAACTTGGATAAACCTTTTAGAAAAATGTACAGGGCTGCCAACCTAAAAAAAACAGTAATTAATTAAAAAAGAAGGTGGAAATAATATTACCAAGGAATACTATTTGTAAAATTATACAGGATGATCACCACAAAAATAATTAACAGCAACAGAAGAAAATAATACTTGGAATACATAATATACTGTGTGGTCACAAAAAAAACGATGGTGGAATATGGTGTTCATTGTTCGAATTATTCATATAATGTTCTTATTAGCCACAACAGATTTAAGGAATTTGAATAATATTCAATTTTAATATGAAACATACCTAATGTATCTTTTAATTAAAAAAATATAGTGTGGTCATCCATTAGAAAAAATATTTATAAAAGAGGTTTTTATGAATAACTTTCTAGATTCTTTTTTTTTGTACCAGGAGTAAACAAAATAAAGTTCTGTTCTCAGTCCCTGATGATTATAACAGAGCACATTTATATTGAAAATAGCATGTAATAAGTTATGACTAGACTTTAAAGAGCTAGTAGTTTTCATCTTGGTTAAATCTGTAACCTGTAACCTGGGTTAATGCTAGAGGCAACAATTGTGTACACATTGAAAATATATATGCGCATGCATTTGGTTCCTACACAAGCCAGGGTTGCCAACTACGCTCGCTCAAATTACCTGTGCATGGTGGTCAAATTCCCCACACATTCCCCACAGTCATATAACGGATATTTTTGTTAAATATTATACACTATTCAGTATATAGCCTATTCTACATAATAAATTACTGATACTATACAGGGTGATTTACCACAACTTGCAGAAAATAAAATGATGTACTAGTTTTCTATGGGAAACCCCCTGTAAAATTTTAGAGTGATCCGAAATAATTTAGTACATTTCTTTGCATTAAAACTTGTAACGATAGGCTACTGAAACATGGGATTTGGCTACCCTTGATGCTTCAATTGTTTACGCGTGCGCCGCTTCGTCTTTTTCGTCAAGCGATCAGAAGTTGTTTATATATGGTTAGTTTCTTTCCGGCCTCCGTTTGGATTTTTACATTTTGAAAATTGTATTCGTAGATCGATACCGGTCAATATGCCAGCGTTTACATCGCATGAATACTACGATATGATTTCAACTTATAGTGCAGTGAATGAAAATCTTGCAGCCGCTGTACGAGAATATGAGAAGAAATTTCACGGCAGGCATGTGCCAAATAAAAGAACAAGGAGCCCAGATATCACCCCTATGGATTTTTTTTTGTGGGGTTTCATAAAGAGTTTGGTGTACGCTAAGTCAATAGACTCCCTAGAACAGTTACAACAAGCCTTTAACAATGCCTCGAATCTAATTCGTTATCAAAGAGGCAAATGTGATCACATACATGAAAATATTATCTGTGCTTAGAACAGTGCACTGAGTGTCGATGGTCAAACATTCGAACATTTTCTTTGACTTTTCGTTATTTTTAAGTTTTCTGGTGTACTGTGTTCTACAAAATTGATTTTAATTTTTATTTTTGTTGCGTGATTAAATCCAAAAAGTCACTTCTAACCCCGCCAGCTTCCTTGTCAGTCCCAAGTCTGATAAAGGGGGAGGGGAAGTGATATGGTTGCACCGAGTTACGTCAGAGCGGTTAAAGTCATAAGCACCGCATTTCTACAAAAATAAGGTAATTTTTGTTGTCATATTTTTTTAATTTTTTTTTTTACTAACTCCTTTCGGTGGGGACAACTTATAAATTTTCCGCATGCTGTGGTAAATCACCCCGTATAGGTGGTATAATATATTTGCCACGCAAGATATTTGCTGGTGCCTATTCTCAATTTGTTTTCAATCATTATCAATCATTTTTTGTATTGTGCACTTCGAAATAACATTATTCAATGTATTTTCCTTAAATGTGCGATTAAAAATCTAATAAATAACAGGTACCTATACGAAAGTATTGAAATATATTTTTGCTATACCAGTTGCCAATGGTCTCTAAAATTTTTTACCTGCATGAGATGGCAAACAAAGAAGGATAGTCAATTAACGAATTAGTAGTTATTAATGGTCAATGGATAAGATACATTTTTGCGATCCTAGACCGACATATCTTTAAGCTGCTCAAAGCATGATGTCACCATGCATCAAAAATGGTTGTCTTCTAAGCATAATCTAAAAAAACAGTTGTTTAATTCCATCCTTATATATTTCCACTGATAGTCCATTTATTTTTTTAAAGTTATTTGTAGTATTAGAGTAATACTAGACATATTTATAAAGTAAAGCTTAATTCAAAGCACACGCGTTCATAATAACAATATTTTCGATCATATCCCCACTGTCTTCCACTTACTTCTCTGCGTACTCCTGAAGCCGCACGATAATACTGCAAGCATCTTTAAGTGTGACATCATAACTTATTCTCTCGAATGGCATCACTTATCGTTTTCTATGCACAAAAATATGGCTTACTTTCACCACTACTACCAAATTTGTTGAAGTTGAACTCGTGTTACCAACATCAAAAGTCTTAATAAGTAACTAGTACCAACCATTTGAAAAATATGATCAATTGGAAAATGCCAAAAGATAAATTCTATCCATGCTTTGTTGTGCGGATTATGTTACTTGTACAGGCAATGGCATGTTCATCGAATTCCCTGCAATTCCCCACAGATTACCCACACAACGTCCAAATTCCCCACAGATTGGGGGGCATCGCTTTACGCAACTGCCCACATTTGCTACAATTACTGGTGCCTTATATGCTTAGGAGGGGTACGACTAGGACTCGTCTTTCGGTCAGCTTCAACCTATATTGCGACTACAGTACTACTTGTGTATTCTCGTGCTTTTAAAGTGAAAGGAAAACCTAATGAAACAAGCTTATAAGAAGGCCATACATTTCCACGATATGAAAAAGTGTGATGTTCCAACTTATAAAAACAATTCCAAGTAAACTTAATTAATCATGTCACTATTAATTGATGGTAGATTACAGAAATTTGCTTTATGGGAACCCAATTTCAATTTCGACATATTAGTAATGAGCAACATGCATGAATTTTAGAAATGCAATAATTCATTATTTTTTCGTTATATATGTTATATAAGTTGAGAAAGTAATGAAGAAAAGGTATAAAAAAAATGTGCAGCCTAAATAAACGACTTTGAAATTCAAAATTTTATGGGAACATATCCACGTGACTGAAAACACCACGCTATTGGTCTGACGTCATTCGGCATAATATCTAATGGTCGTCTATCTGCCAACGGGTTAAATCATAAATTGTTTTGTGTTTTGTAAATGTGTGTTATTTTCATAAAAGAAATCATTCATTTATTTATTTATTTTAATTATTAAGTGGTAAAAATGACGGACAGTGGGTTTTTATGGGGCCAGAGTGACAATTTGCCCGTTGTTGATGTGTTTATGATAAACTTTTTTGCTACTAATACTGATTTTATTAGTGCAGAAATTGGAGTACTAAAGCAACAAGGTATGTGTCATTCATTATTCTAAACCTTAATTCAATTGTGCCCATTTTTATCCTTTTACTGTAGTTAAATATAACAAATTATTTATGTACCTAACCTCAAAATAGGTAAACAAGGCAATGTTTTAAAGTTATATTAATTAATATTTTTCATCTTAGAATGCTTTACTTTTTTATATAATAAATACCTCCCGTCACTTACTAAGTACGTACTTTTAGGTAGGTAGGTACATTAATAGTAAAAATAACTGTTGACATACATAGGTATATATAAATATATAACTGGATAATATGTAGAACGTCGAGAAGTTACATTATTCCCACCGTTCTTATACATTTATACATGTTAATTCAAGGTTCCTATTAACAGAAGTTAGTAAACTTTTGTATTCCTATAAATAGGAAAGTGACCAAATTCACCATGATATGTAAACAAATTATCATAATAATATTAGGGTTAGGTACATATTTTCATAATATTATTATAAAATAATTAGTTTTAATGGGTAAATTTACATCAAAATGATCCTGGCAGCAATATAATCTTGAGAATCACGATAGTTTTGCATTTCGGTCGTCGCGTCTCATAGCTTTGCACGATCTCTTTCTAACTTTATCGCGTCTAGGCACATTAAAAAATAACTTTTCTGGAGTTTTTATTGTAGTATTTGTACATTTGGGCACAATACAATATTTATAGCTACTTTTCTTTGTATTATTTTTCATTTAAAGACATTGTAGGATTTTTAATTATAATTTTAATTATAATTTTAATATTAATATATACATATTATATAATACAACATAAATAATGTGTACACATTCGCAATCACAATACGTTTTCCGTCGGTGCGATGTGCCCTATGACGTCACACAGAAGTAGCGCGGAAACTTCTCCATTTAAACGTAGTTCAATTAACAGCTGCAGTAAATAATTTTTTTAACCTTTAATTAGAACATAAAACAAAAATAAAATATTGGAAAAATAATGTTTTTTAGTGATCTATTCATCTGTGATGTTTAAAAAAATTATGCATTTTGCTCATTCTAATTGTACAGCAATATAAAACATTATTTTGGTTAAAAATGGAATTAAAAACTGCTGTCTCATTATGTCATCCTTTTGTAACAATTATGTCAAAGTTTTTCAAGTTACATCCCCACTGACATCATATGTAATAATATGTATGTGTTTTTAATTCTAGAGATAAAATAATAATAATAATGTTACGTGTTTATGCCCCCTAGGGGCTGAGGCAAATACCTCATGAGTAGTAACCGGAATTAAGTAGCGATGGTGATAGGCAACTGCAATACCATCAAAGCCTGTAGTATGCGCCATCTCTGAGACACTAGTAGTATGTTTTCTGGAAGCTCATAGATGGATTGAGATTTCTACATTATTCTAGATTGCCACATGAGAAGAAAGAAATAAACACGCCACACATTAAACAGAACAGGAAAGTGTGTGTTTAATTTAAAATTGTCTTTTTACTTGCTAGATATGTTTTACTTGTATTTGTAAGAACTATTACCGTTTTTAAGTTAAATTTATTACCAAAAATACAATGTAGTTGGCAATAATAAATATTTCACCACTTCGTACTTTCTGATTGTAATATACTATTATGTATATATGAGAGCCGCCTGTGGCACCGAGATAAACATCCCGATCTCTAGTTATAACCATGCTGAGGTTCATCATTACATATTGTTTCTGCACTTCTCAGCATTGACGGTAAAAATTTGCTGTTATTCTCCTGCAAGAAACTGCCATCCAAGCACTAAATATGTGGATTATCAGTGCTCCACAACCGTGTATTGTAGCGAAAGCAATATTTAAAATGATTCAAAACTGATTTTAAGATTAGAAAAGAAAGAAAACTTCAACAGAACTGTTCATCATATTTTTGCAATCAAAAAATCATTGACATAATCTTAACAAAAGACAGCAGTTTTGAATTTCATGACTACCTCTGACCAAGATAATTTTTGACATTACGGTACTATCAACGAAACGACTGTATCACAATAAATTATTTACCTTATAATTACTTAATTACAAGACAAACAAATATAACCAAGATTAAAATTACTGGCCCAACGTGATTTATCATGAATTAGTGTATAATCATGCAAATATAAGGTGAGAGTTAAAAAAAAAGATCTATAACTACCTTCTGTTTGTTTTCGATGAAACTCTGTAACAAAAATAAAAGAAAATAAAACTCATCTATTTTCTCCGTATTTTTGTCTTTTATATTTACCCATATATTCTAATTGCTGCTTCCTATGGGCTTCCATTAAAGCATTTAGTTCAGCCTTTTGCCTATTTAACATTTCTTCAAAAGTTTCCTCCTAAATAACAGAATAAAACTTTACAATTTTCTCATAGCTTATGTGTAATTGTTATTGAGTACAAGATCTCTAAAACATTCAGTACATATAGCTATATCAAAAGTTAATTTTACATCGAATTTACTACCTATGTTTTATTATGTACAGCAAGACATATACTTTGACATTGGTACTGGCTTAGTACAAAAAAGCAAATTTATAATATGCAAAAATACAAATATTTACATTTCAAAAATGTTAATAGAATTAAGTCTATCTACGAGGACCTTCGACTCCATGATATTAGACCCATTTTGGTATGTTTACTTTGGAAAATTCCAGATAATTTTGAATCTAGTCCTCTTTTAAGGTTAAAACATTAAAGACTTAAAACATACATGCTCTTTTTCCTGGAAGAAATAATATGTAGCTATGCATTTATGTCATATTTTCTTTTCGATATTTTATCCATGTCTAATTCTAATGGGACATCCATATTAATAAATTTGTACATTGGAGTTGTATTTTAAAATTCAACACTAATATTTGCAACAAAATTTTTACCTTTACTGTTTACTTACTTTTGCACTCAAATTTTTATTTTGCGTTGTGTATGTGAGATGTGTCTAATTAACTGGTATTTGAGTTGGACAGTGCCATGTAAGATTTCAACTTACCATCAAGTCTATTATATCTTTCAATAAATAAGTAGGCTAGAACAGAGCTTCGAGATTTTTCCTGAACATTATAAGATGGTTTTTTCTATAATTTTTAATTATTTCCTCCTTTTCATTTCATATATTAATTTAAAATTATTTTTACCAAATTCTTTTAGAAAGGTTTTCATCACAGTGAAAAACTACTTCACAATGAGATCTATATTGATACATGTAGGTATCAAGTATCTTCCTCATTTTAAGTAAATCATTTGATCTAGTTTGTCACATATATCTAAAAACCAAACTAAAGAGGTATGGTATACGTAATCAGAGATTGAATTTGTTTCAGGGTTATTGCCTACATGGAAGAAAACACTACATAGAAATGGACCAATAGAAATCAAATACATTAGAAATGTCAGTGAGAGTTCCACAAGGGTCTGTCTTGAGACTTATATTATTTATGTCAACAGTTTTAATAGTAATAATTTACTATTGCTTGCAGATGACACATCTCTCCATGTTAGTGCAACCAACACAAATATTGCGACAAACATGACTAATTCGCGATTATCAACAAGTCAATCAAATTCTTAAGCTTGCATCTAACTGACAATTTTTCATAGACTTCATATTAATGAAATTTATAAAATCAGTTGAGAGATATAATAAGTTTTCTTATCATCTTACTATGCACATTTCAATTCACTTATTTCCTATGCAATTATTGCTTATAGGGTTCATCATATAGGCCATATGAATCAGTTATTAATAAATCATCATAAAAATCTTCTGTGACATGACATAACCTCAATTGTAGTGTCAATTAGCAACTTGCTTGACACCGTTTAGGGAACTCACAACGGTTTACTACAATCATTAGGCAATCAAACTGCGTGATTATTCTCAACGGTTGTACATACTCAATATCTGCATAGATACAGATCTTGACATGGATGGGGTTATTTACAAACAAAAGATTTTTGAGGCATTTCTGATCTTACAATATACAGGGAACATGTTACTGCCTAAAAATTAAAGAAACAAGTTCATTCAAATATAGAGTGAGACCCATTTTGAATGGAAACACCCCTGTAAAAAATGTGTCTATTATCTGATTTTAGATAGGCAATCGAAAGCTCTACTTTATGGCAAAAATTTAGAGATAAATTTCAATTTTCAAGACCTATGATTTTTTTCAATGTCAAAAATGGACAAATTTGATTAACGGTTTTTTTCATAAAATCTAACTATGCCACTGGATTCAGAAACATCTCAAGTGGGTAAATCCAAAATTTCGTGAAAAAATGTTAAATAATGACAGATTTATAACAAAATTAATGTAGGTAATATTTAATAATAACTTTTACATGATTTCTTCTAAAAATCGAAGTAGCCCATGAATAATAAACAATAGAAAGATAAATTAAGTTTATTATTACCTCCAAAAAAGAAAGGACCAATGATTGTTTCGTTGAGTAGCCCACACCAAACATTAACTTTTTGGGAATATTGTTTTTTACAATTAATAACCCACTCTGGGTTTTCTGTAGTTCAAAACCTACAATTTTGAGATGAAACCACCCCATTTGTGGTAAAAGTTGCCTCATCGCTGAATAAAGTATTTTTCAAAAAATGTCTGTTAATAAGGTACTCCTTGAGCCCACAAACAAAATTCCATCCGTGTTTCTTCATCACCAGGTTCCAACGTATGTAAAAACTTGGGTTTGAATGGTTTTACCTTATTCTTTTTAAGGCATTTGCGGATATTTTCTCTAGGTAAATTCAAATCTAAACTATCTACTCTTACACTGGCGTTTAGATTGTTGTTAAAATAATTTAAAACGGTCTGCTCGTACCTGGGTCTTCTTTGTATATTATCCGTTCTTATAATACGCCCTGTCACAGTGCCACACATTAAAAACTTTGTTTATTTTAGAAACGGTACTTTTAATGATGTTGGACCTATTTGGGTGCCTATTATTAAATATCCCACATACCTCTCCCAAAGTTCTGTCATTATCTCCTCTAAGGCACACAAGTTCAATTTTTTCTACTACATTTAGAGTATCCATAATTTTAACTTCAAACTAATAAACTAATACTTGATAATATTATTGATCAATTTCATAATTTCAATAACAATATACTCCCTGAGTATATGTATTTTAAAGATTTGACGTCTGACTTTAAAATTTTTTTTCAATGGCACCCTATTATTATCTGTCATTACTCAATAAAAAGAAAATATTTATTAAAACTATTCACTTAATTTATCTTTCTATTGTTTATTTTTCATGGGCTACTACGATTTTTAGAAAAAATCGTATAAAAACTATTATAAAATATTACCTACATTAATTTTGTCATAAAGCTGTCATTATTTAATATTTTTTCACGAAATTTTGGATTTACCCATTTGAGATGATTCTGAATCCGGCGGTATAGTTAGATTTTATAAAAAAAAATCACTAATCAAGTTTGCCCATTTTTGACATTGAAAAAAATCATGTTAAGTCTTGAAAATTGAAGTAGACACTTTTTCACAGGGGTCACACTGTATGTATGAAAATGCTAAGGGTTATGATCGGGTTACGAGTTGCGATTCCCTAAAGAGAGGAAGAAAAAGCGGCTTTTACTTATTATCTTATTAACACGTTAAGATAGAATTACAAAGCTTGACACAGGTTTATATTAATGTGCTATTATTTCACTTCATTGTATTAAGTAGAAAATATTTGAACCATAACTAGTTTCTAAAGACTTCTTGTTTATGTATAAAGCTAGTACAATTGAACTCTATAGCGGCAGTGGCTCCATCTCCTAAAAAGGAATTGTACTAAAATTCTGATAAATAATAAGCTGCCTTTGGCATACTGGCTGATGATATCGAACTGCAAAACATGTTTTATTGTAAATAAATGGTTACTGCAAGATGGCCGAAGCAGATTTATAGCTAAGACTTGCTTATTAGAAAGATCTCTTTTCACCTGATGCATTACTCACTCATCACTGACCTAATCCCTTGCTTAGTCTTAATAATAACAATAATTAATGAAAATGATCAAAAAGCAGGTTTTTATGTAGAATATCTAACTTAATGCGTAAAGTGAATTAAATCTTATTTTTCTTGAGAAAAAAAGAAACACGTCTTGCTTTTCAGAAGGCTGCAGCTCCTTTAAGAAGTCTTTTCAGAATGATAGTATGTTTACTCGAACTATTTTTCTTATGTTTTTATACAGAACTAGCTGTCAAATTTCTAGAATCATTCTGCACTTGGGACCCTTATAATAAATAATTAATCTGTAACTGTATGAAATTTATTCTTAATATAAAAAACCATATACCTGTATCAAAATTAAATATCAAAATATTTTCCAAAAAAATTTTTCTTGAAAAGAGTAAAAGTAACTTTCCGGCAATAAATTAATTTTCATTTAGAGATCTTATATCAACTACAAATTAAAAACTTAATCATAATGGAAATTTATAGGAATAAGAATTCTATTTTTGTATTCTTCATGTACCAAGAGATCAGTAAAAAAACATTGTTAAGGACACACATTAATCTTTCGAGATATATCTTTCAGATCATTAGCAGTCCAGGGAAATTAGAATTTGACCTGGACAAAAGTAGTAAAAATCTGAATTTTTGCACAGATATTCTTTGAGGTGTAGCAAACCCAAATCCACAAAAATTACAACATGGCTACCTAAGATATTGAAGGTCATGGTTTTTGCAAATATCTCGCATCCTATGCATCGGATGCCTATAAGGTCAATGTGAAAGAACTAAATTGTCTACAATTTATCTTTTTTATTTTTTCCAACCCCACCTCTCCTTTCGAGATATCCAAGGTCAAAGTTGCAAAAACCTGGATTTTTGCAAATATCTCATGCCAAAAAATCAGACAGAAATAAAGTTAACATGAAAGTTGTAGAGAATAATCCAATTATCTACAAGATGGGCATTTTTTCCCAAAATCACCTTCCCTTCCCTTTTCGTGACATTCAAGGTCGAAGTTTAAAAAACGGTTTTTTTTACAAATATCTTGTTTCCTATGTATCAGACGTACATTTGTAGATAATTGAATTCTCTACATCTTTAACATCGACTTCATGTACGTCCAATGCATAGGAACCGAGTTAATTGCAAAAAAAACCGGTTTTTAAACTTTGACCTTGAATATCTCGAAAAGGGCGAGGTTTTGGTAAAAAATGAAAAATACCAACCTTGTAGATAATTCAATTCTCTACAACTTTCATCTTAACTTTAATGCTGTCTGTTTTTTTTGGTGCGAAATATTCGCAAAAAGCCCCGTGTCTTTGAAACCTTGACCTTGAATATCTCGAAGAGGGAGGGGACAGGGTTGCTAAAAAATAAAAAGACACTTTGTAGATAATTTTAATGGGTTTGTTTCATGATATTTTTTAATACGGTTTTTATACTTTTTCATGTAGTACTCGATATTCTCATTATGCACTTAAAATTTCGTATTATTAACCTTTTCCGTTCTCGAGGTATAAGGAGTTGAAGTTAGTAATAGTTGCAAAAACCGAGCGCCCATTTGTCACTATACGCAAGTGACGTAAGAAAAGTGGCTTTCTGGGATCTTTTAAATTAAACCCGAAAGGTCGAAAAACATGAAATGTTCAAACGTTGGTAACTAAATAAATACGTTGAGTGGAAGGAGAAGGTCAACGATGAATCCTAATCGTAAATTGCAGGGTCAAATTCGAAAATTCGTCCCGACAGGAGCAAGAGAAGATTGTAATTTTTTGACATTTCATCAAATCTTACTCCCCTACTGTCAAGAAGTAAGCATAACAAACAATACTTCGAAAACACTTATATTTATAACAACTAAGGAGCATCAAGTCTATTGGGATCGCGTATAGTGACGTAGCGCCTGGCCACGCCCCATTTTTGCGAGGTGGAGATTTGTAATCGTTTTTAAGATATTAAACGTACGAATAAGATCCTGATTTTTTGCAGATCCATTATTTTATACTTGCACGTTCGATTTATGAAATAAAAAAAAAATGCCGAACAAGCCCATTCTCTACAACTTTCACATTGACAACCTCATGGGCATACGATGCGTAGGACACGAGACATTTGCAAAAAACTTTGACCTTCAATATCTTGGGTAGCATGTTGGGATTTTTGTGATTTTCATCAATTTGGGACACCTCAAAGAACGTCTGTGCAGGTTTCCTCTTTTTTTTGGCTCATTTCCCTGTAAGAACTGTGATTTCATTACTATCAATGATTCAATCAAAATTTCATCAAACATCAAATGGATTGAGTTATAGAACAAAGAACCAAATGCCAATCTCGAATCGCGGTTTATTACAGTAAATGACAACTCTCAAAGTGCATAAATAGTGTACTTAAATCGAACACCGAATAATCAACATTCTATAGGGAACCAAGTGCGTGATGCTTTTTTCTTGAAATGGTTTTTCGTTTTTTAAAAAAGAACCAAGTATTATAATACCTGTTTTTCAAAATTTGGCAAAAATTCAAATGACTGGCAAAAAGAGGGGTCAGTTTAAATTGTTTAAATTATTTTAATTAAGATAAGTTTTTATACCATTTCTCCAATTTTTCGTTTTGGCACATGGTTCTCTGTTCTATAATGCTCTCCAAATAATCTTTATTAACGTGAGATAATAGCTTTGTAAGACATTCGGTTCAAAAGTTATGTTATGTTAAAGTCGGTCAAAAACAGTATTTTTGCTATGTTTGAGCCTCAATATCTCAAAAATGGTATGTGCTGGAGCATTTTTATGAACAGAGTTCTATTCATCATAAAAACATCTTCAGGAACAACGTATTATTGTTCATAAAACAGAAGAGAAGTATATTTTTCTGACATCGTGTAATGGCGAAATGTGGGAACAAAATAATTTTCAGGCCTTGTGGCAATGAGAACTTTAGATCAGTGAGTCGTAAACAACTATATTATACCAAAATTTTAACCAATTCAACTGAGGGTAACTTTCGATAAGGAATATGCATTGTCTTTATCAAAAGTAGTTTTTACAAATCCTATAACAGTCAGTACTTATTTAATCTCACGTAAATGATAAATAACACCAATAGAATTCTGTTTACCACTTGTTAAACGCGATTAATGCAACTGATGACGCCACCACCAATCATGGCATGTTTGGCATACCCATTCAATAAATTAAACCGCATGCTATTTGTTTGTTGAAATTTTAATTTGACACATGCTACAGCACTGTTTAATATTGACAAGTGCTCTTATTTATCAAGTACTTCATTTTAGTAACATCAAAAAAGGAAATATGCAGTAAAAAGTGAAAACACCTAATTGTTATGACTTATTTACACTGTTTATTACCCATTCTTTTAACAAATTAACATTACATTTACTTTCTATCTGACATAATGGAATAACAGTAGTTACAGTCTCATTAAAAGCAAATTTGAAAATTCATAATTCTCCTTGACCATGTTTTTTGTTGATCGCTTAGTAAAATTCATTAAAGTGATGATATCCAAACATGAATAGCCAATATTACCCAAACTATTGTAAACTATTTGATTGCAAGTATCATTTAATTTAATAAATATAATACAAGAGTTTAATCAAAACTAAATAAGTGAAAAAATTTATATAAAATATGGAAAGGGATATTTAGGTATTGGAAGAATGTTTAATGAAAAAAAAAAAAAAAAAAAGGAAAACAGATTTAAATAATACCGCTTCATGTTATTTTAATTGCTGTACCTCTGATAATAATTAATTAATGTCTTCAAAAATATACTTCTTAAAGGGTTAAAATAATCCATTTACAGAAAAATCTAGCCACATCTTTACTAAAATTAACAAATACTTAAACTTCTTCTGAATATACAATAATATTGATATAGGTTCATTATTGTCAGACGGTTAAAACATAATGTTGCTATTTCGTTGCTGGTACAACTGTATTTTTCCAGTTTCAGCCACGTTTGTTTAAGTATGAACTTATACAGACGTGAAGAACATACAGTGGTACCAAAATTATTTAAATGTGTATGTGCAAAGAAAATTTTGTGTTTAAATCCATCTACAATACTTAGTCATTAACCCTTTCATTGCGGCATCAGATTAATCTGAATGTACCGCTGTACAGTTGTAGAAATGCCATGTTTTCCGCATTATGCCACATGCATGTCTACGTTTCCCGCAACAGCATAATATAGAATAGAATAGAATAGAATTTTATTGCGTAACGGTGACAACAATTTTACAATTTATGTTTGTTACATGTCCAGAAATTTACAAGAATTCAAATAATGATAATAGCTTAACTTAGTAAAAATATTATTTTTAAGTAAATGTTGTTTCATTCACTTCCTCTAAGGTGTAAGGTTCTGCAAGTATTAAGTTTTTTACTGTATTTTTGAAAATATTTACAGATGTAATTTTTTTCAGTTGAGTGGGCAACAAGTTATAATAATACAAACATTTATAAAAGCAGCCTTTTTCGAGAATTGTTGTATTATGAATTGGGTATGAGAGAGTGTCTTTACATCTTGTATCATAGCTGTGATCTCTGACATTGTCTTTAAACTCGTTCATATGCTTGAAAATGAAACAAAGACATTCATAAATAAAAAGACCTGGAGCTGTTAATAATTTGAGTGCTTTGAAGTGTTGTCGACATGATTCATCTACTCTCAAATCGGATAAGATTTGCCTACACTATTTCTGCGACATCAGTGGTCTTCTGAAATGTTCAGTTTCTTGTTTTGTGACATATTTTGCACATTGATTATATTTTTGTGCACATTAGCTTCATTTTCATTTGAAATAAACTCGCTTATATTAACCCTCCAGTGGGCGCGCAGCGGTACTCTATACCGCATTTTTAGATTTTCTTTGATTCACCTTGCTGCACACCACTGACTCTTCAGATATTCTTTACTGGTTATATTTGGCAGCTCATGCCAGTATTGACGAACAAATTATGGTTTTGTGTTAGCATGAATCTAGATATCAAAGGGAGAAGTATACGTTTGCGGCATTCCATACCGCAATGCACCCTGTCATGTAAGTATCATGAATTTTTAATTTTTATTGACCCTAATTTTCTTTTGCATTGAATGTTGTTTTGTGAGTATGGTATGATTTAATCAAATATTATTTTCATTTTAGGGATAGAAAAAAATGTAAAAAATAAATTATAAAATCATCTCAAATAACATGCAACTGCTGGAGAAGACTCCTAGAAGAAGAAAATACCTAAGCCAATTAGGTGTATCCCTAATGGAGGACCATATGAAAGAACGAGCCAAAATAAATACACTTCCAAAGGATATAAGAGAATTTCTTTCCCAATACCGGGTTCTAGGGGAACAATATAACGTCAGAAATCAAAATCACAGTGGTCGTTGTCGTATATGCAGTGCACATAAAAATAATAAGACTACAGTTTCCTGTGACTCATGTCATCAATTTATTTGCAAAAAAACATAGCGCGAAAACAGTTCAGTGTAATCCTTCCTTATAGTCCCCAATGGAGGAAGATTAATTATAAAGCTGCTGTATCAGAATTAACTTTTTTTTTCTTATGTCGAATGTTTATGAATTTTTGTTTCATTTTATTAATAAATTCTATTACAAGAAACTCTATTCTCTTTCATTACTGCATAATACACAATAAATAACTTGACCTTAATCACTTCATTGTCATTTTGTATTTGCGGCATCCAGTACCGCAGCGCGTTCGCACGTGTGATTTCATACAGCGCATCTACTGGAGGGTTAACTACAGTTTCTCTATATCAGACAAGGTCAAATCTTCGATTTGGTTGGCTGCAAAATTCAAGCTCTTCTTCTTCGTCGCTGTTTATTAATAAATCATAAAACTCTTGCTTACTTAATTCTTTACTGGACAATTTAAATCAATGAGTTAGAAGGAAAGCAGAAGCAGACAGGGGATCAAAAGCGGCATCACTTCACCATCTTGTTACTACAGTTTCATCAAATAGAAACAGTTTGTTATCTATGTGATTTATAAGGATTATTTCCGATAATTTGTTAAATTTTAGACACTATACATTAAAAGGACAATAGTGTCATATGCTAAAAGAAGTTTCCTCTTCTAAGGATCATGTTGATAAGAAGAAATTAACATAAATAACATTTCATAGGTTAATGTAAACAATAAGCAGAGCCATATTAAAGAAAATAAACTTGATAGAATTATATTATTTTTTAGAGGTCAATAACTACATTTTATACGGTTTATTTGACTAAGCATTAGGGTGGAACGAAAAATTCTTCCTATTTAAATTGTTTTGCCATAGGTGTCAAAATGTGCATTTGGATAAATAAAATAAATTCTCAAATCTGATCGACCTATCTTATCGTTTTCAGATTCCTCACCGAAAGTTTAGAAATTTTGGTGATTTTACAGGTTTTCATTATCTTCATTGGTTTATTTAAAAAAATATATTGTCTGGTAGACATAGTACTTAAAATAATTATTTAAGTATGATAAAAAGTCCATTCAAGTCAATTTGTTTTATTCTAATATCTTCCGGTTCCTCATTGTCTTAGAAAATCGCGTCGCTCATGGGAATTACACGACAAATAACGCGCTCAAATACAATTACAGAACAAGCGACCAGCGTCTATGGCTGGGGTGTGGAGGTAACAAGTTCCCGCCTACTTTCATTTCATACTTTCAAGTGTTACAATATTTAAGTTATTATGGCAACTATAAGTCAACTTTGTTGCAAGATATTTGGTCAGTCGAAAATATTAAGTTACCATGTGTTACCCACTTTTAAGGACGTCACTTTTTGTTGTTTATTTGCTTAGAATGATCTAATGATCTAAGATATAAATGTGCTGGGAGAAATCTAGGTGTCTCTAAAATACTCAAAAATGTATCGAAAATTGAAAAGATTTGACAAAGTACATCAATTCCTACCGTTTTTCGAAATCGCATCTGGGATAAATTTAAAGAATTTCATAGGCGTTATAAGCAAATTCAGAACAATTTAAAATCTAGAGAAAATACTGGGACCATGGTAACCAAGAAAATGAAAACGATGGTAGAAAGGAAAGCAATGTCAGCTTCAAGGGCATTGAAAAACACACCTTCATTTAGAAGTTTCACCATTATTAAAGAAACAAACCTCTCATCCGTCATTCAGCTTTACTAGCGGTATGAAATTAATGAAGACAAGGAAGATAGTATCCAACGTGTCCTTACAGCACGAAACGTTAAAACAACAGCAATACGAGAATTCAGCATATCTAAAATAAATTTTAAGGCCAAACATTACTCGGAAATGACGTAAATATTACTGAGCCGCCAGTGACTGGTAATATGGAAATGTGTGTTACCAAAGCGTTACACATAAATTTTCAAGTTTTCACACTCCATATAATACCAAAGCTGTTCATGAAATTTGTGATATTTGATGTTCATCCTTCTACAGTTGTTAAATATAGAGGAAAAAATAATAAATGTAATCAAATAAGTTATACTTTTGAAATATAATACTTAGAAGTGCATGACTTCCATGAGGAACCTGAAGTGTAGATAATATTATTATTTAAAAATGTGGCACAGTGATTTGTGGAACATTAAGACACATTCTGGCGACTATGACATTACCAATATCCAAAGGATAGAAAGAAAAACAAATAACAAAAAATAAATGGTATAAAAAAGTTTTCACTAAAATTTTGAACCCATTAAGGAACCTGAAAATAAAAAAGCACCGTTTTCAATTTTTGCATAGTTAGTAATAACAACCAAATGCACCTTTTATGTGGTAATTATTCTCGAAGAAATTAAAAATCTCATTTTTCGTTCCACCCTACTATGCATCCTTTATTCGAAATCTTTTTACTGAAAAACTGACATTTACTGAATTTTTATTTGTGTAATTCAGATAATACGGCTTGTCGGTATACCGAATTCTTAAAAATCTAAATAGTCCGGGTCTGACAATACTTCCATATCGTTCCTATTTTACGTCACACTTACCGGAGCCGTTTCTGCATAGAAAATTTGTACTGCATGACGTCTCTTTACCTTCCAACTCAATGTTTCGAATATTGGAATCAAAATAACAGTGATAAATTGAATGCCACCTGTTACCCTACTTAACATTTGTGATTACTAACATCCATCTAGCAGTGGGCTTTTAACACAATACAATATGCATTATCGTTCGTTTCTCATATCTAACCATGTCACTGCGATCATGACCGTTTTGTCAGATTTATCCATTTTCCGCAATGAAGGGATTCATGTACGATGAGCAACCCCAGACCATTTGTATTGGTATAATACACACTTATTATGTATGCCCTTAAAATTTATTTAATAATAAATTTTTGCAGATTAGCTTTGCATTTAGTACAAAAACTTTACTAATCCTTGCAACAGTAGGTATGAATGAACTAAATTTTGTATATTCAAAACGTATTTCAATGGGGCAAGATTTTTTTGTGAATGGCTATTTCATTACGTAAAAAACATAAGTTAGTTAGTTAGTAACTATTCTAATCAAACCAAGATGCGACATAAGCAACATTCAAACATTACAGAAGAAAGTGAGTTAGTGCAAAATAGAGTATAACATTGCCAATCAATACTACATTTGGTAAACATTGCCAATAACCTCGACTAACAACCAATTAATTAGCCCCTACCGTGGTCATATAATTGGTAATTTCCTAACAATTATCAATAATGGAAAAGCGGTAATGCCTAATTCGTGATTGTAACGTGTATGAAAAAAGACCTGCATATTTTGGTTTCAGAAAATGTTATAATTTAAAGAGATATTTTACCAACATTTTGCATACTTGTTATAATAATGAATACAGTTTAAGAGGAATTAATTACAATTTATGAAAATTGACTTGCTGCAAAATATCCAACATACTAAAAATTGATCTCCAACGTTCTCACTTTTGTCATCGATAAAATAGATACTGCCTGTTGCTCAGCTACTGAACTTGTACTCATCTTGTAGCGATAACTTCCAGAGCCGGCTTTGACAGAGCAATAATTATATCAAATATAATTAGATATATAATAAAAACGATGAAATGTCATCTTGTCTATCTTACTCTGTACAATAGCTAAAGCATTGTTTATAATGGGTCCACCAAAGCCAAAATTTTTGTATCGTCGACTTCATGTACACACTTTTTACATGTTTCTTTAATCATGATCTGTTCAGAGTTTTCTTCTCTGTTTATACATCTTCAAATACCCGCATATCGATTTTAAAAATCATGAATAGTTTTGTGGAAATCTATAATCATAAACTTTATATACACACTCTTTACTTGTTTTAAAATCATCATCTACTTAGAGTCTTTAATTCTCTTTCCCATTGATACATTTTTACCCCCGACGGAAGAGCAGGTCTGTGCGTTTCGTAGTGTGTTCTATATTTTTCTTCGTCTCTTACCTTCTATCTTTGTAACAGATGTATCGACTTAGATTTGATTTTCACCATGCAATTCAGTATTTGCGTAGGAAGTTTACAGATATATAATTCTTTAAATTTTGGCTGCCGTCTTTAACCAGAGATTGAAATAAATTTAATATTTTCCATTATTGAAATAATCAGGAAATCTACCAAGTAATGTAAATATAGACTGTCATTCTTTAGGCAGAGTTATGTTTCTAATAATAGAATATTAGACAGACAGACTATTATTTAGTGAAATATGAAAAGCATACGAGTTCCTAGTAACAATATTAATTAAATACTTTTAAACGGAAGAAAGTGAAAGATTATGTTTATATTCTTAGAGAAAATATACAGGATGCTTCATCTTATTGAGCAGGATCTTGTAAATGTATACATATGTGTATGTGTACAATTACCGGGTGATTTTTTTAACCTTAATCTTTCAAATATCTCGAGTAATAATGGAAAAAATATTTCAAATAAAAGTCGTAGAACTGGATTGGGGTAAAGTTTATTAAGAAATGACAATAAATCTTTTAATTTAAATTTTATAATTGTTCTGTTTTTGAAATTCGATAAATTATTTTGCAATGTAAAATATGGTTACTTTTTTATTTCTTAGCCTCTTAGAAGACAAAGTTTCAGTTCTCAATCTTCAGATTCGTAATCAACAACCACGAAAAGCCCAGTACTGAATTTGGTCTGAATATCTTGATTTTTACAACTATTATAATTTTAAGTCCGCCATATTGGATCCGCCATCTTGAATTTTCAAGTTTCGTCAACAAATTCGTAATCAACGACCCCATGAGTACAGAATTTGGTCTGAATACATTGATTCTCACAACATTTACCAATTTAAGCCACCCCTAATCAATATAAGTCTGCAATATTCGATCCGCCATTTTGAAAAAAATTGTTTCGACATTGGATTCACATTCAGCGACCCTGAAAACCCTTAATACTTAAAGGGAACCTTCCAATTCGATGTAGTTGAATTTTAAAGTTTATACAAAAAGAAGAAAATTTATGAAAATTGAGTATTTTACGAAACTTCAACTTCCCTAATTCTCAGGGTAAAAGCAGGTCCTCTAATAATATCGACCTTTGTATTTTTGGCATAAAAAATATAATAAAAAAAGTTTCATTCGATTTCAATCTGTTAGAAAGTTTTCTGAACTTATATGAGGCACTTTTTTTGCTTCGTTGACTGAACTAAATGGCCTATTCTTGTAGAAAATTTTCTTAGGAACAAATTTGATCAGTATACCTTGAGTCAATTAGAGGCTTATTTCACGAAAAACCATGTTCTGTATCTTCGAATCTATAAACACTCGAGGGTTGTTATTTATGAATTTTTTACGTATTTTTAAGCAAAAAATTGTAACGTTTAAAAGGATTTCAACTTCGAGCATTTTTAGGTCTAATTCACCCTGCCTATAACCGGACTATTAATTTTCAATACAGAAGGAAATTATATGGTAGCTTTTTATAGGAAATATTGCCTATGATAAAACTATAATACCACTATTTGCTCTATAATGCTTTCCAAGCAAGGTATCTATTTTTAAACAAAATTATTTCTCAAGATGGCTGCCAAACTTAGGATGGTAAAATGTAAAATTAACATGATGTTAAAGATACTTATAGAAAGACAATAAAATTTGTTCCAGCTTTCCTTAATTTTGCATACTGAATACTCATTTTCACAAAATCCTGCACTCTAAAACTGGAACATCCTGCATGTCATCTTAATAATTATACAGTCATGTGGGCATAAATCATACATTTGTAGCCATGTCAGAAAGAAGACCCACAGCTTAAGCACAAAACCAGTACTAATATAAGCATCATGAGTGAATCAAAACCTTTTCTATACAGTAATTATCAAAAACCTATAACCCTGCAAAAATCGTGACAATCTCATCACTCAAGACCACAATTTAAATAGTTCTCTTGTAAGTTTTTAAAATATCTTACCGTCTTGGTGAAATACGTTTCCAAATACTCATGTATTGGCACCACTGATTTACAGTTTACACCTCCACAACAACATTTGTATACGATTTCTGTCTGGTGTGTTGTGTGACATGTATTATATGAACCACCAAAACAACTATGAGGCAAGGAACTGTAGCTCCTATGGAACAAAGGATAATCCGAGCCATATCCATAGGCGTGGGAATTACCCAAATGATCCATCGAACCAAAACTACCGTGTAAGTTAGGTCTCGTATTGTAAAACATGTTATTAAAATTACTGTAATGTGGAGGAGGATAGTCATAATAGGAATAACTTGGGTGATGTTCGTAATGTGGTGCGTGATGAGAGAAATTATTCGCCCCGTGAACCGTGTAGTAACTATCAAAACTTTGCTCACTTGTCTTTCTTCTTGGCAGATCTTTTACCAAATTATGCATAGACGTGGAATGCTTCATCTTCCAATTTCGCCTCAACACGTCGCTAGGCGTTTCGTCTTTCTTCTTGCGTCGTAGCATATTACCGGCATATTTTTGTTTCGTTGCCGACAGAGAGCTAAAATCTTTGAAGAACGAATTTTGACTTTCAAGAACCGAATACGAGTTAGTTTTACGAGTACGTGCCTCCTGAGCGAAGGCCTCTTGTTGATATTTAATGTCCGAGGTGAATGTATCGCTACAAACCGAAATATTTTCAGAATAATCATCATAATCCTCAAAAACATCATCGTTTTCAATGCTTCCTTCGCTTGCTATGTCATAGCTGGTAGAAAAAATATTGTGATCTGTAAGATCAGGACAAGAAACGTTTTGGTTCGAAACATTATTAAAAACACGTGTAACATGCATATCTTTAGAGAGCAATGAAGGAATATCAGGCATACTGTTGGTTATACTTAAATCAGATTCGGGTGGATGTACTACGATTTGTGGAAACTGCCGGAAGGACTTGGACTGCCTTCGACCACTATTTGTGCGCCGTGGATTATTCACACTAGTTGTATCAACGTCGCTTACTTTACTTATTGCCATCGGTAAAAGACTCTCAATTTCTTTCTTTAAGTCAACATACGACATTGATTTTTTTAAAGTTCTGGTACCGAGGGAATAGGATGCAGTCTCGGAATGTTGTTTAGTATATGTTATGTGTGACTGTGTTTTACTTTTACGAGCACTTTTACTGTTAGTTGTCGATGTACTGTTATTAGACTGAATATGATGGGTTTTTACAGTGGTGCCAACGTGAGGGATGTGCTTAATGCCGTTGTTACCAACTTCATGCGGCTACAAATACAAAAATAATAAACTAAAAAAAACTACTGACATACAAAAATGAAAATAAATAATATTAACGTTCTAAATACTTGAAATGAAAAGGTCACAGAGGAACTAAACAAAATGTATTGTTTTATCATGACCTAAGGTTCAATTATAGATTACAAGCAATACTTTTTGTTTATATGTTAAAATATTTTAGGCAAAATCATCCTGTATGATCAACCTGCTAGTCTGAATGATGCTAAATAACAACTTCCTATTCTAAGCTTTTTGTGAGTCACAAATCAAAATTAATAACAAAATAAAAAGGGAAACAACACAAAATATTAGTCAATACGCTAACGTGTAATTCTAAACATGCTGTACTTACTTTGATCTTTGTGACCTCCTCTAAAGGAACTTCTTCTACTGGAAAATAAAATAATATAAGATATTTAGATATTTTAATTTTCTCGATAGTACAGTAGTCAATATTAGGAAAAAACAATGTTTAAAAAAGCCGACATTTTATTTATATTTTTGTAAAACTTGGAAAATATGCATACTATGTAAATAATATTTTAGACACCGATGAACCACGGTATTTTTTGTGCGAGAAAATTTTTTCATATTTTTTTATTTTAATATTTTGCAGTTATTCTCAAAAACGTGACATCATGTTTGTTCGGTTATTTATCAATGTATTTAAATTTTTTTTGTTAAAATAGTTAATTATAGAAAATGTAAGCATTTTCAGAAAAAATAATTGGTTTATATCAAATATTAATTTACTTATCAAGCGTAATAGATAATATTATAGTAAACTTGCAATGATATTATCCTTTATGTTTGATAACTTAATTAATATTTGATATATACCAATTCTATTTTCTGAAAATGTTTACATTTTATATGATTAACAATCTCAACAAAAAAATTTTAAATACACTGATACATAACCAAATAAACATGACGTCATGTTTTTGAGAATAACTGCAAAATTTTAAAATAAGAAAATATGAACAAATTTCCTCGTACAAAAAATGCCGTGGTTTATCGGTGTCTAAAATATTATGTACATAGTATGCATATTTTCCAAGATACAAAACTGGTATGGTCAAAAGTAGGACATTTTTCAATATAACTTAGCAGAACTTCAAAAGTGTCCAATGTACATTATTTAAATTTCAGTGATTGATTTAGAATAGACTCATAATAAACACATACTATTTTCAATTTTTTCTGCTCCTCCATTTCTGAGATATTCGCGGTTAAAGTGAGGGGTCAATACATTTGAATCGTATATTAGGTTCTCAAGTCAGAACAAATACTATAAGACAGCTTATACCAAGGTTCTATCTTGGTGAATCGCAGCTGGAAATTCAAGAGACAGTAAAAAATTTGGGTATCCTATTTGATTCACAATTATCTTTTAGTACACGATTCCTACCAACATTGGAATTTGGAATTCCCTGACTTTCCAGAAACAAAATTTTAATTTTCCAGGACCAAAATATGAAAATATAGTACATTCTAATAAAACTTGTACATAAGCGGATATTAATGAAATTGTATTATCTTCAGATCGGAGAAAATATGGGAAACCATTCAAGTAATTTTTGTCGTCATTTTGTTTATAAGAATTTATTTTAAATAATGAATAGTTAAAATTACACCTATATTTTTTAACAAAATATATAGATAGTTTTTGTACAGTAGAAAATCAATTCAAATATTTCATGTGATCAATGAAATTCCAGGACTTTATTGAAATTTCTTGGATTCCCTGACTTTTCCAGGTCTCCAGGACTACATTTTGGAATCCCTGACTTTACCAGGTTTCCAGGTATTTCCGGGTTGGTGGGAACCCTCTAGTAGTCAGGTGTGGGGTATCCTACTCGAGGCTGAGACATATGTACCAATTTAAGAACTAATTACCTATATCGACTAAAACAATACTGATCGAGTCATTAATATTGTTGATATTTAACTATGGAGACTGTATATATGGACCCTGTCTCAATGCAACTGATATAAAAAGACTCCAAATCATGCAAAACTATCGTATAAAGTTTATATGTAACGTCCTTCTTAGAAATCACATATCTTCACATTATAAAGAGATTAAAATGCTACGATTAGACGAACGTCAGTTTCTCCATTACGCCTATCAAATTAAAAAAATAATTGAAACTCAAATGCCTAGCTACTTGCTAAGACAGAATTCCAACAAGACACTCACGATAGACCAATTCGAAACAATAACATCACTATACCTAAGCACAGTACTGCTGCGTTTCAAACATCATTCTCTTACTTGGTGTCATAAATGTATAATCAATTAACACCAGCTATGTTTCAGACAAGTACTACATTGTTTAAAACGAATTTAAAAAATAAACTACTGTGTAAGGACTCCATTACTTTAAACAAATTTTAGCTTTGCTTTTGTACATTCTTGTATGTTCTTATTTGTACGATGCATTTATTTTAAATTAGTGATGTTATATGATCTTATATTTAATATAGGTAATAGATTATTTACAAAACTACTTCATGGTTTAGGATAAGGTTAATATATCAGTTCTCCGTATCTTATCCATTTGTATGTTTATTTGTTATATTCCATACAATAAATTACTTATTATTATTATTATTACTTTAAAAAAATTGGTTTCTCCTAATACTGACTATGCCCCAACCATTTTACTATTGAAATATAACAATTAATAAAAGTTACCAATCGATTTTAATATACAGTGTGAACCTAAAGAAACGCACAAAATTCATATCTTTGGTACGTGTCGCTTATTAAAAAAATCCTTGAACAGGTCGATTTGAGTTTTGTAAATGCTACATTTTATCACTATACCAAAATTTATAACGTAATCGGTTTTTGAGTTATGACGCCATCATAAATTTTTTCTAATGGAAACAGACATTTTTGTTTACTGTTTTTGGTGGTATATTCCTTTAGCTCTCTGGTGATATGAAAAAAATTGATATTACCTAAAAATATTTTTATTGATTGATACCTTACATAAGTAATTGTGGGAAAAAAATCATCTCCATTGCTCAAATTGCGACCCTCCAACTTTTTGGCATTGAGCAAGACGGGTGTAGACACTTTGCACGCTGTTCTGAATCATCTCATGGGCAATTCGTCTCATCTCCAAGCCAATTCTGTCTTTCAATTCTTCTATGGTCTCCAGTCTGTTAAAATACACCCTTGACTTTAAGTAACCCCAAAGAAAAAAGTCTAAGGGGGTTAAATCCAATGAACGCGGGGGCCACTCAATCGGATCTTGACGACCTATCCACCTTCCAACAAAAGTATCATCTAAAAACTGACTCACTGCTATCCCAAAATGAGGTGGGGCCCCGTCTTGCTGAAACCAGACGTTTTCAGCAGGAATATCTTCATCTTCACTGTTCGGAAACATAACTGCTAAGGCTGGCACTAACTCAACTCGCAAAAAATGTAAATATCTTGCGGTAGTAAGATTTTCTTAAAAAAAAAGGTCCCAATAAACGATCACCAATCATACCTGCCCAGACGTTTACTTTGCCTCGTCGCTGTGTATGGGCTTCTTGAGGATTTTTGCGAGACCAATACCTACAGTTATGCCGATGTACAGTCCCCTTTAAAGAATAATAATAATAATAATAATAATAATAATAATAAAAGTTATTTATTGATTGCATTAGTATACAATGTAATATAATACAATCAAAAGGCCATCGACCTAAGTCCTTCAGCCAAGGAGATAATAATATTAAATTTAACATTTTGTATAAAAAATATGGTGGGAAACAAAAGGTTGATTACATAGATAAATTTGAAAAAAAAAAAAAATCCAATGTGAGACGTAGTGCTTCAGTACTCCTGCGACATCAACATCATCTGGTCAAAAATTGGTCTTTCCGGATATGCGAATCTGGGTTTATTGTTGTTTCGAGCGATTATTAGAGGTTGCATTACTTCGATATTGTAGTTTCTCTGTGCAAATTTTTCGTTGAGAAGTTGTATTCTCTCCTCGATAGGCAGTATTTGCACCAATTCATACAAAAGTGCATTAGGAGGGTTGTGTAAAGGATTGTGTGGGTGTCGAATCTTTGTAATTTTCCTTAGTACAGTCGTTTCAGCTGTCCTTAAATTTTTTTTAGCTGGATTTCTGTTGTTCATGTATAATGTATGTCCATATTCTAAAATAGGTCTACAAATTATTTTGTATATTTTGGCAGCTGCTGTCGTTTTTATCCCCTTATTTTTGAATGTTTCTTTAAAGAAAATGTAGCTTCATCAGAAAAAACAATGATCTTTAAAAAATTTGGGTTTTCATCGCACAAAGTCATCAACTGTTTACAAAACTGTAAGCGCCGATCTGGATCGTCTTCATTCAATTCGTGGATTAATTGCACTTTGTATGGATGGTATTTTTCTTTTTTCAATAGATGTACAACAGAAGTTTGACTCACATTATGATTTAAACTATTTAAAGCCAGCTGCCTTGGCGAAAGATGGTGGTTTTCCTCACTTTCTATAAGAATATTTAATTTGGTTTCGTTGCTTGTGCTAGGGCGATCAGATCGAGGGAGGTCAGCTACACTGCCAGATTCATCATATCTAGCCACCAATCTACTTACAGTGGATCTAGATTCGGGATACTTGGCATTGAAAACATCACATTTCCCGATGAGTTCTCAGCCTATCATCATATCCAACCATCATCAAAAGTTCTACACGTTCTCTTTCACTTAAACGTGGCATTGCATTCACTAGTTTTACACTGTCTCAGAAGTGTCACAAAACTGAGGTTCCACACATGCCAGAAATAAAAAAGTTATCGACACTCTACACAAAAAGGCCTATATCTCTCTGTTGTTAAGGTGATTGTTTTTTTATTATTTTATTTGTTTTGTTTTTATGTCAAATGTTTTCACGCTAGTTAAAACAAAAATATAGGCAACAAGATTTATCAGTCAATAAGAAAGTGGAACATTACTCGTGAATTTGCGAAAAGTAAGCTATTTTTACATAAAATGTCATTTTTCCAAAAGAAGGTAATATCATTTTTTTTATATCACCAGAAAGCTAAAAGAATATATCACTAAAAACAGTAAACAAAAATGTCTGATTCCATTAAAAAAAATTTATGATGGGGTCAGAACTCAAAAACCAATGACGTCATAAATTTTGGTATTCGCTAGGTGCATGACTGCTAGCGCCAGGCGTGAACGGCGAAAATTGGCAACATTGTCAAGCTTCTTGTTTACTTTTTATTATTGGCGTAAATGGAGTATGAAAAATATCTATGATTTTTTGGTATAGTTATAATGTACATAGTATATATTGAGTGAAAATATCAAGAATGAACATTATTATTCAAACGGGGTTTGAAAATGTATTTCAATAATAATAATATAATAATAACTTTATTTCATATATGCCTTACACAAGGGTATGAAACGTCACAGCAGTTACAAAAATTCTTAACTATTTTGTATAGAAATACCTATAACTATTTAAAATTGTATATAAACGAAAAAAAACACATAATTGTATATTTGTATAAAAGAGACAATTACATATAGAGGACTACGAATATTTAAAAACAACAAAAGTGAATTCTTCTACAGATCTTAAGTGATATTATGTTCATAAAATTCTTTTAGGGAGTAAAAACATTGTGTGCTCAGGAAAGAATGTAATTTCTTTTTGAATTTCATTACATTATTGGTAACTTTTAGGGATTCTGGCAGTTTGTTGTATATTGTACTGCAAGTGTATAGCGCACTCTTCTTATATTGGGATAATCGAAAATTATTTATATATATATTGTTGGCGAATCTTGTGTCGTGATTATGAATACTATTGTGCTGGTGAAATAATTCCAAATTGTTTTTCACAAACAAGCTTGCTTCATAAATAAGGATGGAAGTGACTGTTAGAATATTATTTGTTTTGAATATCGTTCTGCAAGATTCTAGCGGAGCATATGAGTATATAAGTCTTAATATTCTTTTTTGTTGAACAAAAACCCTGTTTAAGTCTGTTGCTTGACCCCAATACAAAATAAGATATTTAATATGTGAGTATGCTAGTGAGTAATAAATATTTAAGAGATATTCAACATCCATTATAGACTTAAGATTGCGAATTACGTAATACGCAGAATTTAATTTAGCTATTACATGGTTAATGTGTATTCTCCAAGACAGGTTTTCATCTATGTGGAGCCCTAAAAATTTAGTATTAGTGACCTTTTCTATGGTAGAGTTATTAAGCTGAAGAGTAATGTTTTGTAGTTCTACAGTTCTATTATGAAATATTATATATTTAGTTTTTGAAGTATTGATAACTAATTTGTTTGAAGAGCACCAGTGATAAAAGCGAGCCAGTAAATTGTTAGTGATGTTTTCAAGCATCTCAACGGATTCTGCGGTGATACAAATAGTGGTATCGTCAGCGAACATTGTTAAATATAGATTTGATTTATTTAAAATATAAGATTCCAGGTCATTGATAAATAATATAAAAAGCAAAGGAGAGAGTACACTCCCTTGAGGAACTCCAAGATTAAGGTTGCAGGTATTAGATATGGTGTCACCTAATTTTACAGAAATTTTTCGGTTCGACAAGAATGAGATAATCCACTTATTTAATGATCCTCTAATACCTAATGCATGTATTTTTTTTGACATAAATTTGGCTAGAACACAGTCGAAGGCACGGGTTAGATCGAAGAATAAAGCAAGGACTAACTTTTTTTTGTCAATTGCATTATATATAAAGTTTGTAAACTCAAAAGTAGCTGTATTCGTAGAGTGTTCGGGTCTAAAACCATGTTGTCGTTCTGATAGTAGCCTATAACTGTTTACAAAATTCATAATTCTATTATGGACAATTTTCTCGAATAATTTGGAAAAGCAGCATAACAATGTTATTGGCCTGTAATTTTCTAACAGTGCAGTATCACCTTTTTTATGAATTGGTACTATTAAAGCATATTTCAGTTTATCAGGGAATATTCCTAGTTTAATAGATAAATTAAAAATGAAGCATAGAGGGTATATAATGAATCTGGATATATATTTAAGTACTTTTATGGAAATATTATCAAAACCTGTGCTTTTTTTATTTTGCATATTGTTTAAAACATTTGATATTTCTTCCGGCGTAATATCATAAAAAAACAAAGAAGAGTTGCACGTTACACCAACAGTACAATCTCCAGATAGGTTACCATAAGTATCAGTTAATAATTTTTCAATATTTTCGGTGTAGTATTTACAATTACATTTACAATCGATACAATTTAACCCGGCAACTTTAAAAAAAGCAAAGATTTAAACGAGGCCAATGACGTCTGTTACGTAAAAGAGTACAGGCGAAATGGACTCAGTTATAAGATTGAGTGTTTTCTAATTCGACAAACATCAGTCACATCAAGCCCTTATGAGGTAAAATTACACGTAAGTACATTAATTTCATTAACGAATAAAATTATCTTTATGATTGTAAATGTAAGAGAGATTGTTGGAACATCCTGCCAATGTGTCAGCAATAAAAGTGGAAAATGCAAGCACATCTGTGCTTTAATTTATTACATTATTACATAAACAATAATGAGAGCTTGTCAAAAACAGATTTTGAACAAACTTGGGGCAAACCAACTCCAAAACAGCTGGGAAGTGCTAAAGTATTCAAAGGGAGAATACTTCAAAGACATGTTTCCTGATAACTGCAAGAAACGAAAGTTAACATATTTAGATCCTATGTGTTTAGATCCATATTAAAATTTAATTCAATTCAAATGTAAACACGTGAAATAAAGTTATTAATATAATAGTCACATTGATAATTTGAGGTTAAAGAACTTACTTCAACCTTTTAAGAGCAGCTATCCACTTTTTTCGCTGTTCTAATTTGTACCACAATTTCGGAAACCTGTAAAATATAAAATTACTCCCTTTCACGTTTCTATTCTTACAATCGACTACGCAACAAGTTGAAACACCCATATTTACTATTTTATTATGAGAAGTATCCATATGCTCTAATGTACAAATACTCAACAATGTTTTCTCAAACTGCCGCTAGGCACGTTCATGTAGTTTTTGTTCGCCCCACTCTTCGCATGCACCCGGCGGATAGTGACAAAATGTAGCATTTACAAAACTAAAATCGACCAGTTCGAGATTTTTTTTGAAAAATGACATACCAAAGATATGAATTTTGTGCGTTTTTTTAGGTTCACACTGTAGAATGTTTCAGAGTTTTGGCCCGTAATTCAAATTTGTGTCTCACTGTACTGTTTTGAAAACAGTTTTGATGTTAGGATAGGGGCACATACTCAATGTTCAAATTCATAGTACAAATATTCAAGCTCACCTGCACCTGAAGGCAAAGATCTAACTAAAGTAGTTTTTAAAGAGTCGAAAGTCGTATTGATCACTGTGGTAAAGTCCGCTTCTTTCCTCGTTTCGCTTTCGGGTATAGATACATTACTAGACTTCTTCTCCTGTTCCCTGCTTTCCGGTATTACTAAATTACTTCTATCTGGTTCGGTAACCACACTAACTTTAAATCGAGATACTCGTCGTTCTTTAAGAGAGCCAGCGCCATCTGGGGTATGAATTTGTTCCTAAAAAGTTATAAAAATGTAATTATTCCTGTTTGTTGTATTTACAAAATGACATGACTACTTGTCTTTATTCTGTCAAATCTAACACTACTACATGGAGGGCTACCTGGCTGTTAGACGTGGAAGCTGCAACTTCACTACCACCAATCACGCCAGTAACTTCCAGCATCCCATCACTGTCACTCCTCAAGTCCATCTGTTGTTCTGCACCAACACCTTCCTTCTTTTCAACCGTATCAGTTCTACAGTTGATCATCTTCAGCTTATTATTCAACTCCGTCAGCTGTTTCTCAGAACTGGAGCTAAAAAGGCTAGGTTCTCCCTCTATAACAGGCGATAATACCTCAGACGTAGCAAGACCGCTGCCCGGTCCACTTCCTGAATCTATTTGAAGCTAAAATAAAATAAGAATTAGTAATTCTTATTCATAAGAAGCAAATAAATCATGTTAGTTACTTTGTTCTTGTTAATTGGTATGTTAGTAGACACGATTTCTTGAGGGAATTCTAATGATGATAATATCAATTGGGGGCTAGGGGGGGCCTGAAACAGATATCAGATTATACTAGTAGAGGCTAAGTTAAAGTTCGACTAAAATATAACAGCTCATATTAAGAATGTTCTAACCCAAATATATTTAGCAGTGGGTCTCACACTTCTAATAAATAAAAAAGTACACGTGAAACCCTCGAACAGCACTATCTAGAACGGCCGTGGGAGTGAAAAATGTGGACGATTGATGTCGACTTTTTAACATTGCATCTTAGGGGAACTGGAGGATGAAAGTTTTTGAGATACCCAGTAAGCATTTTATTCTTCCAAATGTGTTCTAGGCGACGTTCTTGTTAGGTCATCGGACCCTTCTTTTGCGTCAAATAGCACACGAAACTGCAAGTGACGTCACTACTGGTGCCTAAGTTGGCTTAAAAAAGGAATAATGTGTTCTTTTACACGGAATAGGAATTGTGTCGACACATAAGGAATTGCTACTTAAATGCAAATAATGAGTGACATGCAGTAGGAATTGTGTTAAAAGAATGCTGTAACTGCGTCTGTGCCTTTAAAAGACACGAAACTGTAATTGTGGAATGCGTAGTAGAATAGAATAGAATAGAATAGAATTTATTGGTGCATTTGAATAAACATTAATTCATTTCACAAGTCAAGTCAAACAAAACAAAACACATACAAGGACTAATGTTATACAATATAAAAATTTAAAAGTCTAAAAAATAATTTAAATAACATGTAAATAAAATAAATAATCACAAAACTACGTGACCCAGTTTTATTCGATAGAGAAAAATTCTTCAACCTTAATGTAACAGTCCATAAACTCCTTTATGCTATAGAATGCCTTCGATACAAGAAATCTTTTTATTTTATTTTTATATACATTATAAGCTAGGTTTCTTACTGAGAATGGTAGTTTATTAAAAAACTTTGGTGTGACGCATAGTAGGCATTTTGTTGTAAGATTTGTGTTAATGCTCACAAATAAGTTCAGTGTAGCGCTATAAAGGCATTTTAACCAGTAGTTTCTTCTATTTAATACGTGGGTAACACACAGTAGGAATTGGACCAGGTTTGTTTCGGTCTTCGTCAAGTGTAATAATAAATATGGCGTCATCAAATCAGAAACCTATGTGAAATTATAAAACTTCCTATAAAGAATATGTTTCATCACAAGTATAAGCAATCCTATAAAGAATATGTTTCATTACAATTATAAGCAAACAAAAAATAATTCACTTTTAAATTATAAAACTTCGTTTGCTCGACGATCCGTCACACACAATAAGAGCCCTTTTATGCAAGCATTTTGTGCCGTCGGTAATGTGATGGCAATTGCGGCTGAGTTTTGTAAAATCACAGGGAACAAATGGATTATTTTATGCACTGCCGTCGGTTTTACTTGTCATTCGCGTGCATAAAACAACCTGCCGCAGTTTGCGGTCATGACATGGACGGCACAAAACGTCTGCATAAAAAGGCTCTAAGGCACCACGGACTGACACTATAGCGGGAGCACGTCGAGACAAGTCGCAAAATAGGAAAGATTTCAAAACATTGTGTCAACGATCGATATCGACCACACAAATGCGAAATATTATTACAAGATTCCTCGTTTGTTTCAGTCAGAAGGCATAGTAGAAATTGCATGAAACCAATTGGGAAGTGTATTTCACCTGTGTCTGTAGACACAAATAAGGCACAATTAGGGAACCTTGTGTTAGCGGCCATATTATCAATAATTTTATATCTTGATGAGTTTTTATTTGTCAAAAAGGATACAAAAAAAGTAAAAAAATTTGCATCAAGTAATTTTAGACATTACTTTTACAACTTTTATTAACATTAACCATAAGTTGGAATTTTATCAAATTTATTTTTTTGTAAAATTAGCTTTGTTAATACCAAAAAAGCGAACTCCATGATATATCTAGTCAGGAAATCTTTTCACCACATATCACCAGAATTATTTATAAAGATCTACAAGTCATTCATTCGCCCTATTCTTGAGTTTGGTTTCCAAATATGGTCACCTTATTTTCAAAAAGATATTGATCTCCTTGAGCAAACCCAACGCAGAGCAACTAAAATCCTCCCCCACAAATTTTATAACATATCATATGAAGAACGACTGAGAAAATTGAAATTACCAACACTGCATCAACGAAGAATACGAGGTGACCTTATAGAGACATACAAAATATTAAACAACATATATAGCTGCCCATGTATAAACAGTATATTTGCTTTAAGTGCGAATACACATCTTCGGGGACATCAAATGAAACTTACTAAAAGCCATTTCTCAACCAACCCTTACAAACATTTCATCAGCAATCGTGTCGTGGATCACTGGAATAGACTACCCAATGATGTAATCGAATCAACTAGTTTGAACCAATTTAAAAATAGGCTTGACCTGCACCTGAACACCAATAATGTGCGATAATAGAATTATTTACCGAGATTCATTTTCATATATACATGTATGTATACTTTATTTAGCCTTTCGTTTAATATTTATCTATATTTATATTATTTAATTGTCTATGTTAGTAGTTTTAGTTTTATACACATGTACGTGTTCTTTAGGTATAAACAGCCCTAGGCTGCCTGCCTTGTATGTATGTAATAATAATAAAAAAATAATAAGTATCTTTGCCAAATACAACATTATTTTTACGGCCCTTGTTGCTATATTTTGTATATCAAAAAACTACACGAAAAATTTATCGCCGCAAGTAAATTGGATTGAGGGAGAAAGACTTAAACAAAGTTAATACGCCTAGCTTATACTCATACATTATGTGTAGCCATTTAGGAAAAAAATAAGTGAATGATGTTATACTTTCGACAACGACGTGTGAGAGAACAGAATTTAAGAACAAGAAATATGAAAAAGAGTAATAAGTGTCTTATTTATGTATTAGCAGTTCACTTTTTAGTCAAGCAAATATGTAGGATTTGTTTCAGGCATAAATAGGAAAATGTTTCGGCAATGTGTTGCTAAGAAAACCTTAGGAAAGACCTCATGCCAGTATTCCCAAATTTTACCTAAGATGCGTTGTGTCACCGTGCTTCACTTCTCACGTATAGTGGGCACACAAAAGTTGCAGTTTCGAAACGTAGGTGTGCAATTAGTCGCATGAATCATACACAATTACGTATGTGTTCCCTAAATGGGACGATATTTTGCTCACTGGATAGAAAATCTGTTAGGTTTTAACAGTGATTTTGACAGGACTTTGATGAAAAGAAATCTAAAAAGCTAAAAAATTTTTTTTAATTATTCTTATTTATATATTTATATATTATTCTTATTACTCCGCCATAATCGGAAGTGAAAACATACGCGAAGTGTCTTTCCCAGGTGAAATTCAAATCATGATGCCATTAACTCTTCGCACATTTTTCCCATCTCACGTAATTTATTCGCTAATTGTTTCTTTTTCATGAACATTCCTTTATACCTTACAACATGGCATTTGTTTTCCATTGTATAAAAATTTTCTTTCACTGCACTTGGGACGTCTACTTTTTGTGCTCCAAAATTTTTGACATATCACAGCACTAGTGTCATTTGAGCAATCCCTACAGTTGCTCGCTTAAAAATTAGTAGGTTAGAACATCCTTAGAAAGATCAAAATTACCCTCGTTAAGTTCCTGCTGTTATGGGCCTTATTATTTTTGCATTAGATTTCAATTTAGTAAAAAAACACATCAACCCATGCATATCACTCAACTCATCGGTAGACGCAATTGAAAAATTAAGGAATATTAAAACACGAACTGTGCAGAAAAAACAACTCGGGTTTGGATACCGAGACATTCATGAAAGGTAAAGAAATAGCCAATTCTTTGACCAGAGAAGGTGCAGTATGATTTATGAAGATTTATAGGACCAGAACTATAGCACTTGGAATATCTTCAAATATTACTAAAACAACTATCTTAGCCTGGACTGAGAGAAAGTTACTCCAGTATTGGCAGGAACTACCAGGATTAGTTCATTCAAAGGAGTTTATTACATATCCTTCGAAATAAAGAACTAAAATATTATTAGAGTTCATCAGATTAGTTAAGAACTCTAATAAAAATTTACAATACATTACCAATCTCAATCCGGAATCATCCGGTAAAAAAGATAAAAACAATGTTACATAATATCCTAGTACAGAAGGCCTACTACAGCATTGGAGAATTTTATAATGACCCTAATTTCTGCCCTAATTAAATCTGTTTTCATAATCAATGTTATATTATATTACCTGTTATACTACTGTAATTAACTTTTTAATGTGTTTGTTCTATTTATTTAACGTACATTTAAAGTTTGTTTTTAGACATGTAACTACAGAGCCTTCATTAATGACTGTAAGACACGTGACCAGTTAATTTGAATTTTATCTTTGTCATGTTTATGTCAGGTTTTCTAGGGATTTATCATGAATTTGTTGAATCCTACGTAGATCGCTCATTGCATCTTTAGGGAGCCTAAGAAGCAAGCAGCGTCGCCCGATTTGACAATTCTCGAGCTCTAAAATATTAATCTGTGACATGACATCTAGTTATTTTCTAGGGCATAGACGTACGCACGGAAAGTGTTTATTTCGTTATTTCCAGTCCTTTTTCCATTTCCAAGTGTCTTTAATTATTTTTACTATTGTAATTTGCGTATTTATCAGTTCTTTTCAGAACTACCCAATATACATTTGCTATTTTTGGTGGTAAGTAATAATAAAGAGAATGATAATTGGTAATTTTAGGTTAGTATATTTCTAATGTTTCAGACGTGTGCAATTTGCAATGGCTTTTACGCCGAACAAGATGCCTTTATTTTAATGGCCCATTTTCGAAGTGGATCTCGCAACGCAGATGGATCGTGGATATATTCATTTCAATCGTGCATTGATCAATTTAGGGAAGAATTTCCTAATGCAAATATTCTATACAACACATTGGCCCATCGTAAACACATAGTCCTTAAACGTTTTGCAGAAAAACACTGCATTTGCAAGGAAAAGCCAACTGGGAGGAAAACTATTTTAACTGAGGTGGTTATGAATGACGTTCAGGAAAGAATGGATCAAAGCCCAACAAAGTCTGTATCAAAGTTATCTGCTCAAACAGGTAATTTATCTCTGACTTCTCTATCAATTTGATTACCTACATTAAGTTACTGATAGCTAAAACTTTTGCTTTACACATGAAATCGTAGTTTGAATAAAAATAAATTAGTGGGAATCTCTCAATAGTCGAAGAGCTCACAATATTTTCCCAATGTCATTTCAGCATAGGTAAGGACAATTCGGAATTTTTACTGTTACATTAAAGCTGGCGATTGCATTTCACAGTTTGCCGATGAGGAATACGAAACTTGCACATCTTTTTTATTGCATAAAAATATTCAAATATGTAAGAAAATTAAATATGTAAAATATGTGGCTTTAAATGTGAGTAAATAATTAAAGTGTTAAACTTCAGGAGGTCATTTAAAACAGTTCAGATGTGTGTGACGTTACACTGTACGTAGAAGGCAACGATATGAGGCCTATGCTGCAGTGTTAGTAATGCGATCTGACGTCATGGCCGTAGGTAGTGAGTAATTTTTTTATACAAATTCTTTACAGGGTACTGTATAATAAGGTCGCATTAAATAAATTTATTTTTATATAGGTCATAAAAGGATTAAAATGTTCTAGGAACCCATAAGAAACCTGAAAATAAATTAGTTTATTGCACAAATTTACGGAGTGCTCAACGTTTGAGGCTGGGGGCGGGGGATTATTTGTATGTACTGTAAACGACAACCCCATTGCATATATTTATTGCGTATAAAAGTGTACATTAGCTCTATACATATCGTATTAATGAGTTATCTATAGATGTTTTTTCGTTTTTTTTAGCATGAAAAATTTTTATACGAATACAAATTTCTGCTGTTTGATTTTTATTATTTTTAATACATCTAGGTATATAAAAAAAAACCAGCAGATATTTTTATTACATATTTTTCAATATTTAACAAAAGTTGCAGTTTTGTGAAAATTCGGTCTTTCAAGTGCTGCCACACTTGCCCAAAACCACTTGCGTTTCTGCCAAACGTATTTTCCCATCCCTCTCATGAGCCCCACGATAGCTAACAAGGTTTTGAGCAGTTACCGGGACCTGTCGCCTCAATTCATGTAACAGTATCCGGCAAAATTCCAAAATGATGTTTTTTCGGACATATCTCTGAATCGTAACCACTTGCGAGCGTCAGACTTTGCAGGAGGTATGTTCAGAATCATATCTACTGATATATCAAAACGGCAGACAGTTACCGGACCTGTCATAAACCGACTATACTTCAAAGCCCCCCACCACCCCGGTAAGGTGCCACGTAGAAATTTGAAAATCTTGACTAGGTGACTTGGGGCACTACCAACAATTATATTTTATGGTCAGCAGACAGTCCCATTACCTGTCGCAAAAACATATAGGCAGCTCTCTGACTATCATACTCACACATAATCTTGCCTTATGTAATGATTTATTTTTGTATTAATCGTTTAATAAATAGAAATAGCTTCAAAAAGTTTAACAATTATTTTGTGCTGATGGCTTTAGGGATGAGCTGTTGTACCCTCTAATAAATAGTAAGTTGGCGGAAAAATTATAAATTATTTTTGCTCAATTGACATTGAAAAAAATATCGCTGGCTTTTCGACTATAAAATGACCTACTGCAAACAACAAATCAATGAATTTGAACTTTTTCAGGTCTTTCAGTTGGTACAGCCCATAAAGCTTTAAAAAAGCTACATTTACATCCCTACAAGGCAACAGTTGTGCAAGAACTACTACCCCTTGACTTTGGTAAACGAGAAAGATACTGTCGTTGGTTTAACGAAAATTTAAATAATGATGATGTGCTGGATTTGACCTTTTTCACTGACGAAGCATGGTTCCACCTAAGTGGTTATATCAATAGCCAAAATTATAGGACATGGGCTACAGAAAACCCTCACTGTTATGTGGAAACAAGTTTACATCCGTTAAAAATAGGTGTATGGGTCGCAATATCCAGGAGAAGAATAATAGGCCCAATATTTTTTCAAGAGACCATAAATGGAAATCTAATTTTGGAACCCTTTCTGAATCAGCTACATGATGATGAATTGCAACTTGGTTACTTCCAACAGGATGGTGCTACTGCCCATACAGCAAGAGCTACTATGCAATTTTTAGAGGAATTCTATGATGATAGATTAATCAGCCAGGGACTTTGGCCTGCACGTTCTCCAGATTTGACACCCCTTGATTATTTTTTACTTGGACACTTAAAGAGCAACGTTTTTAAAAATCGATTGCATGATCTTGACGAACTACAACAAGCAGTGGAAAGAGAAATTCGCAGTATAAGAGTTGACCAGTTGAAAAATGTATTTGATAATATGAAGAGAAGAGTACATATATGTCTAAATGCCCAAGGCCATCATTTCGAACAATTATTGTAATTTTTTCATAATCGATCTGTATTAAAATTTGTTTATCGTCTTCTAAATTAGTACTTTTTGTACCGTACACTATAAAAAGGCAATAGAATTATCATGAAATATTTTTTATCAAGTAACTGTTTTTACCTACTATCCGAGTTGTGTGATTCATATATTAAACCCATTGGTTGTTAACGTAGATTCAATACTTGTAATTTTATGTAGTTTATTATTGTTTTTGAACATGTTTTATTATTTCATAGTATTGATTTTGATATTGATAATTTTACTAAACATTATAACTTGATAAATAATACACTTATAGACGTTTCTGGAATTAAAGATTATTAATTTATTCTGAATTCTATATTATAAATTCATTCTTACGAGTAATTTTTTGTTGACATTTATTCAGGTCTTGAAAGCCATTTGTTGACAAATCTGCAAATAATTTACTGTATCTTTTGTAGACTATGGCAAGTTTCAAAAAGTTGCATATTAATAGAATTATGAAACATACGACATAAGACTTATTCCCCTCTTTACGTTGTTTTTTTTTTTCATTGACATAAAAGGCATCTACCATTCTACTTTATTATTGTCAAAAACATATCGTTTGGTACAGAAGCCAGCATGCAATTACCCGACCATTTGTAACAGCTAGAAACATGGTTATTCCTTAAAGCACGGCGGACAAGAAAAGCGATATAAGAATGTTTCTTATATTGTCTATAATTGTTTATTTGTGGAATATTCAGATTTTCTTACTTTTTGTTGGGTATTTTGCCACTGAAAATATTTGAAAATTTTAATGAAAAAACCTCCGCCAAACGGATCAGATAGAAGTTGTTTCTTGAGTACTTGTTTATCACAAAATGTCTCGCACCTAAAAATATATAAACTAGAACAATGTTATAAACTAAAAAAATGAATATGAAAGCTAGTCAGTTAACGTTTCGGAAGATTGTCTACATCCGTTCTCAAAACTTTTGGCTTAAAGGTTTGGTTTTTGATAAAACCGATCTTAGCATGGAGCCCGCTTGAAAAACCATTCGTACGGAAAACCTCTTCCCAACTTTTCGTAATTTATCCGATGAACCATGTATATATGGAATTGCTGCCATAGGCCTAAAGATCTCGGGTAAGTAAGAAAAAAGAAAATAAGTGCAAACTTAATTTATAAATAAAATTAATTATTTAACGAAAAATCAGCTTGATATTTACTAGTCATGCATAAAAAGTAGACCCCTTGCTGGTTCAACATATCTCAGAACTCTACTAACTGCGTAAGTCAATCGTATGTTTGTAATTATTAAGTGGTAATTAATCGACCACAAAGAAATTAGATCATATTTCTTTGTCACGCCTAGTGACATAGCTTGTAGGTCTGTCGCTGGACCTCCAGTAACCGGGATGTATGCCAGTTGTATTTTGTGTTCACTAAGTGGCAAGTAATCGATAAAAAAATATTTGCTTAAAACAAATACTTGCACCAATTGGAAAAGACATTTCGAGTTATTTACTGAAGTTTCTACCATTAAGAAAATGTATCGTATCACTTTTGTTGTCTGCTAAACTCTAACGAACAAGATTAATGTCTTTAGCGGTTACAAATGTATTCTCATATTTTTAATGTTTTTATTCACATTTTTAGATTAGAACCAGTGTAACATTAACAAACTTTTTCAGTTAAAATTCATATCATTTTTCAATATTGTTGAATATTGATTCTAACTCAATGTTGAAAACAGACCGCTAATTATAGGTTAGATTTCCAACTTGTAAATATGAGTACTTACATCTTTAAAATTCAATAAGATTAATAAATTATATGTATTTATCTAAGAGAGTTTATTAATGTTACACTGGTCCCAATTTAGCAATGAGAATAAAGTTACAAAAACGTAAATATTGGGTTTAATTAAATTTATCCAACAGTAACCTTCAAGTCGACGCCACTGGATTTAGGGATTTTTGTTAAACAGGCGCGCCAACAGTGTTTAGTGGGTTGCATACATTTTGCGGTCACGTGTCTTACGGTCATTAATGAAGGCCCTGTACATTTTATTTATTAACTTTGTAATTTTTTGACATGTTCTACACCATAAAGGTATTTTTGAGAACTAATAAAGATAATCTATCTATCTATCTAATTGGCCTAAGTTTCGTGCTCCTGAGTATAGGACACATACGGTGTTCGCCTTACTCGGCGCTTACCGTGAGATATTACTGTATTATAGAAATTAGCTTGTCTCAATTTTTAGGCTGTATAGGTTTGGTATATATTTTATTCTTGTGACATTTATCTGTTCTTGACATTTTATTTTTGTGTGTTATTATTGGCTCAGAATATCTGTTGTTTGTTAGTGTTAATGTGAGATGTTTTACATGTGTGTTATTGGCTCTTTTGCACAAGTGTTACATAATGGCTCTTTTGTGTAGCATGGATGTTCTAATCTTTTCTTTTTATGGCTTAATAGCGCTGTTACAGTATTTTTTGTATTTTTGATCACTTTTTCTGTTTTTTTTAATTTCTTTGTATTTTTGTGTTTTGTAATTTTTTATAATTTTTGTATTTTTGTATTTTTTCAAATTTCAAATCAGTGTGTTAATATGATTACTATTATGGGGTGTATATATAGTTCAGTGAGGGATGTTTTGGTGCATACGGAAATTTGGTGACGAGTGGGTCTAACAGTGTTGGGTTGTTGGTTTCAGCAAAATTGGGTACTAAGTATTTTAAAATGTATAGTTTTAAATAGGGGTGTCCCTGTTATATTGTGTATCTGCCTGCTTTGTGTTCTGTACAGTACCTAGTTTATCTGATACCTTTAAGGCCTCATTTTGTAAGATTTGGAGTCGATTCTGTTGAGTTCTCGATATCAGCAGATACCAGATAGGTGCCGCGTACATTATTATTAGTCTCAGGTATGTCTTGTGGATCAATGTGGACGTGTATATAGGTGCTTGTTTTAGAATAGAGTACAATGAATGCATTCTACCATGACATTTACTTTCGATATAATCTACATGTTTTACGAAGTAAATTTTTTTGGTCTAGGTATACACCGAAGTAGTATATACTGTTTTCCCATTGTAGTTCTATGCTGTTTATGTGTAATTTGGATTGCGGTGTTTTGATTGGCCTATATACCAGGCACAGCAGTCTAAATAATCACTTACACAGACTTGGACTAGCGGGGAATACTGAATGCCCTCCGTGTTTAGAGTAGGATAAAATGCCAAGGCACATTCTATATAACTTCCCCCTGCAGATAGAAAAAAAAGATAGGAAGAAAGATCGCTATTTAGGCAAGTAACCTATTATAAACGAAGAGAAGTTATAGATGTGTATATACAATATTTGAATTTACATAGTGAAATTTAATTAGAAGTAAGCCACAATTAGAGATGGACTCATTTTAATGATTTGTACCAAATGAATCGGTATCAAGAAAAGATTCGTATCGAGAGATTCGTAGTGCTACCGCTGGTTGCAGGCATTTCGTAAAGTACATGTATTTACATGTATCTTGGAATTTCGTACTATTCGTACTCACACCACAGTATTCAGTATCGGGTTCGGTCTCGGTATCAACCCGGTCCATGCAATCTAGTTAACTATATCTTTTAGTATTCTATTTTGTGTTATTTTATTTTGTTTGTTAGTATTATTATTGTTGTTACATTGTTACCTAATTATTTTATTTTGTAACGCGAGTGTATCAGATTTAGTTTATTTTTATTTCCTAGTACACAATCATTAGCCATTGCACTTGTTTCGTTTTACTTCTAAATGTTTATTTCGTTTATAATGTTTAATATATTAATATATCAATATATATGTTATTGTTATGGATAATAAAGCATAATAATGTATTTAACTGAGTTGGAATTGGCGTGTATCTCACAAAATATTGGTACCAAAGTTTGGTATTCGTATGTATGCCCAGATTGGTATTGGTACAGGGTTCAGACTTTGCGAAGCTGAAAAAATTCCCTGAATTTTCCAGGTTTTCCATAACCAAAAATATTAATTTCCAGATATTTTTTAATGAAATAGTTTATTATTTGACATAAAGTAATTCCTTGAATTGAATTGAATCAGTGAAAATTCTTAGGAATTCTATGATTTTCCATATCGAGATGCAGAATTCCCTGATTTTTTATACAATTTATAAAATTCCCTGATATTTCCAGGTTTTTTTAAAGATTTTTAAATTCCCTGAGTTTTCCAGGTTCTCCAGGTTTTCCATACGAGTCTGAACCCTGTGGTAATTCGGGCAGTAACAATTATCATCGCATCGCATCGAATCGCAATGTAGCACCGGTACCAGAATTTCATATTTGTATTAATTGTATCGGCAAAATGATTGAATTTCTCGCAACACAAAAGACATAAAAACACCTTTGGGCACTGTCTCTTGACCAAAGAACCATACAAATATTTTTATCAAACTGCACTCAAAATTGAAATTTTTCAGAATGTGAACGACGTACAACTGCTTTTGGGCGATGCCATTCAACAAATAATAATTTTGCAAACTACACAAAAAATTGACTTGAATATAAAACCTCATGCCTTACTCAAAACTGATCTACCATCATCGTATACAAAGAAAACACACACAAAGGTTACTTGCCTACAGCCTTAAAAGTGATTGTAAAGAGTTGTTTGTTATAATTAACAGACAACTTCAGTTTTTTCTTTTTTCTTCACCTACTATACACTATAGTAAAACTTACGGTCGTGTTATGTGGAGTCCTTGCCATTGGAATAGACGATAGTTTGTGCTGCAAACTTTGAAGATGAGCATCGTAAATAACATCATTTTGCGGTGTTGAGGCCTGGCTTCCCCTGACTGAGGAACTGTATAGAAGAAATAAATATGAGGTTATCTTTTGTAAAATAAACACACAAATCTTTATAAATTGAAGATAAGATAAGATAAGAACTTTATTTTCCCATTTGGATCTAAGATATTGGATGGGTCAAAATATGTGTGTATGAATGCGAATATATGATGTCATAGCAATCACTTAGATGTTAAACGTAAACAAAACTAGTTTATAGTTATTTTTGGGTACTCAGTGTAGTCGCCGAGAAGTCTTTATGTGGTTAAGATACACTAGTCATTAACACTAATTAAAAACGAGTGATCTAACCAAACTGAAAGAAAAAACTGAATGTTTTAGGAGCTAAGAGAGTAGAAAACAGCTGTGTTAACTGAAAGGCAGTAGAGTGTGAATTAGCGACGAATTTAAGATATTTCAACAAGCTTCAAAATGAGTGGAAAGATCCTTGCAAAGCTATTGTATAGAAAATGGCAGGTCTAACTTCACAGGGAGGAAAAATATGACTTACTTACTTAAGGTGGCCATTCCCTAGAAAGAGACATCCGATAGGGGAATATTTATTATTTTTGCCCATAACTTTTTTTTCTTAGTAAGTATATTTAAAAAAAATATAAGAGTACCTAAGTAGAACTATAACAAGACTATTACTATAAATTTTTACTCAATAATTTCAGTGGTTTGCAAAATAGCTCGATTTAAAACTACGAAATATGAAGATTAACACAATTTTTAAATTTAAATCGAGCTATTTTGCAAACCACTAAAATTATTGAGTGAAAATTCATAGTAATAGTCTTGTTATGGTTCTACTTAGGTACTCTTATAGTCTTTTTAAACATACGTACTAAGAAAAAAAGTTATAGCTAAAAATAATAAATATTTCCCTATCGGATGTCTCTTTCTAGGGAATGGCCACCTTAATGTATATCAGCAAGTCTGATTTTCTAACATGTCAATTTATCTTATATCATTAAATAACATTGTTGAGTCAAAATGGCTCGAACAGGCTCACTTGTTGGAAATGTTTCCGAAAATGTTTCTTAAAATGCTACTTGGGATATAAGCATGTGTAAGTATTTTAACGATCCCCCTTATATTACATAAAATAATTACAACCTCCCATCTCTTAATCGAACATAATGATAACAGTTTTTAAGAATAATAATTTTTTAATATCTTATGTAACTTTTAAAATTTGTCCCTCGCTATGTAAGCAACTGTAGGCATTTTCTACACCCCTCCCCTTCCTCAGTGCTTACATAATAGTTGAATGATCCCGTCTTTGACCAAGTATTTTAACCTATATATAAATTATATTTTTCAGAGAATAGTGAATTTCGTAAAGCATTTAGATGCGCCGGAGAGTTTTGTACACGTTTTACATCCTGACAAGTTGAAACACTGACTTGTGTGGAAAAAAATAAGACTATGCCATATTTCCCTTGCACACAACAAAAGAACTTACGCTATTATGGGACAAAATAAAACAAAAATGTACAATACTAACTAACCTCTCTATTATTTGCTTGAGATTCTCTGGTATTTTTTTAACAGCATAATTCTGCAATGTGTCATCTATCGACACAGAGTGCTGGAAATTAGCGGGAGGCTGCCCAGCTGACACTGACAAATTCTGAACAGACACGGAACTTGAGATGGGTTGATGGGCGGGAAACACTTGCTGTTGATAGACAACGTTCTGCATATCAACAGGCTGACTAATATTTAACATAAGCGGCTGAGGTGTGGTGACGACAGGTTGCTGGGTGGGTTGGCTCAAAATCTGCTGTTGCGGTGGCACAGCCACGGGCTGCTGATATTGGGCTTGCACGACCCCAGATGGCGGCTGAGTAATCGGAGGCTGCTGCTGGGGCAAATTTGTAGGTATGGTGGGTTGATGTAATGGTACCGCTTGAGGAATAGCAGTAACCATGGTATGCGACATGACATGACTGGGTTGCGCCTGTTGTGATATATTGGAAATCTGAAAAACACAATTCACAGTAGAGATTATTTATTTATGAGACAAGCCCCTTTTCCAACAACATAGAATATTTATTATTTAAAATAAGGTAGTTTGAATACACAACATATATCAGACATTGTACAAATAATATAAAGTGGTTACACTTATTTGATTGATTTCTTAAAGGAAAAGTATTAGCTGTCCTTAAAATTCTAGTTATCGTCTCATTTTGTCCATAATTGGTATGATGGAAACGTACACGAAATATATCCAAATTACAATTTCTGCTATCATTTACTTTAAATTTTATCAGATTGGTAAGGTCAGGGCACTGAATATAACCATTAGGTATTTTGTGCAGAAAGCACATATTGGCCTCCAATCTTCGATGTTCTAATGTGTTAATATTAAGCAAAGTGAGAAGGTCAGCATATTCATCTCTCAAATACCCCAACTTAAATGCACAAAACCTTATAGTACGGCAGCCTGTAACAAAAATGTTCGACTTATAGCCTAATGGGAAATTCCCACGCCAATGCTCATTTCTTTGAACAAGGATAAAAAAAGTTCAGAGCGATGGAAATTTTTACCATCGCGAAAGGGTTGAAATGTATCCCTGAACATGTAAAAAATAACGATTCATCTGAGTAATCACCTAATGTCCGTTTCTTGGTGCATAGTTCGAGGAAATTTTGAGTGCTGCGTGAAGATATAAGGGGTTAAATACTGAAAACTGGGAACCAATGGAAATTCGTGTCATCGCCAAATGTCTGTTCTGACAATTCTCGTCTATTTCTGAAGTTTCTCTACGTCAAAAAAATAAAAACGTACGTTTTAATTGTTGCATATCATAGTACTTGCATTTCAATTCTGCGTCTTTTATTAGGCTAATTTTGGTACTCCCTAATGTCCGTTCTCTAATCATTTTCCGTCGCAATTCAATAACAAGAGAGCAAAGTGTCATATGGTGATACAGTTGCGTAAAACTTCGCTCCCTATATTTTTTTGGGTGCTTAATCGAATGTCAGTAGTCTCAGTACCCTTTACCCCCCCTGACGCACCCCTATAAGTAAAAAAGCAGCACTGAAATGAGAATTTCATTAATGTCGAAGTATAAACTGATTATAATAATAATAATAATAAAAGTGCTTTATTGAATTAGTACAATTCAACAGGCCATTGACCGGGGTCCTTCAGCCTATATATATAATACATTAATGTAAACAATTAACTAACATGATTTAAGGTATGATAAAAAAAAAAAAAAAAAAAAAAGAACAATTTAATTTGAATTTATTATTTCCCATAATGTTCTTAAGGGGTGTCTCCATCTTGTCCTGCCATTTGGTTGTCTTCTGGCACATAAACTCTCGATTAACTCCTTATTGTGTTCATTCTGGGAGAATCTTGTGGATAGTGTGATGAGTCTATCTTTTATTGGTTGGATATTTGTCAGTTGGTATAGAAGTTGGTTAGGAGGATTGTGTAGGGGATTATTGGGGTGACGGATTTTGGTTATCAAACGAAGGGCACTTGTTTCTGCTATGCTAAGCTTTTGTAAGGCTGGTTGTTTACAGTTTTGAAAAAGTACATGACCATATTCTATCATGGGTCTGCATATGGTCTTATATATTTTACTAGCAGTTTGAATGTCAATCCCTCCTTTTGTATGCACAAGACATCTAAAGTGTTTTGATCGTGAGATTGTGTTTTTTTTACTTGTGCCATGTGGCTATTAAAGTTGATTTTATGATCGATGATTATTCCTAGATATTTGGTGAATTTTTTAGGGTAAAGCAAATGATTGTACATATTAAGTGTTGGAGAATTCGGACCAGGATTATGATTGAAGATGATGAATTGAGACTTAGATGGATTTGGTTTTAATCTCCATTTATTGAACCAATCTGTGGTGTGATTAATCAGATTTAACAAACTTTGTGTTGCTGTCACGATAGAAGTGTTGTGAGATATTAAAGTCGTATCATCGGCAAACTGGAGTATATAAGCACTGTGTGAAAAATGTTGCTCATCGTTGTAGGGGTGGTAATAGATATCTGCACAGAAAATGTTGTATAGTAACGGAGAAAGTGGTGAACCTTGAGGGAGACCCTGTTCTGGTGTGAACTCATACGAGAATGAACTTGAAATTTTTACTTTTAGATGTCGATTTTTCAAAAAACAGTCTATTAATAATATAAGGTACTTCGGACAACCCAGTTTGTAAAGTTTGTAAATTATGCCTGTGTGCCAAATGCTGTCGAATGCTTTTTCTATGTCAATGAATAGAGCTGCAGTTTTTCCTCCGTTCAGTTTGGTGGTTTCAATATTATTAATTAGGGTAACAAGTGGGTGTAGCGTGGAACATTTATGTTTAAATCCGAATTGGTATCTGGGTATACGATGTTCTACACTTTCTTCTATTTTTTTTTTTAATAATTTTTCAAAATTCTTACCGATGACTGGTAGGAGCGTTATAGGTCGAAAGCTAGTTGCTTTAGTATGATCCAAGTTAGGTTTTGGTATTGTGACGATGGTTCCAAGTTTCCATTCTTCAGGGATATAATGATTTATAAGGCAATATTTGTATATTTTTATAATGTGTAAATGTATTTGTAGATCTAGTTGTTTTAAGATGTTTTTTGTTATCATGTCATGTCCTGGAGCGGTGCTTTTTCCCTGATTTAGTATCTCAAAATAATCGGCTTCCTCGATGTTGTAGTTTTCTGGTGGGACTCTTTCTGTGATGTATGTTGTGTACCAATTTTCTATTTCTGTGTAGTTGTCATCGTCAAAGTTGTTGTCTTGCTTTTTTCTGTAAGTAGTTTCGAAGTGTTTTGCAAATATATTTGCTTTTTCTTCAGGAGTTTCGTAGTTTTTACCGTTCTCCACTATTGGTCTATGAGTTTCATTTTTGTTGTTGTATTTCGTCAATTTTTTTATTTCATACCAGTAATTTTTACCTTTTTGTTTATTTATATCCTCACATGTTTTAATCCATTTATGTGTTTTAAATTCAGTAATCAATTTTTGAATATTTTTATTATACTTGTTGAGCTCTGTTTTAGCAATAGGGTCATTGTTGTTCCTGTATTCTCGATACATTTTTCTTTTTCTTTTTATTAGCTGTATTATAAATGGAGGAAGCTCATGGGTATAATATTTCATTTCTGTTTTAGGGGTATTTTGTAATATTGTTTCGGAGAGTTTGCTATTGAAATCCGTTATATGTTCTTCGTCAGTATATCCTGAATTGTCCAAATAATTTAACATTATTTCGTTTACTTTCTTGATGTTTGTTTTTTTTAAATTGTATTTCATTACTCTCTTGTGGTTTACTGGTTTTTGCAGGTCAATTTTAATTTTAAAGCCTAGGTGATCGGAGCATAAATCAGGAGTCAGTTCAACTTGTATATTGTTTTTAATATTGTTAGAGTAAAGGAGATGGTCCGGTGTTGAATCATTGTTGTTGGGCATAATGAATGTGGGTGGCGTGTCGTATTGTGAAAAATTGGTGTTTTGGATAAAGTTGTTAATCTGCCTCTTCTTTAGCCTATTGTTACTAGTGTTGAAGTCACCAACAATGATCGAATATTTGTATAAAGTACTTTTGGTGAAAATGTTTTCTTCAATTCTCGCATTGGGATGGATGTATACTAGAAAGATATGTAGTTTGTCATCTAGAAAGGGAATATTAAAGTGCAGGCATTCATTAAGTGGGTTGTTTATTCTGGGTGGATTTTCTTTTCCCATTTTCAGTTCAGGATGAGATTGTATTAAGCTGCCTCCTCTCGTATAATTATGCAATTGGTTACCTTCATATTGAATAACTGTCCAATCCCTGTATGATGTGTTACTTCTGCTATTTATTTTTGCTTCGACAAACATCGCACATGAAATATTGTTGTTTTCAATATAATTATTTATTATATGTTTTTTTTTCGTGTAACTATTGATGTTTGAATACAGAATATTAATGTCTGACATGTTCGTATTGTATGTTATTCGTGTCATTTATTGGCTCAGTGGGAGAAATTGCGTCTTCGACATCTAATTCGAATATTAGAATGTATACTCTGTTTCCAGAAAAGATAGCAGTTGTATCCAAATTAAAATTGTAGATAAATCTCTTACGGAGCTTTATTAGTAATTCTTCTCTGTTGTTGTTAGTGTTGTCGTTTAATTCGTTTATGTATGTGTTAATTATTGTGTCGTGAACTGTAACAGGTGCATGTATCCTTGATTTCTTCTTGTTGCCTGAGATTTCGTGAGATTTTTTGTTAAGCGATTTTATTTGTACGTTTGGTATACCTTGTATAGGAGCTGTAGGTCTTTTGGGGCATTTGTACGACCAAGCTTGATGTTCTTCTGAATTACAACTAGTACATTTGGGTGGTAATGTAGATGTACACTTGTTCAATGTATGGTTGCCAAAACATTTGGCACATTTCATGGGTTCGTTGCACATTTCAGTTGTGTGTGTAAAGGCCAAGCATTTGCTGCATGGCTTTGGGGATGGTGGGGGTGGCTTACTGGGGTATACTGGGTAGTGTCTGAATTTAAAGAATAAACCATCTTTTAACAGAGTTTCGCATGTACTTTGTGTTCCAGTTATAATTCTAATGAGAGTAGTGGGTTTGTTGGTGGCTGCAGATGTAATTCTTCTACGATAACGATGTTCTAAGTTTAGGTTGTTGAGATGATCGCTAATAAGAGTATCGTTGATTTCTTGTTCGACCGAACCTATAATGACTGAATAGCTTGGACTGGAGTTGGTTGTTGGTGTTTTTGTATTCGGTAATGCTTCTTTGTAGGATTGTATTTTGGACATACTTATTAATTTATCAAGAATTGGTAGGATTGCACTTTCGTCCGTGTCTGTTTTTAGTATAAAACCCGTCTTAGTTTTAATTATTTCATCCTTCGCATCAGGGTAAAGTCTAGCCCATAAATCGGTAAATTGCATTCTTGTGTAGTTGGCTTCAGCTGTTAGATAAAACATGCATTTATATTTTTTGTGTTTAATTCCATTCATTGATGGTGAGTAGTTTTTGTTTGTGGTAGCTTTTTGTGTTGATTGATGTTTTGTATTTCCTGTGTTTTTATCTGTGTTTATCTCTGTAGTTTTTGTTTGATTGGAATGTGATTGTGTGTTACCTATTATAATTCTAGTTATTTCCTCATTACTATAATGTTGTGTTTTTTTCCTTTTCGGTTTCCTTGTTCTTACTTCTTTCCAATTTCCATCTTCATCTGCCACAATTTCCATTGCACTTTCACCATCACTACTAGATGGCATTTTTTCCCTTTTTAATCACTAATAATTAGTAAACTTTTTCAGAGAGCTAAAGAATAGATGTGTTCTCTACGACTGTTGCTTCTGAACTCAAACTGATTATATATAATATGTTTTATTATTATAATTATCAGCAAACAAAAAATAATTCACTTTTATACCCTTCAAGTTTGTTCTTTATATTTCAGAGAAGGAAAGTTTGTTTTCAGGTTATGAATGAGAGAATAATCAACAACAAATTCTAATCAATTATTTTATTTTTGGTTAAAGATGTCCGAGTGCTCAGAAAGACAGACATAAACAAAACAATTTGATTTTTTTCACTTGCACCACGCAATATCAACATATTGAAATCTATTAATTGCTGTGTTTTTCTTACGTTTCGTGACATAGAATTGCACTGCACGTAGCTCATAATTTTATCGAGCTTTACAGCCATTTTATTAATAAATGTACGTATTTCATTTTAGAAAAAAAAAACACTAGTATACATTCAATAATACTGTTTTGCAAACAAATGGCACAACAAGCGGCCATATTGCCTGTGATACCAATGCCGCACGGTGGTAAATCCTGATGTCAATATAGAGATGTTTACGTCGGTTTACTTAGATAGCCTGCCGATTTCATCTATAAAGCTCTATAGATGAAATCGGCAGGCTATCTATTGCTGAATGCCCATAAACTCCCACAGAAACACCATTTTTGTTTTCTAAATCTCTTTTATGTCCTTTACCTTTATCAATTTTATTTATTTATTTATACTGCATATATACAGATACAAAAAATCCATTTACATATACACAGTAATAGACAGGCTGGTTAGTAACACAAATTATACAACAGATTATACAACTAAAAACAATAAATAAAGCTTCCTGAGTAAGCTCACGAAGAGACATAAAAGGTTTTTCACAAAATAGTATCACAGATAGGGAAGTAGTTTACTCTTGCTAATATTAAAAATATCAATGTCAAATCGTCCTATAAGGTTATTCACAACTGACAAAGAATTTTCCAGTGGCGATTTGAGGTTGCAAATTTTAAAGAGATTGTCCCTACGCCTGAGACGAACATCCGGTACATTAAAATTTATTGCAGACAGTATATCAGGTACAGTAATATTACATCGTAAGATATTAAATATAAACAAAATTTGAGCCATTTCGCGACGCTTGCTCAACGCGGTTTCACTTATGTTGCCAAGGCAGATTAAAAATTTGAAATTTATTCATTTGATCAAAAATATCAAGGATGGCACAGCAATGGAAAGAAGCAGCCCAGACAATATCAAACTACAAGAAGTTTTTTTATACCCTCGCTTATCACAACTGGAGTTACTCCCGTAGTACCAGGTAGTAACAAAATCCTAAATATTTTTCACCAGAATATTCAGTGCTTAGGCAATAAAATCTTAAATATAGATGATGTTTTTAATAATTATAAATGTGATATTTTGTTACTCACCGAACACTGGCAAAATGATATTCAAATTAATGTAAATAAATTAAGTAATTTTAGTCTTCTTAGTTCACATTGTCGAAAAAAACTATGTCATGGTGGGGTAGCCATATATAAAAACAACGATTTTTATTCTGATGTCTCAGTTGTTTCAGTACATGACTTTTGTTTAGACGGAGTGCTCGAATGCGCTTCAGTAGTACTAGTTTCTTTTAATATGTTGATTGTAGCTATATATAGACCACCCAATGGTGATTTTAAACTGTTCTTAGAGCTGTTTGATGGTTTATTAGAATATTTGTCGGTTGAGGATAAACTTGTAGTTATTGGAGGCAATTTTAATATAAATTTTGCCACATGTAGTACTAACTTTGCACTTCTAACTGATTTATTGGGATGCTATGATATTACTATTACCATTAAATCTCCTACAAGAGTAACCGCTTCATCAAGTACTTGTATTGATAATTTCTTAGTAAATTCTAAGGTAATAAATTTTAAGACAGAAGTTACTAACTTATATTTATCTGATCATTTCTCAGTCAATTCATATACAGACACATTGTCCAGAAAACAAAAAGAACGAATTTGCACAATGTAGAAATTTCTGTAAAGAAAATATTATGCAATTTTGTAACTATTTAGAGAGAAAATTGGCAAGAGACTTATGCTCAGGATTGTCCAGACAAGGCTTGTAAAACTTTTAGTGACACTATAATGTATTATTTTCATTTATGTTTCCCATTAAAAAGAGTACCACGTTTCAGAACACAACAGAGAGATTATTGGATGACAGATGAGTTAAGACTGCTAAAGCATAGGGTTACAATTTCTAGCGATCTGGCTAAAATAAACAAAGATTATAAAGACATTAGCACTTTTTTGCAGAAGGAATATTGTAAAGCACTGAAAACAGCCAAAAGAGAATATCATGATAGACAAATTCAACAATCCAGTAATAAATCAAAAGCAATGTGGAATACAATAAATAAATTGAAAGGTAATGAGAATAAATCTCCTGTTATAACTATAACTGAAAATGGACAAAAAATACCAGATGTTGCTGTAGCTAATAATTTTAATCAATGTTTTACGCATATGGTAACTAATAATTGCGCATATGATCCTGACTTTTTGAGCGCAACTGTAACTTTTTTTGAAAGATCATTTTTTTTAACTCCAATTTCACCATCTGATGTAATTTCGTTAATAAATAGGTTAAAACCTTCCAATTCATGTGGTTATGATAGCATATCCAATAATTTAATAAAACATTGTAAAACAAGCATCTGTCAGCCACTAGCATTTTTAATAAATTTATGTTTTAATTCAGGAACATTTCCTGACATATTTAAATTAGCTATTGTTCGTCCATTGTTCAAGAAAGGAGATCCCAATGATTATGAAAACTACAGAGCAATCAGTTTACTTTGTAGTTTTTCAAAACTTTTCGAACTTGTCCTAAAAGATCAATTATCATCTTTCTTTCGTGAAAATAATTTACTGTCTTCCTGTCAACATGGATTCTCTAAGAATAAAAGTACACAATCGGCACTTTGTGATTTCCATGAATTAATTGTGGATGCCCTTGATCAGAAGCAGTATGCCTTGGGATTATTTATTGATTTCTCCCGTGCTTTTGATATGGTTGATCATAAACTACTATTAAATAAACTGGATCGGTATGGAGTCAGAGAGATTCCATTAAACCTTCTCTCTTCATACCTAAATAATAGAACCCAAATCGTCAAACTAAATCATGATGTGTCGAGCGACATATGTGAAATTACACAGGGTGTCCCTCAAGGATCTGTTTTAGGTCCTCTGTTATTTAATATATACGCAAATGATCTGATAACATATCTAAGTGGAATATCAAACGTCCATACTATATGTTACGCTGATGACACTAACATTCTTATTATAGACAATGAATTAAATGCAATTAAAAATACTGCTAGCCTAGCTTATTCAAATATAATTAGATGGTCAGAAGAAAATAAGCTCAATTTGAATAAAAATAAGACAAAAACATTATTATTCACCTTGCAAAAAAACACAGATATTTGTCTCTCTGACAGTGATATAGAAATGTGCGACTCTGTAAAAATACTAGGAATAATTTTCGATAAGCACCTGCAGTGGGGAATTTATATAGACAATCTGTGTAGTAAATTGCGTAGTAGCTGCTATGGGTTACGATTTATGTCCACGCATTGTAGCAATGAGATTCTTTTGAGTCTCTACTATGCGAATTTTCACTGTCATTTGAGGTATGGAATCATAAATTGGGGAAACAGTGTACACATAAACCGCATATTCATTCTGCAGAAATATGCCTTAAGAATTATTGCGGGGCTAGGATTTCGTGAAAGTTGCCGCAATATATTTAAAAATTTAAAGATTTTAACTGTAACTAGTTTGTATATTTTTGAGGTATGCCTCTATGTTTACAAGAATAAGCATAAGTTTCTTGCTAATCAAGTCAACCATCAACACAATACAAGATTTAAAGGGCTGCTACAGCCAAACTCTTGTAGGACAACTTTTTATCAAAAAAACTTTTTTTATAATGGATGTAAATATTTTAATTTTTTATCTGATGACATTAAATCATCAAGAAACATCTATGTTTTCAAGGCAAAATTGAAAAAATTGTTGCTAGAAAAAAACTGTTATGTAATTGATGATTTCTTCACATAATTTGTATTATTATTTCTTTCGTTCTGTTTTTGTTTCCTTTTGTTATGACTGTATTGTTTGCTTTTTATAATGTATTGTTCGCTTTTACAATGTATTGTTGTTATGTATTGTTTGTTTTTTGCAATGTATTGTTTGCTTTTTACAATGTGTACATTTATATGTAATATTTTTATATATTTTGCTTTTGACTGTATATGTATATTTTGGAATCTTTCTTTGTACTAATTTTGACTTGTGTAAAACAATTTTTGTTATATACACCAATAAATATTATTATTATTATTATTATTATTAAAATCATTAAGTTGGCTATGGTATGATACTAAGAAGGGCCAAGCTCCATATCGTCTCAGATGTAGCGACCTAACAAATCTTTTTTGTATTTTTTCCAATACTTCAGTGTGGAAGAGAGTTCTAGGATTCCATATTACAGAGCAATATTCCATTTTAGAGCGAACATATGAATTAAAGAGCAATATACATGTTTTGTAGGTAAAGTCTTTACAGGCTCTAAGAATAAAACTCAGTTTTCTACTACATTCCGCAGCCAAGTTCATGACATGTTCATTAACGGTAAAATATCTGTTAAATACTACACCTAAATCTCTGATTTCAGTTACTCTCTCTATTAACACTCCATTAATGGCATATCCCCCTAAGATGGGATCTTTTTTCCTAGTAAAAGATATTACTTTACATTTTGACTCATTCAGGGCTAAATCGTTATTTCTGCAGAATACAGAGATTGAATCGATATCGCTTTGCAGTCGTGCGACATCTTCTACAGTTTTTATAACGAGATAGGCTTTTAGATCGTCCGCATGAAGAACAAATTTTGCGTGTTTAATATAATTGGATATGTCGTTGACAAATATGACAAACAGCAAAGGCCTCAGTATCGACCCCTGAGGGACGCCAGAAGTTGCTACGAAGACATCGGAATCACTATTGTTGAATCTAACAAATTGTGTATGACCTGACAAATAGGACCTTAAAAAGATCAATAGTTCTTCATCAAAGGAGAAAGACTTTTATTTCCTTATTAGCACGTTATGATTAACTCTATCGAAAGCCTTAGCGAGGTCGGTATAAATAGTGTCTATTTGGGAGCCTGAGACTTCATTTGCTAAATATTCACTAAATACACACAAATTTGTGACGGTAGACTTTTTACAGATAAACCCATGTTGCTCTTCTAGTAACACTGGTGATACATGGGGATAGATTCTGTTATAGAGAATACGTTCAAATATTTTAGCTGGCGACGAGAGAATTGTAATTGGCCGATAGTTTGAGATTACACTAGTGTCTCCCGCCTTGTGTATGGGGGCCACTCTCCCGATTTTGAATTTGTCAGGAAAGACACTGTTTTGTAAGGAACTGTTAAATATTATTTGCAGGGGGATGGCAAGTATGTCAACATAGGCTTTGAAAAAATATGGAGGAATACCATCTACACCGAGAGCTGATCTGGGTTTTAAAGACTTAATTGATTCTTTTATTTCATCCACAGTTACATTTGTTATGTTGAAAATATCAAGATTGTAATTCGGAAATTTGGTGTCTTGCAGAGGTAGTGCACTGTCAGTGTAGACCGATTTAAAATATTCCGAGTATGCATTTGCAATATCTTTATCATGCTCAAGACTCTCACCATTATAGGAGAACCTATAGGCTATACCTGAATTAGCTCTTTTATTTTTTATATAGTCCCAGAATTTTTTTGGGTCATTATTGATGTCATTTTCAATATTCGCAATATAATTCGAATGACACCTTCTTAACAAGTATTTGACCTCTCTACGCAAATCTTTATATATTTCTATATATAAGGGATTTTTTTTGAATTTTTAATTTTAACGTGGCCTTTGAAACGACCAGTTGCATGTATTTTGTGATGTACGAGTATCCTTTGGTAATATGGCATTTGTATAATTAGGCATTTTCTGAAATGGTCTTTGAAATTTACCCTTGTTAGCATCAAGTAGTGTGAGAGAACAAATTGTACATATACTTAAAGGATACTTATCATTTTTTAGATCAAAGTCCTCAAATATAAATTTTTTAATCAATTTTTTAGTGTTTTCAGTTATGAAAAACTTTTCTGTTTTTTTCCCAAATACAATTTTTTTCCACATGGAGCACACACCTCTTTTCGATTATCCTCTTGAGAGGATTTATTTCCATGGCTCATTTGAAATCGTTATAATTTGACAGACAATGAAATTTTCTTTTATTTTTTGGTTCTGGAAAAAAGTATACTATATACTTTTGAGATTTACATTTTATGTTTGGAAACAAAATAGGAGTAGCTATCTAGCGGCAAAGAGTGTAATCCAAATAAATTATTTTGTCAGTAATGAAAAAATGTATAAACATTAAAACACCAGTAAAAAGATAATTAAATTTTAATTAAACGTTTTTGTTTCTTGGTTATTTCCAAGTGTTTTACAACAAATAAAATTTAATTTTTAGTAATGGAATATTGTCAGTAAGTTTTTTTAATTAAAGAACTGTATTTACAATACATAATAAACTTATTTACGATAGTTTTATTTCTAAAAGTGCTAAGTGCTCGAAGAAAAAGTTGATGTATACAAGTTACTGTATTGCAAAGGGTTAAAATCCAAAAATGTGGATAAAACGCGAAAGAAATTAGCTACGATTTTAAATTTCATAAATTTTGAATCTACTTTTAATGTAGAATCAGCCTGCGTAAACCGATTTTGGACCCATTTTCATCATAATTTTTCCACCTTCAAGCACACTCTGCGAAGTATTGCTCCATAGTGCCGGGACACCCTGTATATGGATATTATAAGACAGTTTATTATTGAGATTAATTCCCAGGTCTTTTACATGATTAGTCTCGTGCAACATTTTATTATTAATTTTGTAAGGATAACTATAAGGCAAGTTTATTCTTGCAAATTCAATCTTAGAGCACTTATTCACATTTAAATGTATGTATGTATGTAATATTCATCGCACCAATGAGACTAACCATCCAAATCACTTTGCAACAATTCAGCAAAGAAGGATTTGTAATTACTTTGAACACTTTTAAATCATCCGCAAACATTAGCAAATTACTATTTGCTATTACTGAAGCTAAATCGTTCACAAAGAGATTAAATAATAGAGTATCAATATGAGATCCTTGAGGAATTCCTGGAATAGGGGCAAAAATGTTGGGGAGAGCATCTCTCGTTTATTTGCTCCGATCATGTTGTCTGTGGCGGTGTATTCAAAACTTGAATATTTCATACATAATTAAGTGTACGTAACAGTGTGTATTAGTGCTTAAAAATCAATTGAATATGAACTATGCAACATGTACACCCCCACGGCAGCCTTGGAGACCCTATTAAACCTCCCCCCACTTAGCATAGTGATCCAGGGAGAGGCCAGAATGGGGGCATATAGGCTGCAAAACTCAAATACCCCGAATCTAAGATCGGGAGGACATTTGAGGATAATAAACACTGTAGAAGACCCTCTATTGAATATGAGGTCAGACTACATGGTACCAAAAATCACCTTTAACAAGCCCTTCAATATCACCATTGGAGATAGGAAGGACTGGTCAACAGAAGCTCCTGACATACTACGAAAGGGCCTAACCTGGTATACTGACGGGTCTAGGACAAACACAGGAGCTGGAGCTGGAATACATGGTGAAAGACCCAGGGCAAGTATAAGTCTTTCCCTTGGGCAACACGCCACTGTATTCCAGTCAGAAATTCTGGCTATACTCGAATGTGTACGCGAGAATGCAAACCGACAATATGTGAATCAGCAGATCTCCATTGCATCAGACAGTCAGGCAGCACTTAGAGCACTAGCCTCTAACAGAGTGTCATCCCGACTGGTATGGGACTGCCATGAAGAGCTGAAAATTCTGGGCGAGCAGAACAGAGTCAAACTACTCTGGGTGCCAGGACATTCCAGAATTGACGGCAATGAAAAAGCTGATGAACTTGCTAAACAAGGGGCAGCTAACATATTCTATGGCCCAGAACCCGTGCTGGGCATTTCTAAAAGCTCAGCCAGAGGGGTGATTAAAGACTGGGTCAAGAGTAAACACAAGAATCACTGGAGGAACATTCCAGGAAATCGACATGGAAAAACGCTTATTAAAGGTCCATGTGCAAAACAAACTGCAGAACTGCTCACAATGAACAGGACGCAGTTAAGACTAATAACAGGACTTCTGACGGGACACTTTCCTGTAAAGAAGTACCTGAATACAATCGGCAAATTCGACGGCAACCTAGATTGCAGGCTATGCAGCAAGGAGCCGGAAACGGTCGACCACATCATTTTTTACTGCGAGGCATTGGCTCGCAGAAGATATGGCATCTACGGGCAAACACGAACAGACCCGGAACTTATCAGCACCCGTCCGACCATAGACCTGTATCATCTGATTAGAGGTACAGGGGTACTGGAGTGGGCGGAGTGAAGCATGGCAGGGAGAGCACAATAAGCCCAGGAGGCTGCAGTGCCCTCGGAGTTTTCTATTAACAGACGAGCCCTGGAAAAAAAAAAAAAAAAAAAAAAAAAAAAAATGCAACATGTATTGTACATGTCCGATCTATTACAGATGGTATTATTATTTTAACAACGGATTCATATAGTTTTTGACTTATTACCAATCCTTATAAAAATAATTATAATATACACACAATACTCTTCCTAAGAACTGTTAAAAAAACTACTTTACTTTTTCTGTACAATTTATATGTTTATCTCAGTGAAACAAAAGTAAAAGAAACTGCCATTATTTCACTTCAGCATATAGCAGAATCATTAAAATGCACTGAAAACAATTGAAGTTGTCTTGTGAAGACTAATTGCAAGTGTCTGTCTTAGAATAGTGTTTTTTGTTCCTACGCCACATCTTACTATACCTAACGTTGAATGAATATGATTAAAATACACTCACCTGTATAGGAATGTCATGTTGTGGAGGCAAACTACTGGAGAGATTCTGTTGCAAAGAGGTTTGTATTTGCTGGTTTGGCACCGAAGTGCTCATTTGTGTTGGAGCAGGCGGCAAAACTTGTGCCTGTGGTATAGACGAAGTGATCTGCTGCTGCATGCTTAACTGATGTGGCGGGCCGGCAGTAACATATTGTTGCGGAATAGTTATCGGAACAAAACTGGGCTGGGCAGACGAAGGTACCGTTGGCATTACCGGTTGTGGAATTGGTTGACTCTGTGGTATGCCCTGTGCAACCTGACTATGACCTAGGGATTGAGCAGGCACAGCTTGTTGATTCTGCGGCACTGATTGTAGTGGTTGCGACAGTATTTGATGTGGTTGAGGTAGAGTCTGCTGTGGTTGGGGCATATTTTGTTGTGGTTGAGGCATACTCTGCTGTGGCTGAGGCATATTTTGCTGTGGTTGGGGCATAGTCTGTTGTGGTTGCGGTAATGTTTGCTGCTGCGAAATTGTCTGCTGTGGTTGCGGTAAAACCTGTGGTTGGGGCAAAGGCTGCTGTGGTTGGGGCAAAGTTTGCTGTGGTTGAGTCAGTGTCTGTTGTGGCTGTGGTGGAGCTTGTTGAGGTTGCAGCACAGTTTGCTGTGGTTGTTGGGTCACAGTTTGCTGGGGTTGGGGCAAATTCTGAGGCTGTGCAATTGGTTGAGCAGCTTGTGAAGGTAAATTGGAGCTAGCTTGAGGTACAAACTGAGTGGTAGATGTTTGAGATTGTGGCTGAACTGGTTGCTGCTGTTGTGGTGGAAAAGTGACAGTTGATTTAGAGCCAACCTCGATATTAGACGGAACTTTTTTAGCGTCTCCTTCGGTAGCTTCTTTCTTGGGGTGGCTAATGTGCTTTAAATTATCTAAGCTAATTTTTAACTGTTCTAGAGTATTGATGAGTTCTGGACCACAAACTGTGCTGGATTCATCTTTTGTTGTCTCTTCTTTCAAGGAACAAACACTCATTTTTTGTTCCATGGGTTTTTCTAAATCTAAGGCAGTTCTAGTTGTTTCTAAAGGAGCAGAATTTTTTCTAAGAGGTTCTGATGAAGCTACTACATTACTTGGTATAACACTTTTAACATCTACAGATGGTTGAAGTGGAACTGCATGAGGTTCCACTTGTTCTCCAGACATTACATCTGGAGGAATGTGTGGTTGATGAGTCGTCTCACCAGACCCAAAGTCTTTGTCTTTTGGGAGATCCAACTGTCCTGACAGTACCGGACTAACTAAGAACCTAGAAATTTTCCTTTGAGGTACCTTAAGACCCAATTCGGATTGGGTTGGCTTGTCCACCTTTTCATCAACTTTTTCTACATTAGATTTGTCAACATTCCCCTCCTCTAGCTTTACATCTATAACTCTCTCTGTAGTTTCTAAATGTTTGGGAGCAATGGCAATAGCAGGTTCTTCTTTATCGTCTTCCTGCCCAGATTCTTTCTGATCAACTCCTAATACAAACACTTTCAGATTTACTTTTTGACCAGGTAACAACTTTCCCACATCCTTTTGCAATAAACTGTTATTCAATTCTGTTTTAAGAGCATCAGTGTGATCTAGGCTTTCAGGAATAATTTCTTTTGAAGGTACACCATCATCGAATATAGGATTCTCAATTTCCCCCACGTCTTTAGTAAGAACTTGTGTGAGAGAAGATGGGAGTTCCACTGGAGCAATTAGACAACTTTCAGTAGCATAACTAACATTGGTTTGATCTGCCAGACCTGGTGGTCTGCTATTCATGATATAAGTATGTTCAGGTGTATACTCTGATGCGGTACTAGTTTTACGTGATACTGTACCACTTGAGTTTAAGCTTTCTCGGCATCGCAAATTTTGATAAAGATTCTCAGCCAGCGTTGTCTTGATCCCTTGAAATTCATCCTGGGACATGGGTGGATCATTGTAGTTGCTTTTTATTAACGTTTGGCCACTACTTTCATCTCTCTGTTCAATTAAGAATATCATTAATCATCATTATCTAAGAGGCAATTGGGTTTAATTTAAAAAATAATAAGAAAATTAAAATGGAAAAAGACATCAACCTCAAGCTTTGAAATAGCTGGAGAATAAACGAATTCTACAGTGCAAACAGAAAAAACGCAACCTTACTACAAAAGTTGTAACAAATAAGTTTTGTAAAAATAAATAAAAATAGTAAAAAAATTTGGTACTTAAAAAACTAGATACTTACAGATCTGTGCCTTCGGTGTGTTTTTTTGTGGGAGTGTCTGGTGAGTGAGGCGTGCCTAACCTTTATTTGCAGCGTGCAAGAAAGAATTTGATTATTATTGTGATGTATTTTTGACTAAATGAACCTGTGCCAGTCTATATTTATATTTCCCTTTCTTTATAAAAACTACACAAGAAGGGAATTTTGAGCTATTATTTTCATTTATAATATTTCTGAAACCATTACAGAACATGTATTACAATAAACACTATTTAAAAAGGTAGGAGACATAAACTGCAACTGCAATTTGTGAAAAAAAAGAACATTTATGTGGAAGTGTGTTCTTTTCTACAGAGATTCAGATATAGTCCACAGTACAGTACCGTTTTTTATAATTACTAACAGCGTGACGCTTGGTGAGTAGCTTCATTTTGATGAGATGCCCAACTTCTTTATGTGAAAATTCTCGATAGTGGTAGCTAATAATGTGCAAAGACATAAAACATGTCGATTGGGTCATTATCAAAATTTTATTCCTAATAGTCAGTTTTTTAGTTAAATTTTGAGATAACTTGATAAAAATCTCGAAAAAAGTTTGTCCTGCAAAAGGGGTGGTTTGATCGAAATGTCTCCCACTCCCGTGTCCAAATAACGAAGTCATAAGAAATTATTACTAACCTGCTGATTTTTTTACTGTTGCTCAGTAAATGTTTGTATAATTAAATGGCCACATTGTCCCACAAATTAAATGGTATGATTTCACAGTCCTACGTGTGATAATTGTCAGTTTTACGATAACACTTTCCTCATTACTAACTGTTGGACAAAGATAATACATGATAAGTTAGGTTAGTGTATTCTCTGCCCAAACAAAACAGTGTCCTGCAAAAAAATGGATGTATGTATTGCTAGTCCAACAAAAATTATTTAAAACAAGCTAACCATTATACTCTTCGCCGATTTACTGTACTTTTTATATAATTGTTGACGTCCCCTCTTTTCATTTTTACCGTAAATAAAAAGAGAGTATAATAATGATAGTTTGTATTAGCGAGTGACGGCTTTGTCTAACTGCGAGATGAACGAAAGCCGCCAAAGCTTGGTCCATAATTTTATCGCATTTGTAAGAAAATTGCAGTTAAGTTGATAAGCATTAGAGACTATTGCCTACTTAGCCGGTTTTGCAATGTAACAATATTATATAATAGTAGGGAACAGAGCCATCTGAACAACACCTGTATGAAGAGGCCTCTATACCACTCGAGAACCTACGAAAACTGAAAATGGATTCCCATAGAAAATCACCTGCCGCATTCGAATTTTGAGGTCGCGTTAATATTCGGAATGGGGTATTTTCCCATATTTTTTTAATTTGAAAATTGAAAACTAGAAATAAAAATAAGGAATATTATGTGTTTTTTCTTTCTTTTTTACTTTTTTATTTAAGCCGGAAAAAAAAATAGTTAAACTTTCATGACGTCATTAAGTGATAATTCAAATAGAGCGCCAAATGTACTTATTTCTAGGGAGTTTCAAGTTGGTGATTTGTGATTTGACATTTCATGTAACTTATAACCTTATTTTTTGTTTGTTTCATAAACAGATGTTCAGTTTTGTGTAACACCTAATATCGACCTGTGAATCAGTATAAAATTTCATTAAAAACGACGTTTAGTTTGGTTTTTTAAATACCTAATTGTTAGTGTGTAAGTTTGGTTAAAAAACCATTATAAGTAAGTAAAAATTAAAAAAAAAAATAGCAAATAGCTAAACAAACAAAATATTGAAAATTAATGAGTCACACCACTGTCACCAGATTAACAGTGTGGTGTCAGTGTTGCCAATAGTTTTTTGGTGATTTACCTAGTTTTCGCTTAGTGACGTCATTATGAAAAATTGAACTTCTAATTAAAATTATAATTTTATATAACATATTTTTTCCTGTGCCAAAAATATTTAAAAAATATGCATTTTTCAAATATAAGCATTTCCACTTTCATCTCAGATTAATGAAAATACCCTATTGCGCTGTATCGGTGTGATGTGATGTGAGCACATGTTTTCATGAGAAAGTGGGTGGAGTTCTCTTGAAAACCAAAATAGCATATTCTGTAACTGTGGGCGCGGTCACATCATGCCAAAAATCGGGGAACTTGCTTCTCTTGGTAAATTGTAGGGAACAGGACCGTTCACGCGTGAGAGTACGAAAGTATAACCTCACTTTTGGGCAAACTGTCATTTTATTCGGATGTTGGTGGAATGATATTTGTTTATTTGAAGTTACTTTTGTATTAGATCTAATGAGTTTTGCGCTTCTTAAACTGTAGGGATCAAAGGGCGATGAATATTGTCGTCGATGTACTATATTATCAACGAGGCACTATGAGACCTTCAAATTGCTGGAAAAATCCTCAAAAATAACGACAACTTCCTTACATGAGCAATCCCTTCGGCTTAGCAGATAGGGCTTTTATAATTAAGTCAATAAAGAACATGCTTGGGGATATTATACAAGTTAGATTATGTACAATCCAATTATTATATTACAAATAAAATTTACTTTTCTCCATTACCCCGAATTATTTTTATTAGTTTCCAGGGACAGCAGTTACTCTTTCCCACATTTTCTGGCATTTTTTTTGTGAACTGATTTGTAAATGATCCACAGAAGCTGTAGTTGTTATTCCACCCATTTAATCAAAATATATTGTAAGGCACTATTCATCGGGTTGAAACGGATTTTTGATGTTATTATTTTTAGCCTAATAGAAAACTATGTCACTTTTACAAAATAACAGATATTGCACTCATTTTGAATGTCAGAAACTAGCATTTTGACAAGATGCATTTCCCATCATACAATGCACCTTCGATCATGGCATTGCGGCAATTTTATTGGTTGAAATGTAGGAGCAACTATTGGCAACGCTGGAAGGATCACTTGACGTCCCCACATAGTCACTGTAGTTACAGAATAGTATTTTTGTTTCCCTGGGAAGGGATCGTGATATGAGCTCTCTCCTCTCACGACAAATGCTCATGTTTTCGTTAAAAATACCATAATTGTTTTTAGCAAAAAAATTGTATCTCTAAGGGCCGGTTTTTCAATATTCAGTTAAAAGTGCCAGATAGTTAGCTGCTAGTTACGCTTAGCTGGCAATTATATCTTTGGTAGTGTTTGTCAACAGTAATTTAACTGCCAGCTATGTATTCATGAGTTGAATTATTTCTTAGCTATGTTGGCACTGTTGATTCTCCCTGAAATTTCTTTCAATTGGTTTAATTCAAATTGCGCGCGTGTTTTAGTGACAATTTATCTAATTTAACCCTTAAAATTCATTGCGTTGTCTAGCGTGTTGATTGATGTTCTGTTCTTAATTGCGTGCGTTTGTGTATCAGCAATAATTGCAATCGAGAGCGTAGGCACATTGAACATGTTTGTTCTAAGTTAAATTCAGCATTCTATGCTATTATGCAATTGAAATCTTGCTTGAACACTGAAGGAGTCTTAGACATCTACTACGCGTTGGCATTCAGTCATATAGCAAATAATATTGTTTCTTGGGGAGGAGGCAATGATTTGATTAGGGTATTTGTCGCTCAAAAAAGACTAATAAGACTAATTTTCTCCCTACAGCCACTAGAAACCTGTAGAGGAGTGTTCAGAGAGAAAAAAATACTGACAGTGCCTTCGATATTCATACTGAAATGCATAATGCACGTACACAAAAATAAAAATGACTTTGAAACACTAAACAATAATCATTCTCACAATACCCGACATGGTAACACTCTCTGCATCCCGAGTCATAGAACCACTTCTTATAAACACTCTCCACTCCACAAATGTATCACTATTTACAATAAGTTACCGAACCACATAAAAGATATCCAAAATGATAATAAATTTAAGAGGGTAACAAAAGATTTCTTAATTGACAATGCTTACTATTCTGTAAAAGATTATTTAAGTAGTTAGCCTATGTGTTTATTTCTGTCATGTGTAGTTGTTTACATACACTTTCTGTATATGTGTGTGTGTATATATATGTATATATGTGTATGTATGTGTATATATGTTTGTATATATACAAATGGTAAAATTGTATTGTATTATATTCATTTGTATTTTATGCTTATTTACTCTATTGCAAATTGTTGAGTCTGTTGGTGTTTGTTCTTTACACGTTTTCTGGTAGTGATTTATTTAGGTTACACTTCATATATACAAACTTTACTCTGACTTGTCACATGTACATATTGATGTATTCGTTTAGTGACCAATAAAATCTATCTATCTATCTATCTATCTATCTAAAAACGAAAAAAGGTGCTAACTACACTTTAAGCGATGGGAGAAACAGAATTATTCCTGCAACTTCCTCTATTATCTCAAGGATATGTAAAACAGTTTCTTTAGGCAGTCGAAATCTTATTAAAAAATCTTTATCATCATAATTCTCAAAATTTTTTCTCGTTCCCTTATGGTATAGGGTCTCCTTTCATACTTTATAAATTGTATATCATCGTCATAATCACTCATATCCAGAATATTATTATTATTATTCATTATTGGCAATAATATATTTAATATAAATCACAAATTAAAAACGAACATATCAATCAATCACATTGGTTTTTAGGTCAGAATGTTTTAGAATTGTCAGAAATTGAACCAAATGCCCATGTGCAAATCAACTAACGGTAGAATAAATCCTTAACTGGCACTTTCAACTCTCTGCTAAATTTACTTTCATATAGTGAGTTTAACCCTCCGGTAAATTTTACTTGCACATTGAAAAACAGTTTATCTGCCAGATAAATTTTATCTGACAGTTAAGCTATTTAACTGGACATTGAAAAACTGGCCATCTTCAGTGTAAAAAAAAAGTTATAGTAAGTTAAACCCAAACGTCTTTTGCACGTTCTCTGCTTTTCTTGCCGTATCAACCGCTCAGTCTTGCACGTTTTTTATAAGCACAATAATAACTTAAGAACAAATAGTCCAATTGTATTGAAATTTAGACAGTAAGTTAGTATAAGCTGGAGGAAAAACCCCATTGCTTTTAAAAAATTGATCAATAAACAAAAAAGTTATTTATTTAAATTTAAAAAAATACATAAGGTTTGTAATTTTTTATCAATACACAGGTACCACTTTTTTTGTGGGACAGTAGTAAAATCGTGTTCCACACGATTCAATTTGTAAGACAATGTGGCTTTTAATTATACAAACATTTACTAAGCAACAGTAAAAAAAATCAGCGGGTTAGTAACAATTTCTTATGATCTCGTTATTTGGACACGTTGGGACTGGGGGGAGTTTCGGTCAAACCATCCATTTTGTACAACAAACGTTTTTTCGAGTTTTTTATCAAATTATCTCAAGATTTAACCAAAAAACTAACTGTTAGGAATAAAATTTGGACAATCACCCAATCGCCATGTTTTACGCCTACGCACTTTATTGGCTAACACTATCGAGAATTTTCGCAGAGAGGTCGGGCATTTCGTCAAAACGAAGCTACTCACGAAGATTCAGCCTGTTAGTAATCATTAATAAAAAACAGCTGTTCTGTGGACTAATAGACTGAAGGACACACCCCTTCACAAATTTTTGGTACTTCTTCCTTACAAATATCTTGGTATAAGATTAGCAACTCTGAAGAACCGTTTTAAGATCATTATTTGAAAATTTTCAAGGTAACACTACAATTTTTTTTGTTTTTGAATATGACTCTATATAATACACACTATACAGGGTGAATCATTTAATAAATCAAAGGTACATTCTTTGGACCAAAATGTGAGAATATAACAACCTGCTTGAGTAAATTATTGTTGCTGTAGAAAAAGTTACAGGGTGTCAAAGTTTTTTTTTTTCTTCTGTTTGCAATATCACAACTACCTCTTGACCGATCTTCTCTAAATTTCGTTAAGATACATTTCTTAAGTTAAGAAACAATAATTTATATATCACATTCATGTTAGCTGGTGGAAAATCTCATGCAGAAGACATTTCTACGTAAAAAAAAGGTACACTTGATAGAATTTGACAATCCTAACCATTTTCGAGAAAACTCGCGAATTCTTTGAAAATACACTCAAGTTGAAAAGGACAAATTGTATTTATTGAAAAAATCACTCAATGTAACTAAAAACGAAAGTGTGACAACTATGCAAACTCACTGGCTTTCTTATGAATTATTTGCTGCAACTTAGAGTAAATTTTTCCACAGCAACAATTTACTAAAGAATGTTTGGTTATATCGTCATATTTCGGTCCCAAGAATGTACCCATGAAAACACTTGTTCCATGATGTTCTTTTTATATGGTTTTTATATAGTACTCCATATTCTTATCATGCACTTAAAATTTCATATTATTAACTTTTTCCGTTCTCGAGATATAAGAGGTTTAAACTAGCAATAGTTGCAAAAACAGTGTGCCCATTTGTGTATGTCACTATATGCAAATTTGAACTCGGAGATCTACCGAGACACCACGACCGCTAACAGCCAATCAGTAGTAAGTAAATACGTGGAGTTGCGGGTCGTTTTAGATGCCTACGGAAAGAGGACGATTGGCATTTTATAGACATCGTAAATTTCACAGTGGAAATCGGAATTTCGGCTTGGCCTGTGCGAAAGAAAAAATGCTATTTTCTTAAAAATGGAAAACCGCCCGTGCTTTAAAAATTCATAACTAAATAAATATTTGGAGTGAAAGGGCTCGCGACGTCTCTATAGAAAGAGGAATATTGTAGCTTTATCCCAATAGCAAGTTGTATGGGCTAAATCGAAAATTTGGCTTGACTCTCGCGAGCGAGAGAAAAGTGACTTTCTGGGACCTTTCAAATTTCACCTGCAACGTCGAAAAACATGAAATTTTCAGAAGCTCGTAACTAAATACATAAGTCGAGTGGAAGCTCGTTCTATCTCTCTACAGAAAGGGGAAGATCAGCGATGAAGCGGCATCGTAAATGGCAGGGTCAAAATCGAAAATTCAACCCGACAGGAGCGAGAGAAAACTGTAATTTTTTGACATGTCGCCAAATCGTACTCCCCTACAGTCTCTCCAATGCCTCTTCCTAAAAATGAGAGGCGAGAGAGTCAGCCGACTTTTGCAAGTTAATTGTGGTTAACCCATTAGAAATACCTCCTCATCCTAACACAATCGCAAGTAACTCCCAAACCGAACAGTATCGGTCCCGTCCCAAAAAACCGACCCCTCGAAAAGCCACAGTGCCATGCTCTTCTTGGTTTTTGGTCAGATGGTAACCAAATAAATAATTTTCTGGAGCATTTCTGTTTGTATTTGTGCATTCTGGAACTATACAATACTTTAACATTATTTTTCTTTGTACTCACATTGAATCAAACAAGTATATAACACAAACAATACTCCGAAAATACCTATAATTATACCAACTAAAAACCATCAAGTCAACTGAGATCCTCGAGTCTATGAGTATAGTGACGTAGCGCCTGGCCACGCCCCATTTTCGAGAGGTGGATATTTGTAATTGTTTTCAAGACACTAAACGTATGAATAAAATTCTGATTATTTGCAGATCTATTATTTTATACTTGCACTTTCGATTTATGGAGTAAGAAAAAAATGTCGAACAAGCCTATTATGGCCTAGCATTCATGGTCCACCCTGTATATGTAATTATTATTCATAAGGTCTGATTTTTTTTTTATTTCGAAACAATAATGATATTTGATATACAAAGTGTCCCTGGACTATGGGGCAATACTTCAGGACTGTATAGTTTGGGTTAAAATAATACTAAGAGTATTTATATTTTTCCTAGGGCACCCCCTTTTGGAGCTATTTACACTTGAAAGTAAAATTAAAAAAAAAGTTTTGCTGATAGCTTGTATACTATGTTACCAATCGTAATAAAATTTGGACAGTATAAATATAACGTAAACATCTTTGATTTAAAAATATGAACACTTTCGTATAAACTTACAGCGGCATTTCTAAATTCCTTGAACAATTTTCTAAGAAATAAATTGTTTGACATCAATAAAAAGACTCGCTTACAACAAAAATTGATTTTACTATGATAAAAGACAAAGGCTGACATCTTCCTATTTGGAAGAACTTTCTTAGAAAGTATTTCAGGTAAGACCATTTGGCATCCAAGCCATCACCCACGACTAGTTTGCACATAGAATATATATTCGTCAGATGAAAAATTTGTTATGTCAATAAATCACTATTACTTACAACTCAATTCTATAGGGTATTCTCTAACATTAATTAATTTGAATGCTTTCTTAAGAAACAATGTTTTTTATTTAATTATTTATTATTTGTCAAATTTTGACGCTTGTATTTATTCAACTGTTTTCTCAAAAGTTTCATGCGATTGTATTTCATGGCATTCATTATATTATCATTCCTTCCCAGGTAGCACATGCCTTTATGTCGATTATATTCGGTCATCTTTCATCATAGATGTCGCATGACCTATTCATGACATGAAATTGACGTAAATATGACATTTTATTTTTGACGTCTTTATTTTTAAAATAATGCCATAATAAGTTTACTTCCATACATTGCTTTGTACTAATTACATATATATTATTAGTTAAAATAACTATAGTGAATGTTAAGTGAAATTGTGAAATTTTGTTCATGTAGATTTTTGCGTTAAAATGCAGCTATTAGATTCGTATGTTTATACTTTAAATTGCAGATGATATACAATGACTTTGTACCATTAACAAGATAGTAACTTTTTATTCACTTTTCCTGCTATACTCGCGTCGCCAAACTGAACTAATCACGAGTTAGGTATCGCAGATCGCTTCTTGTCACAGTTCTGTGTGCAGTTCACAGTTTCCAGTTCCCACAGGCTAAAGTTTGTAAGGCAATGACAGTGTTGTATTTGTTTTTAAAAAAAGGTAAGGTCATTTTTCGATAAAAGTTTGACGGCAATGGTAGTTAGGGAAATGGCGTGCAAAATCGATGCCGACAGGTTACCGTCTGCCACTCAGACGAGAGAAAAGAGAATTTCTTATTTCTTAAATTTCCCTCTACCGCACACCGAGCAGAATTTTCGTCTGCCAGTGTAATTGGGGCATGTCAAGTAAATATACTAACGACCTATGAGGACTGTAATATATTCATTTAAGTACTCTACGCGCAATTGTGATGCGCAGTTTTTTGTATAAGAATGTGTACTACCGAGACAGTCATTGTCGAGTACTTGTATTGATTACCAGTTGTATATGTATATAGAAGAAGTAATATAGTTTATTTTGTGGTATACAGTATTTTATTTCTCTGTCAAATTACAGTGAAGACAAAAATATCACAAGTGGCGACGAGGATTTTTCTTTATTGAAAACTTCAAATTAAATTTTCAATAGTTAAAAGTTTCCCACGTGACTAAGTGCAAAAATGGCTACTCATTCAGAATATGTAGGACATCTACGAGAATTCGACCCTGCAAATTCAGATTGGTCAATTTTCAAAAGACGTATAGATAATTACTTCATAGCAAATGAAATAACAGATGAAAAACGGAAAGGTGCAATATTGTTAAATGTATTAAGTGAAGAAGCATATAAATTGGTGTATAACTTGTGTGTACCGGCAGAACCTGAGAGCAAAAAGTATTCTGAATTAATTCCATTACTTTCCGAGCATTTTAAACCCAGTTTAACAGTATTTGCTGCAAGGTATCAATTTTATAACTCACGAAAAACGCCAAGTGAAACCGCGAGAGAGTGGTCAGCGCGGCTAAGAAATTTAGTAGTGTTGTGCGAGTTTAAGAACAGTGAGCTGGACATGGTACTAAGAGATCATTTTATTGTGGGTTATGATAAAGGTCCGGTTCAGGACAGACTATTTGAAGAAAAGAAAACTGTCACTTTCAAAAAGGCGGTGGAGATAGCTGTATCCAAATCGGCAGCACAGCCATCTTCGTTTTCCCCCAACTCTGATATTTTGGTGAAGAAGGAACCGGAAATTCACTATGTGCGCACAAGGACAAAACAGCAGAACAGGGCGTTATCGCAAGGTTCCTCAGCAGGAGCAAGGATGTCTACGTCTCAGAGTAATGTACGCAGGAACCAAGGAACCCCCACCAAATGCGCAGTGTGTGGACGGAGGAATCACCAGTCAGATAAGTGCTCTTTTCGTGAATGTTTCTGTCACATATGTAAAAAGAAAGGTCATTTGGCTCCGATGTGTTCACAAAAACACGTAAACAAAACAAATAAATTCCAATCGAATAAAATAGGTCAACATTATTTAGAATCAGCTGATTATTCTCTGTACAATATAAATGGAAATGTAAATCCTATTTTAATCGATTTATTAATTGAAAATATTCCCTTTACTTTTAATTTAGATACAGGTTCTAGTTTTAGTGTAATCTCGGAAAATTTTTATAAAGCAAGTTTTAAAAATAATATTTTGCTTAAAACAGATAAAACATTCAGTTTATATAATGGTGATAAAATTATACCTTTAGGTTACATAAATTGCAATGTTATTTTTCAAAGCAAGGAATGTCAATTAGATATTTATATCATAATAACCTTTATTAATAGCATACAGCTAACTTATAACATTACTTAAATTTGCAAAAAGCAAATATATATATAACAAAATAATAAATAGAAACATTACATTACAATACAATATAAAATAATTAAAAAATACATTACGTTACAATACAAAATAATTATTTATATCTCAATATGTTCCATACAGTAATCTCTAACCCTCCTTTTGAAAGACGAGAGCGTCTCACTGCTCCTTATGACATCCGGTAACTGATTATATTCTGAGAGTCCTTTATGGAAAAGATTATTTTGGCCATATGATGTACTGACCGTATCAATATAAAAATTTCCTCTATTTCTGGTTTCGTAGTTATGGATGTCTTGAACAAAAGTGATATCTTCAAGCAGGTGGTGTGGCCAGAGCCCATGTTTTATCTTATATACAACGATCATCGTGTTAATGAAAATGGTCTGTCTGACACTTAAAAGTTCGGTTTGTTCCAGCATGTATTTAATACTTGTGTATCTATTGCACTTTAACATAATCCGTAGTGCTTGATTCTGTTTTTTTTGTATTTCATATATCTGTGTGTTATTTAACAGATATAGAATGGTACTGCAAAAGTTTAAGTGTGGTAAAATGATTGTTTTGTATACTAATAGTTTAGTCCACGTGCTGACATGCCTTAACCTACCTAATAAGTTTACTTTTTTAGCAATTTTTTTGGTGATATAAGAAGTGTGATTGGAAAATGATAAATTTTCATCAATGAGAATACCTAAATATTTACATTCTATAACTTGTTCTATCTGTTTTTCATTTATATATATACCCGTATGGTTGCTTGTATCAATTTTATTGTATTTACTTTTAATTAACATAAACTTTGTTTTTTCTATATTCACGTACATGCTATTTAATTTTAGCCATGTTTGTAGAGTCTTAAGTTCATCATTTAAAGTGCTTATAATTTCATCCACATCATCACCTACGAAGTATAACAATGTGTCATCCGCGAAAAGTTGAATATTGCATTTTTGCACATATTGCACTATGTCGTTTATGTATAATAAAAACAATGTAGGCCCCAATACCGTCCCTTGTGGTACTCCGAATCTATTCTCTTTCGACGCTGATATAGTGTCATTATATTTTGTCACCTGAGTTCTATTTGATAAATATTCACTAAACCACTTAATGATTGTAGCACCTAATCCATAGTTTTGTAACTTTAACAATAGTAGATCTCTGTTTATGGTCTCAAATGCTCTACGAAAGTCTAAAAATACAACACCTATAACTTTTTTCTCATTGAATGCGTTTTTCCATTTTGCTAAAACGGTCTGTATTGCACTTTCACATGAATTTTGATTTCTGAATCCTGCTTGGTATTTGGTTAATAAATTGTTTTCTTCAATATATTGTATAATTTGATTATTCACTATAATTTCTAGTAGTTTCTCGTATGTTGGCACCATATTTATAGGTCTATGTTCTTCACATTTAATGGTATTTATTTTCTTCTCCAATGGTATAATCATGGACAACTTCCAAGTTCTGGGAAAACATCCCTCTTCTAGACTACTATTTATTACCTGTAGAAATCTGTCCCCTATTATTTCAAATGCCGATTGTAGAATAGTTGTTGTTATTCCATCTACACTGCTTTTCTTAATTTTCATTTCTTTTACTATTTTCCTTAACTCGTAGAATTCTAATAATTTAAATCTCTCCAATTTAACATTACATTTAGACATATTGTTTATAACCTCATTGAGTTGATCTTGGTTAGGGTAGGTCACCAGTTCTTCTAAACTATTCAAAAAGTATGCATTAAATTTATTAGCTACGTTTTGATTGCTCTTTTCCATTACATTGTCAAATATAATGCCTTCTTTATTGTTTTCTTTTTTGTTATTATTTTTGACTAATTGTTTTAGAGTTTTCCACATTTCCACAGGGTTGTCTTTAACTTCATCAATTCTTTCCTGATAGAATATTTCTTTCTGTTGTCTTATGCTATTTACAACTGCATTTCTTTTTTGTTTGTATTTCCTCCAGTCTACTTCTTGTTGTGTAATAATTGCTGTTCTATACATTCTGTCTCTTTCTAATATCTCTTGACCTATTGTTGGTGTCCACCACATCTTATTGGCCCAACTACATTTGAGTACTTTTTCTTCTATAGGTGCATGCTTATCTAACACATTAATTAGGGACCTGGCAAGTTGTTCTGCTAAGAAGTTAGTATCTGTACAATCTGGCCACCATTCATTATCAATCAAATCTAACTGAAAGTTTAGTTCGTTAAATTGTTTGAAATTTCTATATTTTTTTGTAACAAATTCTTGTTTGTCATTATTCTTTATATCTATTGTTAAAATACAATGATCTGTTATTTTAGGTGTATGATGAATTGTAAATGGGATGTCCTTTTCATTAGTAATTAGTAAGTCAATAATTGTAGCAGATTCCTTCGTTATTCTAGTGAATTTATCTATTTTTTGATACAAACCATTATTTCTAATTATGTTCTTTAATCTATTGGAATAATAAGTATTCTTAGCTACATTGATGTTAAAGTCTCCTACTAAAATAAATATTTCATTTTTTGTCGAGTATTCCTCAATTATTTCTTCAAATCTTTCTAAAAAATTTGCATCACTAGAACTCGGTGAATGATATATATTGAGAACATTATATCTACAATTTTTTATAACCAGTTCAATTCCAGACAACCACATATTCATATAGATAGTTTCACTTGCTATTTCAGCATATTTGTATTCTTTTTTTATATAAATTATTGTACCTCCAGTGTGCTGACTTGTTGAATATGTGATAACTGCATTATATCCCTCAATATCTATTTCATTATTCTGAAATTCTGCTGTTACATGTGTTTCAGAAATACATATTACAATAGGTTTCCATTGACAAATAATCCATTCTAATTGGGTTTTATTTTGTGAAAGACCCTGTATATTTAGGTACATTAATTTGGATTGTAATTGCTATTTCAGTAAATGTTGGCCTCTTCTGAAGTCAAATCTTTCATAGCCAATTCTTCGGGGCCAGAAACTTGATTTATAGATCACATCCTTGAACTCGGGCTCAACTCCTACCATAAAAGACTGGTTATTGGATCTAGTATTAGTTGTTGTGTTTAACTTTTTAACTTCAATGTCGCGTTCGATAGATGGATGTTCTGAAGAATTAACCGGCTTTGTGTGATTTTTAATATAATCTTTGATATCTTCCGCTCCTATGTCGTCAGGTACTCTGGTTATGAATAACCAAATTTTCTTGTTTTTCTCGGCTTTTCCGTAAAATTTTTCATCCCCATCGCCACTGCCAATATTGATTTTTTTCCGTCGTCTTCTGTTAATAGTTTGGTATTCATCTTCAGTATAGGTAGAATTTGATCGAAAATTGTCATTTGCTAGGTCTTGACTTATGGCATCTGACGTATGCAAGACATCAGCAATTTGGGAATTGTCCACATTCATTTTACTGGTTGACTGAATGATTGGTTGCTGCGTTGATAAATTTGAGGTAGTTTTATTATTACCTTTATTAAAGTACGTGTGCTTCCTAGTTGTTTCAGCGTACGATGATTTAGGTGTCCTATGTGATGAGGATAAGTTGTCCTGGCAGAGATTAATGGTATTGGGTGTTAATCTATCTCTATTAATAGGTTTATTGGTCGTTAGTTTTTTACCCTTTTCTGGTGCTGATGACACAGAGTTTATTGCATGTGGATATAAAGAAGGGATCAGCGGTTTCTGAATATTGGTCATAAGATTAACCAGTTCGATGTTGCTTTCTCTGAGTATTGTAACCTCAGACTTAGTTTGAGATATGCCCTCGTTAAGTTCATTTTTGAGGGAATTTAAGAGACCTGTAAATTTATTTTGAACATCGGCAATTATTTTTATAACATTTTGTTCCAGTTGTTTAAAACTATTAGGTATGTTAAATTCACATAGATCACATTTAAACTTCAAAGACTTTTCTTTGAGTTGCATAACTCGTACTTCAGTCTCCCTTAGGCCTGAACATGCTTGGCATAGTCTAGCATTACATTGATCACATCTGATTCTTTTACTAAGTTCCTCAGAGGACAGTTAAATTTTGCATTTGACACAGGCCATTTTTGTCCTAATTGGACATTTCCATATTACTCCTCACAATATTAGTTATTACACCCTGTATATTTCGTATTGGCTATATCAAACTGATAAGGTATCACTTTAAAAACAGTAAAAAAGATATTGTTTTTTAGTCACCCACAGCAAAAAGTAAATAAACTGGTAAACAATCCAATTGTCTTGAAATTATAACTGTATATTGTGATGTAATAGTTCACAATATACATAAACATATCACATATAGTTATTCAACATTTATTTAGATACATCCTAATGTAAGATGCAATTTTATTAATAGAGTTATTTCACTATAAATCCTCACTTTTAATAGGACTATCACTCACACTTGATACACTTGATTATTTCGATCAATTAATCATCTTAAAAATGCAACTGGCCCACCTTTGTTAGGACGTGATTTTTTCAATTTATTCAGTTTAAATATTTCAAATTTTCATTACATTGATTTACCAGATGAATTGCAATTCTTAATAAAGAAGTATGACTGTGTTTTTGAACCTGGGTTAGGTACTTTCACAAAAGGTTCTATATCGATTAATTTAAAATCAGAATCGGTAGCACCAAAATTTTTTCGAGCACGACCGCTGCCGTTTGCAATAAAGGAGAAGGTTGAAAAGGAGTTGGATAGATTGCAAACTTTAGGAGTTATCGAGTCTGTAGATTATAGCCCCTGGGGTACGCCGATCGTACCAGTTTTGAAAAAAGATGGTTCAGTTCGATTATGTGGAGATTTTAAAGTAACCTTAAACCCTTATATCGAAGTGGATCAGAACCCTCTCCCTCGAATAGAGGAATTATTTGTTAAACTGCAGGGCGGTGAACATTTTACAAAACTTGATTTAACAAATGCTTATACTCAAGTTTGCCTAGATGAAAAATCAAAGAAATTAGTAACTATATCTACGCACAAAAGGTTGTATCGTTATAATAGGGCACCTTTTGGTATATCCAGTATTCCCGCTAAATTTCAAAAAATGATGGAATCACTTTTAGGGGGTTTACCTGGAGTTGTCGTCTTTTTAGACGATATACTAATTACTGGCAAGGATAAAAAGCAGCATATATTTAGGTTAGACCAAGTTTTAAATAAATTAAATGACGCCGGACTTAAAATTTGTTTAGATAAATGTAAGTTTTTTCAGGCGGAAATTTCCTACTTGGGATTCAATATAGACAAAAATGGATTGCATACATCAGAAAATAAAATTTCTGCAATAAACAATGCACCTATGCCAGAAAATGTTACTCAATTAAAATCTTTTTTAGGTTTAATTAATTATTATGGTAAATTTGTGCCAAATTTAGCTACAATATTACATCCATTATATAATTTATTAAAACATAAAGTTTCTTGGTATTGGTCAGAGGAATGTAATATAGCTTTTCAAAAAGCTAAGCAATTGTTGACTTCAGCGCCAGTTTTAGTGCACTATAACCCAGATTTGCCGATTAGATTAAGCGCTGATGCGTCAGAATACGCGGTCGGCGTGGTTATAACACATATTATGCATGATGGTAGCGAAAAACCTATCGCCTATGCCTCACGCACTCTGTCAGCAGCTGAAAAGAAATATTCCCAGATAGAAAAAGAGGCCTTAGCAATTATATTTGGATTAGGTAAATTTTATCAGTACATATATATGCGCCCCTTTACTCTTGTTACTGACCATAAACCACTGACTTCAATTTTTCATCCTAACAAAAGTATTCCACAATTTTCAGCCAATAGATTACGTCGTTGGGCAGTTATTTTATCTAACTATCAATATAACATTGAATTTGTTAGATCGGAGAAAAATTATGCAGATAGTTTATCGCGATTACCTATCAAGGCAGAAGAAGGCACTCAAGACGATCTAGATGTAAATTTTATAAGTTATTTTTCTAATAATGAGCATTTTCCTATAAATTTTAATCATATTCGGCTAGGTACATTATCTGACGAATTATTGTCTAAAGTGATAACATATTTACGTACAGAGTGGCCCAAACAAATTGATAATGATTTAAAACCATACTATAAAATTAGACATGATTTAAGTTTGGAAGAAGACTGTTTGTTATGGAACAATAGATTAATTATTCCTTTTAGCTTAAGAAAAAAAATACTAAATGATTTACACGCATCGCACATGGGGATGGTGAAAATGAAAAGTCTAGCCAGATCTTATTTTTGGTGGCCAGGTCTCGATAAAAATATCGAACAAACATGTAGAACATGTGAAAATTGTTTAATGCATAAAAAAGCTCCAAACAAAGCAATATTAAATCAATGGCCTTGGCCTACAGAGGTTTGGTCACGTTTACATTTAGATTTCATGGGACCACTATTAAACAAGCAATTTTTAATAATTTTGGACGCTCATTCCAAGTGGATTGAGGTTTTTCCCATGTCTTCCATAACGTCGAATGCAACTATAGAAATTTTAAGATCTGCCTTTGCCAGATTTGGCTTACCACGACAAATAGTGACTGATAACGCTACTACATTTTGTTCAAAAGAATTTCAAGATTTTTTATTTCAAAATAATATTAAACATGTCACTTCAGCCCCGTTTCAACCCTCTTCAAACGGTGCTGCGGAAAATTCCGTAAAAACGATTAAAAATGCATTAAAAAATGCTATGGGTAAAAATAAACATTTAAGTATCAATAAAGCACTAAACAATTTTTTATTTGACTTCCGCAATACTGCAAATTGCACGACAGGGAGTAGCCCTGCAGAACTTATGTTTGGACGGAAATTACGCACTAGATTTGATTCTTTATTGCCGGAATCATGTATAGTGAATACAAATTTAAAAGACCGGGTCCTAACGAAACAAAGTAAACCAACTTGGATTAAGGCAAATATTTATAAAAGGCTAGGTAAAACTATGTATTTAGTAAAAGTGCCTCAATTGTCTAATATAGTGTGGAAGCGGCATTTGAATCAAATAAAGAAGTTTCACTTTAATGAGACATTTTTACCAGTCAACAAAATACAGAGTAATATTGATTCAGACATCGTGGAAAATATTCCAGAAGTAGTGGACTTGACTGTGTCCCCTAGTGTCAGTGATAATGTTCTCCACGGTGTGGAAGATAGTGATTTTGCGGCGAACAGACCTAAACGTAATATTAAGCCTGTTTCGCGATTAAATTACGACAAGTTGTAATATATTGTACATATTTTTTTGTTTTGTAAATAATTTTAATTATTTTTCTTTAAGGGGGGAGATATGTAATATATTCATTTAAGTACTCTACGCGCAATTGTGATGCGCAGTTTTTTGTATAAGAATGTGTACTACCGAGACAGTCATTGTCGAGTACTTGTATTGATTACCAGTTGTATATGTATATAGAAGAAGTAATATAGTTTATTTTGTGGTATACAGTATTTTATTTCTCTGTCAAATTACAGTGAAGACAAAAATATCACAAGGACAGATATCGATAACCATACATTTAAAAAAAAATGTCAATGTCCCCCCCTCCATACCAAAAATTTTCAGAGAGAAAAAAATGTCATTGTTACACGTTCTCTTTGATCACTGAGTGGCAGACAGTAACCTTTCGTCGTTGATTTTGCACGCTATTTCCTAGACTATAGGTTGTTTTTTATATAAATTTAACGTCAAAATTGGGTCATTTTGTGTAGAAATTTAATGTGAGTTGTAAGACGTCATTTTGTCTGTGTCAAATGGCCGTCTATTTAGGATCGTATAGACATCTTTATGGCTATCCAAATGACACGATTACTGATAAATTCGTAACAAACAATGTCGTCGTTTTCATGATAGAGTGTTACCTGGGTTAGCACTTTATCAGTAAAATCAATTTTCCTTGAAAACGGGTCGCTTTATTGATGTCACACAAGAATATATATTTTTAAGAAATTGTTCAAAGGATTTAGAAGTGCCACTAAGACTTTTAAATCGAAGACAGTATTTATATTGTCCAAATTTTATTACAATCTATAAAGTAGTTTCCAAACTATCAGCAAAAAACCTTTCCAAAGTTTAACCTTTAAGGGTGAATAGCTTCGAAAGGGGATGGCCTAGGGAAAAATTTGCAAGTACTTTTAATGTCATTTTAACCCAAATATATGTTCCCGAAGTATGGCCCCTTAGTCTAGGGATACCCAGTACATTGCACAAAATTTTTATATTTGATAATGGAATGTGTGTCTTTTCTTCGTTTATTTTATATTTAAAATAGAAATACCAGACAAAGATAAATTCAACAAACATATGAGTTAAATATTCAACCATGAAATAATATACCGAGTGTAACAGCATCATGGTATACCCCCCTTTTTTCCTTTAGTTTTGAAGGTAATTTATTGAAATTTAGGATATACTACATACATAATAAGCGGCACTTTTTGACATACAATTGATTTATTTTTCACTTCCGGATTCGCCGGAAGTGACACTAACTATAGTATAGTAATATTTAAATGGAACATTCTATATATTATTGCATTTTTTAATTCTGCATAATTTTCTGAATCCAACAATGCCAAATAAGTGGCATTTCAAACATCAATTTTTTTTATAATATAATTTTTAGTTTTCCATTTAAGTGTGCCATGACGGTTCCGGTTTATTCTAAATGACCCGTGTAATGCTACAAAAATCGAAATCCCATTAAGAACACTCTAAATTACGTAATTTTTGAGCAAATAAAATTCACCAAAATTGTTTTTGGGGCAAAACTAAATTTTTTCAACTGGAACACCATATCGGTACCGTGGTTCCATTTATTAGTACTGTTAATAAGGAATTTATTCATATGTCGTATTAAAATGTGCGACAAATACAAACAAAATTACAGCTAAAAAGGTGGCTTTGAAAACAATGAAACATTTAGCTTGTCAAACATTTGTTGGTTTAATGGTGTTTTCATTGCGTCTTTAAAAATTGTTTAAAATTCTTGTTAAATGTGTTCAAAATGCCGCAAATTTATGCAAGAGATGAAAAAGTGAACATGTTCAGGAGGTTGAGGCGTTACAGTCCCAACCAAAAGTAAGTCGAATTTGAAATCGGAACTTTCCTATAATAAATTATTACAAAAGGTTATGAGTTGATGACACCAATAATTACTGCCATAAAGGCTTAAATAAATAATTTTTTATTATTAATTAATTATTTAAGTAGATTTAATTATTTACTTAATGAACTAACTTTTGGATGTTTTGTCCAAACATTAGTTTTCGGAATTGCTGACATTATTTGGTTATTTGCTATAAAGTAAAAGTAAAAGTAAAAGTTTTTTAAAATTCTTAACTTTATGAGTTTCCTAATGACTGGATTTTTTACAGAAAATTGTGTCATATAAAAATCTATTAAAAAAACTTTATTTCAGATTTTTTTCCATTATTTTCGTCTAACACCTCAATCTCCTTAATTATTTATGGGAAAAGTAAAAAAAAAATGCAATTGCAGCTATGGACCTTTATGGCCGACGATATCCTGATGAACAATGTTCAGCGAAAAATTACTTTAAACATGTTGAAAACCAATTCCGAAGAGAGGCCAACAATGATCCCGAAGAAAACTTCATTATTGACGAAGGAAGGGAAATTAATGTTTTGGCTCGAATAGAAGTCGATAAGACTGTTTCTTTAAGGCAAGTTGGGTTTGAATTGGACATCAGTCACCAAACAGTAAGCCGAATTTTGCATAAATACCACTATAAATCTTTTAAATACTAATTGTACCAGAATTTGTACGAAAGTTATTACGAACGTAGGATGGAATATTGCAATTAGATTTTATATAATAACGTGCAGCCAAACAATGATATTTTGGGACTGATTTTATATTCGGATGAGTCAAGGTTTACAAATTTGGGATTATTTAAACGACAAAATACAAAATATCAAAATATTGGTCACGAGAAAATCAAAATTTATTACGGGAGGGGAACTTTCAAGTGAGGTTCGGTTTCAATGTTTGGCTTGGAATAATCAATTTTGTAACTATTTAGAGAGAGAAAATTGGCAAGAGACTTATGCTCAGGATTGTCCAGACAAGGCTTGTAAAACATTTAGTGACACTATAATGTATTATTTTCATTTATGTTTCCCATTAAAAAGAGTACCACGTTTCAGAACACAACAGAGAGGTTATTGGATGACAGATGAGTTAAGACTGCTAAAGCATAGGGTTACAATTTCTAGCGATCTGGCTAAAATAAACAAAGATTATAAAGACATTAGCACTTTTTTGCAGAAGGAATATTGTAAAGCACTGAAAACAGCCAAAAGAGAATATCATGATAGACAAATTCAACAATCCAGTAATAAATCAAAAGCAATGTGGAATACAATAAATAAATTGAAAGGTAATGAGAATAAATCTCCTGTTATAACTATAACTGAAAATGGACAAAAAATACCAGATGTTGCTGTAGCTAATAATTTTAATCAACGTTTTACGCATATGGTAACTAATAATTGCGCATATGATCCTGACTTTTTGAGAGCAACTGTAACTTTTTTTGAAAGATCATTTTTTTTAACTCCAATTTCACCATCTGATGTAATTTCGTTAATAAATAGGTTAAAACCTTCCAATTCATGTGGTTATGATAGCATATCCAATAATTTAATAAAACATTGTAAAACAAGCATCTGTCAGCCACTAGCATTTTTAATAAATTTATGTTTTAATTCAGGAACATTTCCTGACATATTTAAATTAGCTATTGTTCGTCCGTTGTTCAAGAAAGGAGATCCCAATGATTATGAAAACTACAGAGCAATCAGTTTACTTTGTAGTTTTTCAAAACTTTTCGAACTTGTCCTAAAAGATCAATTATCATCTTTCTTTCGTGAAAATAATTTACTGTCTTCCTGTCAACATGGATTCTCTAAGAATAAAAGTACACAATCGGCACTTTGTGATTTCCATGAATTAATTGTGGATGCCCTTGATCAGAAGCAGTATGCCTTGGGATTATTTATTGATTTCTCCCGTGCTTTTGATATGGTTGATCATAAACTACTATTAAATAAACTGGATAGGTATGGAGTCAGAGGGATTCCATTAAACCTTCTCTCTTCATACCTAAATAATAGAACCCAAATCGTCAAACTAAATCATGATGTGTCGAGCGACATATGTGAAATTACACAGGGTGTCCCCCAAGGATCTGTTTTAGGTCCTCTGTTATTTAATATATACGCAAATGATCTGATAACATATCTAAGTGGAATATCAAACGTCCATACTATATGTTACGCTGATGACACTAACATTCTTATCATAGACAATGAATTAAATGCAATTAAAAATACTGCTAGCCTAGCTTATTCAAATATAATTAGATGGTCAGAAGAAAATAAGCTCAATTTGAATAAAAATAAGACAAAAACATTATTATTCACCTTGCAAAAAAACACAGATATTTGTCTCTCTGACAGTGATATAGAAATGTGCGACTCTGTAAAAATACTAGGAATAATTTTCGATAAGCACCTGCAGTGGGGAATTTATATAGACAATCTGTGTAGTAAATTGCGTAGTAGCTGCTATGGGTTACGATTTATGTCCATGCATTGTAGCAATGAGATTCTTTTGAGTCTCTACTATGCGAATTTTCACTGTCATTTGAGGTATGGAATCATAAATTGGGGAAACAGTGTACACATAAACCGCATATTCATTCTGCAGAAATATGCCTTAAGAATTATTGCGGGGCTAGGATTTCGTGAAAGTTGCCGCAATATATTTAAAAATTTAAAGATTTTAACTGTAACTAGTTTGTATATTTTTGAGGTATGCCTCTATGTTTACAAGAATAAGCATAAGTTTCTTGCTAATCAAGTCAACCATGAACACAATACAAGATTTAAAGGGCTGCTACAGCCAAACTCTTGTAGGACAACTTTTTATCAAAAAAACTTTTTTTATAATGGATGTAAATATTTTAATTTTTTATCTGATGACATTAAATCATCAAGAAACATCTATGTTTTCAAGGAAAAAATTGTTGCTAGAAAAAAACTGTTATGTAATTGATGATTTCTTCACATAATTTGTATTATTATTATTTCTTTCGTTCTGTTTTTGTTTCCTTTTGTTATGACTGTATTGTTTGCTTTTTATAATGTATTGTTCGCTTTTACAATGTATTGTTGTTATGTATTGTTTGTTTTTTGCAATGTATTGTTTGCTTTTTACAATGTGTTCATTTATATGTAATATTTTTATATATTTTGCTTTTGACTGTATATGTATATTTTGGAATCTTTCTTTGTACTAATTTTGACTTGTGTAAAACAATTTTTGTTATATACACCAATAAATATTATTATTATTATTAATCGGTAGTAGAATCATTGGTCCAATAATATTTGAAAGACCTCTGACTGGTGCCAGATACTTAAGATTCCTGGAAAATGAGATTGAGGACATTTTAGATGAGTAACTTTTAGATTTAGGACAGGGAATGTATTTCCAACAAGATGGCGCTCCTCCCCATAATTCAATAGTAATTGATTACCTTCAAAGGAGATTCGGAGAAAATGTAATTTCGACGAATGGTCCTGTAAAGTGGCCTCCAAGGTCAGCTGATTTAACGACCCTTGATTTCTTTGTTTGGGGTCATTTAAAAAATATTGTCTATGCAACCGCTGTTACAACCCGTGAAGACCTGGAGCTACGAGTAAGACGAACAATTAATAGTATAACGGCCCAGCAATTGGCCAACGTTCTTCGAGATAGCGTTATGCGAGTTCAGAAGTGCACTGACGTTAATGGACAGCATTTTGCACAACTGTTGTAATGCTTTGTGTTAATTTTTTGTACTCCAGAACCACCCTATGTGTAACAAGGTAATTAGAATAAAATTGTATTTTCTTTTAGCTGTAATTTTGTTTGTACTTATCACACATTTTAATATGACATATGAATAAATTCCTTATTATTAGTACTAATAAATGGTACCACGGTACCGATATGGTTCCATTTGAAAAAATTGAGTTTTGCCCCATAAACAATTTTGGTGTATTTTATTTGCTCATAAATCACGTAATTTAGTGTTTTTAACGGGATTTCGATTTTTGTAGCATTACACGGGTCATTTAGAATAAATCGGAACCATCATGGCACACTTAAATGGAAAACTAAAAATTAAATTATAAACAAAATTGGTTTGAAATATCACTTTTGTGGCATAGTTGGATTCAGAAAATTATGCAGAATTCAAAAATGCAATAATATATAGGGTGTTCCATTTAAAAATCAAATGTTAGTGTCACTTCTGGCAAAACCGGAAGTGGAAAAAAAATCAATTGTATGTCAAAAAGTGCCCCTAATTATGTATGTAGTATATCCTAAATTTCAATCAATTATCTTCAAAACTAAAGGAGAAAAGGGGGGTATACCATGATCCTGTTACACCTGGTATATATATTGCCAATTTGGCCTCTGTAAGCATGCAGTTGCATAAATTGGGCCAGCATTCGAAATCAGATCAGTCTGTTTAAGAACAACAGACAATTTCAGTATCATTTCTTGCTGGGAAAATGTCTACACGATCACCATTTGACACATTAAAGTAATCAAAACCTATAGAGTACTTCTAACGAATCTAAAAACTGGAAATTTGGGATACGGATAGGGTATGAAATACTATAAAAGATAAAAAAGTAATGAGAAAAATCCTAAAACTCCAATATACCCACATCATATCCCATCACACCCCTCCTCAACCAGTTTTTAGTTTGATGAAAATGCTGACGAGAACGGCTTATAGAACTTTTCTAGGATGTCTGAGAATTCCGAAAGTGCTAACGGGAAAATTGGATCTGCTAGGATTCACAATATACTTGATTTCTTACCTTTTAAAACAGTAATCTCACTTTTCCAGTTTTTTCCAATAATATCCGTTATATTGAAGAAAAAATGTTCAAGTTTTCATGGAACCTGTATCTCTATAAGTACTCTATGTAAGCTTGATAACAACTAAATATCTTTTATTTCTCAAACGCGACAGGTTTCTTGTGTCACAAGCACCTATGACCTACAGAGAAAAAATGGTAATTCTTGATTTTTTGTTCATATTACACAAAATTTTAAAATTATTAATTTGTGTACTGAAACAGGTGGACGTCATGTGGAGTATTTGCCATTAATGTATTTTTTAGAATAAACTGTAATTTTCTGACATTACAACATTTTATTCTAGAATTGTAAATAAATGTTAAATACAAATGGAGGAAAAAACGATAATTCCTTGTATTTTCATTAATATTACTAAAAATTTTAAGAACACCTTTTTGCAACCCTATAATACTCTGCAAGTATTTCGTAATTTTAAAAGGCGATTAAAAAAATATAGCCAATCAAATATTCATTATGAACAAAAAATTGAGAAACAAAAGATATTTGGTTGTTATCAAGTTTACAAAGAGTACTTATAGAGATATAGCCACAGTTTAATAATATACAGTTGGGTCACTTCCCCTCATTTTTGTCCATGACCCCCCACTCTTGCCATCGACGCGTGGGCTACACTCAGTACGAAATAAGTTAGGTCTCGATTATAGCGCGCGAATAGAAGGTCAATTGTTCAAAAGTTGCAAAATAAGATTACCTGTTGTGTGTTGCAAGTTATTTAAATTATTAAGGAATTCATTTAACAACACCTTCAGCTGCTTCCAGTGCAATTTTTTTTATAAATCGTACAAATCTCAATGAACTATTTGATTCATTACATTATTATTATTATGCGTGTAACACCATGACAATATTCTTTAATACTTGAAACTGTTTCCTAGTTATGTGAATTTTGTACTATGATTATATTACAACATAGGACATAACCAACAAATTTGACATTTAGTTTGGTACGCCGCGCGCCGGTGTTCGCTACTTGATTTTAAAACTGGCACCATTCCCCTCTGTGCGCGTGGTCTTGCGCACTCGGTCTAGTCCAGAGCATAAAAAACGAAACTAAGTCCCATTTTTTCTACATAGAGTAGATAGGGAGTGAGTCTATTGTATATTTCTCTACTGTGATATAGCTCCTACCAAAGTTTGAAAATTTTATCTTTAATATAAAGGAAATTATTGGAAAAAAATGTTTTTTCTCTCATTTTAGGAGGATGTACTTCCTCGGGGATGCATTTTTGGACTAAGGTAAGTTGGGTTATAAGGGCATAATATAAACTAGGAATCACAAGTTCCCGTCCGGGAACTCAATTCTGAGACACCCTGTATATTTAGATTGTTTAGGTACGTCACCTATCGTCAAGAAAGATGGTTTCAAAAACTCAAAATGTGCCAAAATGATAATACCAGAATCCCCTATTTTCGAGCTAATGCGCATGTGCAGTATAACATTTTACGCTTAACGTATTAGCAAATTTAAATGACGCCTAAAATCTCCTTACAGTTTGTTTTTAGGTTAAGTGATTTAATATTTTATTTTTAATCTTAATAGCTATGTTTGCTTTACTAGGTATTTTTTTTGTCGTATAGTTATTTTATATGTCTTCCTAATGCCATAAGGTTCATTCAAAATGTTACTGAAATTGTCACCTCGAAGGAATTAAAGTCCTCAAATGTCAAATAACTACAATTACCATCTCATCAATAAAATCTGATCTTCGAACACAGCTACAGCGAAAAAAAGGCCAAAACGCTTTTGGTATTTAAAATGTCATCAAGGTAAGAGATAAATTATATACATAAAATCTACCTTTTGGACGTAAGTCGTCGGTTTAGCCTTGGCACACTCTGGAATTTTGTCCGGCTCTATCTTCAACTGATCTATCACCTCCTGAAGATGATCCCTAAGGTGCCTATGAGGGCCATCTTTCAACAACTGCTGCTTGATCATCCCCTCAACGATGTCAGACGGTTTTGTATCTAACCTGTTAAACTTAAAACTAATAGTTTTCTGTTTGCAAAGTAGCTGGCATTCGACAGTACCGTCAGCGTACACATTATCTACTATGAGTTGATGCTTAAAGCTCTTTCTCCTTCTCGGTTTTTCCTCCGTTGATGAGGAAATCTCAGAACTTACTTGCTCAGAAGTGGACATGTCCATATCCTCTCCCTGCCCTGGTAGTCCCTTAACTTCCTGGGTCGGTGATTGCTTGGAATTTAATGACTCGACGGATAAGATGGGCTCCAGAGGTGCTTGGGAGGTAAGTAAAGTGAGGTTTTCCGCTGTTAACGGTTGGGATTCTTGTTGCGGAGGAATGAACACCTGAATAAATGATAAAGACATCAAAGATTTAGTAAATTAATTAAAATATAGATGTTTCAATTTCACTAACTTGCTGCTGTTGCACTTGTGTCAAATATTCCTGGCTCTGAGATTCTCCAACCGGCTGAAATACACCTGAGCTTTGGCCCTGAGAATAATCGTGAACTGAGGCTGGTTGCGAAACCGTCGAAAGTCTTCTATGATCACTTTGTTGTGATTCAAAGGTTGGCATCGGCGGCAAAGACGCGGTGGACACCCTGTGTTGGTCTTTGACCTGTTGCAAATGCTGCTGTGCTAATTTCTGTTGCAGCTCGGCTAAATTCATCGGAGGAACTTCAGTGGTGGAAAGGCGATGGCCAACTTGCACCGTTTGTGTTTGTTGTTGCTCGGATACTGGCTCTCCTGGTACGGGTTGTGGAGCTGATTGCTGAATGACCTATACAGGCAGAAACAATGGTTATAGAAATTAGAATTAAAAACGAGCATGTTTTATAAAACCCTGTTTGCCCTGGTCTAAATAAATTGTTTCGAAGAATTTTTTTACTCCATCTTTTCATGGACACAAATAGGCTATTGGATGTCCTCTAGTTAGGAACAATTGGGTTAAAGGATTTTTATTGTTAGTTTAACACCTAAAAACAATAAAATCACAAAGTGCTACTAAATTCCGTGGGGCGTTTTTTGATAGCCATTCGAAGAGGCCCATTTTTTAGTTCTGTTAAAATAACTCGAAAACAATGCAAATTTGGAGATTTTTATGAGAACACCTTTTTGTACAAAATAAAATTTCTCATCCAAGTACATTAATAAAAATGTTTTTTTTCTATTTTTAGTATTAAAAATAATTAATGAGGAAAGTTAAAAATTTACGAAAATTCACTTTTTTTTCTTTTTCCATAGCTTTTCTTACCACATCCTAGGTATATATAATTGTTAAGAGAAAAAAAAGTTATTGAAGAAACAAAGTAGCTTTTTTTCATGTGCCCCATACGACAAATGGTGACCGAGATATCGACATTCAAAGTTGACTATCTTTTGTCATATTCTACCGCATTTGTTCTTTTAATTTTCAGTAAATCAATTTATTTTTGTGCAATAAAACAACAATTTTAAGATAATTTAATAATCATACAAATGTTTCTTCCACATTCTAAAGTAAATATTACGTTTTTACGGAAAAGTAATATTACAAACAATTAATGTTTGTGGTTGAGCTTTTTATTAAAATTAATTTTTTTTCAGTATTTAAAATGAACCGATTTTTAAATAAATAAATATTGTAGGAACACATTATGAACAATAAACTCATTTCAAGAAATAACATTTTTATTCGTGAAGGTAAAAAAATAGTAAGAGTCTAGATCCCCCAAGCAGGCACAAATAATCCCGCATGCGCATTGGTACTTAGAGAGAAATTGAAATATTTTGTGTTATTTTGTTGGAAAAAATAATGCCCACGGCGCTGATAATTATTAACAATTAGATAGCAAAATAAAAATCAACTTAACTAACCTAACCTAAAGAAATCACATGAAAGAATGAAATCATTAAAGGGAAAAGAAGAAAAACATTATTTCTGCCGTCAATGAATTTGTGAAAAAATACATTAATTATTACAATTAAAAAAGAAATAAAAATTTGGTGTGTACAGAAGTTGAACGGGAACCTCTTGCACCCTGAGAGAACATTACCCATATGCCAACCATCCAGCTGACAATCAGCGCTATAGCACAGAATAAATAGGTTGACAAGGCGGTACAATAACCAACCGTTATTCGTCCGCCGTAGCAGCACTAATGTGCATGCGGGATTATTTGTGTTCGCTCGGGGTGTAGACGCTAGTAAAAAAAATATCGCACAGTTGAGGACAGCTCTTGAATCCGATTTTTGTGATATTTTAGTGTTGTAAGAGGGGCTGTGTCGTCAATGAAACTGCTGACAGCGATGCCATCTGATGAAGTCAGACCCATTTGGACATTTTAACACTAATTATTCAAGTCATTATTTGACTACTGTAAACAGAAACTGACTAAAGCTATTTTCCAAAAACCAAACCCAACCCTTAATTTTTTTTGAACCGGTACCATAACCAAATCTTTATTTTACTTTGGCTTAACATACTTCACCAGAACTCTAATGTTGCAAATGATATTTCTGTTTCTACAGCATAAGAAACAAAACTATAAGTGAAACAATGTAAGTCTTCACATTTTATTAATAAACACGTCACCATTTTGTTACCGTATTTAAAAAATCTCAAATACTGTACTTTGTTAATATACAACGTTAAATCGATGCTCGAATTTGTTTACTCGCTTAAAGCATTCGCTTTAGGAAAAAGTTCCACCCCCCATATCGAAGTTGACATTTTGAAATTTTCAATTTCGACATCGGATTCGTAATCAGGAACACTAAAAGTATACAATACTTCTCAAAAATAAAATAGCAACACTTTTTCAAATATTAAATTTTTTGTCTAAGTGTGATTTCCACATCTTGGCCATAGGACCTAGTGTTGGAACCATAGAGAAACCAAACACGATACCTTTATTAAAAAAATCACCCATAAAAAAAGTTATCTTCACGTGTGATGTTATTTCTAGGTTTTGCAGTTTTTAATACGTCTTTTTACCTCTAGATACTGTACTACTAGATCCCTGGTGCTAAACCGCCTCAGTTTTATAATTATTTCCATGCCTATTAAACTACAAAACATAATAGTATTTGAGAGAAAAAAAATTGGTTATAACCTGTTGGGGTTGTTGTTGCTGCTGCTGCTGTTGTGGAAGGACTTGTTGGGGACCATTCTCTATGTAGCTCTGAGTCGTTTGCTGTGTATACTGCGGCTGTTGCTGCTGATAAATCTGTTGAGAATGATCGACACTTTGTTGCTGCTGAATAAACTGTGGGGTCTGTTGTTGTTCCACATACTGATGTTGCTGATATACTTGTTCCGGTTCACTTGACTGCGGTTGCACATACTGCTGTTGCGGTTGGCCCTGATAGCCTTGTTGCTGCTGCGGTGGAGGATAATTGGGCTGCTGTTGGCTAGGCTGTTGGTAGCTCTGTTGTTGCTGGTATGCAGGCTGAGGTGGCTGTTGGCCGTAACTCTGTGCCTGTTGTGTGGGCTGTGGATAACTTTGTTGAGTCGACTGTTGTTGACTTGGCTGTTGGAAGTTCTGCTGTTGCTGGCTTGGCTGCTGATAATTTTGCTGTTGTGGGACAAACTGTTGATTCATATCTTGAGACAGTGTTGGTACGCTCGAAATTCTGTGTAGAACCTGCTGCTGTTCTTGCTGTTGTTGTTGGCTTGGTGGATAACTCTGTTGTTGTTGGTAAGTTTGTTGCTGTTGATAACTTTGGCTATCTGGAGGTTGATAACTTTGCTGGCTCTGGTAGCTGGATTGAGAAGATGACGATTGTTGGCTTTGATAGCCCGATTGTTGTTGTGCAGGCGGCTGGTAGCTCTGCGAGGGTGGTGTTTGTTGATAACTAGCCTGTTGCTGATAATTTGACTGCTGAGGGTAAGTTTGCTGTGGTGGCTGTTGATAGCCTTGTTGCTGCTGGTAGTTTCCTAAGCCCTGCTGCTGTTGTGAATCCTGAACTAAGCCTTTCTGCACCATATCCAACTGGCTATCAACACTCAACCTATGTTCTTGCTGTTGTGGCACTGCATGAAGCATCTCGGGTTGTGAAACACTAGACAGCTTGTGTTGACTGTCTTGCTGTTGTACATGTAAGTATTCTGCTTGTTGCGGGTGGCCTTCGGGTATGTAGTTCTGTTGAACAAACTGTGTTGGAGCCGCTTGCTTGTGAATGATCGGCTGCTGTTGTACTGGTTCCATGGAAGTCTGCCTCTGCAGAATTGGCGGACTTTGATGTTGTTCTTGTGGAATTTGTTGCTGTTGTGGTTGATAAACTACGGATTGAGCCTGTTGCTGCTGCTGTTGTTGTTGTTGTTGCACTTCCTGCTGTTGCATCATGGACTGTTGCTGGGCATATTGATGATGTTGTAATATAGTGCTATCTGTTGGTTGCTGAGGCGGAGGTTGCTGCTGCTGCACATACTGAGGTTGCATGACCTGTTGATTATCTTGATGCTGTTGTTGATCTCCCATAGATTGCTGCTGATATTGCTGCTGCTGCTGTTGATCTACGATGGATTGCTGTTGATATTGCTGCTGTTGATCTACAATGGTTTGCTGCTGATATTGCTGCTGTTGTTCTTGAACCATGCTCTGCTGCTGTTGATACTGAATTTGTTGTTCGTTTGGCTGCAGCACCTGTTGACCTTGCTGATAACTTTGTTGTTGTTGCTGCCCGGCGTATTGTTGCTGTTGCGAATATTGTTGTTGCTGAGCTGCCTGATTTTGCTGAAATCCAGCGACTGCCTGAGGAGGGGCTTGCTGGCCCTGCTGATATCCAGATACACTTTGTTGTTGAATTTGTTGCTGACTCTGTTGTTGTTGTGGCTGTTGCTGTGGCTGTTGATTGGCAGCAGCCGACTGTGCTTGCTGCTGTTGAGTAATCTGTTGTTCTACTTGCTGTTGTAGATACTGTTGGTATTGTAACTGTTGGGCCAGAGCTTCCTCCTCTTTATTTTTCTTTTCACGTTCCTTTGTAATCTGAGCTATTTGCGTTTTCAGTAGTTGGGCTACCGTCTTGGCATCATCCTCGAAAATAATACCTGACTTGGCCTGAAACAAAAAATTTATTTTATGCAATCAAATAATCAATTTCAATAAATACTTAACGACAACAAAAATAAATTGTGTTCATTATGTTCCTCTAACTTATACTTACTGATAGGATTAAAACCAAATCAAGTTGTTTATTAACACAACATAATAAGTCTACTACAATTTGACTAACAATTAACATTTTTAAAGTATACTGACAATTAATTTACACAAAAACACTTACAAATTACAGATATAGAACTATGACAAAAAAAGTTTCTTTTATTTCTTGAAGTAAATCAAACTTTCAAAAATGTCAGTGTCAAATTTTTAAAACGAAAAACACTATAATTCTTCCAAGGGGGAATTAATATTATAGCAAAATAAACTTACCATTTCTTCCGCAATTGTATTATATCTGTCGGTGGCCATATCAAATTCGAATTGTATTGCCTCATTCTCTTTGTGCTTGTGAGTTCTCTTCTTTGGGTCGATGACCCTTAAACGAAAAACAATTTTTTTACTCTCTTGCGAAACAACTTCAACTTTTAAACCAACATCCTCCTCGAAAAAGGCATGACTCAGAAGGTCCTTTACTTTAGGCCTGTCCTCTTTCCTTGGCCTTATGCAACTCTCTATGACGTCTTTCACTTCCGGATTTTGCACTTTTTCGAAACTGGCTGGTTTGACACCCTGCAGAAGCATTATTCATGTGAAAAATACCCCACAATAACTAAGAAAAACTATTGCCTTACCGAGATAACTTTCTTGTAAATTTGTGCAGGACCAGTGCACTCCGAATAAGGATATTCACTCGTTGCCATCTCCAGCATACACATGCCAAAAGCGTATACGTCCACACCTTCATCGTAATGCTCTTCGTACATTTCTGGTGCCATAAATTCAGGGGTGCCTATCACCTAAAATATTTCATTTGTTATTCCGTTAATTATAAATTCCCATAAAAAATTTCGTAGCACTTTTTTAACTAGGTTAATGTCTGGATACAAATGTGAGATTCAATCATTTCAGATGGAGAATCGGAGACTAAACAACACACATCGGAAAATTTAAAGGAACGAGAAGATATATTGGCATTTTTTTTCCACATACTATTTTTCCCACTGGAGAATATAGCCCGATAAGCATATGAAAAGAGCATCGTCGTCTTTTTTAGATATCCTGTCGACCAAATGTTGTTCGTCACATAAAAAATTTATATGAATAATGTCAAGTTTCTACCCCCTCCGATAGAGAAAATATGGAGTGAAAACTCATAACTTAAAAACTATTTTCCTCGTTAACTATTTGAGATATTTGTCATGTTGACAAAATAAAGTAAAAATCAAGATTAATACAGTTTTCTTCCCAATTGCGATCATTAAATGTTTAAAACAAGTCAAAACGAGTTTTTTGCAAAACTACTATTTTTCGTATTGTTTTTTTAAACAGACTTCAAAATGGAGTCAAACTTTGCAAAACAAACTGCAATGCCACTAGCTATTAGTTAACTTTTCCTTTTAGGAGAGATTAAGTTCAAAGTTAGGAGAAAAAAAATTATATAGACAAAATTCGGCAGTATGTGTATAGTATCTCGACTGATCATTAAAGCTTTTTTTAAAGTCCCTTTCAAAGTGATGCTGTGGTTTCAAACTGGATGACAGCTGAAAGGGTTAAAAATATGTTTGTTTTTTTTATAAGATAATATAAACTTTAAATATTTGTATAAAGGGTCTGGAGTGAGCTTGTTTTGTATCACTGGACAAGGAAAATATACATCAATTCATTGATAGAGATACGATTTTTGGTTTTACTATTTTTTACCGGATAAAATAAATAAGCAACTACACTACCAGACACGGATCTTCTTTAACTATACCTATCCATAATTTGTCTCTATATGAACGATCACCATATCTTTCAGGCATCAAAATATATAAGAGATTGCCAATACACATTCTAAATGCCAGTAATTTTAATTGTTTTAAAAGACTACTGAAACAATACTTAATTCAAAAGTGTGTGTATAATATTAATGAGTTTACTTAACATTATATATATATTTTAACTTGCTCTATTGTTTTTTGTGTACTTATTTAAATGTTTTTTTTTTTACTTATTTGTCTATTTTGTGTAAATTATTGACACTGTATTTAATTGACTTTCACATCTGTTCTTATGAGGCAGCCAACGTGATTAATAAAGATTATTACTATTATTATTATTATTATTATTAATATAATTGTCAAACTTCTAAACGTAGTTCATCTTCTAAGATGAGAGTTTACGCTGAAAATCCAAAATTTTAATTCTAATAACCGTTTCGTGGACTAAGTATTCAAATATTTTTACTTAAACCATGTTTAACTTCTTTTAACCCTCTTAAAATTTGCCCTCTGGGGGAAATATTTTCTGGTATGAAAATTGTATGTTTTTGGATGTCCAAGTAACCTATGCATTAAAAGTACAGATATTAATGAATTAAGGGTCTTCTTCATTAAATCGTCCTAAGTCGGATATCTTTTTACTATATATCGATACATATTGTTACACATTGGCGCCCCGCCCCCTAGGTTAATAGGTAGGGATTGTAATTCATTAGCATGCGTCCACACCCAGGCTGTATTCTTTAAAAAACGTGCAATGGAGTTTCAACTGTCACTTCAGAGATGGCGCTAATAGTGCAGCTTTTCTAGAAAATGACCGATCAAGATTTCTACTAGATTGTTCAAGGTTTTCACATTAGAAAATTCAAAATTCCTTAATGGAGAATGTGCGAACCAGGGTATATAAGGCGACGAAGTCACGGTGGAACGGCAGTTTTAAATGAGTTTGAGTTCAGTTAAGTCTGAAGCGGTCCCAAGTGAATAGTAATGTGAAATATGAAGTAATAAACAGTATTTAGTTTAGTAACTGTTTTGTGTGTTACAGTTCATAGTAAGTTAATAAATAAAATTGTGTTAGTGGTTATCTCGTGTTATAATTTCTGAACTCGTGGTTTTGGGCTGGTTCCCAAGGGGTAAAAACTCGCGACAGTATCTACCTTTATGCCCATATAACATTTCTGGGGATGTGGTGAGAAACTGAGAGAAGGTGATGGGAAGGCAGAAAAGATGGGGAAGTGGGGAATCATCGGTTAAGCCATGCGAGCATAGAGGTTTGGTATAAGTTGTGTAAAAATAAATTACTAAATGTTTCCAACATCTTTCCATTTCTATCTGTAATATTATAAGACCATAAAAAAATATATTTTACTGAGAACAATTTTAAATTTTAAAAATGAGAGAAAAATATAAACGCATTAGTACTTATTTAGTTTAATGTTTAAAAATAGACAAAGTCTTTGTTGATTTGTTAAAGATTAGGTTCACCTACCGATTTTGCAAAACTCCTGTTTTTCAATGTAGCCAATCCTAGGTCACCTATTTTGACAGATCCCGTAGTCCCAGTTATAAATATGTTATCACATTTTAAGTCCCTATGTATGATAGGTGGTGATCTTGAGTGCAAAAATGCCAGACCCTTTAAAATTTGTCTACACCACGACTTTAATACTTTAGGGTTAATTTTTTTAAACCTACGTAAATACCTACAAGGAAAATACAATGTAATTACATATGTAGACCGCTTAATCGACTAGCTTTACCTCTGCTTTGTTTACTTACGTTTTAAGTGTTCCACTTAACATCAGTTCTGTAACAAGTACTATATTTTTTTTCTTCGTTCCGGGGGATTCCCAATAGTTGTAGAAACGCACTATGTTTGGATGCTGTAGTTTTTTTAACATTTCTGCCTCCTCTCTAAATCTCTGGCGTTCAGCCCTGTTCAATTTCTTTTCCTGCAACTCGCACCAAGCCACAGCAACACCTGTTTGTGTATCCAATCCACGGTAAACAGTCTTAAAGGAACCTCGCCCGATCTAAAAATGTGACAATTTATATTATTGTCATTAATTCTTTCGAAAACTGATAGAAGAATATTCAAAATATTTTTTCTGAAATATGGTATGTAATATATAAAATCTATTCTATATTTCACCACGACAGAGTATATGCAGGGTGACCCCATGGTGCATGGACAGTCAATCTCTCCTCAACCGATTGAAACTTTAAAAAATGACGTCTATAATCTAGAATATCTGAAATCATAATTTTTTTGTAATAGTGGTCAATTTACTCGCAATCTGACGATATTTTTAAAATTTTCATCGGAACAATCATTTTTAAGCACGATTTTTTTATTTTACTCAAGATATTATTTTCTAATAATACAGGGTCTTAAAAAACATATGAAAAGGACAAAACTTGCCAATATTATTATCCCTCTTATGAAAACCCGGATTATGGCCAACTATGGTACGAAATTGTCAATTTTTAATAAGCAGGCTATTTTTGGTCTAAAAAACACAGGTATTGCATTCAGAAGGTCAGAAAGGCAAATCGGTGGAGAGACTAACTATTTAATGTGTTGAAAAAAAAGTCAATTTTGGACCCATATTTTATGGGCTCCCTGGAGGCGATGGGGGAGTAGAAAACTGCAACTTTTATGTATGTCATTTCTTATGATATCCCGAAGGCCTATGACAATTTTTTAGCGTTCAAGAACTTTCCACAAAGCCACTCATAACAATGTTTCATGCAAAACCAAGGCAATATCCATGAATAAGTATGAAATATTTATATTTGACATTGACTGATGAGTGGCTTTATGCCTTTCTGATGAGCTCAGAATAAGGGCAAAAAACGTTTCAAAGGCTAAGCGTTTCCAAGAAACTGAATGAGAGATTTTATGAAAATGTAATCCATCAGAATGAAAAAAATTTTAAGACAAGGTAGGTAAATAAATTCATTTTAGACCTTCGTTCTCATTTTTAACTGAATCTTCATACCGTAGGGGTCATGTAGATAGTAGTTTAATCTGCTTAGCCTTAGGGGACTATGTTGGGTGCTAGTGTTATAATGAGAATGTCAAATAAGAAATCGGTCAAATTTATTTCAGAATTTTAACTTGCTAGCGTAAACTAGAAGTCAGGTTATCGAAAGGATGCAAAAATTTCATTAACATTTTTTTCATATAGTTTTTCTTTTAGTTCTCATAATTAGTTTGTTTCAGCTGTTTGCACAATCCTATAAAGAATATGTTTCATTACTGTAAGCAAACAAATAATAAATAATTCACTTTTAAACCATATGCGATTGAAAGAGGCTGTAGTAAGCTGCTACAGCTACATGCATTTACTTTATAATAGTCACAATCTATTGTATTTCAATGGGACCAGTGGAAGCTGAAATCTTAAACTAACAGGTGTTTAAACTTCGAATAAACATATTCAAAGTTTAAATATCACAACTAGTTATGAGCCATTAGATTTCATACAAATTTTGCTTAGTTTTAGAAAGAAATATTGAGTTATAGAACTGATTTCAAATACACGTTTGTCAATTATGTCACTATAAATTCAAGTTATTTATATAGTGGAGAAAAATTAGAATTTAAAAGTGATGCAATCGGGAAGTTGATTTTTTTTTATTCTCTATATGCAAATGAGTCAGAAACCGAAAAAAATAAGCAAAATTGGGCTGCGGCTTCGCGAGAAAAGCTCATAAAAATACATTTTTGATGCATTTCGAGAGCATCGCTACACTATTTTTTAAATATCTTCGGCTCTATTGGTCGTAGAAAGAAAAAAAATTAAATACTTGTAAATGAATAGGTTATCGAATTGTTGGGGTATATAGTTACATTAAAAGTACATCCTAACCTCAAAAAATCCAAATTTCTCGATTTATTTATTTCTTTACTAATAATGCAATACGTGGGGTAAAAATCATCAGATCTTTACGAAAATTGGAGAAAATATGTGTGTTTATTTTATGTTGTAAATACGTGAATAAATTTTGTAAAAAAAAATTAAAACGCCTTAATAATATTTCTCATTAAACGACAAGTGCTTTACTTTTCTTCAAAACTGTTTAATTGTGACCGTAAAAATGAAAACTATTTTTTGAAAATTTAATCACGTATTTACTGCATAAAAATACATATTTTCTCCAATTTTCGTAAAGATCTAAACCCCTCGTGTTGTATTATTGGAAAAAAAATAAATATGTGTATACATATTTTTTCTTTATGAAAAAAAACTATATTTTATCTTGATAAACAGATTCTGGCATACATCCACAAGAAAAATCTGCACTTTAGAAAAAAAATGTATCCTACGACCATTGAACGTATTATACATTACAAAAATACATCTTTTCTTCAATTTTTGTAAAGATCTGATGATTTTTCCCCACATGTTGCATTATTAGCAAAAAAAATAAATCGAGAAATTTGCATTTTTCGAGGTTAGGATGTACTTTTAATATAATTATACCCCAGCAGTTCGATAGTCATTTACGAATATTTCAGTTTTTATTTTCAAATTTTCTATTACCAATAGAGCCGGAGATATTTAAAAAATAGTGTGGCGATGCACTCGAAATTCATCAAAAAGGCACTTTTATGCGCTTTACCCAAGAAGCTGCAGCTCGATTTTGCTAATTTTTTCGGATTTCAACTCATTTGTGACCAAATCTACCAGGCAGAAAGGCAATACCTAATAATAGCTTTTAAGAAAATTTTTATTTTTTATTGATAATTTTCAAGTATTAAAATTTATTGTTTTTTTTGTTCATCGCCGGCGCCCCACAAGACATCGGCGTCCCTAGGCAGCTGCCTATATTGCCTTATGGGTAATCCGGCACTGAGTATCTATGGATATTGAATATAACTAACATTCTTAGAGCTGTGTATTTATCATACACAGCAAAAGAGATTTTTCAAAAAAAGCCTTGAAAAGGGAAACAGAACAGATTTCCGAAACGTCGGCGAAATATTTAATTTCAAGTTTTTATACTTATTTGTGTTATTTGAAAAAAAGCAACCTTTAACTGATCCTTTGACGCAAAAGTCACAGGCATAGAGGTTATTTACCAGTAACATACTGGTTAATTGTGATATTTTGTAGATTCCCCGAGCACCGCTTAAAAAGAAAACATACACGTGGCAGGAAGTCCCAAAGAATTGAAGAAAAAAAAACCTATTCTGATTGCATACATTCTATTCCCAATAACATTAGTTATAAAAACATTGATATATTTGCGAAACTATTTAAGGAGCTATGAGCTACAAATTAGAAACATGTTTCTCTTTACTTTCGAAACTAGCAAAGAAACGTGTAGTGCCACCAAAATAGAAACATGTACTACACTATCATAAGAAATTGTGTATGCCTTGCAAATGTATCTCAACATGTTGCAAATAGTTCCTATTTTGTACATGGGAACAGGCACACTTGTTAGAAACGTTTCCGAAAATGTATGTTAAAATGCTACTTGGGGGTATTAATATAATTGAACACTATGGCACGAAACACTCTCTAACACGTTCCCTGCCACAACAGAGATCTCTTTAACCGACCTCGTTACTCCCATGAAACGAACACATATTTATAGGCTTGTCAGACTTTTGGCATTTATCTATGGAACGGGACCAACAAGGCCCGGATAATCATTATGGGACCATCGCATGAGTTCAATACACATTTTTCTGTTTCTTTTACAAAAGTTCTTACTATTTAAATTGGAAAACAATAACATTTTTTAAGTAAAAATACATGACTTAACAACATCGGCCTGTATGGGCATTTGTTTGGCAGAGAATGTGTTAAACATTATGTTTCAGCTGATACACGCAATCCTAACTGAATCTTCTAACATCTGATATAAAATGACAACTACAAAAGCTGAGAAATTAGCAGTAAAGACAGCAACTTCTTAAAAATTCAAATAGTTGTAGTGACGTCATCCAAACCGGCATTCAAGGACGTGCTAAAGAACCCTGCACAAATGATCAGTGGCTTTCCGCTTTCGAATGGTGTAATTAGTTTTTTAAGAAAAAAATATTTTAAGAGATATTTGACAAAAACTGGTATTTTGCAACTAATTTGTATAATAACAAATGACGCTCAAGGACTATTGTTGGTAATTTTTGGTATGATGTTTCTGACGTGTATATATTCTCAAAAGTTACCACTTCCCGGAATCTTTTCGAAGTGAAAACCTCTATTGACTTCACTATAATAGATAATTACAAACATATAAAAATGTTGGGTGCTCCATATGAAAATTGAAGTATTAACTTGACACCATGCACTGTGTGGAACAGCCTGTAGATTTAAAAATAATTTTAAAATACGCCACTCTCGATCTCCAACGATTTCTGAGAGACCATTTTATTCTGATTTTAAACAGTTGAGGAGACATTGATTGTACACACGCTAGTGACTCACCCTGTATATTACTTACCTCTTCCTCATACTTGAAGAATCTACCATCGGGACTAACAGCTATGGGCCTGTACACATCATCATCCTCCTCTTTTCCCTCCTTAGTAAGATTCAAATTAACAACAACGGCTTGTTCTACCATATCAGGATTATTCTCGGCATTCTCATCATTTCTATGAAGCTCGTCTATAGTCTGTTCAGTAATCTCAGTCATTTCGGTGCTTTGGAACAAATTCTTGGGAATATTATACATCGCCCCCACTTCGAGTAGCCTTTTGTCATTTTGAACGACTTCGGTGTCATCCTCGGCATTAGAATCAGTTTCGATAGCTATCAAACTGGTGACGCCCCCATGTTTGACAGATTTTCTTTGCTTCTCCGATATAATCTTCTCTACATTCTCGCTGAGCTCCGACATGACTTGACTTATCGCCATCTCGGCGTCTTGCATCTCGGAGCAGGAGTCGTGGAATTCCTCGTAATCCTCTACAAAATTTCTAGCATCAATTAAATTGTCAGTGGAAGGTGTTTGGATGATTTTAGGTATGTAAAGTGAACTTAGGGTATCCCCGGTGTTACACCTGATGCGGCTCTTGTAATCGGACGAGATTCGGGACAACTCATGGCCATCAGGTTTGTCTTTGATTTTTTCTAGGTGAAGCTGGTTCTTCTCTATTATTTCGACGGCCATTGCCACAATAGTATCCAATACAGACTCCACTATGGGTTTTATTTCGGAACGGGTTAGGTTTTCTATAAAACAAGTTGTGTATTAGTTAATGGGAATAATATTCATGTATAGCCCAGTTGCCAGATAAAAAATAGTAGCAAAAGCTGGGAAAAATAATCTTTATGGGAACTTTTGATAATTCGGTAGATCTTGAGTAACAAAAAAGTATTAAAAAAATGTTCTCAATGTCATCGAGATGTTTATATAAAAAAAAGCTAGAAGATGGATTTTTTAACCGAAACTCCTAATTTCAGTTCAAAAAATCCATCTTCTAGCTTACCAGCACTATGTGAAACACCCTGTAGATTTAAAAATAATTTTATAATATGCGACTCTTGATCTTCTACAATTTTTGTCAGGGACATTTTTTTCAAATTTCAAACAATTGAAGAGATACCGTCAACGTCCAGTGTGTCAAATATATGAACTAATACTGTATCCTTATTATTTCGCACCATTAACTACCCGAAAAATATCATAATATTGTGTAAAATATGCAATATTTCTCGCATGTGCTGGACAGAAGAATTTTTCTAGTTTAATTATAGGCTATCACTATTTACGTAATTTTTATATTTTGCAATTTCTTATTGGTTATTTACAGTATACATACTAATTAGTGGTCGTCTTCAGTCTTAAGTACCAATAATAACAACATTTCAATATACGCAATTTATGAGCAAAACTTAAAAATTTGAAGTTTTCTACACAAAAAAAGTCTTGTTTTCTCTCTAAAATTATCAGTTTTTGAGTAAATCTTATCTGAACTTTATTAATTAGTAACCATTATTACCAGCATTTCTGGTATGCAGGAGTGTGCCGTGGTTGTAATGTTTGTAACAAATGAAAAATAATTTATCATGCAATGCCAGAATGACAATAATGACATTGTTGTTTTTTGGTTTTCTGTAGTTCATTGTTCTGTAGTTTTATTATTTCCTTTTGGAAAAAGTGTTCTATTGAAAAGTAAAAAAGGGTCATGTTTAGTAATGTGGAGTACGCAGATATTCATTTTATTTATGAATATTGTAATGGAAACGCGAATGCCGCGGTACGCGAATATCGTGGAAGATTTCCTAATAGAAGGAAATCATCTAAAGATGTTTTTATTCGTACCCACTTAGAATTTAGAAATGTTGGACTTAGAAGAGGTCCAAGAAATTAAGAGCAAAATGGACGATTTAAAAAAATAATTTTGGCCAAATTTAACTATAATAATAAATTATAAGTATCAGAAGAGCAGTCCAACAGCTGCGTGCGCAAGCTGTGCATGTTTCCAAAACAAAGTTTTTCGGATTCTGAAAAAAGACCACAGAAAAGCTTTTCGAATGCAGCCAGTCCAAAGCCTTCAACCAGGTGATCCCGAAAGGCATATCAATTTTTGTAATTGGTTTATAAATGCCATGGAACAAGATCCCGATTTCGGAAGTAAAATTATTTGAACTGGTGAAGCTACCTTTAACCATAATGGATCGGATAATTTTAATAATTTAAGAATCTGGACTCATCAGAATCCTCATATAATTCGCCCTAGGGCATTTCAACAGGAGTTTAGCGTTAATGTATGGTGGGGTGTTATAAACGGAACTTTTTGTGGGCACCACATCCTTCCTCCTGGTTTAAATGGACTATTATTTAATGATTTTTTAAATAACCATTTTTTTCAATATCTCCAGGATATTCCTCTTAATTTAAGAAACGAATGCTGCTTTCCAATGGACAGAGCTCCTGCACATTTTACTGTTGAGAACTGTTTGCGGGTAAACAATAATTATCCTGAACGGTGGATCGGTCGATTAGGTGCAAGAGCCTGGCCACCCGTTCACCGGATTTAACTCCAAATGTTTTTTTTGTCTGGAGCTATTTAAAAGACAAAGCCTACGCAATCCCTGTAAACACGAGGAAAGAATTAATAGAAAGAATTCTCAAAGGGAAAATTTGCGGGCTAATCCTGATTTCATTCGTAAAGCTACACACTCTATATGGCGCAGATGTCAGAAATGTGTTGAAGCTGCACTTTGAACAACTCTTGTAATTTGCAATTTACCTTACTTTAATCTAATTCATTGTTGTATAATAAAAAATAATGTAATAAAATTTTGTTTTACTGTCATTGTTTTTTCTGTTCTGCTAAAATTATTCATAAAAACCTATTCCCGAATAAAGTTCAGATAAGATTACTCAAAAACTGATATTTTAGAGAAAAAACACAACAGACTTTTTTGTGTAGAAAACTTATTTTTAAGTTCTGCTCATAAATTAATTTAAAAGTGTCACACAATAAAGTTGGGGCAAAATTATACCTAGGCCCCCCCAGTTTTACCCGCTCCTGAATGATTTTCGTACATAGTTGTCATTTTTTCTTAAAAAGCGTAAAAAGTTAAATTCCTGTGTAAATTATCATTTGTTTATCTTTAGACGTTTCGAAGATATTAATAAAAAAACATTTTCAGGAGAATTACTTGAACACCCTGTATCACGGAAACTAATCACTTCCCGACCCACGTTTATAGGAACTTTTTTTATTATTTTGAAAGGTTGTATTACTTAGTGAAGTTTGGCCTATGCACTTCGGGACACCCTGTATAAATATAAATTGTGACAATTTAATTTCTCAATTTTCATTTTTGTATATTTTTCGTAATCCATTTTGTTTTAATTTAAAATTTAATAATTATTATTATGTTTAATGCTTATTTATGAATTAAAATATTTTCACAAACAAAGTTTACATTTTCATGGCGAATTTTTAAATAAATATGGTAGCTCTCTGCCTATATTACTTAACAAGTGACATGAAGTCATTTCGACTTTTTGGTGGAAATTTAAGGAATTCTAGGATCCTTATTAGGTACCTAAGAAGTCTTGTTCAAGAAAAATGATTACTTATTTAATCATTTCAATACATTTCACCTATATCTTCTATTAGGGTCTAAATATAACTTAACCAAAATTACTTAATAAGTTATTTAACAATCATATTACTTATTAGGTGACAAATGTTCCCTTATTAATTTTACCAATTTTTTCCGAATAGGTCACTTTCTTCTACCTACTTACCCTATTAGATTATTAAGGCCCTGTATTCTCTACCACTTAATTAGTGTGTTTTAATGTACACTACCTATTAAGTAAAAATAGTAACAAAAATATAAATAATATATGACTTATTTCTTGCGTAATGTTGGAAGAACAAGAAGACACAGTTTTTCTTGATCGAAATTTATTTTAAGATATCTGCATTACTTGAGCTATTAGTTCCAAAATTCAACACATATGCTTAAAATTCTCCTACGTCACCAGATTATTTAATTAAATTTTATTTTTTAAAATAAACTTATCAGGCGTAAAAGAAAAACTGAAACCACGCAAAACCCATTAACTTTTACTGAAGAACATAATGAGCCTATTAAAAATATACTTTTTTTTTTAATGCAAACACCCCATTGTTAGCTGGGTGGGTTCGCCTTTCTTTGTTATTTTATTTTACATGGAACTTAATGGACTGTTCGATAAATTAAGAAAATGTTTTGTTAAGCAAAACAAACGGTATATTTCCTTTTTGTTGTAACTGCCACAATCAGAAGTAAGACAGCCGAATTTTTACATTTGTAATGTTTTTCTTTTGTAGGATTTTTTAATGTTCTGATACAATACAATTATTATAATTAAAATAATTATAAAAAAGTACATATTACACACTATGTCTCACCTTTCATGAGTCCCATATCACAACTCCCATATTAACAATGTGATTTAAAAAAAATTTGGGTGGAAGATACTTACTGATCAGGAGATTGTTTCACGATAAAATATTATAAAAATCCATCAGTGGCGTTCGTTCTTATGAAGAAAAATGAACCTAATTTTCCAAAAAAAGATATTAGGCATAATTTTAACTGTAATCTTATTCGTTGTTATCAGAAACTCACTAATAGCGAATTTCAATAAGTTAGTGTACATGGTGTTCATGTATTAAAAAACAAAATCTCCCCTTTTAAAGTACCAATTATTACAGTTATAACCTTATTTTCGGACGTAATGAAGAGTTAATTAAGCTGGAGGAAGAAAAGTTTTTCATTTATAATTAATCATGTGACTTCAGTCAGTTTACTTAACAGTCTAAATCAAACATTAATTCGCTTGGAAACAAAAAAAGTTCAAATTTAAATGAATTTAATTCAGGAACAATTCAATAAATAATTAAAAACACTTACATAGATACACTAATTGTAACCTTCTGCTTGAGATTTCCAGAGAAAAAAATTGTTTTGCATAGGTATGTTATCATTCTCTTATGTAAAGTATTAGTGAAAATAATTTATTATTATTATAATTATTATTATAACTAATTCGCAGCTTGCTCAATAATTGTTATGACCAACTTAAGTTTAAAAGGTAGATGTTATAGAAATTTAATCCCACTGAAAATGTGCTTTGCTTTTATCAGTATGATTTTAGAAAATATAAAAAATTGGATATCGATCAAATCTCATTAAAGTTGCACTTTTGGTACTTCTTAGTACATTAAGAATGTTACATTTGTTTAAAATTGAACTTTTCTTTATTTCCAAGTCAATTATTTTTTATTTAGACTGTTAAGTAAACTAACAGACGTCACATGACCGATTCTAAACGGAAAGCCTGTCTTCCTCCAGCTTAATTAACTCTTCTCATTACGTCCGAAAATGAAGTTACGACTAATAATTGGTACTTTAGGAAAATTTTATTTTCTTATTACACTAAGTACACTATCTTATTGAATTTCGGTATTGGTGAGTTTTGATAACAAAGAATACGATTATGAGATTGTTTTACAGTTAAAACTTTGCCTAACATATATATATTTTTTTAAATTAGGTTCATTTTTCTTCATGAGGACGAACGCCACTGGTGGATTTTTAAATATTTTATGGTGACACAATGAGTAAGTAAATTCCACTCAAATTTGGAAGAAATCGCTTTATTAATAAGGGCGTTGTAATATGGGAGTCATGAAAAGCGAGGCATACTGTATATTTTTATGAAAAATATAAATTAGAAATAGTTATACTTGCAAAGCGAATTTAACATATTGAAGTATTTCCAGAAAATAATCGACTAAATTCTTGTCACCAATAATTTTTCAGGTCAGATATCTGCTAAAAAAAGGTTCTCATATTTTCAACGTGGTGTTTATTGTTTTACACTTTAATTTACCATTTCCGTACCCAAGGATAATAAAAATTAAATACTGGAACAACACACATTCTTTATTATAAGAGATGAAACTTTTCAAAACTGATTGCACTCATTCCATTCAAAACAATTTTAGTTATAAAAACATCTCTGGAAATTAATCAATATAAAATATCCCGTGTTGCATCATTACACAAAAAGGGTCCTGCAAATCGTCTTGATAACTACCGACTAATTTCACAGAAGTTTTTGAAAAGGCCTTAAAATCCAGAATAATTTTTTTTTTAAACGAAGGCCTGCTTAACAAAAGTCAGTATGGCTTTCGTAATGCACGCTCAACCACTATGGCCATTAATAAGTTAGCCAAAGTTATAAATCTTGGCTTCGAGACAGGAGGGTCTACGGGGGCATTGTTTGACGATCTAAGCAAGGCTTTTGACTGTGTATTCTCCAATATACTTGTACAAAAACTTGTTTTTTTTTTTAAATTCTCCGTTGCAAGCATAAACCTAATACAATCTTATTTAACACAGATAGTTGAAACCAGATATGTTTGCTCCCAGATGAGAACAATAGATTTTGGCGTACCACAGGGGTCGGTACAGGGACCAGTCTTATTCCTTATCTATATTAATGATCTAGTGAATGCTGACCCCAGAGCCGACTTTATACGCTTCGCTGACAATAGAACTGCTGTAAATAGGAATGAAAAACTCAATGAACTCCAGTAACTACCACACCCTGACCTGTGTAAACCTATGTCTTAGCACTAATAAATATAATGTATTGTATAGTAACTTATCACTATATTTGCTAAAGAATCGGCAGTACTCGAACAGTGCCAAGCACCATTGGATATGTTTATAGAAAAGGCACGTTCGATGACGCCAACCTAGTTGAGGAGGCTTGACGGAAGGGCGAGGAGATTTGGTTTTAAACTAGCAAACGGAACACATGTATTTTTGTTTTCATTTAACTTGGATTATTTCGTCACTTCATGGAATTTATTGTTTTTCTAAAATATTAGTTCTTATATGTATTATATAACCATGAAAAATTATAGATGCGTAAAAAATGTATCATAATATATGGTAAGCGGATCTCATTTTATACATAGAAGCTGCACACCTGTTAGAAACATTTGCGAAAATGTTTGTTACAATGCTACTTGAAATATTAACGTGAAAATTCACGACCAGCTACTGTAAGAAAAACACTAAAATAAAATCCACTTAATCCATTTTTATAATAATATTTCCACTGTATTTGTTAATAATTAATAGAAACTACACTTTTTAGTCAATAGCCATATCTAGACTGAACTATAAATAGTGATGGGCGATATATCGCGAACTGTGATTTAATCACTTATAATAAAAAATCACAAGTAACGACTGTGAATATTGTTGGAAGAAAAGCGTGATGTGATCACGACTTTCCATATATCAATATATTTTTGACGATATAAATATCTTGTTTGTATAACACGTAAAGCAAACGATTCCGTGACTTAATGATAGGTAGGTACGCGTTTCACAAGATAGACTGATCTTGTGCGTCTTATACTATATAGATATTTATATATTTATCTTTTTATATCTTTTATTCACTGGCAATTAAAGGCAGGGTCGTGGCGGAGCATTTCTGTTACAAGAACACCTACTAAAACCATGCGTTAAAATACTTTTTTGATTAAATATACCAGCAATTTTATTGCAAATATTGAACATCCACGTCTCAGCATGGCATATAATAAAAATATGGAATTCGACAATTTTGTAATATTTTTGATTTTTAAAATTATGAAATGCTTAGCTCCAAAACATGTTTTAGATAATTGCGTTTTTGTTGGAGAGAAATGACCACAACTTCTACATCAAAAACACATAACCATAGTAGAAATCATCTTTTCTCAAAGGATTTGCAATTTTATAATCAACTGCGAAGATGAGTATCCTATAGGTATATATAGAATATGCAACAATTAATAAAAAAGTACAGTAAGTTGGCGAAGAGTATAATGGTTATAGCTTGTATACGTTAGAAATGCTGCCTTAAGCCGTTGACCAAAATTGTAAGAAAGAAGTAGGTAACAAAATTTTGATAAATATTTGAATGGGGAGGAATACTGGGACTTTATTAAATAAAATGTTTCCCAGTAAATAATAGCAAATAAGAATAACTATATAAATAAACATTACAGTCATTATTTAATTTGTACATTTTTTTTTTAAATCCGAGGCTTATATTAAAAAGGTTGCAGCACTATTATAAACAATAACCCAGCAAAAATTAAAATCCCTGATTGATAACAACTAGCAACCTAAAACCTAAATAGTTTATTGATGCTTCCGAAATGTTTACATATTTGTATAACTTTACAAAAATATGCTATTACGAAGTTCAAATAGGCGTCCCATTTAAAACTTTAGTGTTTTGGCTTTATCACCAATCCAAGTCAGGATAAGCAAATTATAATATCAATCAATATGCATGTATATGTAAATATCATACGTATTATATATCTACGGCTGCACAGATTACCAAAGTAGCGAATTCATCAATTCACCAAAATTAACAATGTTTCCTATTCGCCGTATTATGAAAAGTCGTGATCACATCACGGTTTAAATTTACTGATATCAGAAATTCAGTCACGATTCACGTTGTGATTGAAAAATCACGATATCGCCCAACACTAACTATAAATTCTTTATTGCAAATTCAGCTAAATAATCCATACTTCTTATTACAAAGAGTCATTCTATATCTTTATCTATAAATGCATTTCAGGGGACTCAAAAATATAATATTTATATTATATGCTTTAAACATAAAATAATGTTGAAGAGTCTAGGCTATCAAGTTTAAAAAATATATAGGGTGTATCAACTACAAGCAACTGATTTTACACTGCATCACTTGCAAACATTTGGCGTGCCTATATTTATGGCGATCACAGGATTGGCACACCACTGCCGTTGGATAGAAAATAGTCTATACGTTCGAATTTCACAAAAATTGTTCTGATAGGAATCGAGGCATGTAAGTCACCTAAAAACTGGCATTTCATGGTAGTGGTAGTAGGAGTTACAGAGGGATGAAGAAAGACATAATATCAAGTTTTTACTGAAGCACTAACCTCTGTTATATGGAAATATAAGTATAAGAGTCGATCAAATGGCTAAAGAAGAAAATCCATCAAGAAGTATCCTATCTTGACCATAGCAGATAGCACAGTGTTTGTTTATCATTATATCAACTGAAATGTGTTTCGTTTTGACTTCGTCTATTCGAACATGAATGTAGTTTGCAATTGAAAACTTTTGTTGTAGTCACAAAATCAAAGCTCAGATTCATTATATTTTTTAATAACTAAAATCATGACATTTTCGGCCAATAAAATATACAAACTTTTACCTTTTTCCATTAAAAAATAAATTTAGTGGTCTGTCATAAAAATAACAACATTCATATCAAATTCTGGAATAAAAGGTGGGAAGAATGCTTGAAAAATACTCCTGCAATGTATATTAAATAATAAAAATAGACGTTAATAAATAACAGGAACAAACATAATAAATTCCTTTGTACTTATCTATAAGAAAAGGATGTAATTGAAAAATACTCACCAAAATTAATAAGATATCTGCACTAATAACACACATTTAAAACACAAATAACAAAGTAAGTTACTGTTTGATACATCTTTAAATGTGGTTGCACAGTTTTCTTGTAAGAACTAAACTGGAACCAGCCAGACTGCTGACTGATTTAGGCCATAATGTCAATGGTAAAATTTCTCACAACTGAATTTTGTCAAAAATAATGACTTCCAACAATAAAAACAATCTGTTGATAATAAATCTTATGTCAATATTGACATAATTAATTATGTGGTTTTCAATTTAAAAATATATTGACAATTTGGTAATTGTTTCATTACCAACTGTTCTTTATGTCTATTTGTTGGTAGTGAAATTTTGATTCACATGAGCAAATATACAGATTATTGTTCTTTAATGTTGTTGTCTTTGATTATCTAAGTAATTTGATGCATAACAAATATATAAATGTGATTTATGAGGTAGTTAAATAACAACCACTGCAGCTGAAAGACACGTTGAGTCACCTGATAAACATAACAATTACAATATTATTTTCATAAAAATATTTTTCTTTCACAAATCATTGACAATTTTCAAAACTTTATACTTTTTTAATTATCAATAACGCTAAAACAAATGTTTATTCGAACTACAATTTTAAAATAAAGGACATTTTCCTGCTTAAATAACAAAAACTCATATATTCAAATAACGGGCTTGTTACCGATAATTTTTTTCATTATTTTTCTATGATATTCTGTAGTATTCGATCATCTAGATAAGCTGTAAAAATTTTAGTTTCATAAATATATCCAATCCTTATATATTCAATGTTATAGATTTGGTTTCAGTACAAAGCACTTGTAACATCATTCTGCATAGAGTTTGAGTTTGCTACAGTAGACAGTAGTCCATTAAAATCCGTCAAACTTTAATATCATGAAATGAGTTAATCTCATCCTTACCCCACTTTCAACAGCATTCCTAACAGTTAACTTATTGTATCGCAACATGTTGCAAACAGTTCCCATTTTGTACATGGGAACAGGCACACTTGTTAGAAACGTTTCCGAAAATGTATCTTAAAATGCTACTTGGGAAAAATGAGTATAAACTTACAAAAAGATAATATTTGTGGTTATGTTAGTCATACAATGCACTAAACTAAAAAGCATCGAGTCGACTGAGATCGAGACCGAGTCTATACGTGTAATTGTTTTTAAGACCCCAAAAATGCGAATAAAATTATGATTTTTGCAGATTCATCATTTTACGCTTGCACTTTCGATTTATGAAATAACAAAAAAAAAAGCTGAACAAAAGCCTATTGTGAAACTAAGTAAATATCAAAAATACATGATAATTTTGCCCTTACGGGGTCGTATAAAAGTGTCTTGAGAGAATGATTTAAAAAAGAATTATTAATTCCTATCCTCTGAACAATTTTGAAGGTATCTGCGTGCAAATTTTATTTCAGTCTATAACAAATTTATGAAAAAATATATTTTACCCATAGAAATATATGGGAAATTTCATGATGCACGTTTTAATATCAACTGATTTTGAGCAAATTTGGAGGGGGCAATTTTTTTGGAATTTATAATAAATCTGGGAGGTGAAATAAAAAAACTCATAATTTATTTTCCACAAGTATAAAGAATTGCTGCCGCTCTCTATATATGTCTTCAAAAGATTTGTACTATTTGGCCTACCTCCTTTCCCATATTACCAAATTTTCTACGATTAATATTCATTGCATAGCTCACAAAACAAATATTAGTTCATGAAACAAAAATGTTGAAAATATAAGTTTGAAAAAATCCAAATATATTTGCTTACTTCTTTAAAAACTTTAAAAACTAATACTTACGAGTATATTTCTATGGGGTAAATTTGTTATGTACAATAAACAAACGTTTCTGAATTAATTTCATAATATTCAATGCGAAGTTACAGTTGAACCTATAAATGTACTTGTTGAGATATCGAGATTTATATTTAGCTGGTAGAATATTAAAATATCAAATTACTATAATAAATTATTATAAATAATCAAATAAATAACAGTTTGTCAATCATTTAACTAGATTATTAATCAGTACATTAACTGTATCATTAAAATTTATTGAATGAACTTAATGTTTCAAAAATAATGAACTAAGACGATGGATATATTTTCACCATTAGTATTAATACAAGACCCAGCATATGACTATCTGACACATTTTTACCAGCTAGAGATTATTTGCCTTACAGCATGGCAGACAACGAAGTGATATATGAGAATTATTCTTAGTGGTGGAAACTTAATTTATAAACAAAATTAATTATTTAAAAAAAATCAGCTAGATATTTAATAATCGTGGCTTAAAAGTAGACATCTTGCGGATTTCAAATGTCTGCCTCTGGACCTTGACTAACCGGCCTCTAGACCTCCACTTACTGAGATGAATACCAATAGGATGTTTTCCTTATACAACAATTCACTTCAAATGATGCATTAATATGAACTAATACATAAATATAAAAGCTTAAACACGTTCATATCAGTTATATCATCAGATTAAAACAAACATTTAATAAACAAATGACCTAAAATTCAAATATTTGAACGATTTCGAAAACGCAACCTTATTGGGTAATAATCATGGTAACGTCACAGATATATACCAGATGCGTCACTTATTTGATCTATCAGAAATGCACACAAACTTGCCAGACTGTGCAGTAATACTGGATATTTCAGAAAAGAAATGTTGCCAATTTATAACTTACTAAATATGTTTTAATAAAGAATTTTTTTAAAGGAGAAATATGACCATAATATGCACAAACAAATACATTTCAATGTGTTTTTGCTGAAATCGATTTTTTTATACATTAAACATCGAGAAATGTTCAAAGTGTGAGAAAAAAACAAAAAAAAACCTTTCTATTATAGTTTTTGACAAACAAATTGTTTACAAACCCTTATTTTCTCTAAACAATTTTAAAGGAGGGAAGATGAGTATATAAGAAGGTACTGTTACTCTTGACAGTTACTTGTTAATCTGAAAAGAAAGGTGGTATTAAACATATAAATATCAACACACATTTGAGAAACTCAATGGGTTATGTAAATATTTTTATTCAATAAAAAAATAATTATATACATTTAAAGTCATTTAAAAAATAATTACCAAAAATGATTAGGAACAAAACCAATATTTTAAGTATAACACAAATAAACACTATAATGGCACAACACAATCAGAGTGACAGTTCAGTAAATAATATTGAAATGTTTATGTTAAGATTAACTATTCTCAGGGTGCCTGACTTAATCTTGTAACTGAGATTAGCCCAGGTATGCCTATTTTCTCATTTGAAAAGTCTTAATTTAATCTTATTAAAATATACTTATGATGCAACATTCTCTAAATAAGCTGCAAATTACAATTATAATAATTATATTGGGTAATAATACATATACATAATAATATGTCATTACACCGAAATATCAAACTTAACATGTATCCTTTCCGAAACACGTAAACATTAGGACGTGTCGAGACCACGAATTTCCACGAAGGGCCCTTTAACTGGGATGAGGGTATTCCTTGTCTTACAATGTACTTCTGTCTCTCTCAGTGTCACATCTGTATATATCTGTGGTGAGGTCGTCTCGTATATCACATGTTTATATTTGTGAGTATAATTACTCGTGTTTCTATAAATCTAGCTATAGTTGCATAATATTATTAAATTTATGATCTAGTTTTCGTATTATTACACATTATTATATGTAATTATTTTGGTTTATTTGCGATTATTTATATTAACAACAGAACCTTAAAAGAAAGCAGAATTAATTGACCATTTTCGGTCACCTGATCTTGACACAGTCTGGAGGGCACACAAACCTCATCCAATCACAAAGGAATATCAGGTCTATTCTGTAACATTTTTGATAAGTTTTAACGGCAAGGTCACTGTTAAAATAATTGCGGAATGAAGTTAACGGTCGGTCGCATTCTGTATACTTTTTTTAAGGTTAAATTTAACCAACATCGTTTCAAATTAGAGGCGACTTTGGACTTGCCACTAAAATTTAACGGTGCCGTTAAAGGGGCAAAAACACCGTATTTTATTTTTGATTCATAAAATTTTGTATATCATTCAGTACATGGCACTTTGTTTAAGAAATTGGCAGGACCATTCAAAATACAGAAACAAAATATTTAATCTAAACTTTGAATTGATTTGCCAACCGAAAAATTGTTATTTGCATAACTCCGAAGACAACATAATACTTCAGAAATTTTTTGACTTTTCACTAGAATAAAATGTTTGTCAATGAGTTTGAGATTCTTTTGACGACCAATTTTCTCATTTATATCCAGTAATTATTTTTCCGCCTTCCAGTGGTTTAGCGCGTCTAGCTTGCATACTGGCATACCTAGCGAAGCAGGTTCGATCCCTGCTCACCGCGAAATAATTTTAATTATAAAATTATCCCCAAGATGTGGTTCGGACTCCACTATAAACTGTAGGGCCTCGTTTCTCTTTACCTTACACAAAATCATTCTGGATTTTCAAGGAGTTACCTCGGTGACTTGAGAAGCGGTTAAGAAAACATTTTAAGAAAAAAACATTTTAAATAATCGTGATCATAACCTCAAATAGAAGCGTGCGGGTCCTGTTTGACGATAATTTTATGCGGTAGGTATTCAATTTTATTTGCGTGTATTGTTTTGTGGGATTAATGTCCGTCTTAACTTAATACTCAACTCATTGTCTTAACTACTCTCATTCAAAGACTTCCCTGCTCTCATTAGGTTTGTTTTTAATTTGATCTTGAACATATAATTTCATAAAAGAACATTTCCAGTGTGGTACACCTCAGATAGAGTCGGGTACAATTTAAACTGACGTGTGTCATGGCCGCGAAAACATCTGAACTAAGATTTTATTTAAAGCATAAGAAATACCAGTAGTTCTCAAACAGTTCTCAGCAATGATATCGGTAAATAATTTTAAAAATATATAAAAGATATTGTCATAAAATGTTAAGATTATTAATTTACTAACTTCATAATTTTAGTGGAATTCTGATTATACAGTGTCCATAAAGTTGGCTACATATGGGAAAAAATTGTATTTTTTACATTTCTAAAAAACTCTATTGGGGGTTTGTTTATGCATGTCCAACAACAAAAAATTATATTTTGACACATGTCATGTGATCACCGGTTTGGCAGGACTGTAAAAAATAGTTGACGGTGGTACCGAAAAATGGGTCAAATTGTTAAGATATCGAAAAATTTTATGAAGAAAAAGTGCATATAGAATACAACAAGGACTCCATATAGTCGCATCATTTTAGCATGAAAACCTCAAAAAAAAGGTACAGGGTTAATTGACTTAATTCTTGTTACAAAGAGTTCAGAAAGGCATTTAAAAAAACGGTACCTTTTATTTTTTGGCGGAAATGTTTGGTTTCATTTCTTTTCCGATAATTGGCCAAATTTAATTAAATTAATTGAAAAATTTGTTATCATACACAATATGCCATATAATTAAACGAAAATGGTTACTCGGGGGTTTCTGGGGTCGCTGATCACCAATCTGAAGTCCAATTTGGGAAATTCAAAATGGCGGACCGGAAATCGGGCCATCTTCCATAAGAAGAATGAGAATGGATATCTTGGCCTTGAAAATCTGTACTCGGGAGTTTTCGGGGTCCCTGATTACTAATGCAAGGCCTGATTTGGTAAATTCAAAATGGCGGACCGGAAGTAGAGTCAATTTATCAGGAAAAATTCATATTTTTTCGTTCTTGGGCTGAAAATGAGTACTCAGGGGTCTTTAAGGTCGCTGATTACAGATCAGAGGTCCAATTTACGAAATTCAAAATGGCGGACACGGGAGGAACAGTCAATCTCTTCGGAAAACCTCGTATTTTTTACTTTTTCGGGCTGAAAGTATGAAAAATAAAAAAGTATATCCTGAAAAATATACTACTTCCGGTCCACCATTTTGAATTCTCCCTAACTGGACATCAGATTCGTTATCAGCGATAACGAGAATCACCAAGTGCCCCCCAACGTTCAGCCCAAAAAAGAAAATAATACGAGTTTTCAGGAGAAATAGAGTGTTATTCCGGTCCGACATTTTGTATTTCGTAAATTAGGCCTTTGATTCATTATCAGAGACCTCAGAAACCCCCGAGTACTCATTTTCAGTCCAAAAGCGAAAAAGATACGAGTTTTTCTTGATAAATGAACTCTACTTCCGGTCCGCCATTTTGAATTTACCAAATCAGACCTCAGATTCGTAATCAGCAACCTCGAAAACATCCTAGCACAGATTTTCAAGGCCAAGATATCCATTGTCATTTCTTATGGAAAATGGCCCGATTTCCGATCCGCCATTTTGAATTCCCCAAATCGGACTTCAGATTGGTGATCAGCGACTTCAAAAACCCCAGAGTAACCATTTTCGTCTAATTCTATGGCATATTGTGTATGATAACAAATTTTTCAATTAATTAAATTAAATTGGCCATTAATTGGCCAATTATTGGTCCAAAATTTAAACCAAAGATTTCCGCTAAAAAATAAATGGTACTGTTTTTTCTAAATGCCTTTCTGAACTCTGCCACAAAAATGAATTCAATTGACCCTGTACCTTTTTTTGAGGTAAAGTGCGTAAATATATATATCGAGCAGATATGAGGAAGTGCAAATTTTACCCCTACCATTAATTACTATACGAAAAATCATAAACTCTTGTATCTATTTCACAAATATTTGATTAGTTTCGACAAAAACTATATGTATTTTAGGTGAATAAAGGTATTTGCATGTAAAAAAAGAAACGAACCCCCAATATAGAATTTTTTAGAAATCTCAATAATACAAATTTTTCCGATATGTAGCCAACTTTACGACGGACATTGTAGGTATATAGGTTCGGGCACAAATGAAGCTGATAACAAAAAATGAATTGCCCAATTCAGTCAATAACAATGAGTGATCAGAAAAAGTAATCAAAGACTAATATTGCTACAGTCCAGCAAGAGACACGGGAAGGTTTGGGCATTTCTTGCCAGGAAAGGATAGGGTCGTAGTATTAGTAGGGGAAACGATGTCAGTAAAAATAAAATATTTCATATAACAAAAAAAAAATCTGAAATCTCTATGAGAATAACGAAAATAAATTATTTTTCTTTTAAGCGGTAATAAATAAAAATTCTAGTTGACAAAATAAAAAAAGACACATTTTTGGGGAAAATAAAGTTTTAACAAAACTCGAGGCGCAGCTTAATAAAATAAAAATTATAGAACGAAAATTATTAACTTTTAATAGAGCTTAATGAAAAAAAAAAAAAAAGTAGAAGTGCTGGGGATCGATCCCTCACCAACCGCATTTATATTTGTTGCATCGAGCATCTTACCGATTGAGCTAGGCTAGCTACTTTGTTCTGCTCTAAGACTTGTACTATGTAAGTAATAGAAAATTGTAAGACATAGTGATTGTTCGTTTAACGAATGGATATTTACTATTTACCACTAAAAATAACTTAAATATTTCATATAAAGACGTTTTTAAATAAATAATAAATAAATAAATAAACATTTATTGCCAGAAAAAAAAACAAATTTTTACAGACAAAAGGTGGAAGATACCGCATAGCGTGTTTTCACTTACACCTAATTTACATTTACTTAATATTAATATATAATAGGACAGTTAAAAGAACAAAAATAAATAAAATAGTATATATTATTATAGCGTCGAATAATAAAACATTACAACATTCACTGGCTATCACATAAGAAGTCTTTGACCTGCCTTTTGAGAGTGACAGCGCTGACTGTGTCATTCTGTAAGCATGTCATTTTATTAAAATTTTTCATATTTAGAGTGGTGTTAGAACACGGAAATAAATAATATTCGTCGTCAAATCACACAGTTTGAGAATCGCTGAGCTTATGACTATGTTTCTCACTCCTCAGTGTACATTTCATATTTCCATCTCAAAAGAAGTGGGAAAGAATCTTGGTAGACATACATTGACAATGTCTTTAGGCTATGGCTTTAAGTTTGTGTGCAAGAGATAGTGAAAACGTATGTGCAATATTAATTCATACAACGGTATTTTTAAATTTTACCCGACTATATCATAAAAAACATAAAGCGGAAGCATAGGATACACAAGAAATGGAAAAAATCCAAATTGCCCATTTACAAAGATCAATTTAATGAGATTCGTGCACTCACAAAGCAGCAAATTGCCACAGCATACAGGAATTATTGTACTAAAGCTGAATCAAATATAATGTCTGACCCTAGTCAATTTTGGTCTTTCATCCAGTCAAAAAAAGCCACCTCCGATATACCAGGCATATTATCTTCTGGAGATCAGCATTACATGACCCCAAACGATATAGTAAACGCCTTTGCCAACTTCTTTATGAGCGTATATAACACGCCGTCAAATGCTGTCAGTATGTCTGTTGAGGACTCTATTAACAGTCCACATATTGTGGTAAATCACTTAACCAGAGATAATGTCCTAAAGGCACTAAAAAAGCTAAAACCAAAATTAACTCAAGGCCCAGACAACATTCCGAGCTTTATTATTAAAGACTGTGCCGAAGCCTTCGCCACTCCCCTATGTATCATATTCAATCTCTCTCTGAAAACGAATACCTTCCCAATTAAACTACGGAACTCGGAAACTCGGAAGAATCAGACCAATCCTTAAAAAAGGCAACCCGGGCCTTGTTGACAATTATAGACCAATTTGCATGCTTTCCAACTTTGCAAAGGTTTTCGAGATGTGCCTATATGATGAAATATTTCCTCAAGTTAAATCCACTATCTCCCCATCGCAACATGGCTTCTATTCATCAAGAAGCACCGTTACTAACCTTGTTTCATTCACAGAATTCGCAACTTCAACCCTAGACGCTCATAATCAATTTGACACAGTTTACACCGACTTCTCGAAGGCCTTCGACAGATTGGATCACACCATACTCTTAAATAAGCTACGTATCGTAGGATTCGACAAGGAACTCCTACTCTTTCTTCATTCTTATTTGTCAGACAGGGAACAATTTGTTGAATACAGAGGCCACCAATCACTTAGATTTACCGCTACCAGCGGTATCCCTCAAGGCAGTAACCTCGCTCCTCTGCTCTTCTCCCTATTCATCAACGATATCGGCAGACAAATTAGTAGCAATATGCTTCTATTCGCTGATGATCTAAAAATCTATAGGTCTATCCAGTCATTGGCTGACTGTCTGGATCTACAGGAGGATCCGTACCGAGTTGATAAATGGTGTCTAGAAAATAGACTACCCCTCAACATTGAAAAATGTAAGGTTATAACCTTTAGCCTAAAGCACAACAAAATTTTATTCAACTATACAATTCAGTCGATAAGCCTTGAGCGCTGCACAGTGCTTAAGGATCTTGGTATCACCATTGACTCCAAGCTATCATTCAATATGCACGTAGAAACTGTTACCAAGTCCGCACTAAAAATGTTAGGTTTTATCTTCAGAACCTGTCGATACTTTTCTAATGTTGCTTCACTTAAAACTTTATACTACTGTTATGTAAGATCTAAGCTGGAGTATGGTTTAACAGTATGGAGTCCTATATATAATGAGTACACATCTAAACTAGAGCAAATCCAAAGAAAATTCTTGAAATTCCTAGCTATGAAATTGGATGGGGTTTATCCTCATCAAGGTACAGATCAATCAGCTCTCCTCAGCAGATTTAACATTCCCTCACTTGAAGCTAGAAGAAAATATCTTTCTCTACAATTTTTATACAAGTTGTGTAACAATCTGATGGACTGTGCTGAGCTGAATGCTCAACTTAACCTACTGGTTCCCAGATTTAATACTAGGACCACCTCACTATTTTACCTTACTAGGGCTAATACAAATCTGGGCTTTAGGTCCCCCCCTTTATCGCATGTGCTCGCTTTATAATCACCTATCAATCCATTTAGACATTTACCACAATGATCATCGTCAATATTCTAATAAAGTCAAAGAATTGCTTTTATCTCATCAATAACGAGCCTCTCATAATCAAGAATTATGGTTAGTAATGCGTGCCGTATGCATCCAGATGACAGTTGGGCTATTAATAATCTTTTATTTTTGATTTTTAAACTGATTGTAACATTCAATTATTATGTTCTTATTTGTACTGTTCTCCTTAATTGTCTTGTAAATGGGATTTTCCTGTTAGTCAATAAAGCTTATTATTATTATTATTATATAAGGGAAAGAAATAACCGGTCATTAAAAACTTATCACTTTAACAGGTCCGTTAAATGGTCGCATACAGAATAGAAAAATCAGTTATTATTTTTAGCATTCCGTTAAAATTAAAATTTTAGCAGGGAGTTTATTTTTAAGAAAGAATTACAGAATAGACCCGTATAAATGTAAACAATTAGAGATGAGTTGCTAGCAGAAGCAGTATAAGTTTGTTATTAAAAAATATCAGCTTTTACCCATCTCTAGAAAACAAAACAATGAGTTGCATACTCTCCACGCCACCAGCGTGACGTCAACCGAAAATGGTCTATATTAGCCTGACACTTTCCGCGAATAATTAATTATAATAGTTGTATAGTACCACTACAGTGCACAAAAGAGATGTGACTGTGATCACCGTCACTGCTACTTATCACCTGTTCTCTCAATGCAAAAGCTTAAATGTCAATATAAATTATGAAAAAGAAACATTATTTGATGTTTGGATATGTTACTAATTATTAACATTAAAATAATCATAAAAAAATACATATATATTTTTTTTTTAATTAAAAACATATAAATGGTATTTGTAAGGCGCTTTTAAAATATCGAAGTATTTCCCGAAAATAATCGATAAAATTCTTGTCGCATAAGTTCATTCTGACCGCTAAAAACTAGATATAAGTTTTCATTCTTTCAACATGTACCTACAATATTATTTTATACCTGTTTCCATATTGAAACAACACATACCTATTCTTTATTATAATCGATAATAAGACTTTTCGAAACTGATTGCATATATTCCATTCCCAATAATATTAGTTATAAAAACATTAATAATAATAATAATAATAAATGAACTTTATTGAACCACAAACTGATTCAATAGGCTATTGACCTAGGTCCTTCAGCCTGAAACATTAATATATTTGCGAAACTATTTAAAAAGCTGTGAGCTATAAATTAGAAACATGTTTCTCTTTATTTTCGAACCTAGCAAAGAAACGCGCAGGGCCACGAAAATAGAAACACGTACTACACTAACATAAGAAATTGTGCATGCGTCGAAAATGTATCGCAACATGTTGCAAACAGTTCCCATTTTGTACATGGGAACAGGCACACTTGTTAGAAATCTTTCCAAAAATGCATCTTAAAATGCTACTTGGGTATCCCCTGTGACATAGCTTACAGGTTTAGTAGGTTTGATCCAGGACCTCCACTAACCAGGATGTATGCCAATTAAATTTTTGTATTAACTTAAGGGGCCTATTTACATGCGATTTTGTACAGCGGATCTGTCTGGCGGACGTGTTCGTTGGACAGATCCGCATGTGTGTATGTACTCGCTCAACATACATGTCTTGCTCGCCATCAGTGGTCCAAGATGACGCCGACAGAGAGCCAGATAGGTATACGCATGTGTGTATATTTTAAACGGATATGTTTGCCGGACATGTATTTACCGCAATATACCGTTTTTCATAAATATGAAAAACCATACTAATACTAAAAGAGCAAGCAGATCCATATCGTACATAAGGGCATAGTCATGTTGTGCACGAAGGCCTCAAAGGCAAAAAAAAAAGGATATATCTAGCAAATAAAATGTATAATATTAAAAAAGAAACAAAAAGAAATTGCAATCTATTATGTCTTGTATTAGTTACTTCATGGAAACTCATAGTAATAGTAAATGAGCAAGATCCACTAATTTTTCACTAGATGAAAAATCTTATAAATACAAGATTAATAATGTCTAACTGTTATAAATGTGTTAGGTAATTGCACGCTGGCTGCTGTACTATTGCCATTATTAGAAAATAAATAAACCAGGGTTGATAAAAATCACGATTCTTTTAAAAAAAATAAAAAATCACGATTTTTTTTAAGTAAAAAAATCATGATTTCTAGATTTCTAGTAACTTTCCGTGGACAAATGTGACTTTTTCATTCACTCCTAGTTTTAAGAATAAAGTATTGTTACGTATTTCCACCTTTTTGGAAACACCCTGTATGAATCCGTGGGTTCTAAATAATTTCAACAAGAGATAAACACTACTAACACTTTATTTAACAATTTACTGACTGTACAATACTTGTTTACTTAATAGTTAACCTCACTTTTTACCGAACGTATCACTTCTCAATAAACTTCTTCCCTCATAAAACTTCCCTCCCGCGCTTGTAATCGCGCCTTATATACTCCGAAATTAGCTCTAGATCAATCCAGAATCTTCTTCAACCATAATCTAGAAAAGTCCTTGGCTCTTTCTAGAGCCTTTCCAGTCACCATCAGAGGCATGGGCGTGCCATCTCCTTTTCCAAGGGGGTGTAATTCATAACACTGCCCCCTCCTTAAGCCTAGATCGTCCCGATCAGGCAACTCAGAATCATCGATGTAGTTCGCCAGCCTGTCCAAATGCACGATCTTCATCTTGGACTTTTTGCTTCGTTGAATCCGATAGACGACATCATTAATTCGGGTAATAACAGTATACGGTCCATCCCAAGGCGGTTGAAGTTTCGGTGACCTTCCTTTCTTCCGCTGTGGGTTGTACAGCCAAACCAGGTCTCCTGCCTTGAATCCTTCTGAACTACCCTTCCGGTCGTATCGAGCCTTCATTCGGTCACTGGCTGATGATGGTTCCGCTATATCGTTAGCCAACCTCTTGAAAGGAGCTCCGGTGTTGAACTGCTTCTTTTCACCCTTACTTCCAGTCTGTGGTCCCTTACTGGCTGCACAAATCTTGCATTTGCGACACCAAGCCTCCACATCCTGACGACTTCTTATCCAATAAAATCGTTCTCGTATTTTCTTCAGGGTCTTGTTCACTCCGAAGTGTCCATCGGATGCCCCATTGTGCACTTCCTGAAGTACCTTCGCTACTCGACACCTGGGAATCACTAGACGCATAACCACCTGCTTCCCATCCGGGCTTTCCCATGCTCTCCGCAACAGCCCGTTCACGACTTTCAGTGAGTCCCACTGCGCCCATAGTGCCTTCAGTCCCACTCTTTTGCCTGAAACATCCTTCCATTTTGGACGAGTTCCCCTTTCTTTGGCTCTCAATATAGGCCCAATTTCCTCATCGTTTAGTTGCTCTTGTCTGAGCGCTTCGTCTGTCCTGTCATCCGGCACCTCCACCTTGACAGTGTTCACTGCTCCCGTGACCTGCAGTTTCTCCTGGTGGTTGTGCTTGCAACCTTCCTTGTACCTTCTTCCGGATGAAATGTTTGCATTTCTCTCAGGTTTCGTTTTATCGTCATATCCTTGTAGTGGTGGCCTTTCTGTAATGCTCCGAAGCTGGGAAATCTTCACTTCTCTAGGGGCACCACGTTCGTTATCTGTCACAGCCTCTCTGGTACCGGCTTCCTCTGGTTTTCCCCTTGGCTTCACAGCATCTCCGGCCTTCACTCTCTCCAAGCTCCTCTGTGGACATTCAAGCTGGATATGTCCTAGTTCCCCGCACCTGTAGCATTTCATACGCCGTCCACTTGGCCTTCCACTACTTTGTTTATTCTGTGTCTCTGCCCTGTTTCCAACATTCACTTTCCTCGAGTTCCGCTGTCGACAGTCTCGTTTGATATGTCCTAACTTGCCGCAGTTGTAGCATTTAATAACCCCGCTTGGCTTATCTCTATTTACTTGTGATTCCTGTCTTTCCGGAGGATTCCATTTAGCTAGTAACTGACTAATCATTTTATTTACCTCCTGTATCTGGATCAAGATAGGGTTCTCTTTCTTCTTTTCTGGTTGCGATTCTTCGATACTCACAGCTTGTACTCTTGGACTCGGGGTATCCTGAAGGACAGCTTCCACCTCGAGTGCACGCACCAACGCTTCGCTGCTGTTCTGGTATCGAGATAACCTGAGGACTCGCCTGATCTCATTGTCCTGTATACCATCCAGAAAAGCCTCTACTGCCAGTTGGTCTTGGAATTTCTTCGGTACATCCGGGTGAGCCAGGTGAGCCAGTCTCCACACGGCAGCTTCAAACTCTTGCAATCTTTCCCCAGCCCCTTGAACACGTGATTTCAGCTGGGTCTGGTACACTCGGGCAAGGTGTTGATCGCCATATCGCAGATCTAGGGCAGCTTCTAAAACTTTAAAATCCCGTTGTTGGTCTACTGGGATTGTCTGGAGTATTTCCAATGCTTGGCCCCTTAATGCCACGATTAACGCCATAGCCTTTTCTTCGTCATTCCAGTTGTTTGCACTCGCTGCTGCCTCAAACTGTGTCTTGTAAGTCATCCAGGAGCTTTGACCATCAAATGAGGGAATTTTTAATCGCTGGCCTGATGATACCACTTGCTGGTTTCCTCTATCCCTCAACTGTTGTTTAAGTTGGTCTATTTCTCCCTCTACCTGGTGCATTTTCTCTTTGACTTCATTTACTTCTCCCTTGACTTCGCTTACCTCTTGTTTGACTCCACTGACTTCTTCCGCTACCTTATTTTTGAGTTCTTCAGTAACGGCAAATATGGCACTCTGTTGGCCTTCTATAATTTTCCTTAGTTCGTCATTTTCCTTTTGACGGCGTTTCTCCTCTTCTTGATGTCGTTTCTCTTGTTCTTGTTTATCCTCTTGACGTCGTTTCTCCTCTTGACGTCTTCGTTCTTGATCCTCAAAAATTTTTCTTAATTCTTCTTGACGTTTTTGTTCTTTTCTTTCCTGTTCTTCTTTCTCTTCTTGGCGCTTTCTTTCCTGTTCTTCTTTCTCTTCCTGGCGCTTTCTTTCCTGTTCTTCTTTCTCTTCCTGGCGCGTCCTTTCCTGATCCATCATCATCTTTTGCATTTGGGCCATAAAGTCCTGTATTTGTTGTTCAGTTGCCATACTTCTGGTTGTTATAGGCATACGACTACTTTGAAATCAAATTAATTTAACAATTACGTCACTATCGGTAATGGGACTGTCCAAAAAAACCTCAAAACTGCACGAAAAAGTCTTATCTAGAGTCTTCGTCACTTAACCTCTAATGTCCAAATAAAATGTTCCAAAAATGTCTCAAAAAATGCACTTGACACTATTTTCCTGTTCGAAAATAATCCTCGAACAATGTCCAGTAAATTAGTCCTCCCTGTGTTAGCACAAACTCCGAGAATACTCTGCCAAACCTTCTCGAACACTTCCGAAAAATCCTCTTGTCAAAATCCCACTTCTGACACCAAATTGTTACGTATTTCCACCTTTTTGGAAACACCCTGTATGAATCCGTGGGTTCTAAATAATTTCAACAAGAGATAAACACTACTAACACTTTATTTAACAATTTACTGACTGTACAATACTTGTTTACTTAATAGTTAACCTCACTTTTTACCGAACGTATCACTTCTCAATAAACTTCTTCCCTCCCGCGCTTGTAATCGCGCCTTATATACTCCGAAATTAGCTCTAGATCAATCCAGAATCTTCTTCAACCATAATCTAGAAAAGTCCTTGGCTCTTTCTAGAGCCTTTCCAGTCACCATCAGAGGCATGGGCGTGCCATCTCCTTTTCCAAGGGGGTGTAATTCATAACAGTATAGTATCTATGCCTGTCTGTGTGTAGCTGGATTTAAAAATGAACAATATAATAATCTTGTTTTTTATTACAGGTACAATTGAACACGTTACAACAAGATGCAGAGGAAGATAGTGCCCCACAGCCGCTCCTATCTTCTATGCCATTAAGTAAAAAAAGGAAAGTACTCCAGTTCTGAATCTTCATGATCTTTTGTGGTACATACAACAAAGTTTAATAAAGAAGAAATAGATAAACAAATTGCTGGAGCTATTTATGCGACAAACAGCAGTTTCATGTGTAATGAACAACCTGAAGTAAAAAAGGCAATAACGCTTTTATGACCTGGATATGTATCACTATCTCGACATGATGTGTCCAACAAACTGCTCGATGAAGTGTATACCGATGAAAAAAGTAAATGTTTTAAAGATTTATCAGGAAGTTCAGTTTGTCTGTCATTGGATGGATAGTCCAACATTATATAGAACCAATAATATGTGCATATGTGCAAGTGTAACTACGGAAAACGGGTCTTCCTTTTTAGTAGACACAATAGATACATCTGAAAATCCACATACATCTGTATATTTAACAGAACTTGCAACAAACTTAATTAAAACTCTAAAGACTGACTATACGTATACAGTAAGCAGTTTTCTTCTTCTTCTTCTTTCGATCTTGGCCTTAGCTACGTGGCTATTTAGCCAGTTTCTAGTTTTCTTTTTGAGTTTATTTTGATTGCTTCTTATTCTCCACCTTATATTGATTTTTTTTTTATTACGTTTCTATACTGAGTAACTTATTGATTGGAGAGAAAGGATTGTTAGGTTTGGTAACATAAAAAAAAAACTCTTCTGTCTCTGGAGCGTCGGCAGAGCCATTAACACAACCGAAAATGACGCCTCGGATCAAGAACCCTAGGGTTTTAAAAGAAGGAATTTAAAATTGTGTTGGGTCGGATTATGCGGGTTTGGAATTGAATTACTCTCACGGTAACACTTCTTACATTTTGAGATGCGCAGCTTCTAGAAATTTTGAGATATTTTTAGCATTGTCTATATTAGGGTTTGCTAAAACTGAATTAATATTCATGGGAGCTTCATTATTTTGATTTAGTAGGGTATACAACCTATTAGAGTTTTGATAGTGTAATGTACATTCAAATATGACATGATTTAATGAACCTAATTCTCCACAATCACAATTAGGGCTCTCTTGGATTCCAATTTTGTGCAGATGGGTCGGAATTAGGCAGTGTCCAATTCTCATTCTTGAAAATGTTGTGATTTCTTTCCTAGTGAGGTTCAAGTCATGAAACCATGTTTTTGTTTTTATTCCTCCACAGATGCGCATAATGAGCCCCCTTAGTTATTGATATATTTGTCCATTCGATCTTCCATTCTATATGTATTTTTTCTTTAATGTGGGGAAGAATATCTCTAAAATCTACTTTCGTTAAGTTGATGCTATTGAGGCCTGTACCAGTTTTTGCTAAGAGGTCTGCTTTATCATTGCCCTGAATATTTGTATGGCTTGGAATCCAGACTAGTTGTATCCTTCTATTTTGAGCTTTAGCTATAAAGTATGACTTCCTGGTGCTTAAGGTAATCCAGTCGTTGTCTGCTACTAGTCCATTTCTAGATAATCTATCCAGAGCACTTTTAGAGTCCGAAAATATTACAAAGTCTTTTAGATCTAACAATATAGCTTTTTTGATGGCAATTTGGATAGCCATGACTCCTGCCGAACAAATTGAATAGTAATCTTGCGCCCTTAATGCTAGAGAGACATTTATTCCTGGTATATATATACTCCTATACCTACTTTTTTTCGAGCTGGATCCAGTGAACCATCTGTAAATATATACTTTGCTGAAGGCCATTTGTCTCTTATCATTCTGATGAAATCTGGATGGTTATTAGAGGAAGATTTATGGAGTCCTAAATCAACATATGATATCTTTTCTCCCGTTTGTAGATAGTGGCCATATCTGTAACATGGAAGTACATTTTGTTTTTGGATTATGTCCATGAAATATATATACAGATCGGTTGCTTCTATCAGAGGCGAAGAAGGTGGTAGCCTTAGTTTCTGATTGTAATTGGCATACTGAGTATAAATCAAGGGAGTCAAAGGGCTGTTTTCAAAAGTAAGCGATTTGAATATGTATTTGCAGGCTAGCCATGTTCGTCTATGTTTCAGTGGCCATTCACAAGTTTCCGCAAGAAGAGCATTAGTTGTTGTTGATTTCATTGCCCCTATGATAATCCGTAGGGCTTGAAATTGTATTTTGTCTAGTTTTTCCAAGGATGTTTTACTACAATTTAACATTAAAATACTTCCATAGTCTAAGTGTGACCTTACAATTCCCTTGTAGATTATACTTAATGTTGAGGGGTGAGCCCCCCACCAAACTCGAGATATAGCTCTCATTGCATTGATCCCTCCTAAGGCTTTTTTAGCCGTGAGTTCTATATGTGATTTCCATTTCAAGTTAGAATCTAATACCACACCCAGGTGCTTGATGTTCGTTGTCCATGGTATGACATTGTCTCCCCAATAAATATTTGGAAGATCCTGGCTAATGTTACGTTTCTGAAATAAAATCGCTCTTGATTTGTTAAGAGAAAGAGTGAATCCTAGACTTGTAAAAGCAACCACGAGATTGCCTAGAGAACTGTTTATTTGTCTGATTATATCTATGATGTTACTGCCACAGCTAATTATAACAAAATCGTCTGCATATCCCAGGAGGGTTGTATTTTCAGCCATTTGACTATATAAGGAGTTAGTGTATATGTTAAAAAGTACAGGACTTAATGGAGATCCTTGAGGTAATCCTACATTAGTTAATTGCGGGCCGATAAGATTTCTGCTTGTAGGATCTCTGATGTATATAGTTCTGTTCGACAGGGATTGCTGAATAAGGCTAACTGTGCTCTTTGGGATTGAAAAGCTTCGCAACTTTTCTATAAGGATGGCTGGGATAACGCTGTCATATGCAGAAGATATATCTAAGAATACTGCCACTGCTTTTTTGTTTGCTATCAAAGCAGTTATTAATTTTAACTGTGAGATAGGTAAGATTGTCCATTACTCCTTTCCCTCGCCGGAAACCGGATTGACTTGGTGATAGCAGGTCTTTACTTTCTAAGTGGTATTCGATTCTATTTTTGATTATTACTTCCAGCAACTTACCCAAACAAGATGATAGAATGATAGGACGATAACTAGAAAAAAGAGTGGGATCTTTCCCAGGTTTCAGTATAAGGCAGGCAATTTGTATTTTCCATTCTTTTGGAACTGTTTGTTCTATAATTATTTTATTAAAAAGGGTAACAAGATATTCTATTGCACGAACAGGAAAGTTTTTAACCATTGAATAAGTAATTTCATCTAATCCTGGAGCTGAATCTTTTTTTTTTTTTGGAGTAATACTGTCTCGAGTTCTTCTGTGGTAAAAGGATTTATTTCTTCTAGAGGTTCACTTTCTATGGAAGGTAGATTTTCTGGAGCAAAAGGCGGGGTTAGTGAATCAAGGAAATCATATAACCAGTGTGAGTCAATTGGAGTTACGGCCTGAGGAAGTGTTTTGTTGTTATTGTAGCATTTGACAGCTCTCCATACTACTTTGGTGGGCGTTTCTCTATTTAGTGTTTCACAAAAATTTTTAAATCCTTCTTTTTTTTTGCACCTGAGTATTTTCCTTGTTTTAGCGATCTTTTTTTTGCCTGTATATAATTAAACAGTGTTGCATCCCTGGTAAATAAGGTAATGGCATCTCTTCGCTTTTGGATGGCCTCATCACACTCTTGATCCCACCACGGGGTGGGGGGTTTAGGATATTGGGATAATTTTTTCCGGGGGATCGACTCACCTGCAGCAAGCGAAATTATGTTAGTAAAATCTTCATAAGTTGATTCCTTGGTAGTCTCCATGTATGTATCAATAATAGCCCTGTATTTTGCCCAGTTGGTCCTATTACAGTTGAAGGATTTGTATTTAGTTCTGCTAGTTGTTGTATCGCATGGGTTTTGATTTAGATGAAGTGTGACCTTAATTGGATAGTGATCGCTCGTTCCTGGATCTTTAATGGTAGTCCATGTGTTACATGGCGCTAACTGGGGGGAACACAAGGTTAGATCTGGTGCACTCTTATGTTGATGAGGGGGAGTTATACGGGTGATCGTTTCATTGTTAAGAATTATTAAATCCAGATCCTCGATAATTTCACAAATTAACTTTCCATTACGATTTTCTATGCCTGACCCCCATAATGGGTGCTGGGCATTAAAATCTCCAGTTATAACAAGATTATTGTAATTGGACAACATATTCTTTATAGAGTTTACTGGTATGTGAATATTCGGTGGTATGTAAATGTTAAATAATGTAAATTTTTTTGTTTCTATAGCTTGAATTTGAAGTTTCTCTGGGAAGTGTCTGAGAGTGATGACAGTTACAATTTTGTGTGGAATGTTATTTTTAATAATGATTGCTATGCCTCCTTTACAGTTGGATCTGTCGTTACGGATAATTCTATATCCGGGAATTTTAAATCTTATACTGTCCCTCAGCCAAGTTTCTGAGAGAGATATTATGTCTGGGTTTTCTTCCTTTATTATTATCAGTAAATTTTCTTTATTTGAGTTTATACTTCTTATATTCCATTGTATAATTTTATATTGGGGGTTTAATAGTATTCTTGTGATATCTGCGAACTTGTTTCCATGTTATCAGATGATTGGTCTAAATTATCATTAGGGGATTTAGCAGTGAAGCTAGGGAAAAATGAATACAGATTTGGAGATTTTTCCAAGAGAATTTTTATTACTTCTATTTCGGTAAGTGGTTCATTGGTCAAGACTTCTGCAAGTGCGTTGCTTGCTTCTTTTTTATTATTGTCTGTTGAGACTTCTTGTCTATTTGAGGTATTAGGCATATTGTGTTTACTGTAGTTTGGAGTTCGATTTCTAGGTAGTGACAGCTGTAAAGGCTCCGCGATTGATTCATCATTTGATCTAGTAAGGGTGTTAAGCCGAGAATAATTTGGGGTTCTAGAAGTAGAGGGGAAAAGACATTGTGAATGAGCAGCAACATCATAATTTGGAGAATTAGGAATTGTTTTCCTTTTTTTTCCTCGAGCAACTGTCGAATATTTCTGTTGCCTTTGTGATTCTGGAGTTCGGTAAATATTATTGCGTCTTTCTCTGATTGTAATCCCTTCTTCTAATTCATGTTCATTTACTCTGTTTCTTAGAGAGGGGAAGTTTTTTAACTTTAAAGATTCTTCATTCTGTACGTTTAATCTATCCTTATCTAAGTTTTCTTTAGGGTACCTTTTTGCTGCTTCAAAAAGGGATATGTTGTCACATGCCATTACTTCATTTATTTTCTTTTGTCTAGAGTATTCTGGGCAGGTTTTATCTGTGACTAAATGCTCCTTGTTGCACTGTATACATAATGGTCTATCCTTATTGCAAGCATTCTTTCATGTTCCTTGTTTCCACATTTTTCGCATCTTGCTGTACCTCTACATTGAGTTTTTGTATGTCCATATCGGAAGCATTTATAACACAAAACTACTGGTTTAACATAGGTATAAATCTCCTGCTTATTATGAAAAATATATATGCGTGTAGGGAGAATTTTTCCTACAAAAGTCAGTAAAACAGTGCCTGTTGGCAGATACTTAATTTCATTTCCTTCCTCATATCGTCTATTTAAGCGTCTTACCGAAACTACTTTGTATTTTGTATCAATATTGTTTAAAATATCTTCTTCTGTAATGGTTTTCCCCACTCCTCTAATGAGTCCTCTGCATGTGATAAGACTGACTGGAATAAAGACCTCATAACCCATCTGCGTGATTTCTTTATGTTTTGCAAATTCGTTGGCTGCTACTGCTGTGTGAAATGTAACACCTACTCTATTGGCTCCTTTGCGTTTGATTTCTTTAATATTCTGTATTTTTAAATGTACTAAAGTTTTACCGAAGTCCATGGGATGTAAGTTTCCTAAGTTTTTCCCTGATTCTTCCACACTTTGTACTATGACTTCAAATGGACCAATATCAGTTTCTGAGTAAAATACAGCTTTTCTTTCGCGATTTTTATTAGTTTCCAGGGGGGATTTATTTCCCCCCCTCCCGACGAGTCGCCCATGGGCGACTTGAGAGGTTAGGTTAGGGATTGAATGTTTGAAATAACAGTAAAACAAATAAACAAACAGAGATTATACAAAATTAATGGAGTAATCTTATTAGTATGGAAAGGAGTGAGAGTACTGATGACAAAAACAATAGTTACCAGTATAGAAATACTTTTAAAACACTATTTTATCACTGAAGATTTACGCGCGTCCACACTGTTTGACAACTTGGTCGCGAAAAGGCAGTAAGCAGTTTTGTGACGAATAATGCTGCTAATATGAATGCTATGAAAAACCAAATTAAAGAAACAACAGGACTAAATGTTATTACTTACGGTTGTGCTCCACACATTTTAAATTTGTTATGTAAGGATTTGGAAATTAGTGAAATTAAGGAACACATTACGTTCGTTGTGAAATACTTCCGAAACAATCATTTTGCCTCTGCGACATACGCAAAAGAAGGAGGAAAAAAACTTACTTTACCTTCCGACGTAAGATGAAACTCACTTGCCGACTGCTTAGAGGATTTCGTTAAATCATGGCCCACACTTTTTAAAATTAACGAGGAACATAAAAATGAAATTGACAGCATAACATGACAGAAAATTTCAAACATTTATTTAAAAAGACCTGCTGAAGATACTTATCACTACTAAAACCTATATCTGTTGCACTTGATAGACTTCAAAGAAACGATGCAATTTTATCAGACATCGTAAAACAATTTAAAATAATTGAGTCGCACTTTGACGAAACTGAAATTACCTTAATGCAAATGAAAATATTTAGATACCGATACGACCAGTGTATCATCTCATACCATTCGCTAGCCTTCATTCTAGACCCTACGAAAACAAAGCATAAATTAACAGAAAGCGAAAAGAATCGTGCTTTAGAAGCCGCTAATGAATTATATCCCGAAAGTGGTTTACTACCACTGATTATTAAATTTCTGGCAAAATCTGAGCCTTTTGCCGATATTATGTTTCACGAAGCAATTCTTAAAAACACAAAACCCTTGGACTGGCGGAAATCCCAAAGAAATATTGATATTATTGACAAATTATTCCCGATTATCAAGCAATTATTTGGTTCATTCTAAGATTCAGAATCGTTTAGAGACCGTAAAAGCAGCTAAATTAGTTTTTTGTACAAACTTTACGATAATTAATTTAATTTAAATTTTTTGTTTT